>RJWH01000173.1:577815-1204561 GCA_004363575.1 Solenodon paradoxus | reverse complement strand
TGAGTTTATTAAGATAAGCCAGAAGGAGAAAGACAGACATTGTATGATATCACTCCTATGTATTATAGAGACAACAAGCAAATGAATATATTAAATTAAACAAAAATAGATTTTAAAGAAATGAACTAAATCAAACAACAATAGACTTTCAGTCATTAAAAAAAGCAAATCAGTGGGTGCAGGGAGAAAAGCGGAGAGCAGGGGGTCAAACAAAGTAAAGAGGGTTGTATAGTGAAGGAAAAGATGAAATAGTGGTTAGCTTACTTATTGCATATAGATGCTGATTTACTGTGAACCTATTTAATATTATAATGCAATGTTCCTTTAATAAAATGAATTAAAAATAAGTCACAATTTATTTACTTTACAAGTGCCTCAGTCTTATGCTCAGGAAGGAAATACTTCCACTGCTATTGGGTAAACCTTATATTAGATCATTTTATGCCATTTCTCTCAATATGGGCTGAATTCAGAGATGGTATGCTACTTTTAAAAATACATAGAAAAGAGTAGTTCTTCAGCCTTCAAAAATATCTTTGACAAAATATATTTACTATATACAAAGTGATTTGTTGATCATTTGCATTTTACATTTACAGTAATGTCTGCAAGGCAACTCAAAACATATTTGAATAACATCTGTTGGTTGAAAAGTACCAACAGTTCTGGAAACTGCAAGACAGTTATTTTTTGAATTCTCTAGAAGAGAAAAGAGCAGTGACTGGTTAAGTTTGACCATAATTCAATGATACCACTGAGAGGAAGTATTGAAATGATGATTTGGGCACATGATTTTGGTTTTGCTTTGTCAGATGATAGATAATTTACATCTAAATCTATAATTTAAGATTTTTTTATTTATTTTTATAATGCAATATGACTGCCACCATAGGTTTAGCTAACACCTCTACTATATCACATAATTATCATTTTTTGAGAATATTTAAGATCTGATCCCTTAGCAATTTTGAAGTATATAACAGTGTTGTTGATTATAATCACTATACTCTATATAAGCTCTGTAGAACTCACCTACCAGTTGTAAATTTAAACCACTTAACAACAGTCTTTTCATTTCTCCCCACAGCCCCATCTTCTGGTAACCATTATTCAACCTCTGTTTACATGAGTTTACTTTCTTAGATTCCACATATACATATATCACATGGTATTTTCTTTCTCTGTCTCACGTATCTAAGTATAATGTGCTCAAAGTTAATCCATGTTGTTGCAAATGGCAAGGTTTCCTTCTTTTTCATGGCTGTATTAGCATTCCATTGTGCAAAAACCATAATCAGAAAATATGTCTGTATACCTATGTTCATAGCAGTACACACAGTAACTAAGATATGGAAACAACCTAAATGTCTCAGTATACGACTGGATAAAAAAGTTGTGGTATATATATTCAATGGAATTCCATGTAGCTGGAAAAGAAAAAAAAAATGATGAAGCTGTCCTCTTTGGATGGAATTGGAAGTGATCATGTTATGTGAAATCAGCCAGAAATAATAAAGAGAAGTGCAGGATGGTTTCACTTATGAGTTAAATACAATGAAACAAAACAAATGAACAGACAAACCCCAACAAAACAAGATAATAACTGCCTGGGTGGGAGCAGGGAAGGAGGAAACAAGGTGGTGATTAAGAACACTAGAACTCTAGTAGTGAGCGTGATATGAAATACATGCAGTCTGGAGTATAATTTCAGTGTCCTAGAATGCATATAGCAATGTAAACAAAAGAAAAATAAAATTCTTATATATGTTAAAACATTCTATTGTGTATATACATTATATATAGTATGTGTATACATACATGTATATATATTATATATAGTATGTGTGTATACATAGCTAAACATATATAGTATAGGCTATAGAAACAACCTAAGTGCTCATCACTGGCTGAATAAAGATATTACATCATTTTTGTCCATTCATCCATTGACAGACAGATTCTATATCTTGGATGTGGTAAATAATGCTTCAATAAGCATGAGAATTCCCAAATCTTTTAAATAGCCTGCTTAAATTCATTTGGCTACATACACAGGAGTGGGATTATTGAATTACATGCTAAATCATTTTAAATTAAATTATTTGAATTAAAAATATAACTGTACAGTTCATGTAGACACAAACAAAAAGAACAAAAGGAAGAGAACAAAAAAATGAATTAAAAAAATAAATTAATTAAGCAAGTTCTGAAAGTCATTAAACCCTAAAACTCATTTATATTATTGTATTCAAATGATTACAACAAGAAAATAAAGTGACAAAAATAAGCTTTATCTATAATGGTGATAAAAAATAGTCTGAGACTAATTTAACTTGAGCTAGGATATGAAAGAAATGAAAGAAAATAAAGACATAAATAAATGTGTTAGTTTTGATTCTTTCTGGGATGACTAAATATAGTAAGGATGACACCAATCTTAAAATATATATAGACATTCCTATTTAATTAACATCCCTCTGTGGCATGTCATTA
Source organism: Solenodon paradoxus (assembly GCA_004363575.1). Classification (NCBI taxonomy): domain Eukaryota; kingdom Metazoa; phylum Chordata; class Mammalia; order Eulipotyphla; family Solenodontidae; genus Solenodon; species Solenodon paradoxus. The sequence continues at coordinate 1,202,068 of RJWH01000173.1, read as the reverse complement.
AACTTTCATCAAAGAAAACAAACACCTTTTGGAAAAGTAAGCAACGATTTTTTTTAAGGTATTGATGGTTAACTTGTTCTTCAAAAATTTGGGAGGGTATATTTACAACCTCTCTAGTATGTGTGCTATTATTGCACTTAAATAGGAAACACACTGTTCCATGTTTTATAAAAACAAATATTTCTACAAAGTAATTCAAATTATGACAGTAAAAGTAGATGAACAATAAACCAAGAATGAGTGAGTTTCATTAAGTCAGGCTTAGTATGATTAAATGTAAAAGACAGCAGATCTCATACCACATGTCATAACATATGTCAAATACATGAATAACTGATTTATATATTAAATGATATATATAAAAACATTTATAGTCGAATGCTGATTATATTTTTACTATCAGAAGAGTGCTTATAAAATATGATTCTAGTGAAATTATGTAAATAAAAATAATAAAATCAAATATTAAATGGAAAATAAGAAAATGAAAATTGTGTTACAAACATAACAGAGATGAACCACTATTCAAATGTAAAAACTGAATCTAAATATTTTATGTAATGGGCAGATTATATTTGATAAGTAGAAAAATAAGTGTTCAGTTGAAATGTACTGATTATGATTAAATATTTACATACCTGGCTGAACAAATATTTTATGTTTTCTAAGTCAAAATTGATATTTTTATTAAAAAATAATAGAATTATGTGTCACTCTAGGTGCCCAGAATAGTTGAAGTGAGTAAATAAAGTATTAAATCTAGTATATAAACTCATGTCCTCATTAGCAATTCAGAAAACTTTTACATATGTATGTAAATACATATGGTATACATTTCATTCGCTATATAAAATCTATGACAGTATTATATGCATAACACTGTAAAATTAAGTGATTTTCTCTCAACAAAAAGTTACTTTGACAAATTTAATACAGTTTATTTATTCAAAGGACTATTTGTATATTCAAAGGAGAAGATGTTGACACAGGCTCAGTAAAGACAGAGAGTAATGCAACTCTGGGAGTCTAGATCTTTAAACTAAAACACAGTCTTATTAGAATGTGCATACATTAAGATGAATCAGTTGAGGTCATTTTCAATCTTCATGTCAAATTTTAATGTTTAGGTAAGAGGCAGCAGTAGGTCTGTCCATGCAAACCACATGGATTTAGAGAGAAAATGATTTTTCAAAATACCTGATTATTACTTGAACAATGAGGATACACTATACAGCACAAAGTAGTAAAGGTCAAATATAGATACCATTACTCGTCTATTAAAATAATCAAAGTAAATTATATGTAATTTAGTGTTGTGATGTGAAAAAATAGGTATACTTACATGTTGCTGGTAGCACTGCAATTTGTCTCAGTCTTTTAGATGAGTAAATCTGTTATAAGTAATATGAACTATAAAATCACTCAAATAATTATATAAAATGCTACTTGGGAAATGTACTCCAATGAATTTATGCTCCTATTTCATTTTCCCTTATTTTACTGAAAATTCTTGGAAGTGATATTTATCATTGTGAATATTAAACAAAAAAACCTCAGAAACAATGAGAAACCATGGCTAAGCAAACTTTGTATATGTCTAATATGAAACAATAACCGTGTAAATAATCAAAGCCTCTTGATAGAAGGGACAATACTTTTGTTATTTTCTTTTATTTATTTTAAGGAATTATTTTTCAATTATATAGATAATATAAAGCAGAGCCATTCCAATACAACCTACCACACTTTTCACTGATCAATCCTTCCAGTCACAATAAAAATGGCATACTTGGACAACCCAGGATACTATCCACATCCAAGATCCTCAACTTAATCACATCTTCAGTTTCTTAAAAGAAAAAAAAATGTTATCATAGCCATACATTTGAGGGTTTAGATATGGATATCTATGGGCTGCCATTTTTCTCTCATGCATGTAAGGTACAATTCCAAGTACTAAGCCAAGTATTTGAAGAAATACATGGAATTTGAGGTGTTGCTTACCATAGGGGAGATTGAGTTTTACAGGTTGAGTTCAGCCATATTAACTGCCTACCTAAAACAGAAAACAAGCACATACGATCTTCTGTAAGGTTCAGATACTACAGCCATAATTTTAATAACACAGAAAATAGAGAGCAGGAAAACAATCAGTGGGGTCAAATGTGAGATGACTCAAAATTGGGAGTAACAGACAAGGATTTTAAGCAATTCTTATAAGTATGCTCAAGGACACAAGGCAGAGACTCACAAAGAGTGCAAGATAGGAAAGAGCAGAGATACAGAAATCATATGACAGAACCAAATACACATTCTAGAGTTAAAACAAGTAAAATATGTTGTTTTTTAGTATTCAAAATGTCAATATGTATCCTCTTCATTTTCCTCTTCTCATGGAGTGATAAGATTTTTTTTTTTTTAATCCGCTTTGTTACTGAACTCAGGATCATGGACTTTCAGAAATTTATGTAAACTTTCTGAAATATATGAAGCAGGAATCAAGTTGAAGGAAAGACAACTAAGGCTGAAATACCTTTAATGTCATACTAGAAAACAAAAGACAACCAGAGAAAGATGTAAATATTTTCCTACCCAATATATCCCGTGAGGACAGACAGTTATTGAGATTAAGGGTCTTAGGTGGGGAACTATGTGAAAATTGGGAGGAGACAAACTGAAGAACATTTGGTGACTTCAGCAAATGCCCCTTAAAGGTTGGTCAGATTTTACTGACCGCTCAAAAGATAAGGAGAGGAATTCAATATTACAGGCTCTTGCTATTTGCTAGTATGCCAGGATGTAATTTCATCTTGTTAAAACACTCAAGAGTGAAAGCCACTAAGGTGATCAGTCTTCAGTCACCCTACTTTGTACTGTTAAGTTTAGCTTTTGCTAAATGTAATCACTGACACAGGGAAAGTGGAGGTGTCCTTCACAAAGAGAAAACTGAATGACTTTAGGCAATTCCTCAGAACTCAGCTACCAGATGGCTGGGCAGCAGCTTTTTATGCCCGATTTTACTTACTAAGGACAGGACGTTGAATGAATTGAGATTTAACACTGAACGAGGCTCACTGCCACTCTCTGAAGATTGATGAGATGGTTTTGAAGGCCACAAAGGAAAATCAATAAAATAGTGATCTATACAATTGTTGGAAGCTATCAATATGTCAGTATGACCCAGCTTTCCTTAATCAGAAGCATGTATAACAAACAATCCCCTGAGGAGTTTTCTCAAAATATCCTGAACCAGAGGCTTCTCTGCTTTCTAATTCCAATTTGGGATATATTGGGAAGTGTTCAGACAAGTGCATTTTTAGAAAAAAAAGAAAAAATCTCAGGATGTGATTACGAAGCACATTGAATTTCGAAAACTACTCCTCTAGATTATCATTTGTCAATATAAGCAGATAGTGAAAATTAAGCAGATTTTTGAAGAAAATGGGAATTCAAAAGAGAAAAATTAAACTGAGCCAGCACAGAGATGGTGGTGGTCCCAGGAGAAAAAACGTAGATACAGAAGGCAGATGATAACTTTAATAGGTTAATATGTATTCTTGCATGCCTCAAGATGTCATTAAATAATTCAGACTAGGCTATTGAGAAAAATAAACACTGGGGTATTTTTTTGAAAATAATCAGTATAAGAAATTATGTTACTATAGCTTATCAACTATATCCATATATCAGTGCAATAAAGAAAATATTGGAAAATAAACAATATAATAGAAAAATCAATTCACACAAGAGAAGAAAAAACACAAAGAAGGAAAGCAAAATAAATACAAAAAATTGTATATGGTGGAAGAAATCATACCAGAAATGTTTAGTTACAACAATGTATGCAAATTAAATACATGTTTTTCAAAAACTGACTCATATTCCATCAAAAACATGAAAACTAATTTTAAAAAATAATCAATATACAAATTTATTCAACATAGAGTGTTCAAACACCTGTTTACTTTGTATTTTTGTGAAGTTAAATCAATAATAAAAAAATGAAGTATTTTATAATAGAACACTACACAACTTTTGTTCAGGTCAGTTTACAACTACATGTACAGACATGGGAAAGACATCCATGACATACTTTTAAATTTAAAGGGGATTATATTTCAGTAGGAATTGTATGATTAGGTTTGAAGATATAAAAAGTATTATTTCTGGTTTATGAAGAATATGTGGAAGGACTTTAACATTCTTTACCATGCACATCTGTTTGTTTGAATTTTCATGATATACATGTACAATTTTTTTGTAATCAGTAAACACAAAGTATTTGTATCATAAAAAGAAATACCTAAAATGAAAGTCATTCATAAATTAAGAATGCTGGTAAATTGAATGAAATAAATATGATCAATGATCTTCCAGAAGTATAAGAACTATTAATATTCAGTGGGTCATAGTTTATTAATCTCTGAGTTATTAGAACCTAACATTAACACAAAGCCTGATACATAGCAAATTTTCAATTTATATTCATTAAAAGGAACTGATCTAACATAATACTGAAAATGTCTATAAAATGTTAAATGAAGTAAAAAATTCTACATATACTTTACAATATTTTCATTGATTGCAATTATGTAGATAATGTATATATATATGCTACTAAATATATATACATATATAATATATATATGCTACTAAATATAGACTAAAAGAGAATCAGGAATAATGGTAAAACTGATAATATTTGGAATATTTTGCTGTTCTAATATGAAATTATTTCATAGGTGCTGGTAGCAGTAATTAACAAGGCAGTCAGATTTCTGCCTTCTTGGACCCCACAATCTAATAAGGAGACATGTAATTAACAAATAACTAAATAATTAAGACATACTTACAAATTGAAGTAAATTCTATAAAATGTAACTGAGGAAAACTACAAAGCATATGTGATGAAGGAGGAATTTAGAGGATTCAAGTACAAGGGTGAAAAGTAGTGGCATATTCAAGGAAAATTCACTAGTAATAAACAGTAGATATTAGTCTCTTTGGGAGGAGCAAAAGACTTCAAGTGAGAGACATGGGAAGACAGGAGATAATCCAGAATTCTGAAACCACAATAAAAGGTTTGAATTTTGTTCAATATCTAATCAAAAAATCACTGAAGGATTTAGTGAGATGATTAGATTGACATCTTTTGTTAGGGCATCAAATTGCACAGACCTGAGTGTTGTTCTAGAATGCTGAACTATTTTTTGTTGTGTGATCTCAGTACTTATCCAAATTGTTGAAGCTCTAGCGTCTGCCTGTGTTGAGGCCTGAGAGTCTAGCTTACAGGTTTGGAGTTGGGGTAGGAAATGCATAGATTTTCTCCAGAGTCACAGGCATGAATAAAAATGCACAAGGAAAGAGACACAAGTGTTGTGGACCTAAGCCACAAACACGTCACAGTCCCAAGAGCAGCCCCAGAGGATAGAGAGCTGGGGACCACTTTTAGCAAAGTACATTCCCCAGTGAAAATTCCTCAGTCTTTCAAAAGAGTGGCAGTTCCAGCTGGGGCATAACCAAGCCCTGGGACTTGGGAGTAAAGCTCTAGGGAGAACCAAGCAGAAAATGCAACTTTTTAGTAGTAGCCCCAGGAAAGCAAAAGCTACTGTAACAATTATCTTTGTGAGAGTCCAGAATGAAATTCTCCTTGCCTAGAAATATTCGACTATTTGCACTACCCTGGTGCTACAGACCTGTCTGTCTCTAGCAGCCAGATGAAAGGTAGCCTGGGCACCAAGAGATCAGCATAAATCTGCTAATGGCAGAGTGGGCAGGTGTTTTCCCCTTGGGGACTTCTTCCAGTGACTCCTCCAGTATCCCCACTAGGTGGAAGCAGCTTCTCAGTTCATGATGTAGTTACTCTACTTTCCACCCCACTGTGAGGTTATTTGGTTCAACAACTGAAAACAAGTTCCCTGGTATGGGGTTACCTACTGAGGAGAAAAGTCCTTAAGCTCCAGGGGAATGTCTCTCTCCCTGAGGTTCCAGGGTCTTCAAACAGGGCCTCCTGTTACTGAGACAGATAGGTTTCTACCATTTATAAAAGTGTACATTCTTTCTCTGTGAAGATGTTGATCACTCTTCCTTTTCAAATGACAGTTACTAAAGTGGTTGTTTTTGAGTTGTACCTGTGGGGAGGAGTCGAACTTGAGATCTCAATGGTCTACCATCTTGGATATAGCTCTAGATTTAAATCTTAATAAAATCAATTTGGCTGCTCTATGAAGTTTGAAAGATTGAGAAGTAAAGACAAAAGTAGAAAATAAGACATTGTTTAAGACAACCGTGCAATAGTCCAAGAAAAGATGATGTTTTTGATAATAGGGAAGTAGTGAGTAGGGAAATAATTGGATGAATTAGAAATGAATGTGAAAGTAGGTCATTGTTTTCTATTGGTTACAGAAAGTGAGAAAAAGAAGAAAACAATCACAAAGAACCATTGATTCAAATGTTAAGGTGGAAAGGACATGCTCTGGTAGATGAAATTTTTTTGTTTATTGTTTATTTTGGAAATATTGAGTTTGTGATCCTAATTATATATTCAAGTGAAAATATTGTTGATGTTCTAGATTTTTAGTGATAATGTCTGACCTGTAGATATAAATTTGGTAAGTATTACCACCTAAAGTTAGGGGGATAGATGCTAAGCTACTGTTTAATATTCCTAACTCTCCCAGCCCATGCTTAAGTTTCCTTTGTAAATATGTAAATAGATATGCATATTTCCAATGAAGTTAAGATGCCAGATTTGAGAATTTTATTACTAAGATTCAGTACATAGCCTTGCACATATTGAACTGAAAATAAATATTTATGAGAAAGTGAATTAATTTTATTTTTGTAGAGAAGGCATTTAATCCCCCTTAAAACATGTTAAAAAAAATATTACACTACCATCACACAATTTATAAAAGCATCTCTCTACAAATTCATTTTCTGTCACTTACCTGAATATTTAAGTACATTTTATTTTATATAATAAAAGTAACACATACTGGTGAAATTTAATCTTACATTCTGTCAGCGTTTGAAAGGCACAGGCGGATGATAGCATTACTTTTAGGCCAGCTTCCTGCTTTACACACAGTAAAATCTATTCCTGATAGGGAACCCATTGGGTGGGTTCATCTATAATTCCCTTCACAGATTTGAAGGACATCCCCCAACCTTGACTTCTCAATTGTCCCTTCAGTTATTGATTTGACCAACATCCAAACACCACAGAGTAGTTACATTCTGTCTCTGATATCATTCAGCGGTTTAATATGACATTTCAAGTATATTGTTATTGTTGCTGCTGTTACTGAAAATGATAGATGACAGACTAGCTTCTTGGTCTAGTTCTACTACATAGCTGCAGGTCTATATTTTAACCCCATTCAACAGGAAACAATGACATATTTAGACATTTCAATTCCAACTAAGTCGAGAAAAATAATTACCTTTTGTAACAAAAATATCAATATTTAAGACAAACTCAGTGTCCATATAATCTATAGCATATAATTTGTTACGTGTCATTTCTTTAAGTATGAACACTACTACAGAAATTGCTATGATTTATAAAAAAAAAATTAAGCTAACACCTCTACTATTTTGAGTCTTCCTTTTCATTTTGGTTCTGTAAACCAAAACCTGTATGCTAAATAATACGAACCTTTCAGTATTCTTTTCCATTCTTAGACATGTCTTAGCTTAGATACAAAGAGATTTTTTATTCAATATCTATTTAACATGAGAGAAGGGAATATTGTTACTGATAAGATTGTTAGTACAGAAAGTTTGACAAATAGTCTTTCTTAAATACGATTTAAAAATTCATGAATGTATATTTGGTTATAAAGTTCAAAGTCTTTCACTCTTTGTTGATGCAGAAAATAAATTGACATAAAATATGAGTCAAATTACCATGAAAAACTTTCTGGATTATTAACATAAATGTTTAAAAACATGAAATACTGTTACGATTAAGTGCCAATTGACATACAAGATTTTCCATTTTATTAGATTTAACTGTTAATGAGAACCAATTGCAATATTCTGTTACAAACAAGGATGGATATACTGCTAAACTATAATAAGTATAGATGTTTATATTTTATAATTTTTTTGGGAATTTAGAAAGTTTGAACAGCTAACTGTTCCAACACTGAATAATTTCCTGACCCTCTCCAAAGCTTAGTGTTCCTGCTTGATATATTAATTATGTTTTTTTTATCCTGTGGAAATCTACATTGAAGAGAGCACAAGTGTCTATGGCTATATTAAATTTTCCCTCCCTGATGGCACAGTCATTAATAACTACAACACATTGATTTTATTACCTTTCACTTCTCTCCTAAGCCTGCTTAGATTCCATGATCAATTACTATAGTAGCTCCCTTATTCATGCTCTCAAGTCTTGTCTTGCTCTAACTTTGTCATATTTGCCTGGCAAAGCTCAAACTCTGGTTGGTACGTACAAACTTCTAAGCTAAACACAGACACAAACACACACACACACACACACACACACACACACACACACTGTCACACACAGCATACTGATTGCTTGTATTTTAAATTCAAGGATAGTAACATTAAAGAGGCTCTTAAGACTACTTAACTAACATTCTCTATTATGCTGCTCCAATATCTCTCATTATCATAGACAATTACATACACCTTTGTTCTTTCTTCACAGTACTCATATCCCCTCCCTCATTCTGGTAATATTCATTTTTTCTGAGAATATAAGGCAATCATAAGAGACTACTTAAACTCCCACATCATAGTTACCAAGTAATCAGCATCTGTGCCCTTTTCTTCCTTTATCATGGATGAACTATTGACCTAAAAGCAACTCCTTCCTCCATTTGTGTTCTTTCACTGTCAACAATATTTTCCAGCAATTCTTTTCTGTCATGTATTATCGATTGTTTCTACTCTTCACTGCATTGTTTCCCTCAGCATATACCTATTCTGTAATTTCTTCCATCTTAAAAACAATCTATTTTACTGTATTTTCCATTTAACTATAGTTCCACATCTGTACTCCTGTTTAAAGCAATTTTTTTGGAAATAGTGTCTTAATAACGTCTCTCTGAAACTTAAACCAGCCAGGCTTTTATCCTTCAAATGTCACAGAAAATTTTCTTCTACATTGACAGATCCTATGTTTACTTTCCTGTCTTCATCTGGCTTGAGCTCAGCAGGGTTTTACACAAATAATCTGCTACCTGGAATATTTTCTCCACTTCTCATACAAGACTCATACTTTCAGGAATTTCTCCTTGTTTATTTTATTTCATAGATCACTTTTCTAAATATTCTTTATAAGTTCCTCTTTATCTCCCCAATTATTTCCTTTCTTACAATTCAGGCCTTGAGTTTAGAATTTCTTCTATTTGTATCTCTAAAGAATGTAAATAAAGATGGTTAACTGACTTTAGTGCCATATTTTAAATACCTAGTACAGAAAAGACACCAAATTTTATCATTTTAAAATCTTGAAACTCCAAACTTAAATAGCTGTATTAGGCATATATATTAAGCCTATTTAACATGACAATTTAAAATTTTCATTTAGAATTTTATATATCAAAGCCCCAAATCTTTATTTATATTTCCTTTTCCATTCCATTTTTCCTCATTTTCTCCATTGAATTAAAACTTTTCTTTTAATTGTTTAAACCTAAAACTTTACTACTTCCTTTCTCTCACTTAAAACATGTAATCTTCAAAGTTTGTTAGTTATTAGAAGGGCAAATTAAAAATAGAGGTATCTTAATTCTTCCTATTTAAAGAGAAAACACTTCTCTGAACTTTGTTTTCTTAGATCAATCATTTTAGAAATATTGTAAATTTAAGTACTCTCTCTCCTCTTTGAGTGTGAATACATATATGTGTGTGTACATGTATATATATGTATATATGCATATATACACATATGTGTGCATGAGTGTGTGTGTATACATATATATATATTCAACTTTGTGACCCAGGAACGTTTTCCTTAAGGACATGTGAACAATCTCTTTGAAATGGAAACTTTTACATGGGAAGGTAAGTATTCAATGGACACCTTGTTCCAAGTACAAACCTACCTGCTGTCATAAAGACATTTGTTTTTCCTCTAGATACAGTCAACTAACACTGATAGTCATCTCCATTACCAAGTAAATTTAGAATAAGCTATACATGACAAATGTTGATCTCAAGTCCTCTTTAATTGAGAACTAGTTATTGTTTGTCTTGAGAACATATATGTAGCGTGTTGTGTCTGGTTATAATAAATGTTGAGATTTCTTTCTGTCTTTAATTTTTTGAAGGATGTACCTGTGATGTGTGTCACATTCTAGTTTAATGCTTACTCAATAATAAAACTGTTATTTCTTTTCTATCTTTGTTGAGAAGATTTCTGGGTTGAGAGATCTTTTATAATGATACTTTCCCCAAAATTTATCTTTCAAATAGATTCAGAATCTACAACTTCTCAGCATCTCTACTTCTGACACCCTGGTTCAAGCCACCTCCTCATCTCATTGGATTTATTGCAACAGCTACCTAATTAATTTCCCCATTTCAGATCTATTGCCTTTGACTTTTATTGTATAAATACGGCCAGATTTTCTTTAATATCATAAGTGAGATCATATAATTTCACTTTCCCACATGAATTTTAATACAAATTATTGTAACCTATAGAAAAATTAAGAGAAACATACATTAAATGAATAAATACACAAAAGAAACATGTGCATTAAATGAGCCTACATCATTGATTGCTAGCTTATTGCAACTTATTTTATCTCTCCTTATTTTCTACTCTATATACATATGTATGTTAGACTAATATATAAATGTTTATAAGAAAATATATTTCTAAACATTGTAATGTAAGTTGCAACCATCGTTATAATTATCATTATAATTTTCCCTAAATAATTCAATATGTATCAATAAAATATAAGAACATTCTCATGTATAACCATAATGTTATCAACACACACAAAAAAGTTGTGCAATGCAATATATACCTAATAGTTCATTTCAAAAGCCCCAAATTGCTCCAAAATTCCTTTCATATATTTTTCAGGTATGAGATTCAGTAGAAGATAATAAGAAAATGCATTGGATTTGATGAATACAGAGTACCTTTAGTATAAAGAAAAGTGCCCCTGCAATTGATTTAAATATTCTTCAGTTTAAAAAAAAAAAAATATATATATATATATCCCTTAAGCTATAATAGTTTATTATTTAATGAGCAAATTTAGGGTGAACTTGTTGGCAAAAATCATAAGGAAATAATGCTATGGACTTCTTAATGAATGTATCAGGAGACACATTCTATCAGTCAGTCCCATAGTGGCATAGTTTTGCCAAATCTATCTGTTGTAAAGCAAACTTTAACTCTTATTATATAGTACATAATCTATAGAATGATACTTTGAGAAATGACAGACATCCTCTACCCTAATAACTTTGTACTTAGTGGTTTTAATATCCATTAATAATCTTTTTCTACTTCAGTATTGCTATCTTGATGGCAAACAGTAATTTTCATAAAATATCATTATTCTGCATTTTTCAGTTGCCACAGTCTGAAAATATTTGCTCCTTTAGTACCCTTTGCCCTCATTACTAGTACTTTGGTTTATGGATTGATTTTTAAAAACAATTCAATAGGCAATACTTTTTGGATGATGGTTAGAAAAAATTACACAGAACGGTGTTCTTAATAATTTTGACATTGAGCACACAACAGTATTCTGGCCCATTACAGTGATAACATTATTTTGATAGAGTCTCATGAGAAGTAGCAATAATTTTAGATGCCTTATTGAAACATGCAAATTAGATGGCCATAGATGAAATTAGAAAAAAATCAGAGTCCATCATCACAGTATATTTTCAGGTGACCCACAATTTAAGTAATAGAGTATACTATTTAGCTGGTGAATTTTGAGTTTTCTGCTATTTGAAAAATACTTAGGTATTTTAAATTTGTATTGCTTTTATTATGATTAAATTATGATTATCTTCATATGTTTAAGGCTTTGTCCTCTGGATTTTGGAGTTTTTAAATTTTATTCTTAATTTTTAAAAAATGGTATAGTTTTACCAGCTTTAAAAAAATTAAATAGAACTAGTTATACTAAAATTTGCCATCACAGATTCACAAGAAATTTAGAAGAGGAACATTCAATATATTTGACATGTATGTATGTAAGCTATTCCAAAGTAAAAGCAAAGCTTATATACAGAGAGAGAAAATCATTTTGATCCACTACTCTCTTCTACATGAAAATTATTCTAATGACAAAATTAGGGCTTTGGGAATGTTATTTAAAGCAAAGTTTTCCTTTATATAGTATAAACATAGATATAGTACATATAGCTGCAATTCTTTGTATAAAAAATTGATTTAGCGTATTGTTTGCTGCAGGTATCTTCCCTGAGGATTTAACTATTCTCTGGAAAATATCAGCAACTTTAAAAAATAATATTGTACATTTCTGAGCTGGCTCACTACCTCTGGAAAACGCCATGGTCAACTGGTCTTCTATTTAGACAGAAACCATCTTTCAAGTGTGTATGCATAAGTTTCATAACTTAATGCTGGCATGAAATCATGAGAGTGTGTCTTTGATAATCATGATCATATATATCTATACAAATAAACATACATATATCATAAGTATATCTACATATATGTGTCTAGACATACATACATCAAGAATCTCTAGTCTCAATGTTGCAAATTTCTTTGAACTATGACTACATCTTAAGATCTTAATTTTTTTTATTTGTCTGCAGGTATGATGAAATGAAACTAAAAAGAAATTAAGTCACATCTACTCAATGCCATGTATCTTAAAGATGTAAGAGTAAGGCCAGAACTCTAAGCTGAATAACTAATTATAAAATCTGTGAGATACTATTACAATGAAAGAAAAGGTAAAATGAGCAAAATTTGGGGGAGCACATTTTATGATTCATCACAGTCTTAAACTGATTTAGGCTATTAAGACAAATTCCACAATCTACATGGCTTATAAACAAGAGAAACTTATTTTTCACTCTTATGGCAGTTGGAAATCTTAGAAGTGTACCAGTAATTTCTCTTCTTGTTTGCCAAAACCCAAATTCTTACTGCATTTTTGCTTAACAGAAAAAAAGAGAGATCTCTCTAATGTCTCTTTTATAAAGGATTAATCCTATCCACAAGGGCTTCACTTTCATGTTCTAATCACAAAGCCCCACCTCTTAATACTAACACCTTGGAGACAAAAGTTCCAATTTTAAGGAATCGCAAAACTCAATCCATAATAATCATTCAAATGACAACCACTGAATTCACCTCATCAAAAATTGTGGCTATTTCATGTGCATTGATTGGATAGTTTGATGAATACTGAAATAAACATGTCAGAATTCTTACTCTGAAGGATACAACTGTGGACTATAAGACAATTACAAATAAATATAATGCCAGCAATAATCTGCAATATATTTGTGAAAAACTAACAGCAATTCATAAGGAATGTCTGGAAAGGGAAACTATGAAACATGAAATATATGATATTATAGACAGAGTACCAGCAGAAAGAGATAAAAAAAAGGAAAAAGATGAGTAGATGATTCAATAGGAAAACTCTAAAATGTATAGGAAATTGTGAGTACTTTACTTGTTCTGGAGTCAGACATATGTGAGCAGAATGAAGTCTTAAATTTTGGCGCATGGTTGTGGAAGACTTTGGATGTCAGCCTGAAGATGAATTCCTTAAATTGGAAAGCCATAGAGAAGTAACGTTTAACAATGCAGAGACAGGTGATGATATGAAATACTCTCAATAATGTACAAACCTGGATATAAATTAGGCTCTTATAATAATGCAAAAAAGAAAGTGAAAGGTGAAAGCTAATTGGCACTTGGCTGACAATCAAGATTTTAAAAAAATCTGATTACGTTTCATCAATATTCCCACTGTAGATGCTGTAGTATTTGGCTACAAATAAGATATATGGATAAGGAAAGAAAGGCAAGTACCAAGGTTAGAGGATGAGATGAAACAAATTACTATTGTAATCATGAAAAGAAAATTAAGCTTAAGATCTATTACAGAGTAGAAAGAGAATGGTGTTTGAATGTGGTTTTCATTATTCTATTTTGTCAGTATTTACCTCAATTCAGTAATATGTTCTTATGTATTTTCTAAATTAACTTGTATTATGCTTTAGAATATTTTCTGCAAAATGATAGCATAAATGCCTATAAAATTATGAACAAATAGTGTAAGAAAAATAACAATACAACACTGTTGCTAAACTAGATCTTGCTTTTCCTTGGAGTATTTTATTTAAATCATTACAAACTGATGCAAAACTCCTCTTTTTAAAAGTTTTATTTAGGTATAGCTGACATATAAGTAGGCAATAACCCAAATATGAATTTAAAGTGTTGTATGAACATCAATTATATCATGATGTTATATTTGATTTAATTTAACATCTCCACACTCAGTCAGTTATTGAGAAAGAAATGTTGAAATCTTCACTTAAAACATATGGATTTGACTATTTCTCCTCTCAGATCTTTCAGTTTTTGCTTAGTGAATTTTGATAAGCATTGTTGTTTAGAATTTTAATCCCTGAAGTGATCACATTTTCTATGACGTAATAAAATGTTTTATTCCTGGTAGGGTTTTTTTTATTAAAACTATTTGAAATCAATATCACTCCAGTTTTATTTTGTTTAGCATTTGAATAACATATTTTTGCCATTATTTTACTTTCAAGTTTTTGTGTACTTTTTATATTTGAAGCACATTTCCCAAAGAATTCACATATATGGATCTTGCTTCTTGTCCAATCTCCGAAGAATTTCTTCTAATATTTCTTGTAGTGTGTCTGATGGTATGAACTCTAATGTTGTATATCTAAGTAAGTGTTAACATTGTGTTTACTTCTTAATGATATCTTCACTGTGTCTTAATCATCTCTGGCTGACATAGTAAAATAGCATAGACATGTGATTTAGACAACCGACACTGGTTTTCTTAAAGGCCAGAGACTGGAAACCCAAGATCAAGGTACTAAGCATGCATAATTGCTTTTGGATGAAGATTCTATTCTGGGGCTGCAACTTTTGCGCTATATCCTATCAAAACAGAGAGAGAGAGAGAGAGAGAGAGAGAGAGAGAGAGAGAGAGAGAGAGAGAGAGTACAACAATACTTAGGTATTTCTTCTTATAAGGATGCCAATTTCATCATGAGAATCTTACCCTCATGAACCTCATTTAAACATATTCACCTCCCAAAGGCCTCATTACTAATGTTAGAGTTTCAGCTTATGTATTTAGAAGGGACACAATTCAGTCACATAGTGCTGGGTATATAATTCTAGGCTGACACTTTTTTCAGCATCTAAAAGATGTTGCCACACTTGTTTTTTTTATTCTATTCTGATCTTTCCTAACAGTAATTATGCTGGTTCTTTTATTATTTTTTGCTGAATGCAAAATGCTGTTAATCTTTGGCTGCTTTTAATATTTTTTATTTATCTCTTGGCTTTGATTAGTACTTTAGTGTAGTTTTATTCAGGTTTGTTGTAATTTGGGTTTGTTGTTTAACTTCCTGTATCAATGAACTTACATATTTTATCAAATTTGGAAAACTGCCAGCCATTATTTCTTCAAACATTTCTCTGTTCCCCTCTCATTCCTATCCTGCAATGATTCTAATTACATATCATTAGTCATATTGAAGCTGTTTCACAGATTTTGATGTTCTATATTTTTTTTACAATTCTCTTTCATTTTAGAATTTCTATTTCAATGCCTTCAATTTTACTAATATTTCCCAGCAGTGTCGAATCTATTATTATTCACAGATAGAATATTTTATTTTATGCCAGACACTATAGTTTTTATTTATAGAAGTTTAATTTGAATCTTTTTATATTTTTCATGTACTTAGTACTCTGAACATATTGATATCAGAGTAACTGACTTAAGAGCTTGTCTGCTAGATTTAGCATTTGTCAATTCTGGATGTTTTATTTGTTTTGCGTCCTTTTTGTGCCTGCTACATTATATGTTCCTGCTTTTTTCTATGTTTGTTAATTTTTGATTGGATGTCAAAGATAAAAACTTTTTACTTGTTGGATTCTGGATATTTTTATATTTCCTATACATGTTCTTAAGTTTTTTACTTGGAAAAAATCTGATTATTTTTGATTCTGGCTTTTAAGATTTGTAAGGTGAGAGAAGATCAGTTTTCAGTCAAAGCCTAATTATTTACCACTACTATTAAGTATTATTCTAAAAATTACAATAATGCACACAATAATTTATACATAAATCAGGTCCTGATCTTCTCCTGAAATTTCTTCTAGACTCAATCAGCATCATAAGAATAGATTTAAAACACATCCTTAGTGAAAAGTCACATTATTTCTGACAAATATTTCAGACTTGAGTAGTGCTATTCTTACTTATACTAAATGGAGAAGTGAAAATGAATCTATGGGCATGGTGCATGATTTTTCAAAGGGATTTTATAAACGCATTCAAAATTTCCCTACAATGACAAGGTAAATATGATGTCATTTCCCTTACTCAGTAGTGAAAATGATGTTCTATTGGTAGAGATATTTTTTTGTAATCCTGAATCTACCCAGGTTAGTCCTGTAAATTGTAGTTTTATTTCAAAGCATTTTAGAAATCTTTGTAAAAATGTAAATTATATTTTAAATTAATGAAATCAATTTCAAATACAATATTTTGAACAAAAATTTCACTTTTCTAAGAATTAAGAGAATAAGAAAAAATGAATAAATGCTAAATATGATATATGAAATAACCACCTAAACATTTAAATAGCAAAATTACTTATTGCTTTAATTATGTCTATACTTTCAGTTTGATAACACTGGCAATAATGTTCATAAATGAGAACATGTGAGTTTTGGATCTGTCTTATACCAACTGATTATCATCTGCTGGTCATGTTAACTATCATTATGTACCTGTTCATTGTCATTTGAGGAAGCCTGATAAAAGATCATTAAAATTGAATGGTAAATGTCTGCAAATACCTAGAGAAACTACTAGAATCTGTAAGAAAATTTGAATTTTGTTCCATTAATTATGAAAATACATGTGTTATCTTCTTTTGATAGTGAAGTCAATATTAAGTGATTGTATGGAGATATACAGGTAGAAATGGAATTTAATGAACCAAGTAATCCTGAAGTCAAATCCCAATTCTTTCACTATCCTGATTCTCTCAGTATTTTCATTTAATTAATACCTCAGAAAATTATTTTCCTTAGAGTACGGATATTTTTATTCATTTATTTTTATTACCTATAAGGATCTCAATTAAGATGAAAATTCTGACATCTTTTTAAATATTGGCTAATTATCTTTTATTTTTCTCCATCACAAAAATTGTAATTTGATCAAAACCTGACAAATATTAGTTTTATTCAAACAAATAAGTCCAACTGGTAAATTTGTAAGTTAAAACTATACCATTAGTAGGGCAAGTATATGCAAAAGCCCTTAACAAAGAAATACAATCAGCTTTTATCTTGCAAAGAAATGCTTTTTATTTATATATCTCTTACTTCTATTATAGTACTTATTGTTGTAGCGAAATTAACTTTTAATATTCATTTCTCAGTAAACTTAAAGGAAGCAGTTCTGTCTTATTCCTGTCTCTATACTAAGTTCTAACACAGCTTTTAGTACGTAGTAGATACTCATTAATGTGTTTTGAGAAACTAAATATATATTGTTTTAAAGTATGTTTGTTTGAAAGACTAATAGAGTACTAACATCTTCCTACTTTGCTAATAGCTCTCAAGAAATTAAGACCAGGTCATCTCTCAGAGTATATCTGAATTATTTATAGAAAATTATTTATAATTATTTGAGAATTTCGATGTTATTTTTGCAGATTGCTTTCGATTACTTGGTATCCTGACCCAGAAATTTTTTCATGCCTATTTTATAACACCATTATAGGTAATGAATCATCATATAATGTAACTTGTTCCTCACTGATCCCCCTCAATACTGTAATGCTGCTGTAACACAAGAGAATTCATACCACGTTATCTAAGCCATGTAGTCATCTTTGCCACTTTTGTCTCTTTTTTTTATGTTTCAGCTTCATTTTCAGGTGTATGTTGTCTAAAGAGACTAGCTTATTTTCAGATTTTTTCTCTACCCATATACACAGTCCACATGAACCTATTTTCTGGCTCACCAGTACAGGGCTCTGATGGAAACTGGGAGGACAGGAGTATGAGAGGAACTACAGTATCCAATCATTTTCTGTGACGTATCTGGCATCTCTTCCTTAGCCATAACTCCAGTTGAATGGCTTAGACTTCTGGACTCTAAAAACATCGTCTTTTCTGTGTTTCTCCAGCACTAGCAGTAATCGACTGTGCGCAGTTTTGTTTTTTTTGTTTGATTTCTTGACTTTTTTCATCTTTACTCTATCTACCTTAATTAAAATATATCTATTTCTAAGATATTAAGTGTCTTCTGTTTCCCTGATTGATCCACATGTCCAAATACAAGACTCTATACAGTTACCATGATATCAATTATTAGAACCTATCCCACAGATATTATAAAACCTTTCTAGACAAATTTAAATAAAAATGATTTTGTGGACATCATGTTGTGTTGCTGTTGTGAATTATTGTGAAGCCTTCTGAACTGTATACATAATGTCCAATATTAGGAGGCTAAGTACATATAGATAATGTGTAGTGTCATCTTTAATATAAATACATGTATACATATATACATAAATATATCGCTGATAGAAAATGTGTCACATTTCAAGTCTCATCATCAGAACTCTACTTACTGATGAAATCTAAAAAAGAGGTGTTATTATCAAACTTTAGATTTTTTTTAAGTTTAAATTAAAAATGACATTTCAGCTGGTATTTTTTTGGTTAATTATTCAGTAGTCTTTTAGAAATGTCCTGTATTAGATTCAATATATTTAAAAATCATACTCCCACATCTAATCAGTTTCAAATTTTACTGGACTATAACCGACATGTAATAAAATATACATACTTAGATATCATAATGTATTGAGTTTGGATATACATATACACTAGAAAAATCATTATCACAATTAAGATAATGGGCATAGTCATCAATATCAAAGTTATTATACTCTTTTTAAACCCTCCTATAGCCCCATCTTCTTTTACTGCAGTCCTAGAGGAACCACGAATTTATTTTCTGTGAATATAAATTGGTTCTTATTTGGCAGAATTTTATAAATTGGAATCATATAGTAAGTTTTGTTTTTAGGTCTGGTTTCTAACACTCAATATAATTATTTCAAGTTTTATCCCTGTTGTTATATGTTATCAATAGTTTATACTTCCTATTTCTAAGTATTATCCATTGCATGGATATACCAAAATTTGCTTCTCCATTCACCTATTGATAGTTATTTGAATTTTTCCAGCCTGGGGTCTGTTAAAAATAGAGCTGCTATGAACATGAATATTCAGGCCTTGATGTGAATATGTACTATTGCTTCTTTTTGATAAACAGTTGGTATGAGAGTGGATTGTATGATGTGTATACTTAGCTTTCTAACACATTGTTTTCCTAAGAGCCTGTACAATTTTACATTCTCACCAGTAGTCTCTGAGAGCTCTAGTTTCTTCACACCTTCACTGATCTATAGCAGTCTATCATTTACTTTAGACATTCTAAAGAAGTAGTATATAATTATGATTTTATTTTACATTCCCTTAATGACTAATGATGTTGAACATCTTTTCACGTGCCTTTTGAGAATGCATGTATCTTTTGTGAAGTGTTACTTCAAATCTGTTGTCGATTTTCCTGTTGTTTCTCTTATTCTCTTATTCTCTTATTATTGAATTTTAAGTGTTTTCAATATTACAAATAAATATTCTTCATTTGATATATGTGGAATTTGTCTACAATTAGTGACTTGCCTTTTCATTTCTTAGTTTATACAAAAGATACCACTCTTAATTTGACAAAATCAATTCATGACTTTTTCATTTTGTCTTTAAGCTTTTTTTGTTCTAAGAACTCTTTATATAGCTCAATTTGTAAACTCTTTATCCCACATTTTCTTCTAAGAGTTCTATAGTCCTAAAGCCCACATTTATATTAATTTTTCATTCTTACTTAATTTTTTAGTAATACCAGTTTTGTTTGAAAGTCCCAAGCTAATATTTGAATCATATTTTACTTTGCTGTCATTCTTCATCTGATAACTCTTTTGAATCATCTATATCTCAGTAATTTTATGTTTCTGAACATCAAGCCATTTATATAGCTACCTAAAATTCATCTTTCTCAAAATTACATACTACATAACAATTAATAATAACATAAAAATGTATAAAATTATGAACACAATTATCACATTACTATTATTTAACAAGGATCAATTCAATAGCAGCAATTTTTATTATTCTACTTACTCTTTCCAACAAATGTATATGCATCATTATATTTACCATTTTATAGATAAGAAAATTGTGACAGAAAAGTTAACTTATCTAAGGTCTAATATTTAGAGCTTGGCAAAATCAGAAATAGCACACTATTTTTTTTCTGCTGCAGTGTAGAATTTTAAACACTGCTGCTTTATCCTTCTGAAATGCCAGTTTTGAACCTATTTTAATCTCCTAATATACTCCATTTACATTATTATCTGAATGCAAACACATCTGTCATTGCTAAAATATATGGTTTTCATGTGACCTTCTAAAACCTGTTAATTTCCAAAAAAAATCTATATATTTAAGAAATTTTCCTAGCTACCTCTTTCTAGATTCAAGTTGCTTGTTCTCAATACTCTATGACTTTAAAACTCATGCTTTAGTTCTCTCTGTTGTGTGAGACTCTCTATAATCTTTCCTTCAGTTATTAAATATCATGACTCACCATTGCTTTACCCATACAAAATACCATACCTGGAAAATATGTAATAGTATGTGCGACATTTTATTTATCGAGATTTGTCTAGCTAATAGGCTATGCAATTTCCATATATTATATCTAATGGTTAACAACCTTATGAAGTATAAGCATAATTATTATTAAAATGTTTTAACCCACATTAAGTCTTCAATCATTACTTACACTCAACTGACTGTGATAGCATAAAATAAAAGAATAAAATCTTTTTTCAAGATGCCAATCTATTAGGCAAAGTTTCCTTCTACAAAGGAATATGAGTTGATTCTCTCTGGCTTTGGGAAAACCAGATAGGGATTGGGAGGATAACCACATCATCAGAAAAAAAACAAGTTACATATGCTACAGTTAATGAAAACTTAAAAAAGGTGAATGTATAATAAAAGTATATATACACATACATGTGCATATACACACACACACACAAACATATATGACACAGTGCTCCTGGGGAGAAGTGTATACATCTAACCCCCAAGGTCACAGGCTGAAAAAAAAATCCAAAAATGTTCCTAGCATTTTATCATTCACAAAGTGCTCCCTGTTTGATCCTCACAGTTCTGTGAGTTAACCTACTTCTGCATAAATAATAATAATAAATGTTTAACTGATTTATTTGTGTGGGTCGGGGGGTACAGTGTAATAGATAAAATGCAGAACTGGGGAATAAACAAAGACTTCAATTTTCAGATCTTTTGCTCTATCTTCCATCCTTTAGCAAACCTAAAGAATATCCCAAATGGTCAAATATATTCAGCAACCCCATTCTATCTATCATTTCCCCAAAACCACATAGTTTTTTCTTTCTATACCATTGGTCAAAGAGTCCCCTACTTTGAATTTAAAGTTCTGACTTGAAAGCAAAAATTAATAATGAAAGTGTATGGACACCAAGAATGAAAGATTTTCCCTATAGACCTATATTTGGGAAACAGAGAAATTCAAGGATATTCACTTCTAGTCTTATAGAACAGGTAATAGGGCACAAAATCTATTAGTTAAAATTTTTGAAGAAGAGATTAAATTCCACAATGAAAGCTAGAGAAAAAGGTGATTCAGATATATAAGAGAACAAAAATGCTAGCCCATGCACCATCTCTCTCTTTTAAATCTGGAATAATGTCTGCAATGAGAGCAAATACCAGACTTGCCAGTATTTTTGAGTCAGTTATAACAAAGTCAGGAGCTATACTAGTTTTCTTGGTCTTACTATTTCATGCTTGTTTCTAACTGACAGAGTACTGTGTATCTAGTGCCTAGATTTCCACATGAATAAATCACAGCATTTTTACCATGCTTTCCATTCATGGTGTGCAAAGCCTCTGCTAAGAACCTGTATTCCTGACATCCTACCTACTTCTCAAAACATCCTTAACCCGGGAAGTTCTAACCCTGCTTTCATATTTCCTAATTACCTTGTAATAATAAAGAATATTCCATTCCTTGACATCTAAGTTTGGCTGACTCAAAATTCTCCCATCTTTCATTAAAGGTGTCAGACCATATCTTATTTTTCTTTCTCTACCAAAAACTATATGCAACATAATGAATTACACCTGAATCTATTATGCTAGTATAACATGTATTTGTCAGATAATCCTACATTGAACTACTTTGTTAACTTAAAGAAAATAGATTATAGTTAGAATATATTTCTTAAAATCAGCTATATTCTAGCTTTTTCTCTTAACCTCACTTGCAAAAAACAACAGTTCAGAAAACAGATATTTATCGACATATGCATTAACTATATTAAAATAGTTGTTTTGAATAATGGCACATATAACATTTTAGTGGAGTTTACAAAACTAAAATATTTTGGACATCATATCTGGATTCTGATGATATAGATCTGGGGTATGACCTGGTAGTCTGCATTTTATCAAGTATCTCAATGACTCCAGTGGGAGTGTTCTAAGGAACACAGTTTAAATAATACTGATGTGGAGGTAATAAAGTTTATATAGAAAGTTTTATAACAAATGGATTAATGGGATAATAGTTTGCTTATAAAAATTTTCTTTTAAGCATGGATTCTGTTTTAGACTCCATAAGAGAGATAAATATATACTCCAAAACACTGCTATAAGAATTTTTTTAATGTCAGCAATGTTCCTTTATAAGTTTTTAATTATAAGTCACAACTAGGAAAACCTATATTTTATTCTTTCATAAAAATATGCAATACATATTGCTGTATTCCTTGTATATATTTAAGATATAGTGGTAGATTCTGAATGAATGAGAAAAATAATACTGAAAGTATTTATTTTATTCTGGTGAATAAAGTGATTGAGATAACATTTTATTCAATGGATAAAGAAATACAAGATCTAAAGATAATCTATCCTTCTTGATTTTTAAGACTATAAAGATAATTGACTGAATCTTTTATTTGAGAGTGGCAACATGCTGTTTTTAAAATGTTAAAATTAGTAAGAGAATTACTATCTTCATAATCTTTCAGAGACGCACATTTCTCTAAACTAAGCCTTTTATTTAAAATGTGGGAATAGAAAAATATGACTATAATCTTTACAAATTCTTGTAAATTACACAATGAAGCTTTTAATTATTTGGCTGACATCTATATTTAATCTCCTTCCTTAGTCACTGTGAGTTATTTTAGTTCCTTGACATTCTCTCAGAAATAAAATGCTTATGATTATTTAAGTTTTTCGTACTGCCATTCAGTGGAGGAACACTTTCAAAGTGATAAAAGCTTGACTATTTAAATTTCAATTCTATACAAATAGCCTCAATGAATGCATGCTTTTCATGAGCACTCCAAAACTTCCCAATATTCTCTATGGGAAACAAATCTTATGACAAATGACAATGATACTATATGATCCTTAGTATATCATTATTTTGCAATAACTGCAATCACTGGTCAGTTACAAAATGGAAAAGTGATTTCTAGATTAACAGAAATTTTAAAGAGATGACAGTCAGGTCAAGACAACTTCACAAAGGTTTGATTAATTTGATATTATCTAGAAAAGCAATTCAGATAATTCAGGTAAATATAAATGTATTCAAACACCAAGGGCATAAAAGCTGCACCCAAAGTCTTGAATGAAAAGTAATTTCATGCCCGTGACTAGACAAGAGATATTATAAACTGTCCACTCTGTGTAACAAATATTCTATTTTTCCCTTTGATGAAAGATAAATGAACTTTACACATTTAATTTTATTCAAAGTTTCCATTTTATAGCTAAGACCCATCACTTAATTGAACTGCCTCAGAGTAGTTGCATTATTTAGTCTATTTTCACAGGAACAGGCTTCAGGGGTGGTGTGAGTTAAATTGTGTCCCCCCCAAAAAAAGATATATTGAAGTCTTAACCACAGTAACTGTGAAGGTGACCTTATGTGAAAATAGTCTTTGCATATACAATGAAGTTAAGATGATATACTGGAGTAGGGTGGTTCCTAAAGCCAGTGACAGGTATCTTTATAAGAAAACCATGTGAAGATAGAGGCAGAGATAGGAGTCATATAAAACCAAGCCAAGAACTGTTGAAATCATCAGAAGCTAAGAAAACATTCTTACCTACAGCCTTCAAATGGATAATGTCCTGCTAATATCTCAGTTTCAAACTTCTAGTCTCCAGAATTGTGAGAGAATCTATTATTGTTTTGTCACTTCTTTTGTGTTAATTTGTTGTTCCAATCCTAAGAAACTAATACTGGTAGTTTCTTCTTTCACTCCACTAAAATATTATATTATATTATAAAGAACACATCGTAATGTTTTTAAGGTACAAATACTGAAGAGTAAATTATACTTATTCACTGTCAAAATGACATTGTTCAATATGTTAGACTAAGTAAGTCTTAAATTCATGTCTCAACAATACAAACATCTTAGAACTTTAATTTAATAGTAGCTATTCTACAGCACATATGCATGAACTTTCTATTTTCCCTTAGAAGAATAACCTTATTAAAACTCAAGAATCTATATAAATTCCTTGATTACAAAAGATTAAATATTCAATTTTCAATACACCTTTAATTCTTAAAATTCTCTGAGTATTATGGTATTAATTACTATAATAGCACTGTAATTTTATTTTATCTATAAAAATCAATCATTTAGCATAATCATTATCATTATTAATATCCTTAATGAGAGAGTATTTCAATTTTTATTTTTTGACTAAATTCAGAATTGCAACTCAATGAATTTTCTTTTAGATAAGTCTAAATTTTTTTGAGTCATAGCATAAACAATTATTTAATTCATAATTTTAGATTCATGAACCTCAGAAGGAGCCTAATACTTAAATTTTATTTCAATTAATTTAATTTCTAAATGAAAAATGAAAAATACTTAAATCATTAAAGGTATCCCCAAATATCTCAATACTTAAATTTTGAAAGAGGGATACTCTAAAAATTATCAAGGATTAGTGTTCATTAAATTGGTTCTATGATAAAACCTTTTCGCTAAAATTTAAAACTTATCTATCATTACCTCAACAGATTATTATTACTTTCTTCTGAAAGCAAAGAAATGGGTCCACTAAGTACTTACAAGTGTTCGCTATGAAGTTAAGGGCATTAGACTTGCCAAAGAGCTAAGCAATTCTTTCAAAGTATTTATGAGACACATCAGTGTTACAAATGAATCATATAAGAAATCAATTATTTTAGAAGTCATTGAGGGCTAGGACTACCTTTATAATAAAGGAGAGATCTGAGATATATGTGTACAGAATTTGGGAGAATTTATTCTTTTGATAATAAAAATAAACAGGAAAAATGTCTTACCTTATAACATTATTTTTAGGGGAAAACATCACATTTTGATCAAAAGTTACTTGTAGAATCACTTTCAAAAAATGGTAGAACAATGAGTGTTCATGAAATAATGAAATTAAAGTAAAAGCAACTTAAAAGAATTTGCTATCATGAAGAAAATGTTGAAGAAGATAAATAATTTTCAATCTACCCGTCTAGGTTCTTGGTTGAGATACTCCTGTAATAAAAGATAGATTAAGAGAAGAAAAAAAAATCTAGAAGTTCAATAACTTGTATATCCCTTATATACAGGAGGTACTCAGAAAAACTGAGTAACTCTCAGAAATGACTCAAGCCATTACCTTAAATATTATCTTCAGCTAATGCCAAAAGAAGGATGTCATGAGGGGGAGAAGGTGGAACAAGAAAGACCTGTCAGTGGGAAACCAGGAAAAAGCACAGCAATGGGGAACAAGGATATAATTGTTTTGCAGATCAAATTCATTGCCTTCTTCATTGGTAAGTATTTTATAAATTTAGTTATCCTTCTCTGGTTCAGAGAAAGACATCTTTACAGAGATTTCCCTTATAAATATAATTCTCTTACAGTAGGGCAATATCACCTAATTTTTCAGTGCTTTTCTTTTGCTCTTACTTAAAAATAACTATTAAAGTGATTTTTATTCCAAAATGGCATATTTTGGGTGGCATATTGTTCCACTTAAAAAAATAGATGAAGCTCACAATATGTACTGAAAACAAACTGAAACTTTTAAAGGTTAAATTTAATGCATGAAGGTATTTAAGGAAACACTGGACTAATGGTCAATGAGAATAGAAAACCACCTTGAGAGGAGTCATATCATACATACTAATTCTTTTTGTTAGGATTTAGGAGACAGTAGGGACATTATACATCTGGACTTTGGCAAGATATTTATCAAATACTTATGAACAGTGGAGATTCATGGTCTGAATGCTAATATAATTATGTAAATTAGTTGTTACCCAACTGGGGCCTAAGCATGCTAATAAAAATATATAACCTATACACCGACATTTCAGCCCTATCCATTTCAATATTTTTACAAAGTTTTGAATAATCATAGGAAACAGGTAATTATTAAAAATTATGATAACTCTTAGAAGTACCCCAAAATATCTAAAGAGATCAAATATAAAACCAGAATAATTCTTTTTTACTTTTATGTTCTGGAAACGAATAACTATAAGTCATTTTGGGTAAAAGACTTACATGAGCCACTTCAATGAATAGATTTGAGTCACCAAAACAGCTAACAGATTTTTAGACTACATGATTAGAAGACTACACCTAAAATCATGGTGATTGCTTCTACTCTAATATTAACATACCACTTTTATAATTCAGTACCCAATAGGTAGCCTTAATATTCTTCTCAGATTTACTAAACATTAGACTGATTTCGTCCTGAATTTTGGCCCTTGACCTTTCTTTTCTTAAAATAGTCACTTCAGAAACTTTCAATTATAAATTATTTTTCTGTTCTCTTAAGATATATATTTTCTTATAGCTATTTGCCACTTTTAGATATAGATCTTCTTATCATCTCTGTCACTTTCATAATCCATGAATATCTTTCCAAAGACCTGAGAACCTTTGAACTGTAATCATCAGGAAAGACAATGTCCCTGTCTTTAAGCTTCTGTGGAAGAATTAAGAGACTAACTTAAATAAGCACCAGTTAGCAAAAACAGATGGCCTAATCATATTGAGCAACCTCTCCACTACTCCCCTTGTTCACTCCAGTTCTTAAAAACTTTCCTGCCTTTTGTTTCAGCAAGTTTGAATTTAATATCTCTCTCCTATTGCAATAGTAGTGAATTCAATCTTCCTTGCAAGATTAACTTGTCTGCTGCAATTTTCTTTGGCAAAATTTGTAGGAACTGTATATAAAAAACTATATACAAAGTTTTATGCATTCAGAAAACAAACAAAAATATGATGGAGCAGATAAAACTGAAGTAGTATTCCAGGGATTTCATGTTTGCCCCTATCTTTTGCCACTCCTTTAATTTTAGCTTAACCTGAGGAAGTTCAATTTTATCAGGTCAATTCTGACCTGCTCCAAAATAATTTCTGCCTTCCAATCATTGAGCTCCAGGGTAAGTGTTATCTTAAATATTGTCTCCAGAATAACCATAATGATCTCTGGGAGACCATGTGCTCCCAAAGCTGCAGCTTTCTCTATTCCATTGAGGTCTTTCTCTTGATTTTTCAGTCTTATATTTTACTTTGGAATGATACTGTGTCTTCATACTAAGTCTATGTCCTGTCAACCCCCTATCATAGAGAAATTGATTCTCAACATCTCTTTGGGAAACCAAAATATTGCATGCATCCCTCACGCTCAACACTACCTGTGGCCCAATTTTTCACTGTTGTATTACACTCCTTAGCAATAGGCCCACAACAAAAGAGACCAAGACAAGGGAGTGGAGATATTCTGAGGCATGACTTTATTTGTCCTGATTCAGCCCAAGAAGTCTCATAGCTGGGCAAGCATTCCACAAGTCTCTGATCTTAAGACACTTTTTATAGGGTATGAGGCTATTGTTTCTGAACTTGGGATAACGGGTCCCAGATGATGTAATGTAGTACGTGGTTAGGCGATTGGTCTTTGTTTTTCAGAGTCAGGTCAATTATTTCTAGCACCAGGATGTGGTTGTTTGCCCAGGTCAGCACAGGAGGCAATTGCCACATGTGTTGATTATGTCTCATTTCTGTTTCCTGATCTTGTAACTGTTCACTTAGTATACCTCATTCTTCTGATTCTGTGCTAGAGACTGATGCTTTTGCTACCTGTTTATCAAAATGCAATTTCTTTTCTTTTTTGCTTGACTATATATTCTGTCTTCCCTTAAAATTTGGCATGGTCTTGCGGCTAACTCTGACAAATGAAATATGAGTGAAGTACTTTTTAAGGTATAAAAAAAATATTTGTATAGTAGTGTAGAAGAAAAGAACCACACCCCTAGTTTCTAGCTGCCATGGGTCAGCTATGGAGCCCACCAAGCTATCACACACCTTGCAGTCTGGACTGGCTGGAAGCTACTGGCTGGATAAAAGGACTTTTCCTTATTACCTGAAAATGGAGCCTTATGTGCATTTTGCAAATATGTGTTTAGTAAACTGAATCCTGTGTGTTGATCATGTGAGGAATTCACAAATGACTAACTTGGGCTCCATTAGTAATTCCTATTCTAATTTACACCTCCCCTCTCCCTCACTCCTTCTGACCCTATAAAAATGTATCCCCAATTTACTTGTTTGCTCAGACTTATGGAGGATACTCCCTGAGCCCACGTGAAATAAAGCTGCCTTCACTGCTTCTAAAAGAGCATATCCTTGGCTTTGTCGGTAGAGAGAGAGAGCTTTGACAGTAGGAATTTTGTAGGTTGTGGGTGAAGCAGATAAACTATCTTTTATTTTATAGGTTTTTGAATCATGATGCACTAAATCTGAACTCAAAGGAAATGACTCTGTGTGACCTAAAAGATGCCAGAGTTTGAGCTGAAATTAAATAGAACTTTGGGTTGTCTCTTTTGTTAAAGTATGTGAGTATGTTGAATGTGCTGGATGAATGATGCAAATGGATAATTGGCTAGTAGGAAGACATGACTAACTGCTCACTAAAGAGTGTTTATTCCTCATCCTGGGCACAGTTATAATTCTTTCAGCCACCTTTGCAGTTATCTATGGCCATATACTCTGTTCTCATTGGTGAAAAGTAAATTGAAGAGAGGTTCATTATTTCAAGACCAAAATTTTTATAGCACTAAAGTGACCCTTTGATGCTCTTCTACCCTTTGACAGACTTCTATGGACAATACATAACTAGATTGGAAAATTTTATTAAAGATAAGGAAAGTTTCCTTCAATGTGCAAAGTCTCCTTATCCCTGAGTCCCTGAAAGACTGTGTAAAGCAGAAATGATTAATCTGCTTCCTTGCCAGGGAATATAAGAAAATCTAGTGGGTATAAACATTCACAGTACTTTCTCCAGTGGTTTTCAACTGGGGGAAATCTGACCCTGTGGGGGATACTATACAATATCTGGTGACAATTTTGGTGGTCACAAATGGAGGGAAGGAAAGAGTACTATTTGGATCTTATTGTGCAAGGTCAGATTCCTTCCCAGTAAAGAATTATCCCACTCCAAATGATAGTAAATCTTATGTCTAACCTAACTAATAAAAATTATTGCTTTGGCATGTATCCAGTCCAAATGTAATACATTTATTCAGAGAAATTACTCAGATGACTCCGTTTGCTACCAGATGTCTTACTGTAGAGATTTGTATATGTCTGAAGATTATTCAAACTATGGTATATCTATAATCTTTAAATACCCATATATCTGACTTTAACTATTACTGTTTGTTAGCAATGATACATATAAAATGTTATTTATAAGGAAAAGACTATAGTAGAATAGTTGAGAAGACTGAACAGACATTGGACTTAAATTAAGAGTAAAAATGTTAACATTTTATTATTCTCAGATAAATTCCTGAAGTATTTAACCTAGTTCAAAAATTCTCTCAAAAAAAAATAATAATTCTTTCATATTAAAGACCAAATTAATTACACTCCAATGCTTTTCTAATCTCAATTTGAAATAATTTCTTTTAAAGGCAACAGCAGGTTTTTGAGGGAGTTAACAGGGCCTACTGTAGAAGGAAGCTGCACACCCACTTTCTAGATGCCGTGGGCCAACGGTGAAGGCCACCAAGCCATAAGGCACCTGGCAGTCTAGACTGGCTGAAGCTACTGACTAGATAAAAGCACTTTTTCTTTTCACCTGAAAATGGAGCCCTATGTGCATGTTTGCAATTTTGTGAATCCTGTGGGTTGCCCCTGTGAGGAATTCACAAATGACTGAGTTCCATTTGTAATTTCTTTTCTAATTTATATCTCCCCCTCTCCCTCACCAATAAAAGCATACCCTCAAAGTGTTTCAGGGCTCAGATTATATATCTGGCCCATGCATAATAAAGCTGTCTTCATTACTCTTAAAAGAGCACCCATTTGACTTTGTCAGTAGAGAGAGATGTAACATTTGGTTCCCGACTGGGAAACCCCAAATGCATGGCTTTTGGGGTCCAATGGCTTTGGGAGCCATCTCAAGGCTGGTGGGACACAAGAAGATTTGAGAGGAGGCAAGCCCTGCCACAGTTTTTGGCAGCCCCACAGATAGGATACCTCGCACCGGCTTCTGAGTGGCATACCCTACCAGGCTCTCAGCAAGAAGTGAATGCACAATGGGCCACTTGATCAGGTAACATGCTGGGAACTAAGACCCAGCTCAGGCCTGTCCCACTAGGCAGAAGGAAACTCTGATCAACTTTTGTGAGATTACCGGGGAATTACTGGGATCTCTGTCAGGGAAGTCCAGGGGAGGGAATGTGATAACTTCTGTGCGAGTGGAGTGTGTATGATTCATTGTCCCACCGCATGAGCCATGGGATTTGCATGGGCCAATAACTGTATTTCCACTGCTGTCATACATAACGGTGACTCGTGTGGTTATCCACGTGACCAGGTCCAGGGCTTATACAGATGCACCTATAGCTAAGACAGCTCTGTTCTTATAAGAGAAATGGCCAGGCTGGCATCTGCATGAGCTGCTTTGAATAAAGCTATTAACCCTCCTTTGTCTGTTTCACGCCATTGCTCAAGGGTGGGGATGGGAGGTAATCAGAGTAAGCCAACAGTTTTGAACTGCATGGTGAGAAATTTTAAGAAGGGCTTTTCAGAGGATTACAGTATAAAATTGACACCAAGGAAGCCAAAAACCCTATGTGAGGTTGATTGGCCCGCCTTTGGAACTGCCTGGCCAATAGAGGGTACTTTAGAAGTCCCAGCAGCCCAAGATGTTTGGAGAATAGTGGCAGGCAACCCTGGTCACCCAGATCAACCCCCGTACATAGACTCTTGGTTAAGAGTTGCCCAAACAATACCCTCGTGGGTACGATTCAGCTCAGTTAGGAAGGGTAAAACGAGGATTCTTTGGGCAGCATCATCAAGAGGCCTCCGAGAGCTGCAGAGAACCCCGAAACACTCCCTGAAGGGCACACTAGAGCCCCTGAAAGACCCTAAGCCCATTCTCCAGGGCAACCTCAGAAAGAGCTACCGCCTCCCCTATGTTTCTCCAGCACAGCCCACAGCCTCGCCAGGAGGAGATCCAAATACTCCACCGCCGTCTGTCTCCATGCCAAAGCCAAATCAAGATCCCCACTCTCCTGACCAGTGCAGGCGCCTATGCCCCAGAAATCAAAATCTTGCCCTCCAGATGCCCCTTCGAGAGATGCGGGGACAGGACCAAATAGAGGGAGATGGCACCGTCTGTCCCGGATGCCCCATGATTATCAGCCTTTTTCAACCACAGACCTTTTAAATTGGAAACATCATATTCCTTCCTATTCAAAAAAACCCCAGGCTATGATAGACCTCCTCGAAACTATTTTCCAAACACACCGTCCCACTTGGGAGGACTGCCAGCAGTTACTTCATATGTTCTTTAACACAGAGAAAAGGCGGTGCATAATGGGGGAAGCTTGTTCTTACCTAGAAGCCAATGCTCCTACTGGAGTGGTTGACACATCCCACCGCTCCATAGGAATGACCTGACTGGGACTTCAATACAGAGGAAGGACAGGCCAATAGCCAATGACACCAGGCATCCATCTTGCAGGGGGTGCGAGCTGGGGCCCGAAAACCCACCAACATGTTCAAAGTTACCGCCATTACCTAGTGGCCCGATGAGCCACCAGGAGACTAACGAATGGTTATGCAAGGCATTCTGAATTTACATCCCGTTTGACCCAGAGGCCCCAGATAATCAGAGGATGATATATGCCACCTTTGTTGCTCAATCAGCCGCAGACATCTGTAGGAAGCTCTAAAATCTGGAAGGTTTCGCTGGAATGAATATCAGCCAGCTCTCAGAAATAGCCAACAAGGTCTTTATGAATCAGGAAGTAGTAGCCAGGAGGGAGGCTTATCGTAGATTGAAAAAGAAAGTCACATTTTCAGCTGTAGCTCTCCAAGAAAAATTGCCGCATGAAGGCGGAAGAGTCCGGAGACTACGAAGATGGAGGGAAGGCAGGCCCCGGCTCAGGGAGGACCAATGTGCTTACTGCAAAGAGTTTGGTCACTGGAAGAATGAATGCCAGCGAAAGCAGACCACCAATAGACTGGACCCGTGTAAAGAGAAGGGCAGGGCTCGAACTTCCTTGGAATGGCAGAGGCCGACATGGATTTAGGTCCACTGGAGCCTACGGTCAGAGTGAAAGTAGGGGATCAACCAATAGAATTTTTGGTAGATACCGGAGCAGAGCATTCAGTTGTAACAACCCCAGTGGGCCCATTTGGAACAAAGATGGCCACCATTATGGGAGCCACGGGGGATCAGGCAACTTGCCAGCCCTTCTTCAAAGACCAAATTTGTGAGCTTGGGGACCACATAGTAAAACATGAGTTCCTGTACATGCCAGACTGCCCTGTACCCCTGCTTGGGCGAGATCTGCTAGCCAAACTCAGGGCCCAAATTTCATTTAGTCACAAGGGAACAGCCACCCTGTGTGTAAAACCTGAAACCACAAGGTTTGTTCTGACCTTTACCACACCCCAAGGAGTGGCGTATTTACAGCTCTCAGGAAATGGAGGAGAAAAACCCACCAGTTTCTCTCTGCTTTTCCATTGGCTCAGGAAGAAGGCAATCCACTGGGATTAGCAAAAAGAAGCCCTCCAGTCATAGTTGAATTAAAGCCGGGCCCAGTCCCAATCCCAATGTCTGCGCTAATATCCTATCACTTGAGAAGCTAGGCTAGGGATGTAAGAACATTTAGACCGATTAAAAGAAGCGGGTATTCTCAAAGACTGTCAGGTGCCCTGGAATACGCCTCTGTTGCCAGTTAAAAAGCCAAATGGGGGAGGTTACCGGCCAGTACATGACCTAAGAGCCATTAACAAAGTAGCTGTTTCACTACATCCTGTGGTCTCAAATCCATACACTTTGCCGAGCCAATTATCCCCAGAAACCGATTGGTTCAGTTGCCTAGATCTGAAAGATGCGTTCTTTTCTGTCAGGCCAGACCCCCCAGAGCCAGCCCTTATTTGCATTCGAATGGACTGATCCAAACACAAGTAGGCAAATGTAGATGACTTGGACTAGACTTCCCCAGGGCTTCAAAAACTCTCCGACATTGTTTGGGGAAGCCTTGGCTGCAGACTTAGCAAAAGGCCCAGATCTGTAGAAAGAAAGTACATTATCTGGACTTTGACATTTCCCAAGGGCATCGGGCACTCAGGGCTGAGAGAAAAGAAGTAATTTTAGCTCTACCCTGACCTAAGACCAGGAGGAAACGTCACAAATTCTTAGGAGCCATGGGGTTCTGCCAATTCTGGATCTCAGCTTCTCAGCCTTGGCAAAGCCCCTATACACAGTGCTGACTGGTCCAGAGCCAGACTCTCTCTGCTGGGGGGAGGAGCAAGAAAGGCCTTTCCAGGGAATTAAGCAATCACTAAGGCAGGCCCAGGCACTAGGGCTCCCAGATGTAGAAAAGCCCATCAACCTCTTTGTCCATTAGAAAGACAGAATGGCATTGGGAGTAGTCACTCAGGCAGTCAGTCCGTGGCAAAAACCGGTGGCCTACCTGTCTAAAAAGCTGGATTCAGTAGCGATGGGATGGCATTCTTGCTTGAGATCGCTGGCTGCTACCTTTCTTCTTGTCAGGTACTCAGATAAACTCACTCTTGGCCAGGAAACAAATGTGAAAGTGCCTCACTAATGACTGATGAATAATCAGGGACACAGATGGTTGTCTAACACCCGGCTTACCCAGTACCAAGGGCTACTCTGTGAAAACCCTCAGTTGACTCTGGAAACTGTGTGGACTCTAAACCCCACCACATTTCAACCTTCAGAGGAAAGCACTCCAGAGCACAACTGTGCTGAAGTGTTAGATGAGGTGTATGCCAGCTGCCCAGAATTGCGAGACTCCCCTATTGCAGAATCCTGAGCTTACTCTCTTCATGGATGGAAGCAGCTATATGAAGGAAGGGGAAAGGCAGGCTGGCTACACTGCAATCACAGAAACTTCCGTAATTGAAGCCAAAGCACTCTCCCAGGGCTGGTCAGTACAGCAGGCTGAACTTCAGAGCCCTAACACTAGCAGAAGGGAAAATGTTAATATTTATACTGACTCCTGCTATGCCTTTGCTACTGTGCATATACATGGAGCCATCTACAAAGAAAGGGGACTATTAACCGCCAGGGGCAAAGACATTAAAAACAAAGAGGGGGTTCTGAAACTACTAGAGGCTGTTTGGCCGCCAGCAGAGGTCACCATCCTACATTGCTGTGGACATCAAAGAAATATAAATTTAATATCAATTGGTAATAATTTAGCTGATAAAAATGCAAGATTAGTAGCAGAGGGCAGAGCTGGAGAATCAGCCTGCCTTCTGGCCTCAGTCCAAAGACCAACAAAAATCTCAATATGCCCTACAAGAAGAAGAATGGGCCAAATCAGAAGGGGCCATCAAAATACCAGGGGAGTGATGGCAGCTTCCAAGATGGCAGAATATAGGTTCCCCACGTACTCGGGATCCAGCTCATCATGGACTATCACCAGCTAACTCACCTTAGGAAGACATCTCTGGAAATACTTCTCCAAAAGCAGTTTTACATCAGTCTCTCTTCTGCAGAACAATTATGGAACGGTGCATCACATGTGCTAAAAATAATACCAGCACTCTCTCACATCCACCCCTGGGGTGCAGCAGATGAGCAGTGCCCCCTTCAAGGATATTGAGGTAGACTTCACTGAGTTACCCCTGGCTCAAAGGTACCAGTGCCTCCTCGTCTTGATCTGCACCTATTTACACTGGACAGATGCAGTCGCTACCAAAACCATAAAAAGTAGGGAAGTAGCAAAAGTCCTGCTCAAAGAAATAATTCCCAGGTATGGCATACCCCTAACATTCCATAATGACAATGGGCCAGCATTTGTAGCTAATCTAGTCCAAACAGTTACAAAGGGACTAGGGGTGACATGGAAACTACACAGTCCCTATTGGCTGCAGAGTTCAGGGTAAGTTGAGCAAATGAATTGAACCCTCAAGGGTACGTTGGGAAAAGTAGTTCAAGAAACAGGTCATACTAGGGTAGACCTCCTGCCCTTAGCGCTCCTCTGAGTAAGATGAACCCTCAGAAAGTAAATCTCCATTCGAGATTTTGTATGGAAGGCCCCTACCAATCCTGGGTAGTGTCTCCAGGAGCCTTCCTTAATTGGGGGGCAAGCATCTGTGGGAATAAGTCCAGGCTCTAGGCTTTAAACTTTTCAGGCTATAAACAGATATGTACTAGAGAGATCCCCAATCTCATGAGGAACCCCAGTTCATCCGTATGAAACTGGGGATCAGGTTTGGGTCAAACCTACAAAAGGGAAATGGGACAAATCTTTCATCTTGATTAATGGCATCCAGACCCCATGCCTGGTAATAGATCCTAAAGATAAGGAAACGTTTTGTAGCAAGATAGTAGTGATGAAACCCTCTTAATAACACCAACACTCAAATGTTTTTCCTTGAAACAGTATTACCCTGTAAATGGTGCAGTGAGACAGCCCTCAGCCCTTGTGTATCTTACCAATGGGCTTGGAGCAACTCAAACGGTGAGGATAGTCCTGGATTCAATTGGTATTGGAGTCTAACTCGTCAGTATAAGAACTGTGCTTGGCATCCTAGCTCTATCTGTGGAACTGTTCATATGGCACCTATAGGGGCTCACCGATCCTGGGATCCCCTTTGGGAAACTTAGACGATTACTATTATCCAAGTCTGAGACTCCATGACTGGGAGCAGATCTTTGAAACCATTGCTTGTGCACTAAAGTGTCACTATTGGACCTGTGGTGAAATGGCATATACCTGCCTACCTCAAGGTTGGACAGGCACTTGTTACATTGGCATAATTAGGCCTCAGTTCATCCTCCTAGGAGACTTTATAGGGGAAACATTGGGAATTAGAGTTTATGATAAGTTATACAGACCAAAGCGAAGTATAGATACTGGTCTTACTTTGACTGGTGATGCCAATGGATGGGGCAATGAAAGGCCTTCTGAAAGAATAATTCAAGTCTATGGCCCTGCCATTTGTGCTCGAGATAGCAGTTGGGGGTACTGAACTCCTATCTATCTCCTGAATCGATTGATAAGGTTACAAGCAGTCATAGAGATAATTACCAATCAAACAGCTACTGCACTAGACTTATTGGCAAGTCAGGCTACCCAAATGAGAGCTGCCATCCTCCAGAACTGACTAGCCTTAGATTACTCATTAGCAGAGGAGGGAATAATTTGCGCTAAGTTCAATTTGACAAACTGCTGCCTGCAAACAGATGACAATGGAAAGATAGTTAAGGATATTGCCAGAGGTATGCGGAAAATAGCCCATGTCCCAGTCCAGACATGGGAATCCCTCTTCATCTCTAAATGGTTCTCTTGGTTCTCCTGGGCTGGAGGATTCAAAACTTTGTTAGGAATTATGGGACTGATTTTGGGAATTTGCCTATTGCTTCCTTGTCTTCTGCCTGTCATAATAAGCTTGATTCTGTTCAACAGGTCACAACGAAGCATGTCTTGCTGGCTTGACAGTATAACTCAGTACCCCCAGATGATGAACAAGAATGCTAACTATATTCTGTTCTATATTCAGATGATTCAAGATGCTGTAACCCCACTACAGGCCCATTCAGCAGGAAGTAGCAAGATCGAGTCTGTGTCCCAATACCCCATCGATGGAACCTCAAAGCTGATTATCATCAGTTTGAGAAAAAAAACAAAAACGGGGGAATATAGAAGGAAGCTGCATCCCCAGTTTCTAGCCACCATGGACCAATGGTGAAAGCCACCAAGCCATGAGTCACCTGGCAGTCTAGACTGGCTGGAAGCTACTGACTAGATAAAAGGACTTTTTCTTTTCACCTGAAAATGGAGCCTTATGTGCATTTTTGCAATTATGTGAATCCTGTGGGTTGCCCATGTGAGGAATTCACAAATGATTGAGTTCCGTTTGTAATTCCTATTCTAATTTACATCTCCCCCTCTCCCTTACCAACAAAAGTGTACCCCAAAAGTGTTTTGGGGCTAAGATTGTATATCTGGTCCGCACATAATAAAGCTATCTTCACTACTTCTAAAAGAGCACAGTTTGGCTTTGTCAGTAGAGAGACCTGTAACACTACTAGCACAGCAATATAAAGAATAAGGAGGGGAAGGAGAGGACAAGCTTAGGTTAATGGACTCCAGGTCTGGATTTTCCCATTTTATTCAGATAAATAATTCACACATAAATTTGTGTAAGTTTGGGTACAATATGTTGAAATGATACATTTACATGTTGTAAAATGATTACCACTATAGCATAAATTACTGTCTCCATCTCATTACAGAGTTACCATTTCTTTTTGTGGTGAGAATAGTTATGATCTTTCAAGTATCTGATTTACTTTTATTAGCTATAATCATTATGCTATACATTATATCCCCACATTTATTATTCCTATAACTTTGTCCAATTAATTCTTTATCCAAATTAATCATAAACTTTGTCCATTATCTTCCCATTTTCCCCACTCATCAACCCTGGTAACCACCACTCTACTGTCTGCTTCTGAACTGAACTTTTTTAGATTCTACATATGAGTAATATCTTACAGTATTTATTTTCTTTGATTTATTTTACTTAGTGTAATAACCTCAAGTTTTATCCATAAATTGTAGGAAAAAATGAATTAGAATTTTTTAGGTTCATTTGATTCAGGATCATGTAAGTGTTGACAATCATGGGACACCAAAGATTCTCAATTTCACTAGAAACACAAAAATGATATATATTGATTTACTAGAGATAGATTTTGACACTGTGGTAGGAAGCCTAGTTTACTAAGCTGGAAGGTTGTGGGGTAGGGTGGGAAGTCCAGTGAGAACTTGAACAATGCCTTGTCTGAATAGGGAATACACTGAGTGACAGTACCTTGTTTTGGGGTCCTGTAGAGTGGAGGTTAAAAAAAAAAAGCACAGAGCCTCTAAAAAAGATTTTTTTCTTCCTGGAAATTGAGTTTTTTGTAAAAAGAAGAATTCTAATAACAGTACTCATTCCTAAAAATTCATTTCCATTATAAAATTTCTGGGATTAGTTTAATAGTTATTTTGTATGAATCATAAATAATAATAGAAAATTTTCTTTTAAGAGGGAGAAGTAAAGCCCAAACAATAACAAGAAAATTTGGTGATCTTTTAAAAATATATTAATCATTTTTATTATTTTAATAATGTATAATTATTAAAGCAATAAACTAAAATTTTCAAGTCTCTGAAAACTTTTTAAAAATTTATATACAACACAATCAAGCTTTAACCACTTCTATTGACCGCTGGTAAATGCACAACCTTACTAATTTAAATTGCCCACTCGGGCTTTACCATTTTAAAACTATAATAGCTTTTAGCTACTACAGACACATAAGCTAATTACTTTACCTAAGTTAATTAAGTGAATTGAAATAGTTAACATTTAAAAGGGTGGATGTGAGTGTATAAATACATGTATTAAACAGATGCTGCTGCAAAAATTGGTGAACTACATGCTGTCAATTACAAAAGCTTGAAAGAACAAGAGAAACACTGGCAAATTATTTTATTGTTTTGTCAGAAATTAGTAAAAGTAAATACTTCAAACACCTGGATTTTATTAAAAGCAACTAACTAAATAGTCCTCCAAATTTTTAGTGTCAGGTAAGACATTTTAAAACTTTGATCATATTTAAGCAAAATGGTACATACTGTGTGTGTGTGTTTGCACGTGTGTAGTTGTGTATTAAGAAGAAGCAGATAACTTGGTTTTTACTCATTAGCACATGAGGAACCACAGGCAAACCAGGTTGACCAGAAGACTACCTAACCCTAGATTCTGGACTTTGACTTTGGATAGTTTATCAGGATTAAGGGGTTGAAAACCTGCTCTGTGATAGGAAGGTTGCAAGGATAAATCACCATGAGGAGATCCTTACTTGTTTTCAGATTCCCTTGTTGTTGTGTGTGACCCTGAAATTTGTCCTCATTGATACAATATGATTTAAAGACATGTGTATACTTAAAACTAAAGCTTTTAAGAGATAATGTGCCTCCTCCATATTCTTTTGCTCTTCTTACTTTATTTTGACATTTGCACACTAGAATATGTCTATGAATTTATTGGATGGTTCAGTAATGAGAAGGAAACATCTTTATTCTTCCAACTTATCAGAAGCTTAACTAACTTCTTAGGTTAAGGTGATTTAGAAGAAAATTTAATAAAATGGGCAAAAGTAATTCTTGAAAATGAAAAGAAATGGCTATGACTAAATATTAGAAGTGTTATTAAAATACAAACACTTCATAGTAATAGTAATTTATAAATACATACCTTCATAGTAATAATTTTAATAATATATTTATATTAAAAATTAATGTATGATAAAGTATTTGCCAAATTTTCTCAGGAAGTTCATGACTTATCACCATAGTGATAAGCATTAGGCAAAGTGAAAAAAAAGCTATAATATATGCCTATGTCACTATAAACATAAAAATTTATTATGAGCTGTCCTATTTATAGTACCACTTCTTATCAACTTTGGAAAACTCGTTAAGAATATAGTGTTTAGAGGAATAAAAATGCTTGGAATTAGGAGAAGCTTAATATATCTAGATAAATTTAAAGAAGAGTTTGTCTAACTGCTTAGTTGACCATTCAATTAAGCATAACCAATGCACCATCCAGACTTGAATTATAAACTCCACTGAAAAGTGGTTATCATTTCTAACATCATCATATCATTTACTCATTCAATATTAAACAACTTTCTGAAAAAAATTTTAGGTCTCTTGATTCTTTTATAGTGCATGCATCCTATTATTCTCAACCAGCAAAGGTTGGTTGAGTAGTCTTAAAATACATGTATTTAAATGATATAAAAAGTCTACTACATGGCACATTCTGTTGGAGTAGTGTTAGTTCTGCCACCTCTTGCTGAGTAATGTCCACATGCATCCCAAGGACCTGAGGTGGGGAAAGAATAAACAAGACGAACAACTAAATAAAATAAATAAAATGCCCCTTCCTCCTCTCTTTTCTTGCCTACTTTCCTGGCTCCTTTCATTCCTGCCTGTACCCCTTCTTTAAAAAGAAAAGTACACTACAGAAACTCATACTACAGTAGACTATCTACCTATCTTAGCTACTCTCTATTTGTCTTTATATCTCATTAATGTCTGAGTGTAAAAAATTAGCCGTATTCTCAGCTTAGTGATAGAATTTTAATGAACCAGTCCTTCTAAGTAAATTCCTTCATTCAACAGTAAATTCCTGTTTGAGATTTTCTTCCTCAAGTTTTTTATAAGAATATGTTTAAAAGTAAAAATGCATAAATTGAGTTATCTAAAATAACGTTGAAAATTTTATTAATCGGAAACAAATATAAAATGAAAAATACAGATATTGAAAATAAAAATTAAGAAAATATTGAAATGATTGCATATTTGAGTGATCCTGAATGTTTAATGAACAATGCCTTAATATGTCAGGAAAAATTATTTGCACAATTTGCTTTTAGACTTGATGTTAAAACTGGAATAATTCTATTTAAATTTAAGGCTATCCACCCAAATCATATGAGCCTAAGCTAATTCCCTTCACATAGTTCTGCACGCTCTTTTTTAAAAAAACAAAATCTTAATTCAGGGAAAGCAAGCCTTGCCTTAGATGGCTTAGAGTGCCGAATCAGCATATCAGTAATGAAGGTTGTTTCTCTTTCTGATTCCTGTTAAAGTGTTCCCTGGGT
Source organism: Solenodon paradoxus (assembly GCA_004363575.1). Taxonomy (NCBI): domain Eukaryota; kingdom Metazoa; phylum Chordata; class Mammalia; order Eulipotyphla; family Solenodontidae; genus Solenodon; species Solenodon paradoxus. Next base: position 1,160,385 of record RJWH01000173.1, on the reverse strand, counting down.
ATCATTTTCAGTTAGTGCAAGTTCGATGAGCCAATGTGTCTTTTGCACTTATTGTGATAAAATGGAACTGATTAATTCATTGACTTTTAAAAATGTCTAGTATAGCTGGCTGCTTAGTCTTGTCTATTTTATGTCAGTGTTTACTACCCAACTTAATTTTTCTAAATATTTTACTAGGCTTTTATTAATATAAAGAAGAAAATCCACTTGCTCATTATTTTGTAAATGTTTGAACTGAAGAGAAAATAAAATCTAAAATTAGCCTTATAGCAATTAAATTGATAATTTTAATATGGCTTATATCCATAATATATACTTTGGATATGTTAGTATATTTTTTGATCATAAGTATCAATGATCTAGTTATACAGTCAGACCCAAAACTGTCTGTAAAGAAATACTTTCTACCTTTTACAGATTCTTTTTTAATATGTTCAAGTTTATATGATGGCTCATTCACTGGTAGGAGAGGCCAAGTCTACCATAGTTGGAAACTCACCCGAGTCAAAACAGGAAGCACAATAATAACTGGTTGATGACCATGTCTGGCATATTCTGAAATGATTAGCCTTGAGTACATAAAAAAAGAAAACAAAACAAAACAAAACAAACAAAAACACAGCGTGTCCCAAAGAACCACACTCATTGATTTATATGGGGTAGTTTAAAGTCTCAATTTCCTTGAACTGATCAATCGAAACTTTGAAACAAAGAAAGGAATTGATAAAACATTTTTCCAGATAATAATATATGATCAATTATGGAAGATGATATTTCAAATTGGAGGAAGATGGAAAAGTGAAGGAATGTTGGGACAATGTGAGAGATACAGAAAGAATACAAACCAGTATTGATATAAAAGGATGCATTAATAATGTGTGAATTCTGCTGCTTTTAATAATTCTAATGGAAATATCAATAAAACATTAAAGGTAATATTCAATATTTAGTAAAGTCATAGGTAAATGGCATTGCATTTTAATTTCAGGAATCTGATTTTGACCATATGTTCTTATATTAACATATAAATTATGGAAGATAATGTTTCTGACCCACTATCTACTTTTAGTCATTGCATCAGCAGAATAAAATAAATATATATGATCATTATCTATAATAAATATCAACTTTTTTAATTTAGGCTATAACAGAGGCATATATAATTAATAATATGAATGAAGTGTTGAGAATCAACATATATTGAGGACAGGTTGAAAACTATGCATGGGCAAATCACTTTTGTTAAAACTTTAAATTTTTTCCTGTCTAATATAAAAATTAAATAACTAGAGAATAACTAGAAAATAAAATTTCAGAACAAATGAGGATATTCTGGGGTAAGTAAAATATGTATTACCCTCCTAAATAGCAAATTACAACATCATGTGTAGTGAAAAATCTAAAGCTGTAAAAGGCTAGCATCAAATGAGGACACACAGGAAAACTAATATTCCAAAGCAAAAATGGAAGCATTTAGATAGCAGATCCCACTGGGATGATGTTGGTTAGAGTACATTAAATAAGATAATAAACTTAAAGAAGCTCTTGCAATGTTCTCAGACAAGGACAAATGTGTTTATCAGTGGTCAGCAATGAACTTTGATGTGTCTGGAATGAGCTGAGAAATCATGTTTAAAACATTAGAATCAACAATGCAGTATACTAGAGTTTAGTGTTTTTCCATTGCTATATTGCAACATTACTTGAATATGCTGAACAAATCTATTAATCATTGCTGCTGAGATGGCCATTCTACCAGACATGTGGAAGCCTCAATGACTTCTTCTTCCATTCCGTGAAAAGAATTATAGCCAGTAAACAAACCAATGTTTAAATTTTCTCTTAAATATGTGTCAGAGACTTACTGAAATATAAACAAAAGATCTTGCCTTAGTCTGAATAGATTAAAAAATGTCAACTCAAGTATATTTACTAGGCATCTATTCCATTTGAGAAATTCTTAATGGAATAAGTAAGTGTGAAAGTGCTTTATAAAATACAAAGCTTTACTCAAATATCAGTCATGTATTTAATAAAACTTCAATAGTCACCAACTTTGGCACTGAATTGCATGCTTCTATATGAGGTACTAGAGGCAAAGTCTACTGTCAAAGGTGAGAAACATGACAGATGATTGAGGAATCATGTGGAAAGTGTTCTGAAAGAAGTGTCCAAGGGTGCTCTGGGAATACAGAGAAGTGTCTTCCTTGGACCTGGAGTCAAAGCAACCTTCTTTGGAGAGCAGGAGGTCCTTCAGGAATTATTATCCTAGATAATAGGAACCTTGTGTGCCAACAGCAAAATTCCTCATCTGAATCCTGAATTTTTCCAAATCATAGTGATGTTTACCATAAGTATGGAAACCTGTTGCTTTAATCATATTTTCCATTTTGTTTTTTTAAAAGCAAAAAATACCCTGGACTCATTAAAATGCTATATAGAAATGCCGCTTGCAGGAGAACTATCTACAAATTGAGAATCAGAAACTATAGAGAACCACTATGCTGCTTTAGCTGGATCCCCTTCAGGTTTCAACTTATTCGGAGCTTGTGCTTTTACTTACCACAACCACTGCCCAAATTACTCCACTCCCACACCACGTAATCCCAAAATTTCCCTTTAAAGGAAACCTTGTAACAGGGATGACCCTACCTCGTTTGCCTAGAGGAATACTAGCTAATGTCTGGAAGATACCAACAATTCACTTTTAACTTCCAGACTGTACTGCTTTAACAGAAACATTATGTGGTCATTTTATGTAAAATTAATTTGAATATCTGCCCATGAAGTAGTCTCAGAATTCTGCAAAAATATGTGCATCATCATCATCATCATCATCATCATCATCATCACATTCTCCTGATTTTGCTCTTCCATATTTCTCAACTACCAGGACAATTCACTGTTCTGAGGCTTGACATTGATAATTTTTTTTCTTTTAATTTAATGCCAGTGACCCTACCTCCACAACAGTCATAAATAATATATAATATGCTAACAGCATTTGGTTTTGCCTTAGGATAACAAGCCAGTCAATTGTTTACAAGTAGTAAAGATGGATTTTACACTGATGATACGGCTTAATCCTTCAGTTATATGAATTAAAAATGACACAACATTATCCTTTAGGCTGTTACATAGAATTTAGTGCTAAGCCTGAAAAAGGAAATAAAGGGTGCTATTGCAATGTCTTCTCCTCATAGTGCTATCATAAACTACATTTTAGTACCAGATTTTTATGTACATAACTGCAAGAGAGAAATAAGGTACTAAAAGATAAGATGGTGAGTTATTTGGATGAACAAAAAAAGGAGAGACTGTCATGGATATTATATATATTTATCAAAAATATGAATATATATATTGCAAAGTAAGTAAATTTAATAAGAACAATAGCAATGTCTGAATTTATTTACTTTCTGGTTTCTAGTATTTTATATGTACTTTCAAATTTTTCTTCCCCAAAAGCCTGAATACTAGGTGGCATTATTATCCCATTCTGAATATAAGGAAACTGACAAGGAGAAAGTAAACGTTTTTCCTAAGGTGATACAATTTTTAAGATGTGAAACAGTTTGTTTGACCCTTAGAAACTTCATTCTTAACTACTATGCAAGGATAATAACTCTTAAGTACTTGGAAGTTTATAAATGAAGAAAAGTGCAAAGCTTAATGATTTTTAAAAAGACTAAAATATATGCACATTTGTATACATATGTAAGTACTCTGCATAAGAGTGAACATTAGCTGCACCTGAGAAATCCTACTTAGATTCACACCTGGTCATATATATCTTTCCTCAAATACAAATGCAAGATTAATTATGTCAGTTTTTGAATACCATATAAGCAGAACTGTATCAAAAGTAATTTATTTCTTTTAATATTGTATGTGAGATTTACCTACTTTATGTATAATAAAAGTTCTTTTAACTTTTATTCCTTCATAATGGTTTATTGATTCAATATGCCATTAATGTATTACATTCTTCTGTTAATAAACATTTACATCATTTACAGTTTGGAGTTTTTATGAATAGACTGTTTTGGACATTCTTTACTTGATTTTAGGTGTGCATATGTACATATCCATGCCACATGTGAACCTGAGTAGAATTTTTGAGTTGTAGGATGCATATACAGGTTGACTGTATAATATCACTTTTAGTATATACTGACAGCTTTCTGAAGTGCTCATATCTTCCTCTGTCCCAGATCATTTGTTTTCTGATTTTTCACATTTTCTTGCAAGGTTTTTGTATATGAATGTTTTATATTTTTTGTGTAAGTTGAAATTATTAAATGATTTTACTCTATTCACTTGCCAATGTAATGAAGTATACTGACTGATTTCTCATGTCAATCCAAATCTGCATTATTGGAATAAACTTTAAATGATCATGATGAACTATTCCTTCTATGCATCTTTGAATTTGATAATCCAAATATCTTTAGAATTTTTGTGCCATATTCATGAGGAATATTAGCAAGTAATTTCCTTTCTTAATGATGCTCCTGAGATTTTATTAAAATTTATACAACCTCATCATAAATAAGTTGAAATACATCTCTCTCTTTTTGTTGTTCTCTATAAGATTATATGAAAGATTTATATAATCTGTTTTTAGTATTTGGAAAAAAATCACTAATATAATCATCTGGGTCTAAATTTTTCTGTCTTTATTCTGAACCAGTATAACTATCTAGGCCTGCATGGTATGCATTTCTTTAAGAGAAAATCATATTTTTTTTAATTTTCTTATATCAAACATGGCAAATTATGTTTTTCAAAGAATGTCCATTTTCTCCATTCTGTCAATTTTATCGCAAAAACTTTGATTGCATTTAGACATCTCATCATAGTGTTGTTTCATTATTTATATAGACAGCATTGATTTTACATATATATATTTAAGACTTACTTTTTAAAGTAGGTTCATGTACATAGCAATATTGAGAGAAAAGTACAAAATGCCCTCTACCCCCACAGATCTATAGCCTTCCCCATTGTCTAACCCTTTACTAGAAAAGTACATTTTTTTACAGTGGATGAGCCTACATTTCACATCATAGTCATCCAAAGTTTAGTTTTTCATAGGGTTCATTTTTGGTGTTGGACATTCTGTAAGTTTGGACAAATGTGTTTTGGCATGTATTCATCATTACAGGATCCTGCAGACCATTTCCATTGCCTAAAAGTGCTCTGTGCTTCATCTATTCACAGCTCCCGGGCTCCAACCCTATGCAAGAACTGATTTTGTAACAATGGTTTGTCCCCCCTTTCATAAATGTCAGATAGTTGGAATTATACAGTACATAGCCTTTCTTAGATTGACTTCCTTCACTTAATAATATGCATTTAATATTTCTCCATATCTCTTCATGGCTTGATAGCCCATTTCTTTTAGTACTAGGTAATACACTATTGTTTACATGTAACATGGTTTATTTATTCATTCACCTAATGAAGGAAATCTTGGTTATTTCCAAATTTTGGAAATCTTTAACACATTCGCTATAAATATCCATATGCAGTTATTTTTATGGACAATAAGCTTTAACTCCTTTGCATAAGATTAAGGAAAATAATTACTAACTCATTTAGTAAGAGCATATTTAATTTTATAAAAAACACCAAGCTATCTTCCAAAGTGACTACCATTTTATATACCCACCAACAATCTATGAAAGTTCCTATTGCTCTACATCTTCATCAGCATTTGGTGTTGCCAATTTTCCAGAATTTAGTTAAATAAGTGTATAGTCGTATATCAATGTCATTTTAATTTACATTTTCCTGATGACTATAATATGAAGTATCTTTTCCTATACTATCTGCAGTTCTTCATTGGTGAAATGTCTACTGAGGTCTTTGGCCCATATTAAAATCAAATTTTTCTTATCTTATTGTTAATTCTCTTGATTACATATTTTTATCAAGTATTGAATATTTCAATTTGATTTTACCATTATTCTTGGTTTCAATTTTCATTGCATTTTTAATTCCTACTTTCTTTGGTTTAAATTAGCTCTTAATATTACAAAAAATTTGGAAATTTAAATGTTAAAGTTTTTAAAATGTATTTATTTTGAGTCATACATTTCCTTCTGGTCATTGCTTTAGTTAACCTCTCTAGAGTGGCATAATGCCCTTGTGTTATGAAGGCTCATTCTAATGAGCCTGGAATTTACCAGAGCTATTTTGTTGAAGTAACAGATGTAAATAAATAGCAGTGATTCATGTAAAAGCATGAAGTATACTAAATAATAGTTTTCCTTTGTAATTATGTGTCTAAGATGAGTTTTATATTTTATATCAGTTTGTCAGCTTTTTTTTAATATTGATAACATTGAAATTGATTATTTGTACTTGGTTTTGGTTAGAATCTTTTAGAGTTCTGCCATTGAGAATATTTATGTAGCAAGAAAATGCCTACATGACTTGAAGTATATAAGAAGTCATGACAAAACTTCATTTTTGACTTTCTGGTTTCAAGATATCTCATAATACATGCATTATTTCCAAATATAAGAGAAAATAATGTCAATTCAAACACTATAGAGGGAGAATAATTTGAGATTGTGTCCCATGAAGATTCACTCCTTGACTCTGTTTTGACTATTTTAGATACCTGATATAAGTGGAATCATGCAATATTTGTCTTTCTGTGATGGACTTACTTTACTTGCTATGATACTTTCAACATTCATCCATACTACACTAAAGAATTTTTTCTTTCTATGACAAAATAATGTTCTATTGTGTATATACATACAAACATGCATATATATTTAACCTATATACATACATACATACATGTATACACATTTATATGATTTTTATCCATTCATCCACGGACAACACTTAGGTTGGCCATGACAAACACGCTGTTTCTGCCATGGCTATTGTGAGTAATGCCGCAATGATCATGGGAGTGCACATAGCTCTTAAAGATACTGAATTAATTTCCTTTGAATATATACCCCAAAGGTGAAGTTGCTGAAAAATATAGTAGTTCTAGTTTTAATTGCTTAAGGAAACTTCAAACTATATTTCATAATGACTGCACCAAAGTTTAAGCAATATTTATTGAAATCTCTTATGCCAGGCTATATGTTTTATTTGGCAATATATAACTCCAGAAACTAGATATCCAATGTAATAAGGTATCTAGTCTTATTGTTCTCAGTTTAGGTACATTACAGAAAATATTATCAGGAATTTTTTATCGAAATTTTGGATTTCTACTTCTAATCTTCATACTTCTCTGTCACACAGAAGCATATAGCTTCGAAGAGAGTAAACTCGGGGAAACTAGGAATTGGTGTTAGCACTTTATAATTCAGTCTGCATTTTATCCCTGCCAGAGGAACTCAATCACCAAATAAGTTTTATGAAATATTTCACCAAATATGACCTAACAAAATTTCTTGCACTTCATTTGTCACTCTCTTTATTTCTTGGATGACTTAGGGATCTTCAGAAATAACTCATTTACAGATCACAGATGTCCAACTTCGTTTGGTGTGGTAGAAATCGTAGATGGGAGTCCTGCTAAAGACAAAAACCTTATAACTAAATGTTAAATATGACAATTTTGTGTTAGCTTTCCACTGTGGGTTTCAAATATAGCTATTTCTTGAAACCAGAATCTTCAACTTTGAGAATAATTTAAAAAATCAAATCGTCAGGAAACTACTGTGAGTTATCTCACCCTCTATAGATGCTACTCTGTCTTAACATAATTTGCAACAACCACCTATCTAATGTACAGCTAAAACATCACCAATGCAGCAATTTCTCAAAGAGAAAATAAATCCTTTTCCCTAAAGAGCTATGTGCAATATCTGAAAATAGAATAGAAAAAATAAAGAAAATAAGAGTAAAAGATCATCTATAAGAAAACCTAACAAGGTAATAAAAGAAAGCACAATTTATTTGAAGAGTATTAGGAGCTCATCCAGTCACTGATCAAAAGCTAAGCAAGCAAATGTTAAATCCCCTGCTCCAAGGTAGAAAAGCTGATTTAGTTTTAAAAACTTATGTCAAGGAATGGTAATGGTAAAAAGTGATGAGTTGCAACTATTCTTTTAAAAAAATAACAATGGCGAAAAATATCAACAGACATTTTTCCTGAATTCCACATCCCGACTGGAGATTTTATTTTAGTTCTTTATGTTATTTTAATCATATTTTATTGAGGTAACAGTGCATTATACTGTTAGGTAAGTTTCAGGTGTGTACCAGTATAAATGAACATTTGTGTGTGTGTGTGTGTGTATGTATATATGTATATATATATATATATATATATATATATATAATGAATCCCTTTTACTTGATTTTCCCAGCCCCTTGCCCCTTCCCTTTTGGTAATCACTACTTCGGTCTTACAGTCTACAAGTTTACTTTTATTTTATAAATTCATTTTTTGCTTATTTTTTCTGTATATGACAAAGGAGTGTTTGTCTTTCTTCATCTGACTTATTTCACTTAAGCATAATTCCCTTTAGGTTCACCACGTTATTGCCAATGGCAGGATTGCGTTTTTTTTAAGCTGAGTAGTATTCAAAATTGTATATAAACCATATCTTTATGTATTCATCAGTCAATTTAGTTTGTTTCCAGCTCTTGGTTATTGTAAATAATGCTGCAATAAAAGTGTGGCTACATAAATCTTATGTTTTCTAAGATCAGTCAGTGGGAGTAGCTACCACTCAATGACATAGAAGTTTTCCAAAACACGAAGAAACTTGGAATTTTAGGGCTAGATTGACTTTGCATATTTGATTTCACATATTTTAAATTTCAATTATTTAAATTTCATATTTCATTCCTTTTGTGTCATAAAGACAGCAAATATCCAAGAGAACAAGCTATTTCACAGGCCCTAGAATTAAGAAAGTAACAAATTAAAACTAGAACACATTGATATGGAATATTTTGTCATTTTTCAACATATTGTCAAACTCTACAGTAATCTTTTTTGAGCTTTATTTGGTATTTTCTTCTTTTTTAAAACTAGATATACCACTCTTTTTGCCCACCAAACTGTAAACAGAATGCTATATTTTATTGACTTCTAGTATTACTTGATAATGTATTGTATGGATTCTTATCCTATTCAAAAGACTGTGAGCCTTTTAAAGGTAAGTCGGTTCTAAATACCATTGATTTTATCAGAATACAACGTTCTGTGTGACACATAGAAATTGAGTAAGATGACTTGTAAATTGCTACATCTTTAATTATCTAAATAAATGTATGCATAATCATATATCAGACACAATTAGCCATTCCAGATTTGCTCCATCTGTTCCCTAGGCACTGATAGTGTCTTGGAGACCTGCGGATGACTGTCCTATTGCCTTATCTCCTCTCACTGTTTACTCTCAGCCACACCTCAAATGAGAACAAGGCATCCGCAGGAAGTCCAACCATATTGAATTCAGAGAAGTGAATGGCTTCTTTTACTCCTTCTAGTTTATGATGAATTGCCCCTATGTGGGGCATAAGAAATCTGACTTCTGCAGTAGTTGCCCAAAGGTACTAGGTAACACAAATTGCAAATGTGGAGGATAAGATAAATGTCTTTTGGGATGAAATACGGAGATGAAAAGGAACTGTCAAATTTCTTTCCTTTCTCTCCTTGATACACACTGTTCCACACCGTGATGTTTTTATATGATCTGTCTGGAAGAAGTAGCTGCACTTTCTTGTGAAGCGCTGGCCAGGTTGGAAGGACACAACCTTGCAGTTTCTTTTGATTCTTATCCACTTAATTTCTCTTTAACTGTCAATCTTGTTGCACTGGGATTATACCTCTCATTAGTTTAACCTTAGTGTGTATGTTTGCCACAGGTTCTGTTTCTCAGGGAAACTCATCTAAAAGATTTGAATCTGTAGTGGCTCCTGTCAGTTGAACTTCATGAAATGTATAAAGCGGTTAGTGATATGTCACAATTTATAATGACATTTTTGGTAGCTTCCTTTGCAAGATGAAAGTTGGGTATATACTTCATTTTTTTAAGATGGGGATAAACCTCTCCTTAACAAGTATTATGTACAGTTTTGACCTCATTTCAGTAAAAATAAGTATAAATATGTGATCAATCTTTATAATTCATAATTGGATTATGATAGATCTTAGATTATTTCTATACCTATAAAGTGTCATTATATAATTATTTTAATATTTCTGACAAATTTAATACATTGCTGAGAGTACTGAATAGTGATGCTTAAGTAACAAGCTGTCTGATAAAATAATACTTAACCTCAGTTTAGAGCTTATTAATATTTGGATATTAAAAATAAAAATTAGCTATGCTAAGGGATGTAGGCTCAGGGATATTTTATAGCATCTTGTAAAACCTTTATCAACCCCTAATCTCTGAAATTTTCCTCATAATACCTTTTAATTCTAGTTTCCATTCTCATATGCTAACCATAGTGCCCCTCCTAATCCTCTATAAAAACCTGAAGCTGTCAGGGGCAAAAAATTTAAGTCCTGAGTCCCATTATCTCATTTAAATGATGAGAAAAATGTGCTTTGCTTACAAAATAACTGAATGTTCAGTGAAATGTAAAGATGCTTTTTAAACTGCACAGAGTAGAGATGATATAATAATAGTATTTTATGGGTTCCTGTTTCCTCTAAACTCCTAATTTATCCTTCCTGTGTCATTTAATTTATCAATATCAACTATCTATAGTATGACAGTGAATTTAAAACACATATTTCATGACATTTTGAATAGTCTGCAGACATACTGGATTTCTCAAAACTAAGATAGTTTTATTTTTATCCACCCTGCCCCATCCCCTCATTTTTTTTGCTCAAGGTAAAAAACCTAGATATTGCTTTTGTCTCATCTCTCCTTCACTACCCATATTTAATCAATCATCAAGGCCTGTCAACTCTACCTCATATATAGTTCTGAAATCTGTCTATCTCTCTTTCTCTAGGGTCTAAGCAGAATTTTATGCCACATGTGTTAACCCAAATATTGAAATACTATTGTAATTTTTTCTCCTGAATAGGTAAAAGTAGTCTCATAAACACAGGTATGCATCACTTCCCTGCTGAATTTTTTCATTAATAATGGCAAATATATATATAACATATAACATATATATAACATATATATAACATATACATAACATATAACATAACATAGGCAATAACCTAAACTCCTTAAATACCATAATTCATTTAGTTCTCTTGGCAAGTGTATGAAGTGGATACTATTTTATTCTTTCTACATATATTAAATAACTTCCAAGGATACAGAGCAAGTAAAGTGGACGAAAACAATGCCAAGTCAGACTATCTATAGTTGCATTGTTCAGTAAGGTAGTCATATGTTTATATACATAATTTTTTATGTATACACATGTATAAATATATATAGTTACCATAAACTTTTATTTATATATACATACATCTCTATATATCCTATCTATATAAGGATTTACTGCAACAATTTTTATATCAGATCATTTATTTAGCTCTATATCATACTATTTTATCCAGCCTCTTCCTCTACCAAGTATATCAAAATGAGTCCTTAGTCTTGCCATAATATATATGTATATATAGAGATATGTATATGTATGTATATATACATGTATAGAGTAATATATATGTGTGTATCTATTATTCTCTATAAATAATTCAAAGATCAATTCTTCCAAAACAACTTTTAATATGAATTACTTCTATCAAGTTTGATTGCATGACATGCACTCAATATCTCAGTCAATCCTCATAACAATCCTATTAAAATTAACACTTTATTTCCATATTACAGATGAGGAATTTCAGAGAAAGAAAAGACAGTTTTTTCAGAGGCAAAGAAAGTGTTGAAATATTCAAACTTGTGATTTTAAAGTTTGTGTTTACTTTTGCAAATCTCGCTATACATCACCTTTCACTTTATCTAGAAATATTTTATTTGTATTTCATATTTTAAATATGTTAAAAATTCTTACTATAATTTTAATGAATTGGTATTCCTAATTATACTCCCTAATATAATAATTTTAAAGTTTGATCTATTGTTTCTCTATATATTACTTAATTAATATTATTACTTTGTAGTTTATGTTATTTCTACAAATAAAAAGTGCTTTGCAGTATTTACAATAAAGGACAATATAAGAAACAACTTGGAAAATATATATATATTATTTCATTAGTCTGGAAAAAAACCTATTACCTAGATTCACACCGTTTATATTTACAGTAGTTATTTTAGTTATTGAGCATTTAAAATGTGTCCAATATCACATTTCCTGAAAATTCAAAATACATCTGGATTGCAACATCTTAGTATGCAAAGGTATGCTAACTATATCATTAATCATATTTATATTAGTTATATGAGAAAATAATAAAGGTATATTTAATTAGATGAAATATATTATTATTATTTTTGCCTGTTTTTACTTTTCTTAATGTGACTACTTGAAATTTTTAAATAATATACATGGGTTGCATTTGTGGCTTATATTCTCCTTTTATTGATAGTGCTAAACCAGTTTTAGAAAGTTAAACACATCAATTCATATTTATTAACAGTTTTTCATTACGAGGAGTATAATAGAAATGCATTTCTCCTATGGATTTGTCTCTTCACAAAGATCCTGTTAGTGTCCCTTGCCATGGATGTAGGCATATTCTATTGATCATCATCATTATACACACTCATGCTTCCATCGAAGGGACGCACTCATTCAATTCACTGGTCTTAACCATGTATCCCATCACACAGAAGCAACTAACTTGATAAAACCACTGAATGATCTGAAACTTAACTGAGATTCCATTTTGGAAGCCTAGTCTTTAAAAGTCTTGGGATTCCATCTTTTATGATGGACTATTTACTTGAATTATCAACAAAATTTAATGTTGTTTTTCCAATAGTCAAATACATACATTCAGACTCAATAGAAAAAATTAGTCATTTCTCTCACTATTACAATAACTCACTTCAAGAATTTTTGCTTTTCATCATACAGAATTTCAACTTTCCAGTGCTTTAATACCTTATTTTTAAGATCAGAATACTTATATCAGGGGACAAGTCAGTGGTTCCCCTAAACAATAAGCTGAGATACCATCTGGTCATTTGGGATTCCTTAGACAGCTAAACTAATAGGCCAAGTAAAGGGAGATTATATTAACTGGTTAACTAATAAACATTATAGAAGAAAAATTAAATTAAAAATGAGTATGGAGAACTCAGGGGATTTAAGGAGCATTTTTTTTACTTCTATGTTCAGAATGATAAACTAAGCAAGCCAATAATTCAGAACCATGATGGAAGAAAGAGAATTACATATAACTAATGAGAAGGTCTTAAAACCAGTAACAAAGTTAAAGATTTTTTAACAGTTCTGCATATCTGATTTCTTCATTACTATATGCAACATACCCTTTTCATCTCCTTTCTTTTCCTTTTATTCATGTAAAGAGGGTAATAGTTAAGTTTCACCACCCAATTTAACTGAAATAAAAATATAAGAGGAAATAACATTATAAAGACATAGATGATAATCATGAATCTTCTTTAGAAGAGTTTAGAGAATGTTTTTACTAAGAACAGTTTATAATTTGTGAGGTGGAAACATTTGTGTGTGTATATACATATACATACACACACTATATATACATTATATATACACATTATATATACACTATACACACACACACACACACACACACATATATATATATATATATATATATATATATATATATGAGTGGATATATATTCTATGGGTTCCAATTGAGTAGAAGTATATGTATGTAGGAATACAAATAGAGGAGTGAACTAAGTTGATGATATCTCTACTGTACCTCTGTTGTAAACTATCCATTTATATTCTTATCTGAACTGTTATATCTGGGAGTGTGCAAGCTGTATTTCCCAGGCTCCCTTACAAGTTTGCTTTCTGCAATGTCTGTCAATGTAGGGCCCTGGTAGGTAATTTGAAGGCAAGGTAACCAAGAAGCTTTTAGCTCAGACAGTAGCAGTAGATGCTGGTAGTTGCTGAGCTTGTCATATCACAGATCAGACAGGTGACTGAGAATTCCATCAATTCCATCAGTAGTCGAATTTCTTTGGTTCTTGCTTCCAACTCTAGTATGCATAGCATCTCTTTGGCAATTTCAGCCAACAGGAGCTGTTGATTTATGAATTCCCGTCAAGTGGCATTTGCTGCCTTCTGAATTCAGGATAACACATGCATTCCTTTCTGTTCTGCCAGCACCTCTCTCTTTTGCTATAACAGTTCTTCTAAATACTTTGTAATCAAGTCCATGTTTCACATCCCTTTGTTTAAAATAGGTAGACTATTTCTATTTTCCTGGTTACACTCTGACATAATTTCTAAACAACTATAAAATCATACTTACTTCTGAGAAAAGACACTTTATAACCAAAATTTATTGCTGACAAAATCAAGTTTTTTTATAGTATTTAGAATGGTAAAATATATCCAAGAATAGAATAAATCAAATTTTGATGACTTCATGTGAAACTTGGTTGTTTCTAACATTCCATAAAAAGCATTCTTCATTTTTTAAGTGAAAATAAGTAAATTCATCATTTTTTCTTGTTATTGCCAATATAAAGTCTTCTCTACTACATGGGTTTAAAAAGAATATTAAGATTCCTTACTTACAACAATCTACTCAAAATATAATCTGTAGACCAGTGGCAGTTTACAGACAGTATAATCTGAGGAGCTATATAGGCTTATTTCAGCATGGAAGTAAATGCACTGCATCTTTTATAAGAAATGTCTCTCTGCCCACAAACTATTAATAAAATAATTAACTTGCACCGTTATACTCTGGTAAGCTTATATTAATGAATATCCCTATTATTTAAAAGGAGATTATAAAAATTAAACATAAAAATTAAATTTAAATATCAAAATTTAGAAAATAGGCAGTTTTCTTTTAGACAAAATGTCTTTTAGGTCAATATATATTATTGTTTTGGGAAAAAAATGCATAATGGAAAAACTAACCCCTGAAAAGCAACTAATACCTAAAAACCATAATGTTTAAGAGACTGGATGGTAGTTGGCCAAGAACAGTCGCATGCACCATTCTACATAGAACAGAAATAACTCAATAAATAGGTTTAACTAACAAAAAAAAATTTAGAAGATTTTAATTAAAGTCACATATATACACAGTAATTTTAATATTAGGGTACCATGATTTGAACTCATTATCTTGATCTCACATGAAATAATTTTCTAGAAGCAAAATATATCAATATGATTATACTCTATAAAAGTTGAATATTGGTAATTCAGTAACAAAACTAAATATAAGCAAAATTTCTTACATATTTGATATCTGTGTTGTCTCTTTGTACCCCTGAGCCTTTTTTTCTGAAAATTTGTCCCAGATGCTAAGTACAAAAGTAGCCTGTGATTCTTTAATAATTTCAGTCTATTCTATAAGCTCAAACAAATAAGGCTTTTGATTTAAGATTGTTTAATCTCAAAGAGATCAGTATAGAAAACAGATTTAAAACGTGGATGAAGTGGCATTCAAAAAAAAGTTCTATTCAGCTCCAAAGCTAAGCCATAGCAGTTCTCAAAGATGGCTTCATGATGTGAACTAGAATCAAAGACACAACTTCATTCCTTTTAATTTAAGTGCACTTTTTAAATCAGAGAGTGAGGGTATCAAAAACTGTTCTTTGTGAAGGGATGAATATAAGACGATGCTAATTTTATAGCTCTACTCTCTCAGGAAACCACCTACTAATGCTTAGCGTGAAAAGAAAACGAAGTTTTCTTATGTTTTAAAATTGAAATTCATTCTGATAAAAATGCTTTATTGGAACCTGTGTTTCATTATCAAGCTATGTTAGTTCACAAAAACAACAATAATCACAGCAAAAACTGACATTTATTGAGAGCATGCTATGTGCCAGTTACATTTTTTAAGAAATATTCCAATATGAATTTAATCCTCAAAACATTACTGAAGAATTATCTACTTTTTACACAAAAAAGAAATGTAGCAGTAAATATTCATCATGGATATTGCTGAGTTATATTCTTCTGAGAATTTACTGCCAGAAAACTTAAGTTCTCTTCCCTGGAATTAGAGTGATGATACCTAAAGAATAATTTTATCTGACTTTAAAAGGTTTTTCACACAATTGGGATGTTGAATCATGACATAAAAAAAGGAAAAACAATAACTAAATCATAGAAAGAAAAAGGTATATTTCTGGAATTAATATCAGAAAAAATTTTCTTTCATACTAATTTTACCTCCACAGATAGCTAGGCTTGAGGCACGCCTTAATAGAAAACTTTCAAAAACATGGTCAAACTGGAAATAAAAAAGAAATCTAAATCATAAAAGGATAATTTAACTACATTATATGTAAATTGAGAACAAGAAATGTGTTTTTTGAGGTCATTAAATTAATTTATTTCTGGCATATGTGGCAGAAAAATCAAGGATGGTGTCATTCTAAGTATCTAAGACAAGACAAATCAGATGAAATAAAGCATTTTATAGTTTTAACTCTCAAAAATATTTCTAGGAAGTTTTATTTCAGAATAGCAGCATGTGTAGTTCTGTGACTTCCTCAATGGAACAAATGGGTAAAAATTAGAAAAACAACAAACACAACCATTCAGTCTTTAAATATTGCTGCAGGGGAATACAGCAAATAAAGAAGCATCTAATCCTGAAAACCTGCTGTATCTTGGTAATAACAGCTAGTCTGTGAGATTTGAGCCATGACCTTCTCCCTCTGGTCCCCAGTTCAGGAAGACAGAAGCTGAGCTGTAGAAAATGTAGAAAAAAATGACAGGAATTTTCCTCTCATCCCCACCCCCTTCAAAGGTTACTTTAGTTCACTAAGAAAAGCAGGTGTGAACACTTGTTTTCCTGTTCTCTGTTATACAAAAACTAAATGTCAGGTGATTTGGGCCAAAACATCTCAGGCTTTCTTCTTTTATTTAGCACCCATTCATAGGGCAGAGACTTTATGCTGGGCACCACAAGCAAAAGAACGGGGGGTGAGGCTGGGGGGGCGCGGGGCTCAATATTCTATATTCCAACTTCTCATATTGTGGCAGTTTCAGAGAGGAGAGGCACACTGGAAAGACTCAGAGAGTCTGCAGTCACTTTATGAGCAGGGATGCCACGTCACAAGAAGCTGACCACTTGCTGCTTCTAGCTTTATGCAGTAAATCAGAACTTGATCTAGAGGAAAGAAATCATGAGAACAGAATTCATTGAAGTTGACCTCTAAAGGAATTGACTTTATTTAGAATAAAGCATGGGGAAGTGCAAGTCTAAGACATTTTGAAACAATGGAGATTCAGGTGGTAAGCAATTAAAAGTAGACTATTGCTCCATGAGATTAAAAACTAAACTATAAACTAGCTAGTTTACCCAAAAGAACCATTAACAGGAAATGATAAATCTAAGAATTGTTTTCTGGTGTCACAGCAAACCCAGAGAATGGTTTCAAATCTACTTTTCAATGGTGTCAAAATTTAATTGCTCTGCACTCAGAAGTGCAGACCAATTTATGCTCCATAGCAATATCTGAAAAAGCGGTGGGTAGGGGGAGGGGGGAAAGGAATAAGCTATTTGGGAAATTCACAAATATGCGAAATTTAAATAGCACATTCTGAAATAATCAAAAGGCCAAAGGAAAAAAATTATGTATTTGACAATTAGAAAATAGCTGGAAATGGTTCAAAATGAAGACATACATATCATCAACTAATAAACGAATCAATAAAATATGATGTAGTCATGCTATGGGATATTCATTAATAAAGAATGATACATTGATAACATGCTACAACATGGATAAACCCTGAAAACATGTGGATTAAAAGGAGTCTGTTAAAAAGACTAGCTTATATGACAGCATCTATAGGAAATAGCCATAAAATGAAAATATATTGATATGGAAAGTAGGTTATTGATTGCTTAGTGCTGGATGTATAGGGGAAATAAGTATAAGATTTATTCTTTTCGAGATTTAATATGTAAAAGATATCTTTTCTGTTAGGATCCACTGTGCTCCCTTCACCCAGAAGCACCTGCCCTCCCTTTGTAACCTTAATCTTGAGCCAACAGGAAATTCTGCAAAGACAGCCTCACCCAGCTGGCTGGAGTCCCTGCAATTACAAACCCTTGAAAGACCCACCTGAAGGAGACCAGATGACCCACCAGATAAGAAAGTCAGCACTTTACAAGAAAAACCACAAGATATCCTAAGAACTATGTACATGCAATGAGCTCATGATAGAACATTGCTGAAACCTTTAGATGCTCTCCCAACACCTCCCTGCTGCGCCCCGCAGCCCCCTTGTTTTCCCCTATAAACCCTGCCTGCCTAACCAAAGCTGACTCCCTTTTCCAATTCAGCCCACCTACACCCAGGTGTACTAATAATAAATGCTGTTTGCCCACTCAAGCCTGCGTCAGGGCTGGTTACTCAGATGACCCAGTTCTGTGCTGGGACCCAAACTTTATTTTCCTTTTTGGGAGGGTGATGAAAATATTCCAGAATTTATTGTGATGATGGTTACATGACTGTAAACATACTAAAATCCATCGAATTGTACACTTTAAATGTTTGAATTACATGTTTCTAGAATAATTATATAAGGCCATAGAGAGTTAAATTTCCAAATTTTACAACTATAGCTATATAGATATTA
Source organism: Solenodon paradoxus (assembly GCA_004363575.1). Classification (NCBI taxonomy): domain Eukaryota; kingdom Metazoa; phylum Chordata; class Mammalia; order Eulipotyphla; family Solenodontidae; genus Solenodon; species Solenodon paradoxus. The sequence goes on along the minus strand of RJWH01000173.1, from coordinate 1,141,650 downwards.
CTGAGTCCATTAAATAGTTGAAAATAACCATTAATCTTTGGGAATAAATGTCTTCTGTAATATATAATTTGAGACCCTCTGAAGATAATTTTTAAACAAATATATAAATCAATTAAGATGCCCTAGTTAAAATATTAAGCATTTGTTAAGAAACATACTAAAAACAAAGCAATGGATATTGAGTTTTAGATGTTTAATAATGCTATAATGGAAGAGAATAAAAGAAAATGAGAATAAAATACCAAGTTTTCTCCAGTATCCTATAGTTATACGTTTCATTATTTTTCTAGAACTTTACTAAGTTTCCATAATTTTCATTAATTAATTAATGATACTGGACAAGAGAATACAAATCAAAGAAACAAGGCTAATACATCAAAGTAATCAGACAAAAAGTTAAACATGGCTGATTGAACACGTATTTGAATCCTGGTCTCCCCAAACCACAGTAACAAGACAACACATTTTCAAAAGTTAAAACTGTAGGACAAAGAGATTGAAGGATGAAAGTAAGAACAGATAACTTTAGAACATGGAAAGAGGAAACATAGTAGTTAACAGCAGATTGGAGAAAACTGAAAAGTGCCATCCCCAGATCAGCAGCATCATCTTCACCAAAAAATATGTTAAAATGCAACTTCTTGGGCCTTTCTCCAGGACTACAGAATCAGAATCTTTGCAAGAAGTTTCTGCCAGCTGTTTTAACAAGCCCTCCCAGTGATTCCGATATATATCAAAGTTGGAGAACCATTGTTCTAAATACTTGGAAACAACAGGGCAAATTAGGTGCTGAAAAAAAATGAGGATTAATTTGTAAGCTTTGTAAAGTTTCACATTCACCCTACTGATGATGGTAGAGAAGAACTGGAAGTTTAATAGCTGGAAAGAGAAATACTGAAGGTTTAATATCTAGAGAGAGTCAATTCAAGACTGAGCTCTTGGACTCTAAGAAATGTGAGGCCAAGGAGATCATGCCATTGTGAAAAAGTCTAGATACATGACCCATTTCTTGCTCTTGGTTCCCAGAATATTATAAACTATATGTTTTATATAAACACGGAGAAACTGATTCAATGCCTCACCTAAAAACCCTGCAGGTACTAACATTAGAGGTTCTTCCACACAAATGACCAATTCCCCACTCAGTCAAATGAGAATATTAATACGATAATGTAAACAGTATTTATTTAACTAAAAAGGGTGGACAATATATTGTAGCAAAGAAACAATGTATGTGTGGAGAGGATTTTGCACAAGAGGACTCGACATTCCTTTTCTAGAGTAAGAGGAGACAATATCTAAAACTGAAAATCAAGTTTTGGCACTAGTCCACAGCAGCTACAATTGAGCACCACTGCTCAAATTGTTCACTGTGAACACAGATTTGCTCTTTGGTATTCTTTCTGTTACTCTGGTCACATTCAGGGCCTCAGGTCACATGCTCAGGCTCTCACTGTAAAGTAGTGGGAACAGAGAAATAAGGGTCTACTCTCTAGTGGTGACTTTTGGAGCCAAGCCTTTTACAAAGATTCACAAAAATAGGAAGAAAAAGTGGATGCTGAGCAGGCAAATGTGATGAAACTATTCATGAAAGGGTAAAATAGTCAGATAAGAACATATTCTGAACTGTTATTTTCATGGTTTAAAGGCAATGTACACTAAATGTCACTTCATCTACTATTCAACTAATGGAAACATTTACTGTGAGTTTGAACGTCATAAAGAAGTTTCTTCAACTATATAACAGAGAATATTTATATTTGAAGATATAGAAGTGGAGCTCTCAAAGTAGAGAGAAAATCGAGAGTGAGGATCTCAAAGATTATGTAGCCATCTTTCTGCTAGCAGCTAAAGCAGAAAGCATTTTGAATATTATGCTGTCTGGCACAACCTCCTTGGCAAGGCACAGTAAGACTCTGAATAAAGGGACAGGCTAGAAATAAAGATATGAGGTGTGAACTTGTGCACTGGGCCAAAAATTGTGAGACTAAAGAGAGAAATTACAAGATGGTGGAAGAAGAGGAATCCAGAGTCAACCATAGAATATGCTTATTTCTAAATATCTTTAGAGGACCAAATATTTTCACTTGTTTCCATTTTACTAACAAATTTAAAATTCATTGTTCTAACATTCCAGAACATTTTTATGTTTAAAAACACCACCTCTGTGTTTACATTACATTTATGAAAAATGAAAATTAGAAAATAATGTTTGGATCATATTATTTGAGGATATTCCTAGCCATTTTCCCTATTTTGCCTACTGTCCTCCCCTGCTGCCAGTAAGAGCTAGACAACATCAACACAGGTTATGAAACATCCTGAGAACAGCAGGTTAGCAGACTTTTTCGCTGATCTTGTCTGAGGGAGGCTACAGGACTCTAGGAGGAGGCTGCTTTCACATGGATGTGTCACATATCGTTGAGGAAGGAGGATGACAAAGTAAATGTCCTACTTAAGTTAACCCATCACAGAGGAACCACACACAATTAGTGCTCTCTCTAGCATATAAAAAATTTCATGTGTGCCTGGTGAGTGCTAAGAAGAAAGGATGAACTAAGTAACAAACTGATTTTAGCAACATGTAGCATATTTCCAACAGTTAACTGGGATAAAAGACTTCAGATGTGGACGCCAGCACGAGGATCCAGCAGATCAGTAAAATCCACTCACATCCCGATAATTATCAGTCTGGGACCAAACCATACCTTTAACAATCATAAAAGTCACCTATTTACCCAGACAACATCTTTAAAAGGAGTGAGGAGGTGGAAAAGATGGGAGTATTAAGCTTGTAAGAATAAATATGTTTCCCTTAATTTCATCAGTAACTAACATGGGGTACTTAAAAATATATTGTCAGAGGACTTCAGAGTAGTACATGGAGTAAATTTCTCATCACATTATACTTAGGTGTTTTATATTCTTAATGTTGATTCAAACCTACTAAACAAATCTTATTGCATCTTTAAAGAGCCATAAGTAAAGAAATCCTCTAAACATGTGTGTGTGTGTGTGTGTGTGTGTGTGTGTGTGTGTGTATTTGACTGGGGCATCATATCTGATTACTAAAACTTCTAGCAGCATCCAGCTGAATTTCCATATTTGTAAAATCAAATACTTTTTTTCTCACTTTCAGCAATGACTTTCTCAAACATTTCTTATTCTTAACTCAAGCTCACAATAACTCCACACATGTTTGCAATGACCTCACAATTCTCATTAGGCTTATTAGTAAGGAATTCCAGGTTTACAAATCTAATGTATCTATATTTATATTATAATGGCATAAATATACATCAACATTAGAAATATAATAACAAATCTCATTCACTTGGGATCTCACTATATTGAATTTATCTCATTTCCTCTTACAGTTATGATCTTGCTATTCATAGTCTCATTAATGTTGCAACATGCTCAAGTGTCTCATATTTGCTAACTTCAAAAAACCTAAGCAAAATGTGACCTTTATACTATGGTTGTCTTCTCCCTTCACAGAAAAATTTTCAAAACAATAAACACAAACTATTCTTTCTCCCTGTGCATTGCTTTTTCATTCACTCCTCAACCATGAAGATACATTTTCTTCTCTCATCAGAATATGGAATTGTTCTCTGTAAATTATTAACAAGCTACTTATTGTTAAACAAGACGTATACTTTGAACTTTTGGCAGCATTTGATATTATTAACACTCCGTCTTTGTAACTTTTTCCTCACTCCAAATTTAGAATTTCTCTATTCCTTTTGGCCTCTACCTCTTAACTTATTTTAAGGTGTTTCTTGGTTATTTTGCTACATAAAAAGGTTACAATTATTTAGTGTCAATGATGATGTGGAAAGAAAGATAAGCATTCATACATTTCTCATTGAACTATTAAAATTAGCTCAACTGTTTAGGTGGATTATTTGGCAAAATTTATCAAGAAACAAAGTGAGGGGAGGTTTACAATGTAGTAATTGGTCATTGAGGGCATTCAGCAGTCCAATCTTTGAGGACTATAAACACAAAACAGTAATATTTTTCTCTATTTACTGCTTCCAACCACACTACACTAAATTTCCTTTTCTAAGTACCAGTTTCCTTCATGATAACCAAGACATGTCTGGAGCTGTCCAGTCAATTTGTTTCAACTTTATATCAAAGTGGAATGTTGAATTACTTTATTGAGCTACATTTTATGTACAGTAAACTCTATATTTAAAATGTATACTTTGATAAAAAGTGGAATATGTACCACATAGGAAATTACCGCAGTCAAGATATTTTTTATCATTTTCTTCTCTCCCCAAATCTTCCTTATTCTCTTTGAATTCTACTTCTCCCAACAGTCTCACCTCCAGTTAACTCCTGATCTACTTTCAGTGTGCATTTTCTAGAATTTTATGCGACAGTGTATATAATATGTGCTCTTTTTTATCTGGACTATATTTTTAAAGATAGCGTTCTAAAAAAATTTTGATATTATTCATGTATTTAAAATTCATTTCTTTTTATTGCTGAGTAGCATTTTATTCTATGGGAAACACTGTGTTGGTTCATTTATTTGTGGATATATGTTTGGACTATTTTTAGTTTTGAGCTCTTATAAATAATATTGCTGTGAATATTTGCTTACAAATACTTGTGGCAATATGTTTTCATTTCTCTTGGATAACTTCCTAGATGTGAAATAGCTGGGTTGTATAAACATATTTGAATTTTTCTGAAATTGCCCAACTATTCTCCAAAGAAGCAGTAACATTTTACAGTCTCACCAGTAGAAAAATAAGATTTACAGTTGCTCTACACCATTAACAACACTTGGCATAGTCACAGTCCTTTCAAAAATCCATTCTACGGAAAACTTTCTCTCTTTTTTTTTTTTTACATTCTTTTGTCAATAAGTTGTTGGGTAATTTCCAATTTTTTCCGACTGTAAATGAGGGCGCTATGAACAATTATATCCAAATGTTTATCATGACAAAGGCTTTTATTTGTTCTACCTGGAATGGGTCACCATTTGTATTTTTAAAATATCATAATTTTGGATTGTGACATTGAGAATACTATGCTGTATTTACTATGGGGTCTTTTATTTTCCTCTGTTGATGTTCTTGTTTTAGTTAGTTATTAATCTCTTTCTTTAGAGTCAAACTGTTAGTTTGGTATTATCCTTTATGATTGGTAGTTCAAATCTCTATTCTATATATTTAGACCTTTGGGGCAGTGCTTTGAGTCCATCTCACACATGCATGGTTTATGGATAAATTTGAGATTGTGCTGTACACAGAATCATGGGATTTTATTCTACATATTTCTTCCCTGTAAGAATCCTCCTTACTTTCTGGAAGCTGGTCATGGTTATCCAGGATCTTTTTACTTTTGATATAGCCAGAAAATAAATAGTGAGTTTAGTAGAGTTTACCTGACTGTGATGTGATGTTCTGTGGCTTACTTGCAAAGAAAACTGAAACCAATTCAATTTTTTAATTTTTCTAAGTTTTGACCCCACAAAATAATCTTATTTGAATACTCAGGTAGTTGTTTTTGTATCTTATCCAGAGTTTATAGCTATTTCAGTCAAAGGTTTGGGTTAAATGAAGTACACCTTCCATCTCTCAGAGTAGGTGAATATGACTTGAGATATTCAGATGGTGGAGGGGTTATTATTATTTAAGTTCTTTTACATTTTCATTTTCTGATAATGGAGCAAAGTGGAGTATTGAAAAAGATGAAAACATACAAAATATTTTTATTTTATTGGCATTTCATACCCACTCTATATTGGTTGCATCTTTCTTATATGGAGGACCACTGATATCTTCTAAATCTTGTGGCTACTGACATGTATAAGTCAATCAGGGAAAACTCTTCCCACTTCCAAGGTTAATTAGAGGGGCAGGGGCAGGCAAAAAGACAGCTTAAGAGTCTGAACAGACACAGATAGAAATGGGATGCTGATTTTGCCTTCATTAGGTACCTACAAATTTAAACAGTCATTCTTTTGCACAGTTTCTCATTCAGTTTGGGGGTATGTAGAACAAAAGTAAAAATTACGGTACTCTCACCTACTCTGAAAGCAGACAATTAAAACCTTCATTCTTTTTCTTTTTAGTACTCATTCTCAAGAAGGATTGACTGACCAACTATAAATTACCCTAAGAGGGAAGTTGGATCCAGGATTTTTTTAGTTTGGTTTAGTGGTGACTTCCTTAGCTTTTCCTTATTTTTTATATCTTGAGAATAATAAAGGTCCCATTCAATATCCTGGTACATTTCTAAGAGTGAAACACTAAAAAGAAAAGATAAGTATGAGTAGAATAATGGCTAAATGAATCTCAGTAGTTCTATGATATGGAATATTATTCACTGGTTAACAAGTTTGAAGAAGATATGTACATACTTAATGGAAGAATATCCATATACTCATATACTCATATAACATTATTGATAAGAATAATAATTTTTAGAACAAGTTGAATATTCCACTTTTGCAAATAATCATGTGTATTTATATTCATGTAAGCACCCCTCTTTTCTATTCACTTGTCATGGGGATTTAGGCAAGACACTCTGCCCCATTATCTCCATTATCTCATTTACAATGAAAAAAATAAACATTTTCATAAGAGTAATAATAAAAATTATTCAAAGCAATACAAATATAATAATCAAATTTTTAAAAAAATCTAATGTAAAAATAGAAATTCTAATAGTTTTGACATAAAACTAAAATAAATTCTTTTTATTTTGTGAATTTTATGTCTATTAAAAATGAACTTTTAAAATAATCATCAGCTATTGTACTGAAGTCTTCAAGCATAAATATCATTAAGTGTCATATAATTTTTAAAAAATTCCAAAATTACATTTTATAAATCTTTTGTTTTTAAAACAGAACAATCTCAATACTTCAATTACTTTGGCAAATGTCTTTTTTTTTTAATTTTTTTACATAGTCAGTAACTTTAGTATCAGATTGTTACAATATGCTCTTATTTGTAATTATTGATAACCACGATATGAAAATATCACAATATATTTCTGCTTGTTTATAAGAATTAAAAGTAATTGTTGGTTACTAAGAAGCAGTGCAAAACACTACTGAGAGTAAAGTATTGTTTTCTTTGTTTTAGAATCTCTGTTGATTCAAGGTTGGATTATTTCTCCCTATAACAAATCACCATATAATAAAACAGAAGTAATAACATGAATATCAACATACAGAAATAGAACTGGGATGGAAATAATCCCCATATTTCAGTTAGCACAAATCAAGTTTATATCTCCCAAATATGTGGTATAAAAATTTGTAAAGCAGGCATAGAATATAAGATAGGGAAGGAAACCCTCTATGGACTCCTGTGGCAGAGTCCAGGCCACTCCAGAGCTATGATATTAGTTCCCTGAGATAATATGGCTGGTCTCCCTCTTTAGCACATTTATCTAATATGGCATGGACTATTAGACTAAATGTGAGAGAGTAAAAATTGGGACTTTTTTTGTCAGACATGCTGCTCACATTCTGTAACCTCTTGGTCCCATGGCTATACCTACCTGCAAATGGGGCTAGAAAAATGTAATTTTTATATTTGCCAGAAGAAAAGGGAAATAACCCACACTTCATTTTATTCTCACCTACAGTCAATAACACCCATTCTCTCTAGCAAGAGCAATTTTTATGTTATTCTCTATGCAATGGGATACTAAATAGACTTTTTTTACTCAGCATTTTTAAAGAAGTTTTATATTCTTAAAAGAGAAAATCAATAGTTTCTATAGAACTTACATCTTTTAAGAGTTGCCAAAGGACCTAGCACAAATCCAGTTCTGCTAGATCTGACCAATTACCCTGGTATGGCTTGTGAAAGAGACTGGTTTTTAGGAAGAAAAATACTACACTGAGAGACTTGGTGTACTCTACACATGGAGATTGCGTCTCCTCATCTCAAGTGAGAGAGGTTTCAAGGGAACTTAATAAGTAACACTAGAATTTGGGAGAAATTTCCATTTGACAGTGAAGAAGCAAGTTTATGAGGCTGGAACTTCTCATGTCTAGTAAGGAACAAAAGTGTAGCACTGCCCTGGGCGAATGCTGCATTTTACAGATATTTCCCAGGGTCTGTCTGCTGTTACCTTTTAAGAGACAAGACCTGAGAGTGTGTGTGTGTGTGTGTGTGTGTATGTGTGTGTGTGTGTGTGTGTGTGAGAGAGAGAGAGAGAGAGAGAAACATCAATAAGATTACTGGTTGGCCAAAGAACAGAACAAAGGAGCACTGTCAGAAGTGCTGAGACTTAGTCATCCAGAGCAGAGGCCAGGCCACTTCAGAGCTATGATATTAGTTCCCTGAAGTTAATCTCTGAGAAATACAAGGGCACCAATGAAACAGAGAGCTAGGAATTGTTTGCCTGCTACTCAGAGGAACCAGATCCTAGGCAGCAAGTGATTCAACTAATCAAGAGCTTCATCTTTACACCTATTATTCTAATCTAACTCTGAAGGTATCAGAAGCAATGACTAACTAGACGGAGCAAAGTCTTCGAGAAAAGCAGAAGTTAGTGATGCATCTTTGTTAGGGCAGGATTCTCAATCTGACATCAATGGGCACAGGGGAAGGGACTCGTTTCAGGAAAGATGTGGATATGGAATTTTCATTTAAGTACTGGATAAGAATTTGTATGCCACGAAGAAGTTGTTACTTCAATTAACAGTGACTAGAGGAGTTTGTAATTTCTAAAAATAATTTAAAAATCAGAGAATCTGTTTATAGTATATCATTCTATGTCCAGAAACTGAAATTAACAGAAAAATTTAAAAATTGTCTTCCATCTGTAACCTAAGTGGCCTACTTTAGACGATCTCTTGTCAGAAACCAGTTATTCAGAGTTACATGAATTTTTTTAATATAATTTTATGCAACAAATAAAAAATTACAAAACAGAAAACTGTTTAAATTGTGTGTGTGTGTGATGTGTGTGTATCTGCAGTCATATCAGTATATCTACCTGATATCTAGAAAAATGATCAATTCAGATAATTCAGTCTAAAATGTCAAACTAGATGTTTGGCATGAGACACGTATAAACAGCTACAGCATTGACTGAATTTTTAACATTTCAACCAGTTATCTGAATGTCATAGAGATCAAAATATGGAATATGGTAACCTAAAATCTTTAACAAAAAGGTTGTGCTTTTCAGCAGCTTGCATTTTATGCGTTATAGATTAATTTGCTAACTAAACAATTTCCCCCAGCTCAGCCTTTTAATAATTCATAGGCAGCTCATCGAGTGAAGATAAAAAGTTCACAACAATTAGTTTCAAGCAAATACTTCAGCACACTATAGCATGATGATTATTTTGCAATAATCAGTTGCCAAGATTAAAGTACATCATTCATCCAGTCAAAGCTACAAATTAATTATCTAACATTTTTCTTCCCACAAACCACATAGCTATTCTTGCATTCCCTGTTGAGCCACTTATAATGTCTGTGGTTCTAGACACAGGGGTGGAAGAAACTATAGCTACATTTAAAATACATATTTGCTATGCAATACAAGCTACTTTTTAACATTTGTCTCATACTTCACAGCAAATGAGTACAAATATTACTAATTATGAGCTTCTCTAAGGTTTTTTTTCTTATTTTCTTACCTTCATTTATATAGGCATAAAATTATTTTCTTTATTTAAGAGAAAAATGTCATTATCTTCCATATATCAACATAGCACAGCAGGGAGAGTTGATTTTAGGATATATTATAGTCTCTCAAATCAACATATTGTATATATACATATATAGATGATTTCAACTGTATGATATAAGAAATGTCCACTTGTCAAAAAATAATTATTTATTTCATTCCCATGAAGAGTATGATGATATTAAAATATTTTTGTTATTAATATAAAGAAAACAAAAAATATGCAGCAAAATATGTAATTTTACAATCCATTATATAGATATTTAGTCAGTACATACTGATATATGGATTTAACTGAAGAACATTTCCTGTCTTCTTCTTCAATGAACTATAATAGTAGTAGGGGATGCAGTTTAGTGTTAGGATTATGCATCTTTGCCATAGGAACACATGGAGAGCTTTTTCACAGAGACTTGGACTAAGATAGTTTTTAGTGTGGCCTATCTACCAACAATAGTTTTTGAATTAAACTAAAATGAGCATTTTTTTTTAATTTTCCTATCAAGCAAGATATGAATAATAATTTTAACACACTATAGGTTGTTATTGATAAATATTTTTCAGTTTGGGAAAATTTCTTAAGACACTAAATATTGATTGAGTACCTAATGGAGCAATTAAAATATATGTGGCAAAGAAACATAGGTTCCAAAATTTACTCTCGAAAAACTTTGAATTCTATCCAGAAATTAGGATCAATTATGTCAGAGGTTAAATAATTATACAAAGGAAGCTAATGAAATTTAAGAGATGACAAAGTGTGGCACTATAAGGTGTCACATTTACTGGAAAAAAAAAAGACACTGCTTAAAAAAGCGTACTACTTCTGAAAGAGACTACAGCCACAAAACTGATGAATGGGATTTCAAAAGATGGAACATATATAATGGGAATAGGTAAAAGAGAGAGGTAAATGATAAGAACTATGGTATTAATTATATACCAAAAATAATGAAATACATAAGAGAAGGTGCTTCTTCAAACACTACATCTATTTTTAAAAATTCATCTGTAAATGTATTGCTAGAACATGTATTCTATGCCAGGCACTAGAGCCAGAGAGAGTATAGAGTTGAGTAGGTATAGCCCCTAATATTTAGAACTTAAATATTTTTCTACACAGAAAACTCTGCATAAAATACATGCATACCAAATAAATATTTGTGTGTGATAAATATACATTAATATTGTAAATATTCTATATACATTAATAGTAAATCTTGTAGATGGGGATAGAAATACCAGTTTTAATCATATATTAATCACCACTGGTCAAGCATAAAATATGCCCTGAAAAGTATTATCAGGAACTTTATATAAGTTACTTGAATTGTTATCTCTACAGCTTTCAGAATAAATAATTTTAGTATATTTTCATATAAAGTTTTTTATTTATACTCCTGTTATTAATAAGAATGGAAAACACTCATTTTACCTAAATAATCTTTTCTATGTTTCTATATATTATAGTGAACTAAAATGTTCTGAAAATGCTTTGAATAGATACCCAGCACAACCAAAATTTCATGAAGGTGTAGTTAAGTTGTTGAAATAATACAGTTTGTATGTTGCCATTTCTCATTGCATCTCAGAATTTAAAATTATAAAATAAAATTTTATTATATAATTAACTATGGATGTAAAGTTATTTAAGATGTATTTTAAAATCAACAGATTAAATGTGATAGTTTTTACTAAAATTTGATCCTGCTTAAACAGTATTTATAAAGATCATTCTTAAATGATGACATTATGTAATTTAATTAAATGTCTATTGAGGTTCAAAAGTTTAGAGTTCAGTATTAGGCCTGGCACCATTCTAACTATACCTATTGAGTCCAAATGTGGTTCAGTGTGATTGCTTCACAGTAGCATCAGGACCTACAGTTACAGAGAGATTTAGGAAGCCATTTCCATTTTTTGCACTCTTGAAAAGATAAATGTATTGTTAGAACTGGAGCTTAAAATCATTAGAATTGCTTTCCTTACTATCTTTCAAATCTTTCACTCTTTATTCTTTTCTGGAACAGTAATTGTTCTTATATGTCTTATCACACAGATCACTCTTATAGCCTTAGTTCATTTTACTTTAGATCATTAAACTTTCTTCAAGTTGTATTACAATCACATTTAAACATGTCTAACTTCCCTTATTTTCCAACAAAAAATTAAAAACAAAAACTAAATAGTATCAAGGACTACACTTTGTTCTATCAAGTGACTGTTCTTTTTGTCCCCAAAATGACACTTTCAAATTCTTTATAGATTACTCTTTTGCTTTGATGCTTTCCTTGAAAGCTCTTTTACTGGAAAGATAAGTCTAATATAATGAAATTTTTATTCTAAATCTTTATTCAGTACATAATTGTAAAGGAAGATAAATAGCAAAATTGTTTTCAATTTTCAATAATTTAAAGTCGAATATTTTTGTCTTCAAAGCACTTTTAATCATTCCATTCCTGAAGACTTTTAAACATTCTATTTCTGAAGAATCAATCATGTGATTGATTTTTCTATCCAGAGTGTTCTATGTCATGGAATTTTGTATAAATATAAAATTATCTAGTTTTCTGCTATTCATTTGTCAGAATCTAATTCATTCTTTTAGGAAGGTATAACTTTTCCTTATCTGGGCTGACTGAATATCTGCTTCAAAAACATTTAAAGTTAATTTAATTCCTAATCTGGATGGGAAATGAAAAACATAACAATTTTGTTCTGTCATAGTTACAGCATTTAGCTTTGTTCTGTAATGCTACAACCAGGAATCAATCTCTCTCTCTTTCGCTAAAAAGACAAAGGCTCTGGAGTCAGCCTTTTCTATTTTCAATTAAAACCAAGAATAAATGTTGAAAATAAGTAAACAGCATATTGGAACATTTCAGAATTCATTGTAAGCATTTCATTGAATTTAGTAATTTTCAAGTGCAAAGAAGGTAACTTTTAAGACTATAGAGGAACATTAGAGGTTTAGTCAGGAACTATTCACAGCAATTTAGGAGCATTTTTTTTTTTTTCAACTGGAAAGGATTTTAAAAACTGCTATAATTTTATCATTTGAGAGATGACATACTGGAGGTACAGGCGTGAAAAGGAACTTTGCTCTTATAACCTAGTTCACTAGGTTCAACATCTGCTAGCAAATAAAGCACAGCTTTGTGTAGCTGCACAAGGGGAAAGGCTTACTCAAGCTTGATAATCACAATTACTCCTCTTCTTCAGATCATGAATCCTCTATGCACTGGAGTAGCTCAGAAAGGAAAAATATCCACAGATGCACTCTGAGAAGCTTGACCTCCAAATGCATCCTATCTTTGTATTTTAACTGCACATGGAAGAGAGTTCTACACTATACTCTTTGCTTGTAGAAATTATCCAGAATAAAGCAAATAAAAGATTTGATTTATCTGTTTTTGTGAAACCATGCAAATTTTAAAATCATGATTTATCAGTTGCCCCCACAGTCACGTAGATAACAGTATAAATATTACTGAATATATTGTTTAAACAAAATTTAAAGTTGACTAAACGTCCATAATTTCATGCAATGAGAATAGTAGAGTTTGGATTTGAATTCCAACTCTGCTGTCAGATCTGTGTAAACTTTGATTAATACATCTCTCTGACACAATTTTCTTAGCTTTAAAATGGAAATAAATTTAACTTCATCTTTGTGTTTTTCTGAAGATAAAACAAGTTAAAATATGTTGAGCTTTTAGAAGAGACTAATACATAATAAAGGTTCAAATATTTAACTATTGATAATTCACAAAAGAGTGAGAAATTTAAAGATAATCCTGAAACCATCCATCAAGCACTGTTTACACAGGTTACACTGACAAAATGTAAGTATAAGTATAATATGAATCTTATACAAAACTGTGCATTTCAATACATTTTAACATCATTAGGTAGATATTAATATTTATATTTTTATTTATAGATTTAGTTGTTTATCTACATTTTTGTGATAAATGCCTAATGAAAAATATTGAGAGAAAGCATATCAAATATTATCAATGATATTCAGTAGATGGAATTTGGATTACCTATTATTGCCTCTAAAATTCTTTTTAACACAGGACATTTGGTGTTTTAATTAAATGTTTACGAGAACTATGTTTTGATTTTATAATCAGAAAATGCCTATGCCTATCTAAAGAGGTTAATATAATTTCATAATTGTTCATAGTTTTGAACCTTTAATTTAAAAAATTAAGCATAATGCAAGATATATTTCCTGTTTAGGAAAAATTCAACTTCATGTCAGATTCATATTCAATCCTTTGAATAAAATGTCCTGCCTACTTCTTGAGGAATCTCATAGATGGAAATTATTTTATTTAAATGTTACAATTTGAAAACGGGGCTGTTTAGTCCTGATGTAGTCTATGCTTAATTATACGTTACCAAAAACTATCTTCCTTGTTACATCAGGTCCCCCCAGTGATTATAGTAAGTGTTTGATGACAGGTATCAGGATTATCTTTAAACTTCTCATTCTTATTTCATAAACATAGTTACAATGATGATAATGATGCTAACAACAGTATCTATTATTTATTATGTATTATCTCTATTAGATATCATAATACATTATCTCACTTAATTGCCATAACATTACACTTCAATGGAATGCCATTATTTTACAAATGAGGAATATGCAAGAGAAATTAATGAATCTGTACAAGGTCACAGTCTATTAGGTGGTAAAACCTGAATTCAAAAGGATCAAATAGAAAAGAATACAATCAGCTATTTAAATTCTTACCTAAATATAGTATATAATCTCTTGGGAGACACTGAAATCTTCATGGAATAAAGAATCCACATGTACTGTGACAAGAATGTGTCTTTTGCAGGGCTATACACTTCTCTACACCACAGAGTTCACAGAAAGGCACCAGTACAAAATTAGATATGAGAGAGCTTGTTTTAACTATGAACATGTTTCCTGGGGCACAAAAACTACTGATTATTTCATCAGTTACCTAAAGTCAGAACTGCTTCCTTCTTTCTCATTCCCTAAAGGCATTCTCTTGGCAAACACAGCTAGCGATTCCAAAAGAGAGCCTTCAAGGTAGAATTATAATATTGCGTATTGAGATTTGAATATTTAAAAATCATTTCTCTTGCCAAAATCATGTCCCACATTTATCTGTAAGAATATGCCACCTGCTGTAATAAACTGATTAGAGGAGAAGGAAGGAAAAACAAACCACAGGGATAAATCATTATGAAAACGAATCGCTTTACATAGCACACTTAGGAACGTAGACACCGGGATTCTGTCCCCAGTTTATCCCCATACATCCAAATTATAGTGTGAACGTGTGTGTGTGTGTGTGTGTGTGTGTGTGTGTGTGTGTGTGTGTTACCTTAGAAAACTAATTT
This sequence comes from Solenodon paradoxus, assembly GCA_004363575.1. Taxonomy (NCBI): domain Eukaryota; kingdom Metazoa; phylum Chordata; class Mammalia; order Eulipotyphla; family Solenodontidae; genus Solenodon; species Solenodon paradoxus. The sequence continues at coordinate 1,126,563 of RJWH01000173.1, read as the reverse complement.
ATTAACTACTTCCCCACTACTACCAGCTGAGAGAAAGACGGAGGGAGGGACAAAGATAGTTATCGGATTTGTTTTCAGACTTATTCTGAAAGCAACTTGGAAATAATTTCAGGGACCTCAGTACTACAGAAATATAAACAGTATAGATTATACATTTATAAAAGATTTTTTGTTCTGTAATCTACTTGAATGATTGCTGTAGATAGCCTAAAAACAGAAACTTTTTCTTCACTGCAGGACAAGGAATTTAATTTTCTTTCCCTTTCAAAGAAGGGAACAGTAGACTTGTATAAATATCAATAAATTGATTTCTAAAATGTTTATATTATTTTACCTTCCAACAAGTAGTATGAGTTTGTCTCATTCACATTTTAAATATTAAATATTGTTAAGTATTGCATATTTGATGTTTAAATAGTTCATTTGCAGCAATTTGCATTTCTTTTGCCTCATTTGGATGCATTTTTATGAGTTTGTCTATATATATTTCCTCTTTTGTAAGTTATTGTCATATGCTATACCCATTGGTTGCAGATTTTTATCATTTTCTTCAGAATATTCTCATAGACTATATGTGTTATCTGATTGCCTTATTATTGACTAGCATTTTTATTTTCACATTTTAGTTTTAATTTTTTTGGATTCATATTTTTTTTTATATTTTAGAACAAAATTTTCTACTTGATCATTTTTATATCTAGAAAGTCATTACCATGTAGAGATAAGGCAGATATTCACCTACATTTGTGTCTAGGTTTTTCAACAGTTTTTTTTCACATTTACCACCAGTATAATTGGAATTAACTTTGATGAATGCAGAAAAAAAGTGAGTCAATATTAATTTCTTGCTAAATTCTCTAATTCTGAATATACTCGATTGAATAAAACAAAATTTCAAAAGTTATAAAAAATATTAAATACATAATGAGAAATAACAGAAAATCATGTATATCAGCAGTCAAGTCAGATATCACCAGTCATCATGCTGCTTCCCAAAACTTAGAGGAAATTCTATGATGAATTTATTATACTCCAGGGTACATCTTTCTGCCTGACATAATCCAAATCTTGATTTGTCAACACATCAAAAATATTTTTCTCTTAGTAATGATGTACCTAAAGGATAATCACAAGGAAGATATACCAAACCAGATGTGAATGAATTCATTTACAGTGGGAAGTGTAACTGCAACAACCACCACACTCATGTCTCCAGGATCAGTTCATTTTATTCTGTAAGACAGACTCAACTAGTACATTTCTCAGAATAAAAACTGAAAATGACTAGAGTGTTTGCGTTGAATTGGGACATAAGTATGAAAATATGATAGAGTTAATGGTAATAACTGAATTTTTTTGTCACTGAGCTACAGATGCTTTAAAATATACAGTTACATAGCTTCTTTATGGTGATTCTATATGCACAACACTGATGTACTGATTTCATAATTCAGTTTTCTGAGAGCAAGCTGATTTCCAACTTCTTAGGAACATGATCCATTCTAGCACCAAATGCTAATAATAATATTGCTTCTGCTTATCCTTTTTGTTTTATCCTGCCTGCTTATTCCTAAACCTGTTTAACTTTTTTAAAAAAACTATGGTAGTAGTTAAATATGTTTTAATATCTGACAGGAAAATTTTACATTCACTCTTGTATTTCAGACTACTTACAAATATTTTTTACTTTCTTATTTAAGAACATTTTTAGAAGCAACTTCGATTTTGAATAAGAAAAATTACATTTTGAGATTATAATTGAAATTTATTTAAGCAAATGCTTGAAGAGCTAAACTCTTTGGACTCTCAGGCCTTTCCTTTCACAAACATGATTTTCCTCTTTATTGATTCACTGTCTATGTATTAATAATACCATATTTTCCTCACTCAGGTTCTACATAATATTCTAATAGTTTATGTTTTTTGTAGGGATCTTGAATGAGATCCTTTTCATTGTAACTTATTATTTCTGGTATCCAGATAAGTGACTGAAAATATCCCTTTGAAATAGTCTTATATCCAGGTCATTTTTTGAAGTATCATATTATACTTTATCCATTTATGGTCATTAGATTCAATTTTATCCAGCTGCTTTTATTCACTGAGCAAAGATTTATGACCATATACCAGACACAACATGAAACTCTGAAGAAACAATTATAAAGTGTCTATAACCGATACATGAATAGAACTTGTTCTAGTGAATGAGGAAAGATGAAGGGTGGACAAGAGGGGTGACAACAAAAGTAAGAATATTCAGCCTACAGATTAATCACATTACTACAGTATGCTTTATCAATTTGCCTCAAATCACTCTGTTCATCTTCAGTTCTAGATTTGTACTTGACTATGTTTTTTCTTGCTATTAAATGCAACTGCTCTATCACATTTGATTCACAAAATGCAACACTTTTAAATTTTCAACATATATTATATTATTTTAAATAATTATTATTCCAGAAAGATGACTCTGAACACCATTACTCTTTAGATATCTTTGAATTTCAAGGCAAATAATCTATCTGTGACTATAGATAGAGAATACAAGAATCATTGATATTTAAATGGATTTATAATAGAACAATAGCTGGTTTTAAGTAATGACTGATTGCTTTGGAATGAGGATATTAAAGATGTATGCCACAAGGAAATAAAAACCCTGGGAAATCATGAATTGTGAACCAAATGGACTTGATAGAAAGTAGGGTTTGAAAAATACTGGTATTTATCTAAACATGGTTGATACTATTTACAGATAAGAAGCACTGCTTTAAAGAACTTGTCAGTCTGTTCAGTACTATAACAACATATCATATACTGATTGGCTTATAATGATAGAAGGTTATTTCTCACAGTTTCAAAGTCTGGGAGTCTGAAATCAGGGTACCAGCATAGTTAGGGGAGGGACCTGTTGTGGAATTCAGACTTCTTGTTACACCCTCACATGTCAGAAGAGGGTAGGGATCTCTCTGACTCGCTTTTATAAGGGGAATGGTCTCATTTACAAGGGCTCAGCCTTGTGTTCTAGCCACTCTGAAAGGTCCTACTTTCAAAAGGTCAGCACATTTAACATGAATTTTGGAGAGACAGAAATATTCAGACTATGGTAGAGCTAGTGTTCTCTTCTAAATGAAATAATAAAAACTATAAATTTAACTGCTAATAGTTTTCTTATCCCTATGCCCAGGAAATTCTTTTAAGAATTTTTTGCACCCTTTTGTATAATTTTTTTTTATATACTTACAAAGAAAAAATATTCGCAAGTTAGAAATTCTTTTAGATAACATAATTCAGCTTTCTATTTTCACGTTTCTTTCTAGCCTGATGTGACTAGTATGCAATGTATACTTGATGCAGGTAATAAAGCAGTCTTTTCTGTCATATTGGTTCCTTTATTTTTTAATCTATTAATTATAATTCTGTGAAAATACAGAAGAATTTCTAGCAAGGTATAGGGAAGTATTTCTGAGATATCACAAATTTAGTGGCAAATTATAACGGCTGGCTTGCTAGAGTTATACTTCTTTGCTGGTATGTTACTGCTGTACTTCTGATTTGAAAAGAAAATTGAATAATGTTGTTCCTGGGCTAACTTATGAATATATGGTCAATATGCATTTTTAAATATTCAGCACAGAGGAGAATCCTATATATTTATTTTCTATTTTAAATTTAAAGTTTCTAGAAATGTCAATGTTTGTACATGGATGATATTATAAGATATAAAATCTGGGTGTATTATATACAATGTAATTTTTGTAGTCACGAATTATTCTCTAATCTGAAGTCATAGCACACAACCAAATGTACCTTCAGCCAAGTATTATATCTTCAGTAACATTACTCCCACAGACCTTTTCTGCTACCAGCTATCTGGCATAGACTAAGGCAGCCTAAAGACCAGGAATTCATTCATAGTCCCTCCATCCCTCCCATAATCCCTCCTTTCCTCCCTCTTCCTCTCTCTCACTTCTTTTCTCTCTCTCTTACATTTGAATTACCTCTTTTCATTATTCCAGAAAAATCCATGTATTAAATCATCTACAAACCAACTAAAAAAACATAGTGGCAAAATACAACATGAATGAGGAATGAATCACTCTGGAAAACGAGATGTAGATTCTAATCACATCTTCACAGCTGGATCACTAAAATGACACAAGGAAAATCAATCCTTCTAGTTTTAAAATTCTTCCTACAAAAGTAAATGGTTGAACTAAATATTCAGTGCAAAAATACTTTAGCATTGTCACATGTCCACTTTCAATGACTGTTGGATGTTGTAGAGCACGATCATAAAAGGGACGATATAGTCATTAAATTTACCATGAAGAATAATCACATTCTTGGAAATATATAAGAATCTAGGGGAATAAATTAAAGTTTAAGACTGTGGAACAAAATTAATTCTACCATTCTGCTTTTCTTTTCTAACTGTGATTAAGTGATCACTTAACATTATGATAAATTTACAAATAATTGTCAATATAGTCAATATATTTTACTATGCCACTCAGTAGAAAATGAACCTTAAAATAGATTTTCTCTAATAAAGTAATATAATCAAATTGAAAACTTCAGTTTGAATTATTGCCATCTTGCATGTAGAAATTGCCTATGAAAATAGTTTGACCACATTTGAGGCAAACTTTGAAATGCATAGTAAGAACCAAGGATAAATATATCACTGCAGATTCCAAATTTTGCTGACTGAAACTGTCCACAGTACCTCCTGATTCAAAAGAGAATAAACACTTTGTAAACTGAGCTCTGCTTAAGTTATGTCTTCATTAGCACGATTTTCATCTGACCCTGAATTGACCCTGAAGCTCTAATTACTTTAAGTATAATTGTGAACATACGGTAAATGAAGAATACATGAACCTGAGTGAAATTACAAAGTCAGCTATGTAAAAACAGTTTCTTGGAGGTCAAACTAAACTAATGTGTAAATACATAATGATTTTCACCTCCAGAAATAGAGGTTATTCTCTCCCTAAAAATAATTACTATCATCCAAGCTTCGTAAGTATGCGCTGTTATTGCTTTGCAAGTCAAGCTGATTTCAAATTTTACTTTTCCTTCTATTTTATAATCCTTATTACAGTATTTTATGAGGAGACTTTCTCATTTAAAAGTGTTTCTATTTTTTAATAGCAGACACAATTGACCTTATCCAGAATAATCCTGTTTTTATATAAAATTTCAAGTAGGTGAAGGCATATATAAAAGGAAAAAAAGCAACAAACAGTAAGTATTGCTCAGTTTATATTTTATACATCAGCATATCTAAATGTTCCTCTTTATCGCAGTAAGTATCTATCCTATGTTTATTCTTTCTAGAAGGGTTTCCGTTTCTCTAAAATCTAAGCTGCTGACCACTGTTTCACAGGGTAGAATTCAAGTGACTAATATAGAGAAATAGAGGCTAAGAAAAGGACTTGCCATATATGATTATGCAATACATAATCCCAAAATATTTGAAAACTAAGAACTGGGCACTAACCTGGAAATTAAATGAGACCCATGCCAATGATTTTCATTTCCATTTTATGTTTGAATGTAGAAAGTATTTGCAGAAGAACTGTATATATTTTAATTCTCTTCTTTACTAGTTAATACTAAGACGTGACAATAAATAATATATTTGGGTTAACTGGCACCATTATTGTGAATGTCAGCAAGATTATTTTGTACTTCAAAGAGTTATTTCCCAAGTATTCTTTTCATTATCTGATGTATATTTGGGGAAATTATCACACTAATTTTCCACCAATTCTAGCATTAGTGATATAAAAAGTAAAGAGCACATATAGAATGATTATGAAAAAGTAATTATGAAACATTTGAGGTTAATTCTGATGGAATTATTAATTAAAAGTCATAAAAGTACTTGATTTAGATAAGCAATGAGAATCTTAACTTAAATTTCCAACCTTATTTAATTTTGATTTTAAGCATTAAAATCTCACTGAAAATTCCAAACAATTTGCCAACACTTTAACAAAGCAATGACTTCTTTTCTCTTCCAGATTTGAAATCTGAACATTTACCCAGCTCTTTAATTCTCAAAACACCTGACAACCCAACCAGGTATAGAAGATGATAAAATTAGAGAGTGCATGCATTTTTAAGATTGAGAAACAAAACGTTCTTAAAATATTATGATCACACACCTAGCATTGTGCTTAATATAGAGTGACTGACATTTTGTTTACTCAACTACTGAGTAAGATTGATGTGATGACAATGTATGAATGACTGATCTACCTAACCAAAATGATACAGCAAGTATGCAAACATTCAATAATGTTTCTATGGCAAAAACATAAATTAGAAAGACATCTGAGAATTGTGTGAATTATAATGTCTTAGATTTCACTCTTAAATTCTTCCCCTAACTGAATAAAGTAGTTTATTCCAATCTGAGTTCATTTCATCAATATTTTAGCTACACACACTCATAATCCCTGCACTGATTCTTTGTGGTCCTTTCAGTAAACACTTTTAAATAAATAAATAAATAAATAAATAAAAATCCTGTGAAATAGATGTGCACAACACAGGAATGCAAAGGAAGAAAAGTTCTATTTTACAGGGAGATACTTGATTTTCGATAGCATAAAGGAGTTCCAAGTGCTATATGTCATACAATATATTTTATTCATACTTACAGTAGGAATTATATTACATACTTAGAGTTTTTTCAAAAGATTAAAAAAGGTTTCTATAAATATTGAATTTTGAATTCCATATTGAATAGATACTTGCAAGTAGTGATGTTTCATATTAAACTATAGTTTTTATTTTCCTCAAATCTTCTGAATTCTTCCTGAACTTCTAATATCTCAAAATCTTCAAAGTGAAGCTACTTTATACAATGTAATAAATTTTGGATTTTTGGTTTTATGTTGTTTTGTTTTGTTTTTGGCTTGTTTGTTTTTGCCAGGGTGAAACACTTTTCTTTTGTTCCTGAAAGTGGACTATCTGGCCTTTAATCTTTATAATATATTCTTAAATTCTTTGATGACTGTTAAGTATTAATCTTATATTTAGAGTGCCTGTAAAAAAATTTGAGCAATAAGTGAGACTCAGTACTAAATCAATATTTTTTTTTTTATGAATTTCACATATTCGACCTATGTTGTACTTCAGAAATAATGATGCTTTCTTACTGGATTTTTTTTTCCCCACTGGATTTGTTTCACAATGGTTTGCTTTCTGCTTTAACACTTCTGATAAATATTAGGAGAATGCTATGATAAAAGCCTGGCAACTTTTCAGTTCTGTAATTTCTAAAATTTAAGGAATCAGAAAAATAAACATAAAAGAAATCTCAAAATAAATTAAGACTGTGTATACTTTTTTGTCATTAGTCTTTTTATATTTTAAGTTGAGACTAAACTCTAAATAGGGTCTTATATACACTAATATTTTCTAGTATCTAAAAATATCTTTGCCCCACCAAAAGAGCAACATTGTTCGCTCCTCATTTATCACTTAATTTTGATGAATCATCTTCCATCTTAGTAATGCTGTGATTGCACTTTATATCTACAAAGCAAATCTTATTTGCAAAAGACAGAATGAAAGTAAAAATAGACCAGAAGACTTAAAAATGTCAGCAAAAAATAAATCAAAACATGTTAAGTATGACATCAACTAAATTAAATTAAAAGAAAAAGAAACTTGCCAAACACATGGGAATTATGGAAACATATATTGCAACAAATATTTACCAAAAATTTAAAAATAGTAACAAATGATTTTTCTGCAATAGTATAAAATAACTGTAGAAAAAAATGTCAAAAGCAATGTTGTTAAATACAGATACTAATAAAAAATACATATAAACAAAGAGATTAATCTTGAAGATTGTTCTTAGAAGAAATAATAAACAAACGTCTGTCAAAAAGTCAGAGGGAATAAAAAGAGAGTATGGGTAAATAAAATTAGGAATTAAAAAGAAAGCAAAACTGTGATACAACAGAAATTGAAATATATGTAAAACAATCACTATAACAAATTTAAATGGCTAAATGTAACTGATAGTTTTACAAATTGAACTCATTAAGAAACAGAAAACTTAAATAAAATATAATCATATAAATTGAACTTGTTAAAAACGAATTTGTCAAAATTTCATGAAATGTTCTAGAAAGACTTATTGATATGTTTTATCATGTATTCAACAGTATATTCAATAATATTACAAAAATATTTCAAAGATAAGTAGGAAAGATACCCCATCCATTAAAAAATAGTATACGTTTCATGCCAAAATCGGTAAAGTATGAAGAATTTTTTTCACGTGTATGTTTGATTAAAAATTGTAAATAAAATACATTCACACAAAATCAGAGTAGCAAAAATAAATTATGAGAAAAAGTAGTACTAATCCTTTGAATATGAGTATTAACTATCAGGTAAATATATAAATGAGATTCACCACATAAATAGAAAAACAACTTCTAATAACAATAATCTTACTGATTATTAAAAAAGCAATTTAGCAAACTAAGCATAGATTAGATTTCTTTTCAACTGAAAGAATGAAATTAGTATACATTATACATTTTGCATAATTTTCATATTTATGATTTCTCTCCTTCATTAACTTAACTGAATGTTTTTCTAATAGATATTCTTTTAATTATCTATTAATTAATTTTATTAACTCTTCTATGTCATTAAATTCCTTTCTAAATTTTTTTGGAGTGCTTGATTGGGAGTTGTTTTTTTATATTATGCTATATATACTACATATACATATATTTATATTACATTTTTACTGATACAATGATTAAGGCCATAAATTTTTTATGATAATTGACATTATATCCAAATATTAGTTCTATATGTAATAGGCATTACTATATCACAGAAAACTGATGAGCTGACTCTCCATTTCATTTAAAGAATTGGTTTGTAAAATCAATATTTGTAGATTTTTTTAACATTATTTATATGAATTTGGTTGGTTGGTTGGTTCAAAATTAGGGGTAAAAATAAATGGAACAGAATTTGAGATCAGAAAGCTGTACATATGCTCATAAATAAATGTACACTAGATAAATTTGGTTTTTAAATTTAACAGGAGAAAGATGGACTCCTTAGTAATAAGCAGATTATGGACATTTGGTCATGCAGTTAGGGCAAAGAAAGCTAAATTTAGTCAGAACTTCACTCACATAATGATAAACTGCTGATAAATATATACATAATAAAGAATAGAAATGCAAGAGAAAAACAAAAGATTTCATTTTTTTAGTATTAAACTGTGTATGTTTTCTTTAAACAGGACATATATCTGAAATTTTTAATAAATTATGAGATTTTAAAACTTAAAATTTAGAACATATTTTAAAAGATCTAAAATGGAATCTAAAAGATCAGTGAATACTGGAATAAAAGTTTGCAAAGTTTAATTATAAAACTTACAAATTATTTATCTTCACAATATGCTAAAAGCTTTTACCAATGAATAAGGAACAAACAACTCAAAAAAATATCTAGCAAAGTACACTAGCAAAATGCACTTCTGAAAAGCTATCATTTTATAAATACTGGAACATATGCACAAATATATACATATACATACATGCACTTATGCATACACACATATGTGCTACAGTTAAAAATTTAAAAAATGCCTATGCTGATTGTAAGAAAATAGAAAAAATAAATTATGGTACATATGTATTATGAAGCTATTAAAATAAATGTGATTTATTCAAAACAAGATTTTCAAGATATGTGTTTATATGTGTGGTTGTCTGTGTGTGTGTGTGTGTGTGTGTGTGTGTGTGTGTTTGTATATCTGTGACTAAGAATAAGAGAAAGAAGGAAAAGAGATAACCAAAGGATTACTTCCAATAAAGTATGCATTGGGATAGGCAAGGAAGAATCATAAAGTGGAATTTTTCTTATTTTATTGCACATAGTATTTACTTCTAGTTATTTCTACTATATTTGTCATTTTAATTCTTAAAAATGAAGTATCAATGTTATTAGACTTCAAATATTTTGAACTGCCATATCTCTTATCCCTCATACATAACTGATACCAAGAAATTTTAATTTTTTACAGATGTACATCTATATTTATATATGTCAAATTCCTCAGGTCAGACTAGTAAAATGCAAGAAGACATTTAAAAATCTATTTAGATGTGCAAATAAAACAATATCTACTTTTATATCCTTTACAGAATCTAATAAGTTCTTGTTCCATGAATTTGTGTTTGTTTGCTTTGCTTTGTTTTGGGTACATTTTGTACACACATTACAATCTAGGAGAATATGATCACTGACATGAAGGCATGAATTGGATGTTTTGAGAAACTATAGAGAAAATTTTTATGTAGAGCTGTGACTACATAATAGAAAATGTTATGGTGAGAAAATAAAAACAATCATTTTAAAGTCTTACAAAATATTTAATTTATAGTGTTTCTACTTATAATTGTCAAATAATATAAAAATAATTTTACTAAAATATATAAAATTAAATGTATTTCTATGCAATTTAATTTCTTTATAAATAATGAAAGTTCATTAAAATATACAGCTGAACATTTTAAAATAGCTGATTATTAAACCAGTTTTTAAAGATTATCTGATACCACGACTAGTTATCAGTAAATGTTCAATAAGTGTTAATTTTAAAAGATAAAAATAACTGGCATTTACTGAGTGTTCATATTGTGCCTAGATTTGTGATAATTATGTTCTATGCATTATCATATTATCTCATCACAACTCAAGGATTTAACTATATGGATCAATGATCACTGACAAGGCTACCACTAGTGGTGATTAATTTAAACTTTAATCAGTTACCTCACAACTGTTATTTTAATATCTCAGGGAAGAAGGTTAGGGAATTAACTTATAGGGACAAAAATTAGATTGTTGAAAAATTTATTTGAAAATAGCATGGGGTCCTAAATTAATATTTTCACCTACTTCTGCATATTCACATATGCCCTATTTTGAGATGTTATGTTAAAGGATCCAAGGTCTATAAAAAATATTATAGCTAATGTGGAAACTGAAGAAAGTATTTTGCAAATTATAATAAAATTCTGAAAATGTATCATAATTCACTAGATATTTATATTATTATAATCTAGACTAAAACTGTGAAATTTACTGTCATTTTATAACAGAAGATTGAAATAATCTTCCTTGATAGTTATTGGGAATAAAGGGAAATGATGATCTGAAATATCTCTTGGAATGAATGGGGAAAGAAGTTAAAATTACCTATCTACACAGAAAACTATCAATATTCTCATACCATATCTCGAGGTTAAATCCAGTGTGATACATGAATACAGCCTATAACAAGTTCATAAATGATTTCCAAGGTAAAACCTACATCCCACACCAAAACTCTACGTACTTGGAATTGAGCAAGAGATCTCAGGAGACTTCACACTCAATTGCAAAGTACTCTAAGGGGTGACTTTAAGCTGGCTTTCTCAATTAATTAAAGCAAATGTCACCATGGATAGCTTGCAGTAGTTAACTGAATTTGACAGGTTAACTTGAAAGCCCTATTCACAGAATGCACCAGGGAGGTGAGTGAGCAAAAGGGCTGCTCAAGACAGAAAACAGAAGAGTAAAATGAAAAAAAAAAAAAAAATAGTGAACTCACTCCTGTTAGAGAGCTGGGAAATACTTATATACAAAAGAAAAGAATGACCAGAAAATACATCAGTGAGATGCCATTTCATTATTTTTTTTAGAAATTCTAATTTGCTTCTCTTTTGGAGATTTCTGTAATTCTAATTATTTTCCAAGACTTCCACTAACATATTTCAGTAATTCCCATTGTTTCCATTCCTCAAATATCTCTGAAACTCCTTTTCCAATTTTGTTGTCATTTCTTGAGTTCAGAATCACTTTACACTAAATTATATAATAATAATGGTGATGATTTAAAATAACAACAATTTTAATAAAGCCTACCGTCTATTATCCTTGCTTTCATTTTTCTGGTCGTCTCTTTATTTTTGCCCTGCATTCATTTTATGCACTATCTTGATGACTTTTTCTAAAATGCATATTTGATTGTGATTTCCATTTGTAGTGAGACTATGAGACTGATCTGAAATTTAAATAGGCATATATAGTTTTCCAACTTTCTGAATACCATTAATTGAAGAAACTATTCTGCTTCTTTACAATAAATTCTTTGAACATATATTGGTGAGCTTATTCTGGGCGCTCTATTCTGTTCCATTGGTCTATGTATCTGCCTTTATGTTAATACCATACTGTTTTGACTACTGTAGCTTTGTAATATAACTAGAAATCATGAAGCATGATGCCTCCAACCTTATTTTGCTTTATCAAGATTTCTTTGATTTGAAAATGCTTCCTACAGATTGCAAGAAAATACCTGAAAATTGTACATCTGATAAAGAGATAATATTCAAAATAGATGAAGAACTCCTACAACTCAGTCCAAAATCAAACAATCCAATTAAAGAATGAGTAGAAAATCTGAAAAGACATTTTTCAAATGAGGATATATAGATGGTCAACAGGTGAAGTACACAACATCACGAATCTTCAGGAAAATACAAATCAAAACCACAATGAGAGTATCACTTTATATCACTTAGTGATTGTTAGTGACTATATCAGTTAGTGACTATTAAAAAATTGCAAGACATAATAAGTGTTGGCAAGAAGATGGAGAATAAGAAACTCTTGTGCACTAATGATAGGAATATAAATTAAAGCAGTCATGATGGAAAATGTTTTGGACAGTATACAAAAAAGATAAATACTACTTCGATATGATTCTTTTATTCTACTTCTGGATATTTATATGTAGGAAAAAAAGCCCCACTAACTCAAAAAGCTATATATATCTTCATGCTCATTGCAGCATTATTTATAGTAACCAAGACAGAAATAAAAATTAAGTTCCATTGATGGATGAATGGATGAAAAAAAAATTGGGAGGTGGTGCATCTTAGTGGCCTAGTGGTCTAGTATACCTGGGAGCAGTCCCACATACATCCCAAGTTTCAGTGTTCAAGACCCAGGGATGCGGAAACAACCAATATGAAAAATAAATAAAAATAAATAAAAGTGCTTTCTCTTCCTCTCTTCCTGCCTGCCTCATAGTCTCCTTCATTCCTGCCTATACCATTCCTTAAAAAAAATTAAAATTAAAAATAATATGGTGTGTCTGAATAATTATTAGTCATAAAAAAGAAATCTTGCCACTTGCCACAATATGGGTGGACCTTGAGAATATTGTTAGGTGAAAGAAGTCAGACAGAGAAAGACAAATACCTTCTGACCTCAATAGAATCTTAAAGGAAAAAAAACAACACAAAGATACAGAGAACAGATAGGTGGTTACCAGATCCAAGGAGTGAAGGGTGAGCAAAATGGATAAAAGGGGTCATGGGAGTAAAAATGTAAAGAATTTCAGTTATAAAATAAGTTCTAAGGATGCACAGAACTATGACTAAAGAATTCAGTATTATATATTTGAAAGTTGCTAAGAGAATGCAAGTTAAAAGTCCTCATCAAAAAAAAAAAATCATAACTAGATTTATGATATCTACAAGATATGTATTAAAAGTCTTCAATTAAAATTATCACGATAAATAGCGTATGCAGCCAAAAAAAGTAAGTATAACAAAACTGAAATACCTGTTTTAACAAAACAAAGGGAGATACTTACAGTAGTATTTTATAATGATAAAGGTGAAAAAAATCAAGAAGGCATAATAACCATATATGTGGAACCTATTTTGAATCGAACGGTCTGCATCTTGCATCTTATCTCTAACTGCCATGTTGACATTTTTTGGTGAAAAGTAAGCAGCCTGGTTCAACAATAAGGCTACTCAGCTCCCTACTGGTGACTAAGAAAGAACGCACAATCACTGATTTCTCCTCATTCATGACTACAAAAACCAGTAATATCCTGTTTTCTCCTATCCATGATTAGTAAAGAAGCAGAAAGATCATCTGCTGATTGTTAACAAAAGAACTGAATTACAGTTTCCTGTCTGAAGACTGTTGTTAACCATTCAAAAAATTCAAACAAATAAACTAAAACTTAACCACTCCCCTGATTCATCCTTCAAAACTCTCCTAAACTCTGACCCTGCTTGAATATACCTTGGGATTGCCCCGTTGGTTGTGAACCAGAATCATGATTCCTATTCTTGAGTAAACACTTTCTGATATTTTTACAGTCTGATATTTCTCAGTCAACAGTTGCTTAGACTCCAAGACAAAAGTCAAAATACATGAAACAAGCACTAACAAAACTAAAGAGGGAAATAGACAAAATCACAGTCATAGCTGGAAAATTAAATTTTTTTCAGTGACTGAAAGTACATGCAAAATAAAATCAGTAAGTTTTGAACAGTACTACTACCCATTTTTTAGACATTGATAAATACTTCATCAAATATAGTATACACATTTTTTAAAGTGTATGCTGAAATGTTAATCAAGACAGACAACATACTAGGCCAGAAAATAATTGTGAACAACTTAAAAAATTCAAATATTATGCCATGTGGTTTCTGGCCACAATAAAATTAAATTAGAAATTAATGACAACATAGATGGATACTACATTTTCTAAATATAAAATAATTCAAAATTTATTGAAATAAATTTAAGCTCCTTAAAACTTAAAAAAAAGAAAACTTAGTCACACATCAGGAGAATATATTCAATATCTGATAAAAGACAAGAAAAAAGAGTCCTTATAAATCAATAATTAAAAAATCAATACAGTAAAAATGGGACACATGAATAAATCAAAGGAATTGAATAGAGATGTCAGAAATAGACTAATAAATATAGTCAACTGAACTTTGACAAAGGAGAAATAACATGGAGCAAATTGGAATTAACACAAATATTTATCAACATTTAAAAAATCATTTATACAATTTAACACTAAGAAATTCTAAAAGAATGAAACATGGGTACATGTGTCATTAATTCTCAAAAATACTTTGTTTAATGAAGAAAGTCAGACACAAATAATGAATGTACTATGAATCCTTTGATACAAAGTTTAAGGCCAGGTAAAATTAATCTGTTGTGAAAGAAATCAGTGGTTTCTGGAAAGGGGAAATAGGAATTTTCTGGGTTCAGAGAAATTATATACCTTGATCGCAACTATGAACATACATTTATTAAAAGTCAGTATGATGAATTTTATTAGTAATTATTATAATACTGAATTTATTATTGTACTACAGAATAATTTTTTTTTTCTGTATGAAATTTTCAAGGTGCTTTTTAGGACAGAAAGCTAAAGCTCCACTTATCCTTTTTAGTATGGGTTCTTTTTAGTCTGATTGAGAAATCAAATTAACATTGGACAGACTAGGAGAAAAAAAAGAAACTAATTTATGTACATATGAGGATCCACATTGATGTGATTCAAAGGTGAGTGAGGAAAAATGGGGATATATATCCTGAGCTAAGGAATGGGATAGGGACCAGGGGCTCCAGGAGAAGGGACAGTGGGGGTTTCACATGATTCAGAGGGTGATTCATGTGACAAAGAATAAATGCTCTGTAATTAATGTTAATATTCATACTACTGGGGAATTATCTTCTTTTTTCAGAAACTATCAGAAAAGTTTCAAGCTTTCTGTACCACAGACATAATCTATATAATTTATGCATATTCATGAAAATAATATATCTGCTGTGTGGAATGAACCTGAGAACGCACACATATTTGTTAAGAACTATGGTTTGAAAGTTTCCTAAATGAGAAGAAACTAGGAGTAGAAATTGCATAGCAATTTAATTCTTTATAATTGAGCCACTTTACTTTTCATAAACTTTGGGATGAGGTATATATATATATATTTTAACTCCCAAGAAACACTAATGCAACATATTATCACAGCAGGTTGTCTGGAAAATGGTCAATGACAAATTTCTAAGTAATGTTTACTCTAAAGACAATCTCAGCAAGAGATAGTAAATGAAGTGTTTTTAAAATGTACTGATTTAAAATAGTTTATACATATAAACATTTGTAAAAAGACTAAATGTTTATCTAAGAAATCAGAAAACACTAAGTTTATGTAAAATCCTCTATAACTCTATCACTACAGAAACATTGTGAATGTTTTGCTCCAGCTGCTTTGAATTTCTAACAAACCTAAATGTGCATTTTTATATGAATTGTAATGATGCTAAACTTTTTTGAACTCAAACTTATTTTTCTTTTTAGATTTATTAGGAATACATTCTCATAAAAATAAAATTTATATTTTAAAAATCCAGAGTTTAAAAAATGGTGGTATAACTGACATGTTAGCTTCAAGTATACAACAAAATAATGCAATATTTTTATATATTGAAAAATAATCATCACATTAAGTCTAGTTACCATCTGTCAAATACAGTTTTTTTGTTCTTATGATGAGTTACTCTGTTTGCAACTTTCAAATACGCACTAAAATATTACTGATGGTATATTCCTCCATATGACTTGGTTTATTTTATAACTAGAAGTTTGTACCTCTTGACCGCTTTATACCCAACCTCTAAGAGTCCGCCCCTCTGACAACCAACTTTCTATTTTCTGTGTCTAAGAATTGTGTTTATTTGTTAGATTTTACAGGTAAGACAATATGATTTTTGTCTTTCTCTGACTTATTTTAATGGAATACCAATTAGGATGAAAAGAATGAAATTCTACCATTCACGAAAATATGGAAAAATCTTGAGGGCTTTAGATATATAACCCAATTTTTAATGATTATTTCCAAATGGCTTACCTTTTATTTAGTCAATGCAATTGTATTATTGAGGATATCTCAATTTTCTTAAATTTAATATTATTCTAAAAAATGACACAATGGGTACATATGTATATGAAAATTAGCCTTAGTCTTTTATTATATGCAAATTTGATTTACTGAATCATAAACTTGTTTTTAATAGATAAAAATGATAAATTTTTGATTTTCACTTCATTTTCCTTCATTATAAACAAATGTAAACAATTTAATAGTCATTGCAAGCCATAATTTTTCTTTTTGTATCAAGATATTTAAATTACAAACATTTTTATATTTGAGGTAACATTACAAAGAAATACACAAAATATTGATATAAAGAAAAACATAAAATACATCTCCCACCTTTTAAAAAAAAACTCAGTAAGAATTTCAACTTTATAGCTTTCTATGCAATATCTGAAACAGAGAAAAGAAAGATAAATAAATTAGAAAAAGGTAAAACTATATCTATTTCTATAACTAATTCTGTACTCAAAAACATGATAATCAATTAAAAACTAACTCAAGGCAAATAATTCCCAAAATAGACATATGCAAAATTAACATATAATGAAACAATAGCTTTCACATAATCAAAAATGGTCAAATATTTGTAGAAAACCTTAAAAAATTCCAAATGATGCAAAAATAGCTTGAAAAATGTTCCTTTGGATAAAAGGCATTGTTTTGAAGTTAAGCAACAGTCCGTAAGATCATACTCACTCCAGAACTAAATAAGTTCAAAGAGACCCCAAAGCCCCTCACTTCCACACCAACTGTATGTTTGGAGACCCTCAAGACCACCCTTAGCTTTAATAATTCACTAGAAGGATTTACATCAACTACTAAAAGCTCTTATACTCACTGATTGATTAGAGTGAAAGGACATGTGTTAAAATCAGCCTATGGAAGAGATGAATGGGTTGGGTATGGGAAAACTCTAAACACAGAACAACTAAATTTCCTCTCCCAGCAGAGTAATGAACAGTCACTCTCTGGAATCAATGTGTTATAACAGGCATGAAATGCTGTCAACCAGAGACTCTTGAATGAGCCTTAATATCCATAATCTTTATTGGGGTTTGATCATGTACATCTTTTTGGCTCTCAAATGTTCAGTTTCTAGTTCATTCAGAGATTGAGTTGATACAATATAATCCAAAACCTCCACTTTAAATCACATGGGTAGACTATGCTGTACAAACGTAAGACCCTAGCTAAGCAAAGACATTTTTCCAAGAGTTTAGAGATTATGTGCTAGAAGTTAAGGACAAAAGTCAGACAGACTTCTCTTTGGGCAAGGTTAAATTCTTGAAAATGCAAAACATATATGCCAGTTTTCTCAAATTAATTTTAGAAGTAATTTTATAATTTCAATAAAAATACTGATTTTTCTGGTTATGAAATTTGATCTGAAATTTCATATGAAAACAAAAAATATTAGGAGAATCATAAAAAATAAAAGGACAGGTAATACTTAACATATTGAAATTGCATCTTATACTTGAGCTGTTTCATATAGTGATAGCCATAATTAACTATTCCAATTAACAAATTAAATACAATTAAAATTCAAATATCAATCATATTAGCCATATTTCAAGTGACTATAATATTGCAAAATGCAGCTACAGAATATTTCCATTATCTCAGAACATTACTGGATAGTGCTGCTCTGGAGCTTCTGTTTTTGAGTATTGTCTTAGAAACAGCAAAAATAAGTGAAATAGAAAGTTGTGACATAGATTGACCTAAATATATATATGAATAATATAAGACAAAAATGAAATCTCAATTTAACACAATAATTTAATATTTAATAACTGATATAAACTTGGTTAGTCATGTGAGAACATATAAAATGGATCTATACATCACACCATAAATAATGAATCACTATCTACCTATCTATCTATCTATCTATCTATCTATCTATCTAAAGGTAAATTAAAACCAGCACTGGAGAAATGACTTTCTAACCATGATCAAAAAAAATCAAGATTCAGCAAAAAATGAGAATGATATAAAATAAGATACTGATCACTGTGATCAAATTTTTACCAATTGCCATATACAATGAAATAATATACTTTCAATGTGATGCACTGAGTAAATGATATCTTCTCTATATATCAAATATGTAAATATCCAAATATTTATTTTAATCTAATCATGATTAAATTATTTACTAAATCAGTATTGAGGACTATCTCTCTCACCCTGTACACACACACACACACACACACACACACACAGAACAAATCAAAAACAAAATCCATGGGCGAGTACTCTAAAAAATGTCAATGTCATGAAAATGAGGGAAGCATACTTTTAGATTAAGGAGACAGTGAGGCATGATTTCTAATTTATTTGTACTCTGATTACATTGTATTGAAAAATAAAGGTATATTAAATATACACATATTGAATGATATTGATCAGAGTTAACTTTCTTGAATGTGATGGTTACACAGGGATTATATAAAACAATGTTTTTTCATTTTGACTCATATGCTATTTAAGGGTAAAGTACTTACTATCAAACTTTCCGCCCACTAACAAATGGCTTGAAATAAATGATCCATCTATCCATCTGTAACAGTCTTTTCTGTATACAAACCATTCAAAATTTAATGGCTTGGCTCAATATAACAACCATTTATTAACTCACAAATTTCTGGTTGGTAATTAACGGTGCTCTGGTGGATAATATTGTGCATCTTTCCTGGGCTTATTCATGATGTAGTCACCTAGTATCTCCTCTGGATATATGTGATCTAAGATCACCTTGTTCACAGGCCTAGTGTCTGACAGGCTGTTGGCTAGAGCATCCTGATTCTCTTCTTTACCTCTCTGAAGTCTAGCTAGAGCACTTTGTATGATGGCAAAATTGCAAAGGAGAGAGAGGAAACTCAAAGGCCTTTGTGGCCTAAGTTCACATTCCACACTGTCACTTCTACACTCTTGATTAAAGCAAAACACAAGGTCAACCCAGATTAAAGAGGTTGGGGACCAACTTCATCTCTTGATATAAAAATCTGTAAACTATTTGTGGAAATTTCAAATCTACCTACCTATCTATCTACCTACCTTCTATCTATCTATCTTCTATCTGTCATCATCATCTATCATCTATCTATATGTTTTTATATCTGCTATCCACAGATGAAATAAATATACCTATTAAAACAACTTTCAGTCTGATGAATGAATGTGTGGTAATTATCACAGTTTTATAGGATAAAAGTTAAAGAAAATGAAATTGGTAGGAAAAATTTTAAGGAAGCAATACTTAAAAATACTTTCATCTCCTTTTATTATTTCCTTCTCTACATAACAATAAAATCACCCTGTGTTTACTGCAGCATTATTTACAGTGGTCAAGAAAAAATAACCTAAGTGCCCACTGACAGATGAGAGACTAAAGAAGTTGCGGAATATATACGCAATAGAAAACTACTCATATATATGTATCTGAAAACATGCCATTTACAACAACATGGATGGATCCTGAGGGGATTATCCTTAGTGAAATAAATCAGATGGAGAAAGACAAACACCGTATGGTTTCACTCATGTGTGTTATATAGAGAAATCAAACAAGTGAATGAACCAAGTCAAACAAAAACAGAATCTTCTTTTATGAGATAAAATTAGTGACCAGAAGAAAAGGGAGAAGGAGTAGACAAATCAAGTAAAAGGGGTCAATTATAAAATGAAGCATATAATTTTATAGTTAATGGTAAACTGATGTAATATATACAGATATTGATTTACAATGATGCACACCTTAAACTATATAATGTTATAATAAGGTACACCCTGGTGGAATAGTGAATGAGGCTATCAGAAACAGTTCACATACATCTCAAGGACCTAGGTTTAAGATCCAGGGCTGGGAGCCAACTACTGAGATAAACAACTAAATAAAATGAATAAATGTTTCTTCCTCCTTCCTGCTGGCCTGCCTAATTGCCTTCGTTCCTTCTTTCACCTTTCCTTTAAAATAATAACAATAATATTACAATGACTGTTACTTCAATAAAATTAAAAATAAACAAATCATTTAATGGATCATCTCAGAAGTATCCTGATATTCAGGATTTCATATATAGAGGACATATTGATATATAGGAAGATATGATCTGCATAAATGTGGTCTGTTATTCTCATTTAATTTCCAATCAGATAAGTTTGCCAAAGATGCTTTTGAAGTGATTTATATAATATTTTTGCTGCTAATTTAAAATATATTGAACAAACTTTTCTATTATCTGTGTAATTTGTTGCCACATCAATAAGTTTGAGATAATCATGAGCTTGTTCTCAAAGTAACTTTCTTCGCCTTTCTCTATTATATAATATTTTCAGATACTATTAAATTGAGTCCAAAAGGATTTGCAATTTTAATTTACTGACACCATAAACATTTATAATATCTATAAATTTATACTTTCTATAATTGCTAAAGTAGGAATGATGTGGACATTACTAGATTAATTTCAATGCTCTTGATATCTCTTATTTTTCTTAACCATTACTTGAAAGTGTATATCATTTATATTTAACTATGTAGTTTATACTTGGTCAAATTAATTAAGATGAATCTGTCTCCCAGAATTCTATGCCTTATATATTCTAACAAAGAGTTGGCCAAAGAGGAAACTTCTTGAGGAGTGGAAAGCAGAAGTTAAGCCAATGCCACCAGTCTTTAAAGATTATACAATTCCATGCATGAAAGACAGAAAATGTTTCTCTCTTGTTTTACTCTGCATCCAGCTCTTCTCACAGCTAGCTCTACTGATCAATAGCTACTAAACTCACCATCATAGACTGGTTAGAGACATTTACGAACAAGAGTTACGCAATTTGGACAATTTGCCTTAGCTTTTTTCCTTAACTTCACTTATGTTTCCATTGCAGTAGGTAGCTGAACTCTACTGGATTTCCAGATCCCGCTGCAATCCTGGTTTTTTGTCCAAGTCAGTTCTTTAGTTGGTTTGGTTAATGACTTTTCCCTGATCTCCAAATCCCTACCAAACCTTCCTTTTTTGGTCTCTCCCATAATTATGAAAGGTCTTATTCTCATAATCAACCCCTAATTCTCATGGCTTAAACAATAGTGAACATTTCCGAGTCTTATGTAGTGTTGGACTGTAAGATGCTGTAGAATATAAAATAAGGCAATTGTTTACTATTTTAAGTTTTACCAGGTTTCTTTAGAATATGGTTGTTCCCACTTTTTTACTTATGCATGGAAATAATTATAAATATTTCTTTCCCGTAAATCTAATAATAACTCAACAGTCAAATTGTGTAATTTAATAAGCTTCATTTCAAAGACAATATGGATTTGGGAAGAGTTTTCCATAAAGCAAATAATTAGTTACTGAAAATTTTACTTGATAATTAGGAAAGGAGTCAAAGTTCATTTCTTCAAAGCCTTAATGATTCCTTTTATTTTAGATAATTGAAACAAAAGAAACCTTTGTTGACTCTAATTTATTTTTCTCCTTTGCACTGTACATTCCTTTGTAATTTTCAAGGTCACTTAATACATAAGGGAAAAAAAACCCTTAATTTTACCAGGAGACATAATAAATGATAGATTTACAGTTAAAAACAAAAGCTCTATCCTTAGTCTGGTGAGATTCAGCTCCCTTCTTTGTACTTCAATTCCTGGTTCTTTGCAGTTTCCTCTCCTATACAAGTATTCATTATCACAGGGAGGAAGTCTTGTCACATGCAGTGATAAATTGTTTCATTTATTTAAAATAGAGCCTTTGTATTTCACTCCATATGCTAATGCAAACACATCTTTAATGATAAGGAAAAGATAAAATCCTTACCTAGCTGGAGCAGAAATTTCTGTGTTCACAGGCTTATAAGCAAACCACATACTGAGATGCCAATTTAGTTGCCTGAACAACAGTCCCCTTTTAATCAGTAAATCATTATGCCAGTGAAAACACCACCAACAGTTGTGCAGTCTAGCTTCATACTTCCACAAAATTTATTATCAAAGGAAAATCCACTATCCTACTAACTTAAAAATAAACCTTTAGAAGTCAGTCTTAACCTATCTCTAAATTAAGGTCTAAGTCATGTTGCTTATGAATTTACAAATCATAATTTCAGCTATTCATTCCTTTGCCATTAAATTTTGTCAAATAGTTGCTCTCCAGACATAACCTATTTAACAATGCTGAGCCTATTACTATCATAAGGGAGAATATCAATTTACAAAGCCTTGGCAGTATCTTGGAGGAAGATTCATAAGGCAATAAAGTCTAGCAATCACAATTACTTTTGGTGTCTTGATTTTGAAGGTGTTCAGAGCAGGTCTCCCCAAATGTACCTCTTAGGCATGTGAGTTGTTTAGAGCTGGTCAACAGGAGACCGTACAGACTCAAAGAAATTTTTGCCACTTCCTTACCTACCTAGAAGAATGTAAAAGAGGGATCTTGCCAAGAACTAGGGTTAATATCCAAAATAATCTTTCTACCTGAATGACGTCTCTATATGACAGAGTAAATATCTAATTACAGAGCACCTGATATCTAC
This sequence comes from Solenodon paradoxus, assembly GCA_004363575.1. Taxonomy (NCBI): domain Eukaryota; kingdom Metazoa; phylum Chordata; class Mammalia; order Eulipotyphla; family Solenodontidae; genus Solenodon; species Solenodon paradoxus. The sequence continues at coordinate 1,103,194 of RJWH01000173.1, read as the reverse complement.
CATGTGAATACACCTCCATGTGATTTATGTGTATCTGCCTCCTCTCACTTTGAAGTCTCAAGTTCCTCTCTCATTTTTTGACTCGAGATATACCTCATTTTACATTTTCTTCTTTGTACTCCTTGTATCTATGTGGGCTGCCCATATGTATGCAATTAAATTTGTTTTTTCCTCTCTTTTAATCAATCTCCAGTATTAATATTATTATCAGACTATCCTAAAAATAACATAAAGGAGTAGGGAGAAATTTTACCTTTTCCTTCTTGGTATAAAAGCACCTACTATGGTCTAAAATGCGCTGTATCATAAGCAGCACCTGAGATTTTTTCCATAATGTTGTGGGAATTATGGCCTCGCCATGTCAAGATATAAAAAAGGCAAGCCTTGACTAGGTTTCCCTCTACTTACCCCTAAAACCTTTTCCCACATCTTTGTGGATCTTTAGCTTCTGAAGGAAATGCCCTGTTATTTGTTCCAAAGTCTATACCACATTGGATAGTGTAGGAAAATGGGGACATTTTCCCCATCCCTCTGAAGTCTTTCTCTGGTGAAGCAAACAAGTTAATATCCTACAGAATTAGTAGAAAAAGAACAAATCAAATGACATACATGTGGAGAATTTACATGGATGCAAATTCTAAGATAAATGGGCAGACCAAGGCTTTATATTCTGTGCTAAGTAATGGAAGTGGGGCCTGGGGCACCAAGGAGAGAGAAAATTTTTGCAAAAGGGAATTAATTTATATGATCAAATTTGGCTCCAGGGGTTTGTCCTGTCTTAAGATATGTTTCTCTGATTTGAAAAGAAAAAAAAATTCTGTTTCTGGAGATAGTCCTATACTTCGGTATCTTTATGATTTAAGTAAATGGTAATGGCTTCTCTGGAGATGCAGAGGACTTCAATGAGCTTTTACATATCAAAGTGAAAATTATTGGAAAAGCCTGCTCTAGACATCTTAGAAAAGGTCTGTTTGACCATTTTGTGGAAATGGATCCCATAGAAGAAAAGGCTAAGGTGATTAGTTATCTCTCTTTTTTTTTTTTTTTTACTCAAACAAAATGACCATCTTTTAGAGTGTTAGATAATGAAGAATTCAGCAGAGGATGAATTCCTAGTTGCCTTATCATACCTACCTCAGGAGATAGTTCCTTTGGGAAATTTTGGGACACAAGATGCTCCATAATTAGATGTTTGCTCTGCCATGTAGACAGGTTTCTATGACAGAAAGTTTATTTCTGGTAAAAATCTTAATTCTGGGATAATAACACAAATTTCAGTTCTTAAAGTTTCTTGTTTATCTGAGGGAACTTAGTTCAAAATATTCACATGCCAACGTGACACATCTTGAAAAAACTTACTGAACATTTTGAAGAAGTCTATCGTTTATCATTATCATCAACATTCGTGTCAAAAAGTCCTGCCTGAATGAATAAATGAAGTAGTTAATATTGTGATGATATGTGAAATACTAGTATATGATATATGACATACCAATCTTCTCTTGAAAAATCTGATAATTGACAATTTCTTCCCAAATCTTTCCGGGTTCTCCTAGTTTGAAAAATAATCAAATAAACATTATTGACAAGAAAAAAAAATTAATAGCAACACATATTATCGAAAGAGGTGGAAAAGTGGAGGCAAAGGAAAATGGAACTCCTCTGGTGGTGAGTGTGGTGTGAAATATAGATTGAGATACAATGTCAATATCCAAAATAATGAGTGTAGAATTGTGAACAAAAGATTTAACAAATATCAATAATTAAAAACTAACATGTATATCTCCTGTACATATGGGAGAAACCCAGTAAGACTAAGGTAACTCAATAAAATGGCTTCAGTCACCACTTTAAATATTCAGCTCTAGAGAAAGTACAGGGGGTCGGGGGATAGCTCTGATAGGTCAACAGGAAAGGCACAGCAAAAAGGGCAAGAAAGTTATGTGGGTATAAGTTGCTGCATTCTCCGTGGATGAGATTTGAAGAGATTAGGTCTTCCAGATACAGGGAGAGAGACAGTCTTACAATGGGAGATTTATCTTTCTACATGCAAATGCCTCTTACAGAAGGGTACGCACCACTGCCACTCAGCCTTCAGAACACATCCTATGAAATAAACCTTATGCCAAACACATATTTTGTTCTTGAATAGAAGGAAGGAGGTTATATCCAGATAGTCTTAGATTATTGTACTAATTGAGAATATAAAAAAGCATGATTTTCAAATTTTTAAAAGTGATATATGAATCAATATATATATATATCAATATAATCAATTAAAGCAATAGTGATCACATCAAATTTTTACTTACTATTTGAGAAATAGCAGAAAGACAAGGTAGTACACGAAGTGATAAATTCAATGTGGGAAATGAACGTTGAATTTAAAATGGCAATTAGATATAAAACCAATCAATATTTCACAACAAAACCCAAACCTTCAGGGTGGTCACTTATCAACAAATCAAGAAGATTACGATTTAGAGGCTTTCTACAAATTAATCTAAAAGTGAAATAGTTCTAAATTTTTTAAACTATTATTCAAATAAGGTTACATTCTCTCTGAAAAAGACAAACTACAAGGAAGTCCTGTTAGAAAACCCTGTAGAATGGTGAAATTCACAGTTTTGCTCTATGAACCATTATTGTAATTCTACTATGAAGTAGGGAGTTCATGCCAGCATGTAAACCATTTATATCTCTGAAGGGGAGCACAACAGATCACCCACAAATATGCCTTATTGGCATAAGGGTTATTTGAGGTAAATTCTTTTTAAGGCTGTAAAAAGCTATGAAACTGAAGTATAAGTTACTTCTTGTGAGGGACATTTCCATTTATATGGGAAATATTCTTTTATAAGAGTATCTTCCTCTCTGTAATAAAAGAAGCCCAGATATCTAGAAACTCATCAATATAGGCAATTAAAAAGACATATCCAAATAACAACTATATCTTCCTTTTTTGTAATTTGTCTTATAAACCACCCATTAACAAGTCTTCAACTCTATCCACCCCCACACCCCCCAAGTCCAAGATATTTTCAAGTCTCTAGAAATTCTTATCAAAGGAGAAGTCAATGAATCTAATTTTATTTACCTTTGTTATTTGTTATTGTGCTTTTCTTGTCAACTTCCCATTAAAAGGCTTTCTTCTACCACCATCATCCAAACATCTTTCTTTATTAGTTGAAGATGGTTAAGACTATGGATTAGGAAGTTCGGTTTGAGCATTTTCCATGGATATGGGAGGTATATATGCTACTGTTAACCACATTAAACAAAAACAAAACAAGAACAAAATGAGGATAAGAAATTAGAAGGGTAAAGGAAGAATTATTTTTCTTCTCCTATATCTCTAGGAATGCTATTTTATTCAGCTAATGTTTTCATACCAGTAAGACTTAATAAATGCTTACATTCTGGGTCAGCCTCCTTATTCCACTGTAAGCTAAATTCTTCGTGGACCAGTAGATCACATGCTAAGGGAAGAGCTCTGTTCAAGTATCTTTTACTTATTCAAACAAAATCTGAATATGTTTCTGAAAGTTCTTTTTTCTTTTTCTTGGAGAATGAATGGAGGAAAAAAGTCTGCCACCTCCAAATTAGTCTGGGGCTCTGCAAACTGGGTGGAGATTGCCCTTTTATGAGACATTCACATTTATAAAGAAAAGTATCCCTTGCTGTAAGGGGTAGACCTAATCTCCAACTTCTACCTTCAAGATTAAACAACTCTTGCCAAAGGGTAAAGTAGTAACTTAAATCTGCCATATACTTGTTCACTGCACCTTTCCTGTTCATCTACTATGTCAGATTTTCCCTTTCCCTTTCCAACAGTTTTTGTTTTTAATTGAAGGTATTTATTGAGGTGACTTAATGATTAAAGTATACATGTCATTATTCAAGTCTTTTTTTCTTTTTCTCCTGTTAGTCTGTCTGATATGAATTTGATTATTTGTCAGCCTGGAAGAACCTAGAGGGGAAGTGGGAATTATCCCAGCAACTCCACAGATGAGAATACAGAGCGTCAATAGACCTTAGATTACTAGGTGAAATTAAGAAGAAGTCAACTAAAAAGAAACTAGATCACGATCTTTCTCTTCCTTAAAAATCACCTCAGTTCTTTCAAGAGAAATTCAGGACTACTATTATGGTTTAAATGATAATCCCGAAATGTACATCCATTTTCAATGTCCTAAAAGTAACTTGTTAATATTACCTTGTTTGGTAAAAGGAGCCCTGCAGATGTGATTAAGGTAAAGATGTGAGAAGAGAATATCAATGTAGATTATCATGTGGGTTCTAATTCCAATTACAAGTGTCCTAGTAAGATACACATAGAGAAAAAAATAGACACAGAGGAGAAGGCAATATGAAAATAGAGATTGGAAGTTACCCAGAAATTGGAAGAGGCAAGGAACAGATTTAATCCTTCTATATTTCAGATTTATAGACTCCAGAACTTTGAAAGAATGTATTTTTGTTGTTTTATGACACAAATAGTGTGGTATTTTGTTACAGCAACTTCAGGAAAATAATACAATTACTTTCACGTATTTTTTGGAATCTAAAACTGTGTAAATCAATAAGAGAACTATTAAAATTAGCCATATTAGACAAGCACCACCAGTAATATGAAAGACATGCTATCTTTGTGATATATATCCTATTAAGATTCCTTGAATAAATCTCAATTTCACTTTTATAACTGACTCATTTGTCTTGTGGTAGCATTAATCTGAATCTGCTACTCAGAGAACATTTCTATTATAACTGATTCTACATAATGAAATGAAACTCTCAGAACCATCATAATTGGCTAGACTAAAATCTGATAAATTAAATCGAACCATATAAAGCTGCCATATTTGCAGTTAGAAAATGGTTTCATACTGGTATTTTCATATGGTTCAATTTTAATAAGCAGTAGGATTTGTTCCAATGAAAAAATACAAGGGTCCAGATACTTGATAATTTGATTACTATTCTCTTCTTTTAATGGGTTTTGTCAAGATTCTTCAGTGGTTTAGAGTACAATTCTTTGGTAGTGACAGAGCTTTCTATGAATAAATCATACACTTCACAAAACACTACCCAGAGAAGAAATAGAGCGATAGTTAAAACAAGCTTCAGAACCATTAGAGATGCCTGTTCTTATTCGTAAGTTCTCATCACTGGTTGATTTAATTTTCTCTTGATCAAAATGATCCTTATTCTGGTGATGTTCTGAAATAAAACCATAAACATTGATGCATGTTCTAACAAAAGTGAGGTCTGGTTCATTAAAAAGTGCTTACCAGCTGACAATATACACTCAGTTGGTTGTTTTTATATATGATTCAAAGACAAGATATAAACATGAATAACAGAAACGAAAAAAAACTTGAGTTAGTTATTTTCTGGAATACCAAAACACTGCTATCTGTAAGTCATTTTCAGACATTCTTCTGTATATTATGAATAATTCAAACAGATATTTCTTTTACCTCAAATTTCAGCAATTTTACCCACTAATGAAAATCCCAGTTTTTAAATAAAAAACTTATACCATAAGAAAAAAATTTGAGAATCTGAAAGATACAAAAATTTTTATTGTTAAATTATTTCACATTATATTGATCTGACTTTTTTCTCTCAAAGTACATTTAAATAACTTTGAATTTACAAATGAAGATAAATCATAATTTTTACAAACTTATCTAATTGTGTAATTTGTGTCTCATGGTATAGCTAAGGAATATATAACACATAATTTGGATAATAACTATAACATTATATTGAAATATATGTATCAAATAATGTGGGTAGTTGTATGCTTTAAAAAAAAATTGAACCAGCATGCAGAAGATATGAAGGAAGGTTAATGGATTATTAGATTTTGTCAAAGTAGAAATGTAGAATAAAGTAGTCTAAAGTGACAAGGCAAGTTGAAAAATGAATGAAAACTAAAGAACCACAAATTATTATTTGGTATTGTGAGTGTACTAAGTTTCTGTACATTTCATAACTGAATTTAGTTACTATAAATTTCTAATTATATTTGTGAAATTGAATTTATATTCAATTTAATTTAAAAATGACAATTAATAGGAGATATCAATTATCAGCAGAGTCTAAAATGTTACTGTTGATATATCTAATTGAAAAGTAGAAATGTATTCTATCCAGTAGAAAAGAAAATATTTTGCCTGAGAAACATAAAATTCAAGAAAAAAAAGACATCTTATTTTCCTATGTTACTTGATAGGATGCAGCAAGTTCATCATGACCCAGACAGCGATTCGGAATGTCTCAGTACAAACAAACCCCACTGCGTTGGGCAAGAACTCTTTGGACAAGAAAACAGGATGAACTAAGATAAGCTCGGGGCCATCTTACCCAACACAACAAACTGCAGCTGCCCCAGATGTACAACGAAGAGCAATGGTCACCAAAACAGTCAGGCTCAGCAACAGCGGGCACCAATGAGTTTAAGGTAAACCTGACTTATCCAATCAGGGACTGACACCCCAATCTAACAACCTTCTCCCCATCTTGCAGTTTTTGTGCTTAAAAACACTGCCCCTGAAAAAACCAGTTTGAGTCTCAACCTCTCTTCTTCTCTCTGTTTTCTCTCTGTTCACTGTTAATAAATCCCGTTTGTTCACTCGCTGCGTTCTGTCTGATCTCTTTAGGGACTCCAAACCCATATTACTCACCTCTGGTATTTTGCTATAATACTTTGATACCCTTATTTTTTTACACTATGCGTGCTTTATCTCCCTTAGATAAAAATACACATACACTTAAAAATATATATATACACATACACATATATATACATGCACACATAGATATATATAAATAAATAGAGATTAGGGATTTAAAATATCTTTTAAATCTGGAAATAATTACTGGTAACATTTTTCCTTATTTCTGTCCCTTATAAATGAATAACTAAATAAATTTATTTTAGAAATTAAAAATGAAAGTGGTTTTATGTTGCACATATCCCATTCTCCATAGAAAATTAAGATTAATATACTGTGTTTCTCTATACTTTGTTTACTCTAATAATTGCTGTATAAAGGTTATGATCATTCATTGATTTTTAAAAATATACTTAACCCCTTGTATTACTCACATAAGGACAATGATATGAATAAGAAATTTTTCTGTCCCTAGACAGTATCTGAGATGTTCCCTATTAAAACATAAAATGCAGAAAATCATTGCCTTGTCTTTAAATTAAAATGGTTTTGTAGAAATAGATGAAAAATGTTTTCTGACCCTAGAGGTTAAGTATACCCTAAAAATCTTTTTATTGCTTTCACTTAAAGATCTAGAATGCTTCAAGCATCATGAAACATTCTATTTGATTAGTAAAGTAAATGGTGAGAATGAGAAACATCTTTTATTGGTATAGGTAAGGAATTTCAGAGAAGCAATTTATAGAGCTAACCAAAATGAACAACAAAAGTTTGACTGAAGTCTCTCAATGCAAGGGACTTCAAATAAGGTCAATTTCTGATGGGACTGGGGCTTTTTCCTATTGGAAGGTATATGGTAATCCTATGATACATGTCCCTGCAGTTCTGGGTAACTGCCTTTCCAGATGACTCCTTAAATTTCCAGTCTCCTAAATCCAGACTGCTTAGTGCCAAGCAACACAGAGTCTTCTCCAGCATGGACTGCACTTTTGCTTCTTGTGTTAAGTTGCCAAACAACTGTGCATTTCCCAACGACAAGACTGTTTTTTCACATGTCCATAAAAAGTTGGAGTAGGAGGAAAGTAATGTCCTTTAATGGAGGATATATCCAGCCGGCAGGCCCATCTGATCCTAGCTGCAAAAAAGCAGCTAAAAATAGGGAAGGGCATGACAATTCCAGTTTAAAAAATATACAAAACAGGCCCTAATGTGCTTACTATTGCTTTATTCTTTATATATTTTTTCATATGTATCACTTCTACATATTGTATAAAGCTTATAATATTTTAAAACTAGTACATGAACTTTAAAGCAGGAAAAAGTAGTCTTTCATATTTACTACTAAATAAATTTTTACCATTTATGGAGGAATTGTTTCCTTCCAGAAAATTTGGGTTTTCACTGGAATATAATCCTTTAGTCTAATAATTTCTTTTTATATTTCATAATGTAAGATTGCTGTTAACAAATCATCTTAGTTTTTATTATTTTTTAATCTGAAAATACCTCTATTTTGCTTTCACTTCTGAAGGATACTTTGCAAGACAATTTTGCTTGGACAGATTGTTCTAGTGTTGTTTATTGTACCATAATTTGTCGTTTAAGATATTTATTCTAGAGTCTTCTTATCTCCCTGGTTTCTGATAAAAAGCATTTTTCATTTCAAATAACTGTTTTCCTGTATGTGCTGTGCTATACTTCTTTGGCTACTCTTATGGCTTTTATTTTATCTTGTGGTTTACAACTATTTGATTATAATGGATTTAGGCATAGTTTTTCTATGCATCTTGAGGTTTAAGTCTTGAATATGTTAATTTGTGACTTTAAAAAAATTGGAGAATTTTTAAATACTAATTCTTCTGTAAAGTCTATTTAGCTAAATTTTCTTTGCTTACATTTATCTGTTGACATTTTCTATCTTATTACTCCTTATGAAGCTATTTTCTATTATATCACTGTGTGTAGTTATAAAAGCTGGTTTAAAGTCCTCATCTGAATGAGTTCAACAGTTTGACCCTATCAGGGATTTCTGTTTTGATCTTCTTTAAGTTTCATTTTCCGGGTGACTTTAATACTATTTTAAAGTATTCCAGAGCATATTTAAATTATATCATTAGACATAAACTATAACATTAGACATTAGTCCTAACCACACTGAAATTTCATTGCAAGAAGAGATCCTGAATTATTCACTTTTTTACTTCCCTCTAAATGTAAACACAAGTTTTCACACTTAGCTATTTGTTGAATTAATGTATAACCAGTGAGAAAGACTGAAATTATAAAACGAGATGTCTACTGTATTAGTAAAAATTTGTTCATAGAAGAAACATAATATACAGTAGCCATGTCTCATTTTATAATTTCTTTAAAATATATAACATAACATTTTTACTTACTATATGTATTATGTATATATAATAAACACAGTACATAACATATAACATACAATGCTAATATCATATCAATATATGACACAGTATATATTAGACATGCTATATCTTATATACACATACATACTCATGTATATATGAAAGAGAGAAAGAGAGAGGTAAAGGATTTATTTTAAGGAATTGGCTCGCATAGTTGTTGGGCACCAGAGAGTTTGAAATCCATAAGGCAGATTAGCAACTCAAACTGAAACTTAAGCAGGTTGATGTATTGCAGTCTTGAGACAGAATTTCTTCTTCCTTAGGAAACTTGTTTTTGCTCTTAACACCTTTCAGCTGATTGAGTGAGACTTACCCATGTCATTGAGATTATCTCCTTTACTTAAAATGAACTGATGGCAGTTGTTAACCACATCTATAAAATAATTCTGCAGTAACATCTAGATTAGTGTTTGACTACATCACTTGGGTACTACTGTCTAGGCAAGTTGACAAAACTGACCCTCATATCTACTATATCAAAATATTAAATATATTGGCTTTGAGTGTCATAATTCTAATGAAACATTGAAATCAACACAAAAAAATATTGGAAAGGAGAATCAGAGTCCCTAGCTCAGAATCTGCTGCCTTGATTTGTCAGTGTTTACAACAGGAGCAGAGCTCCAAATAGCTGCCCGGAACATCAACAACCCCACAAGTCTCCTTCTCTGAGTCTGATTACAAAGAAATTTCTCAATTCTGACAAGACTTTTTTGTACTTGGAGAAGAGCACAAATGACTAAAGGCACATTTATTTTGATTTGTTTATGGTGGAGCAATGATCAGAAGTGATTCCCCAGATTGATGGAAATCAGACTGATTTATCTACCAGATTTGGGCCAGTTTATATGCCTAAAGAGATAGCAAGAGATCTGACTCATTTTCAATAGACATTTTTTTTAATGGAAAACCATTCAGTTGTAGCTGACATGCTAATTTTGAAAAGGCTTTACCTCATAAATGTAATAAAGGTATGTACAAATTAAGTATCCAAACTGGAGGAATGTAAGATTTATACAAATGTCAAAGTAATTAAGCTTAGATGAAATAGGCAAAACAAAGAACATGTCATTAAAAAACCTTGAAAATTCCTGATTATTTTGTAAAATATTATTTTGGAGTGATATCATATTGTAACATTATATAGATTTTGAGTACACATCATTATAAATCAGCATCTGTATATATTATGTTAAGTTCACCACTAAAACTCCCATTCTATTTTTATACTTTTAAGTTTTTCCATAGACAATGGTTTTCTGTTCTGTTTCAATACATTTTCTGTTCAATTCACAAATGAACTGATAATGTCAATTCTAAAAGCAATTAATATAAAAAGGAATACAATCTTGAAGATATCTTTAAGGTTTTATCCTACTATTTAGTAATTTTTATCTCAAATATTCAGATTAAGAATTTAAAGCTCTTAAAGGTAAAATCATGATGCTATTATGTAAGTTTCTATTGACCAGAACTCAAATATGGCAAATATGTGCTTTATTCCCAAACAGGAACTATACTAACAAATAAAGTAAAGCAGATGTGTTTGTTTTTTCTAAAAATCTTAATATTATCATTAAAACTTCCAAAAATCTCTCTCAAAAGTATCTTTAGGTATTAAGCATAGTATCTTGAAAAAGCTTATCAGTAAATCTGTGGATACTCAATCTCTCTTATTCTTCATTGCAGTCAAACTTCCTAGTATATTTGTTTCTGGGATTTTGAAATGCCATTTTCCCTAACTTTGTCAGCTGAGTCAATCATTTGGATATTTTAAATGCTTAAATGACAATTTAGATAATGCTTATTTTCAAACCAGTTCTTAGAACTCTGTGGTAATATCAATTATCTAGTGAGCATTTTAGAAAAGGTTGATGTATAAGCATAAACAATATGACTTCTTTTATTACTTAATACAATGGATATCTAATCTAGACTTTTAATATGCGCAATCTAGAACTTACCTTGAACAATAGTAAATTTTTTAAAAATTCCCAAAATTAAAATAATTTCATTTCAATCAGTTCCATTATATCAATTGAATAATTTGAATAGTGACATGTTTTAGATCAGTATTTTTCAATATCAATATGCATATAAATCCTAGGATTCCTGTTAAAAAATTAAAATTCTGATTCAAGATGCATAAGATGGGACTTGAAATTCTGCATTTTTAACAAGATTCAGTTGATTATGATGTTATTAGTCTGTAGACAACTCTGAGTGGCAAGATTTTAGACCACAAAGTGTATATGATAATGCAGTAAAAGAGAGGATCATAGAATTTAAGAATTCATAGGATTTAAGGAATGTTTTCTTAATATACTAAAGCTTAGCTGAGAACTGACATGTGTTTTCTTTATAATATCTTCTTTTAAAGGAAAGGTGCAAGCAGGAATGAAAATGACTAAGCTGGTAGGAAGAGATAGGAGGAAGAAGAAGTTTATTAGTTGTTCATCTTAGTCATTCCCCCTAACCTAGTGTCATAAAGCCAGGTATTTTGGATATATGTGGACTGTGCCAGCTGGAGGTGACACACTTACCACTAGGCCACCATGGTGTGTGCCCTGACATAGTATTAACTAGACAATGAGGTAGAACAGTGCGGGGTATGTATTTCAGTTATAGGGAAATTGTATATATATATATATATATATATATATATATACACATACATATATATATTTATGTACACACATGTATGTATATATAGTATATAGATATCACTAAAATATGAATGAGTACTATATTTCTGGTTTACACAACTGGAATGATAGCAGTAAAAATTCTTCAAGCTAAAGAAAGGTAGAAGGTCAAATTTGGAATTAAGGAGGAGATAAGGAAAGAGAATCAACATATAGAGAGGATTAAAACACATTAAAATAGGAAAAAATCTAAAAAGTTAGATCATTAAGAAAAGATGTAATTTATTAAGGATTTACTAAGTGTAAGACAATTTATGTACAATCTCTTGAATTTTCACAACCTTCTAGGATATATACAGTATTATTTACTCACATACATTGAAAACAGACACATTTTTAATTAGGTGTGCAGTTGAATACAGTTTCAAACACTCATTTCAAAATCTACTATCTTTCCACAGTATTCATGGTTCCCATCATTAATGGTAGCTACCCATTAGAAACACCCAAGGAATTTTTTAGCTATGTATAGGATGTTTAAGTTCTGGTTCTGGACAATAGGTAAGCACAGTTCATTATATCACTCCACCAAAAACAGGTATAAAACCTAGATGTGGAATGCTTGGAATGATTAGCGAAGTCTCTGAACAATAAACCAGAGCAGGCAAACTGACAAAGAAGACAATAACTGAAGTAACACCAGAACTATAGTAAGTTTACTGCTTTGCTTTGGTGTCCCTGGATCTGGGGTAAAAACAGCAAGAAATCTGAATTTCTGGGGTAGGCTTTGAGAAAACATCTAGTTTCAGGAAGTTTTGAAAGGTTTCCTAATGCTCAAAGAGACGAAAATTCTCCCAATTTTTCACTCTCTCCATTCTTTCACTTCACCCTCAAGTTATCTGTGGTGATCATGGAGTAGAGGGCAGCAATAGGGTACACTGGAACTTGAACTTTGAAGTGGGGGAACTCTCTAGAGAAAGCATTGTGGTTTTGCTAGTGAATTCCAGTTATTTACTTTCTCTCTGCCCTCGGCCCCTTTGCCAAGGAGGCAGGCTTGGAAGCAGGAAGCACAATGCAGAGACAGGGAAAATAAAGGATGAGATTTTTGGTTGGAAAAGAGAGCCTCTAGAAAACTAGAAAGCGCCAGGAATATTCAGAAAGAGAAGCATGTAGGATAGCAATTCCATAAAGGTATTTCCACACTTCGGGGCTTTCCCCTTCACCGTGCATGTGCAGATACGACCCGAACAGCATATTATGAACTTTGAAAGCTGGTTTATGGAAAAGACCACCCAATTCCCACACTGGTTCTGGGTGGTACATACACAGGACAGATCCAATAGTATTACAAATGCTTTTAAAGTAGAATCCTTTGAAATTACAACTCACAGAAGTTTTTTAGGAACGTAGTCTAAATCTAATCAGATCAATTAATAAAAACAAACAACACATTTTCCGTAGGATATTTTTATTTAGGTCTTATTCTTGAATGATAGCTTAGCTAAATTTCAAATACATAGTTTACAATTTTGCTTCCTTAAATTAAAAAAATTACTACCGTGACTTACTTTTTTAACTCTGACAAATGAAAAGTCTGATCTTTATGCTCTCATAGATAAATTATCTTTTTGCTTGACTTTTTAAAAATTGCTGGTGATGCATCTTATACCCAGGTCTGTAGGCTTTACATGGCCTGTACCTGAGCTGCCTGAACCACGGGGTGCACCTCATGACTTTTTTCCAGAGTTTCTTCTTGTATTCAATATTCAAGGTATGAGTTATTATTATTTATTCTACTGCTACATTTTTGATCAGTTCTTGAAATTTCCTAGCCATTGCCTCTTCAAATATTAGTTCTTTATAGTTTTGTCTGTTCTCTACATCTTGAGATTTAATTAGTTGTATGTTAAATAGGGGCATCAAGAACTTACCAGAGCACACACTGGTGGCTCAGATGCTAAATCTATAGCTCTGGTATAGTCCACATAAAGTCCAGGGATCCAGGTTTGAGACCCAGGGCTGGGTGGGTCAACTCAAATGAATAACTAACTAAATGAAATAAGTAATGAACTAATGATATATTCCTTTCTCCTCTTTACTCCTGCCTACTAACTTTCATTCCTGTCTGCTTGCTTCCTCTTCAAAAAAGACAAAACAAAAAGAATTTGAATTACCTGAAAATGTATCTGAATTATCTATTATAGGATATCACTCTGACTGATGTTCATTATAAGATTCTGTTACCATGCATATGGTATGTTCAGTTTAAAAATCGCTCAACATAAGAATCTGGTTTCAATTTCCCTTAATTTAGTTTAACCATGTTGGCATGCTGAAGTGAATTAGCTGAAATAATAACAGCAGTATCATAAATAAGTCAGAGTCAAGAAGAAGTCAAAGTTTGGGTATTAACATGTCAATCAGTTCTGAATGAGTCCTTCAAGGTGGACTAAGCCACAGTAGCAGTGTTAGTAACATCTCTATTAAATTTATTTACTTTCAATATTCACTGATTCAGCCTAGATCCTTAACTAAAACCACAAAGAAAAGAAATGACTTTAATGTGGTCATCTTACTCATGAAAGTAGTCACCAGAGTTCCAGAGGTGAATCAATTTAAACTTTATATTCATGATAGAGAGAAATATATAGCCTAATTGAAGAGTGAACCCTACTTACCTCGTAAAAATTAGATGAAAAACTATAGACTAACTTTTTTCTGCTCTGATCATTGTACATTGTACATAATCCTAGTAGCTCTTTGGATATTTCTTTTTCTTACATATATTGCAAAATAGAGTGCAAGTTCCTTAGCATCAGAATACTTATTGAGTTATTTTTGCAATCAATGGTTTTACATAAACAGAATAGGTATTAAGCAAATATTTTCATTATTTATTCATTTATTCAAAATCATTTATTGATTTTGACCTTATGGTCTATAACTTTGACTAAATGAACAATAAATGAATAAATAAAATAGTGAAGTGGGTTGTCATGTACCATTGCTATTTTTCAGTGCTGATAAAGTATTTTGAACCATGAAATTTCGTATATTGTTTGCCACAGTGTTTTAGAGAAACCAGTGTCTTGGGACATTTTAGAAATATTTTGCTATAAGTTATTCCATATCACAAATCAAGTTCTTCTAAGTATTTTATAGGGTAATCTGCTGATGTGAATAATTTGCAGTTTTTCTATTGCTATTTATATTCTTGCTATGATGATATTCGTTTTCCAATTTCCAAGGAGCTATCTCTTTGTGCAGAACACTTTATTTCCGTAGCTGATAGAAGAAACAATCCTTTATCAATTAATTTGTATTATCCTTGAGGGGATAAAATCTTATTTTTCTCTATAGATCAGTCTATTGGAGTGAAAAAAATTCCTTTTGTTATAATACTCTCAATTCCTATAGAAATGGAATCTTGTACTGAAATATATCTTTTTGTGATGGAACAATTATAGCAAAAAAATAATTGTCTCTATACATCTATATATAAATATATAAAATAACACACACACACACACACACACACACACACACACACACACACACACTTTTACCCCCCCGCCCTTTCCCTAATCCCCGGATCTTGAATTCAGGTCCTTGGGCTTTATCTGGCCTCTATCTTAGCTGCTGAATGACAAAGGTTCACTGAGTGAATATATTTTATATTCAAAATGCATATTGGAAGAATTTTCTACATTCCTGCAAAGGTCTATAATTGGGATGGTAGTTGCTAATGTATTGAAAAACTGTTTATATGGACACTTCATTAGGAAAACCACAAACAAGGAGTTATTAAGTTTTCTTTTTACTAGATCCAATGTTACTATTTGTTGGGGCAGAAAGCAGAGAAAGGATGAATTTGGAATTGGCAGAACATCAGGGAACACATTATCTGAAAAACCTGGCAAAGGCCACCGTGGAAAACCATTGGGACAGTGTCCCTGTAACTGTTCACTCCAACAAGGAGATACAGTTACATAGCAAAAGAACAAAAGGCTGAATCAACAAATTCAATGTAAAAAATAAAATTGCTAGTGCAAGCTGCTCAAGGTGTAAGTTGCCAAGGCAATTATGTGTATATGACTTCAATAAATAGGTGGAAGGCATGGTATTCAGGGTTCTCAGTCTGTGAGGCTGTTGGCCCCCTGACCCTACCTTTCTATCTCTCTGTGTTTCTAAATCTCTTGCGGGGCCCCCTCTTCTCCCCTGTTCACTTGGAGTGATCCCAGCAACTGGCGCCTGAACAGGGACCTGAGGAGGGCAGTGTCCAACCTATCAGAAAAGGAAAGTGAAAAGATAGGAAAAAAATAACGCCACGGAGACCTGAAAGGATGAGCGTGGGGAGCTCCCCAGGACACAGTAAGTTGACGGGCTTTCAGGGATTTTATAATCAGGGTAACAATGGGCAAAATAGCTCGAAGCATGCAGAATATATCACGCTGCTTTGCTTGCTACTGCATGCTTCCAGAGTAAAAGTGAAATGGGAGACGTTTGAGCAACTATTCACTGCTGTACATAAGCATTGCTGTTGACTTCCTGTACAAGGGACATTAGATTTGAATCAATTGAGATAGGTAGTGTCTGAACTAAAAAAGGCACATCAGACCGGGGAAATCATCCTGATCTTGGTTTAGTCCTGTGCTATCTGATTTCACTTGCTTTAGAGCCCTTACAATCTGATAGTGAGAATAAGGAAGAACCCCCCCTCACACCAAGAGTTGGATAGCAAGAAGAAAGCATCTCCAAGAACAGAGGAGGAGAAAGCGCCCTTGGTAACACACTGTCCTTAGCACTATGAGTTCATTACTCCTTCGTATGAACCAAATAAGGCACAGGCTTGCCTAAGGGAGAGCTTTGCTCAGACCCCGAAAGCCCTGTTCTGGGAACTTGTGCCCTCTGGGACACTCCCTGAGAGACATTAATTGTCCCCATGTCCAGAATTCAAAAGGGAATTTGGTAGGCCCAACAAAGAGGGGATCTGGAAGCTTATTTGTATCCAGGCACTATTACTGATATTCTGCCAGAATAAGGTCCTAGGGAAGGATATTTCTGAATTGCTAGACTGACAAATGGATTATTTAACTTTTAAGTATATTTACAAACATTTCAAAAACACAGAATTACTAGCTTTCTAAAGTAAATATCTATGAAAAGTGAGAATAGGATATTTTTTCTCTAATTTTCACAAGAAGAATTAAGTCTCTTATTTGGATTTGCCTTACATCTTTAAACATCAAGAGTCAAAGTATTTACATGAAATTAACTAGTTTTCTCTGTATCACAAGATGTTATCTCCAAAATTAAAATAGTGATGAAAGATAGTAAATAATGATTGAATAGTTCTACAAGGTAGTAACTGAAGAAGGCAAAAAAGAAACTGAAAAAGTTGGAAAATATATAAATTTATAGGATGAAGCTGTTAGCAAAAAACCCAGCCCTATAATCAATATCCATGTAGATATTATTTTTAAGCAATCATACAAATAAAATGACCTATGTAAAATAAATTTATGGTCAGTTTTTACTTGCTCTAAACATGATCAAACTGAATATATATATACATCATTGCTTTTAATTTAATAGTAATAGTATTATTTTCAGTGAAAATACAAATACTAGATCTTGAGGGTAATTAAAATGTTTACTCTTTCTTAGTCTAGAAACTTAAAATACAGAAAACCCATTGCTCCAAAGACATGATGGCAGAAATTAAATAAATTACAAAGTTATACACACTAACCGATTGGCTATCTGAAAAACAAGAACTATTGAGGAAAAATCAAGGTTGCTATTCTCTATGTACTAAAGTACACTTCTAATGTCAAATGCAATTGACAAACCTGATATGTAGAGTACAAAAATTATGAAAGTTTTCAAATAAATTCCTAAATATAACTGAAATCTTTGAATGTATTTCTTAATACACTCACTTTCTTAATATTTTATACAAACATTCTATTATGTCTAGTAATGTTCCAAATCTAATATAAAATTGTATAAAGAATAATTCAATATCAACACATGATAATATCTGATAGAACAACTGAACATATTGATATTTTCAAAAGCCATCTTAAAATTATATTAATATGATTCTTATAAGGTAGCATTTATATTTTAAAATTTGGACATAAAACAATGCCTTTTAAAAGGCAGCCTTTTGATACAAACTTTAAAATCAATATTATCAACTGTACTGTAGCATGTTGATGTACTTTGTGTTGGCATTTATGGGGAAAAATGATTTTTGCAAAATTAATGGAAAATATTTGATAAAATTAAAATTTATTACAGTAATATACACAGATCTTATTTACAATTTTTTTCATATCTAATGTCAACATTTCTTTTGCTGAAAAGACAGCACCAAAGGAAATACAAATGTCTATAAAATGTAACATTAATTCTTAGAAGATAGTAAGGATTCTTTCTCTTTGTGACCAAAGATTCTTATTGCTTAATGTTCTTATTAATGTGACCTGAGCCTAAAAATGTTGATACATTGGTGTATTGATTGCTTAATTCAAATTTCACCTGCATTAAGTAAACTGTTTCTTACTAATTACTTTCTTACAAGATAATTCTGTGTTCATTTTTTCTGTTTCTCATGAAACTTCCAATTATTATAAATACTAAAATAGGGCATTATATAAATATGATAAATCTCTCAACAAAATGGATTTATGAGACACACACCTCAACATAATACAAATCATATATGGTAAGTCCATAACCAGCATCTCTTAATAGTAAAATAGAAAAAGACACAAAGAATGAATTAAATAAAACAAAATTCAAACATTTCGATTATCAGTCCAATTAATTCTTACCTGAAGGGGAGAGAAAAGATGATGTGAAAATCAGCCAAAGGAGGGCAATTATATGGTAAAGTATAAATTGGTCTTTCAGTAATAAACTTAATGAAGATTATACAGATGATAATTTATGATGGAAAGCTGAAGGTCATATAATGTTATAATGCATGCCACTTAAATAGAAAATTATGATAAAAATTTGAATAATCTTAAGTACTACTGTAAACCAATATAAATATAAAATGTTAGAAAATAGTAAAAATTTAAAATGCTTATTGTATTAGGTACATTATATTATTTTTAGACTTTCAAGATATATATACAAACATTAATGTTAAACATGATACACCTAGGTTTTATTTTGTTGTTTGATAAAAAAGAGTTTATTATATCATATTCTAGCTTCACTAAAACTGAATTAAAATGGAAAGCATAATTAAAAAGATACACAAAGCTCAACTTGACTGTGTCGACCCTGCTAATCTCCCTACTAATATTCCCCTCCCAACATTCTCCCACTGAAGTTTTGGTTCAAGCCAACAAAACAGTGGAATAGATATTTTTACCCCATCAGTAACAAAATAAATTGAATAAGGTAGGGAAAATAACTTATGTGGGAGGGCACTGGCTCTGACAATTAATTGAAGTAGACCTGGCTACAATTACAGTGCCCCTAGCAAAACAACAAATGCGGAAATCCTACCAAAATAACCTTAGCTGGCAGGTTAATCTGTCAGATTATTTTGGTAATCTCAGTAACCACTATTCCCAAAAGCAAACTATTTCAATTCCTAAAACTGACTAACTGGATCTTACCTAAAAATTTCAGCCCCTGCCCACTTGACTCAGTGAAAACATACTTTACTGATGGAAGTAGTAATGAAAGGTGGGGTTTTATAGAGCTAAAGTTAATTTCTGTCAAACCCCATACAAATCAGCCCAAAAAGTCGAGCTTCCTGCTTTCATTCAAGTACTTCAATATAGAACCCAGAAGTTTTACATTATGCACATCTGAGCCCATTCCTTCCTGTCAGGTCTCTCACCCAAGATAATACTGACTGGCATAGACTGATTATTAATCGGAAAAGCTCAAGAAGCCATTTATTGGCATCAACTAATTCACTGCAATGCCAAAGGGGCTTCAAAAAAAGTATTTCCTTACCAAAAAGCAATGCGAGGGAAGTTATCCTAAGATGCCCAACCTTTTCTCCCAGTGTTCACCCCCGTTCAGGGTAGGAGTCAACCCTAGGGGCATAGTGCCCAATGAACTTTGGCAGAGGGACATCACACATGTCAACACCTTGGCTGATTAGGATATGTACACGCATGTATTGACTCCTCTTCAGTATTTATATGGGCTTCCCTGCTGAATGGTGAACAGGTTTGACATGTCATTGAACACTTACACCATTGTTTGGCCATTATGGGAATTCCCCATGCTATTAAAACAGACAACACATCAGCCTACACCACTAAAGGCCTTCAACAATTCCTCCGCAAATAGTCCATCAAGCATATTACTGGCATTCCATACAACCCCCAGGGCCAAGTAATTGTAGAATGGGCCAAGCAAAAAATCAAGCAAAAATTACTAAAACAAAAAGGGGGAGACCGGGATGACACCTCTAAGAAATGACTTAGCAAAGCATTGCTTACCCTAAATTTTCTCAACTTTCAGGAAGGCGGAAATCATACCACTGCAGAAGCTCACTGGGTTCATGCAGTCCCCCAAAGCAGGGACGAACTTGAGCAACCAGTGTGGTGGAGAGATGAAGGGAAAGGTCAATGACAAAAAGGATGGGTAAAAGTGTGGGAAGGAGATATGTTTGTATTTCAACAGGGACTGGACAACCATACACCTGGACTCCTTCTCACAAGATCAAACCTTGACATGAGCTGGAAGAGAGCGAGATTTCATTTGGATTCTCCCATCAAGGAAATAACGGCACTCAACTTGCAAAGAACCAAAGTGGTCACCCCGCACACCAGGCAGACCACGCTGCTGACATGGGGACAACTTAAGAAAATGTCGTAGGAAGCAGAAAGCATCGTGAGTGCCACAAGCTCACCTAAAACGCCTGTGTCCTTTTTTCTGGCCATGCTTTCAGGAGTTAGTACATTGTCTGGAGAATCAACCACAAAAGCTGAAACTCCACCAAAACAAAAATGGCTGTGCTAAAGCTGTTGTTACTGCTCAAGATGAAAAAAAAAAGGGTGGGGGAATTCTTGGGGGAAGAAAGTAGAGCAAGGATGAAGTGGGAGTTGGTTGGCAAAGCATAAGAAATACCTCATCTGGAAAACCAGTCAAAGGCCACAGTGGAAAACCATTGGGACAGTGTTCTGTAACTGTTCGCTCCAACAAGAAGGTACAGATATGTAGCAAAAGAACAAAAGGCTGAATCAACAAATTCAATGTACAAAAATAAAATTGGTAGTGCAAGCTGCTCAAGTGTAAGCTGCACAAGGCCATTCGGTGTATGAATTCAATAAATAGGTGGAAAGCAGGGTATTCAGGGCTCTCAGTCCATGAGGCTGTTAGCCCCCTCACTCTACCTTTGTCTCTCTCTCTCTCTCTCTCTCTCTCTCTCTCTCTCTCTCTCTCTCTCTCTCTCTCTCTCTCCCCTCTCTCTCTCTCTGTTTCTCAAACTCTTGCAGCGCCCCTTCTTCTCCCTTGTTCCCAGGAGCAAGCCCATCAACTATTAATGATAACCATAGTTTCCTAGGAATCTTTTACTTTGGTGACAAGTTTTAAATCTAAAAAGTAATCACTGAATCTAAAGAGAGATTTCTAATATATGGAAATTTGGAGAGGCTTCAATACTGAACTTTAGACTAAAACTATTTTAGAGTTCAGAATTACAAAAAGTATAATACACAATGACTGAAAAAAAGGTGATAAATTCTGAAAATATTTTCAAAGCTCAGATGTCATTCAAAACTGAATTTTTCTGCCTGTGTCTATCTTGGAAATAACTTAGGATGCAATCAGAGTATTCAGTCTGCCGGATTCACACTAGCAGTTATTATTTAGTGTGCTCTATTGCTCAACATTCATTGAACCAACTATATTAACAACACTCAATAGACTCAAAGATTACAGTGGTGACTAAGATTTATAGCCCGTCTTCAAGAAATTTGTCAATCTAGATGGAGATTCTGGCAAGGAAACAAGTGAATATAAAGTAGTGTGATAAATTCTCTGCAGGCTGTTTAACTAAAGGGTGCTACAAGAACACATGGTAGGTCACCAAATTCAGTGTGATGTTGGAAGATAAGACTTTTCATTGACAATGATATGTTAGTTGTGACCCACGAGAAGTTAGTTAAGTGAAGTGAGTAATTAGGTAGAAGAAAATTTTGATAGGAGGAGCATCAGGTACAAAACCATAGATCTATCAGAAATCAGAAAGCAAGGTGATTTCTGGAAAAATAAGTTGCTTCAACATTACCAAA
Source organism: Solenodon paradoxus (assembly GCA_004363575.1). NCBI lineage: Eukaryota > Metazoa > Chordata > Mammalia > Eulipotyphla > Solenodontidae > Solenodon > Solenodon paradoxus. Next base: position 1,081,151 of record RJWH01000173.1, on the reverse strand, counting down.
AAATTATTTTAAGTGGATAATAAGTGAAATGAGATTTGAAACATGAGGTTTGCATTTAATTTTAAGGGCAAAGAAGAGATTCAATGAGATGCCACCATGCATTTGGTGCTTAAAAAGATTACTCTGAATGTAAAATGTATTTCAGAACATAAAAATCAAATATAGGGACTTTTCCTTAATTAAATATGAGAATAAAATAGTTTAAAAAATTTGGACAACTGGGAAAATTTGAATATGGACTATATATTAAAGTTTCCATCAGTGTTAAATTCTCAGAACATAACTGTATTGTGGTTATGTAAGAATACTCTAATTCTTAAATGTACGTGATGGAATATTTAGGGGAAAACTGTCATTAAACTTGCAACTGAATTCTAAATAATTCAAGTGGGGGAGAGACATAGAGGAAAGGAGGTGGGAGAGTGAGACAGAGCACCAACTACTGACAATTTGTGCATTAAGGTGAGTAGAATATTGATGTATATTTTACTAATTCTAAAATTTTATATGTTTGATTTTTTTCAAAATTTCAAAATGTTTTAAGAAAAAGGAAGTAAAAGTAAAATAATATGAAAAACCAAAAAAGGAAGGAAAATAATTCAAAACAAAAGTAAAGTAAAATAAAGATACTCAAGAATAAAGCTATTCTGGAGAGCCCGGCATGGTATGATGGCATTTTTCTTTAGCTTGGTTGCTAAGGAATTATTAGCTCCTGGATTGATTGATTGATGAACTGACTGATTGTTTTAGTTTAATTTAGTTTTTGTTTTCCTTCCCCTAGCTAAGAAACCAGAACTCCTGTCCTTGGGTTTTGCATGGCCTGCACCTTAGCTAACTGCTGAACCCAAAGGGGTGTGTCTAACTTTTGGATTTAGGATGACATATGGCCCCCCTCCTTTGTACAAACTACTTGGATTTTTTTTTCTCTAATGCTTTGCTGAGCACAAAGTTATTTAATAGATAGTTATTATTACTTCTAAACTGAAGGATAGTGTACAGCTAAAAACCTATGTACTCAACAGATGAGCCCTAGCTCAAGCTGGCTTCTTCATCAGCCTGTCATTTCACCATGCACTGCTTGTAATCTTCTTACAACTACTATAGGTAATGAAACATCAAATTTTTGTTCACTGGAGTTACAGTAGAGTTAGTAAATGTGGGTCTAGTATGATTGTAGCACTGGTAGCTCTGTGGTATGTATTTTTGCAAGGGTCACTGTAGTTTGCTGTTTTAGTAGAACAGGAATGTTGTCATTTGTCATACTGGTAACTTAATCATTAATCAGTCCAACCTTGTGAAAATATTGCTCCTTTCCTTCTGTCAAGCAAGTAGTACTTAGTGAATTAATTTTAGGCATTCAAGATAATCTGTTTATCTCAAACTAGATAAAATTATGTTTCAGTTTTAATAAACTGAGTTTAGAGATAATGTTAATATGCTACTCACTATTTCTTTGAAAAAGGATTTAGCCCATTAACAAGTTACAAAGTTTGCCTTATTATATCAAAAATCCATGTTATCCTGAACACGCCACCTTAGATATTCATAATAGCAACTGCTAAACATAGTACATTTGTATGTCATGCTTGTACCAAAGTACATCAGAAACAGGTCTTATGGATTCTTGCAGTTTAAAACCAAGGTACTGCCAGTGGGGACAGTCATAATGAACACTTACACTGCATTTTCTACTTGCAGTATTCATTTCAGAACTTTAAGCAAATTCTTCTATATTGTTACTTTGATTTTAATTTTTACCTTAAAGGCAATTGTATAAAGAGAATTTAATGCCAACTTAACTCTAAGTAGTCTGTCAATTGATCCATATGAGGAAGCAGGAGGTGACTTTGAGAGAGACTGAGAGCTATAAGATAAAGATCTTGGCAATGGTACTACTGAAAATGGGTCCACATATATCAATACTACATTTTAAATATATCTAATAATAACAATATGATAATAGCTTTCCACAGTGCTAGACACAACTGTCAAAAATATTATGACATGATTTGACAACTTGCCTATGTTTCTTTGATAACTGCAATGCGTTTCTTTCTTATATACAGAAGATCATGTGATGAATGATTGGTAATCCCTGAAATTACATTGTAAGTATACATGTCCTTCACTCTGCTTCTGCCAGTTTTGAGCCAGTTAGCTTGCTCACTCACATTCCTATATCTCAGATTCCTAACATCTTTTCACTGAGTTTTATTTTATTAATGATTCAGACTTACTTAATATAGGTTTATATACTAATCTTTCTGAATAGCTTTTTACATGGGATTTAGTCTTTGACTTGCGCTCTATAAAAACTCTTTTGCCACTATTTACATTTTAGGACTCATCGTCACAGTTCTATTACAATACATTTATCAGTGTCTGTGCTTTATAATACAAATAATCCATAAAAGAATAAAAACCAACAATGCTACATTTCTGGACTGATTCTTTAGCTTCATCATCCTTGTCCTTTTAATGAATTTGTGTGATATATTTAAAGTATACAAATCATAGTAACATGTAAAATTCACTGGACACAGGTACAACTTAAATAACAATATTTTAAATGTAAATCATTTCAAGATTTAACTTTTTATCAAAGCAACGAACTCAATGTAATTTTTGTTGCAATATGTAAACTAAAAATTATATTTCCAAATTGATTATTAATTTTTTATTCAATAAATGCAAGAAATTCAGCTGTTACTGAGGTATTTGCATTGGTTGTCCTTGTAGAGCATAAAATGATATATAAGTACTAAAATAGAAAAAGTACAGGGCAATGGAGAAAGACCTACAAGGTTTATTTGAATTTATTGTGGAAAATCAGGAGTGCTTGAGTGATATGTAACTTGAGAACTTGAAAATTATAGCTATGTATGATTATATGTAATCATTTAAATACAAAAAAGCCATTTTAATTTAAGGACTGTTATTTCTTCAGGGAATGATATCACCAGAGAATCAAGAATAATCAGTTAGTTTCATAAAAGAATCATTTAAATACTTTAATTATATTGCTAGTGTAAAAATCTTGAGGACCAGATGAATTATTACTCTTTAGAACACCTGCATCAGCAAATCACAAATAATGAATAGGTTCTCAGTGAAAAGCAACATATTTATCAATTATATTAATCCTAAATAAGTTTCTAATGATGCAACTTCTCTTCAGGACACTGGATTATTATGCTTCTATGCAATGCTACAATTTTAAAGGGAAATTAAAAGAAGAGATATTTAGAAAATATCAGAATTTTAAATTCAATAACTCAGTAACATTTTCTAATTTGGTAGAGTCATTCTTTTCTTACTTAATTCTGCCTCTTTGTCCCAGGACTGCTAATATTATTTTGCTTCTACATATTACATATTTGATAGATACTAAAATGTATGTACACACTTTTTATATGTAGGGTAGTTTAATAGTACATTATTAGACAAATCAAACCTGTAAAGATTGTTTTAAAAAATGATTTCATTTCAAATATTTTTTCAGCTTTAATGAGTATCCTTTGATACACATGATATATCTTAGATTGCATATGAGACATCTTTGTAAGTGCCCTTGACTCTTTTCCCTTAAATTTAGACTTTTTAGTTTTTCGGTGAACCATTTATAGTAATAGTCTTTCATAAAAGTGAATCTAACAAGAAGTGAAAAGAATAGGCCTTGGAAAAATGAGCATAGTTAAAAATCATGTGATTAACTTAAAGGAATGTTAAATAATTAGAACACCAGAAAAACACTGGGAAAATATAGCCTTTGTAGTGTTCATAAGTCCAAGCAGCAGAAAAAGTGTTCCCTGAATATATGCCCTTTTGATTTATAAAGTCCTAACTAGGTAGAAATAGAACAATATAATTGAGATGATTTAAAACCATTCACTAGCAATTTTATGATTTGGTTAAAGGCGCACTCTTTCTGAATTTTGAAAAAAATCAATAGTGCTATTAGACTATTAACATTTGTAAATGTCTTCACCACTGAAGTAAATATAAAGAAATGTTCAGAGTCAGCCTAAAAAAATAAAACTGAACTTTCACATATATTAGACAGCAGCACCTCTAATCACTATTCAATTACTTTCAAAGTTTTTACTTTTAGCAAAGTGTGTCACAACTGTGTTACAATTGCCCTCTAAATAGTTGGAATGAGAAATAAAATAATAATTTTACATTATATGACAAATAGCCTAGCATGAAATATTCCAAATTATAATTCCTAAATGAGACTCTTGACAGGCATAGAGCTCAAAGAAAGGGAAGTAATTGGAAAATGTTAGAAATATAAAGGACACAAAAATGTAACATTACCATTTAAACAATCAAGAGGATCCTAAACATAAAATTTGTACCAGCATATATGTTACATAGTTTTTGTAAATATGAAAAGTATTTTCTTTTCATTTGCTTTTGTAATAAAGATCATGAAGTAAATAACACTGATCACTTTAAAAATTACTAAACTATTATTTCTCATACCTAAATCCAATGAAAACATTTGAAATATCTAACCATGTAAGAGAGTTTTAACTACTAAGCACTTCTACAAAATATATGTATCAAAGATAAATTTGAAATAACGAAAAGGCATTACATTCTAGCATGTCAATTATTAAATCATATTTTTAAAATACTTTTGAAGCTAAGTATATATTTTAACTGTTTCTACTTGACAAAGAATACAAATACTGTATTAGAATGGGAAAATATAGTTTTCCAAAGTCATAACTGTTATGATTCAAATATTATGAAGGAAAAATAAGTGTTTTCTTTGTAGTTTTACACAATTCCAAAGACTAGTTAGTTTTTATTTCATTGATTATTATGAAACATATAAAGACAAAGATTTTAGAGTTAAGGTTCAATCTAAATACACTAACACTTTGCAAATCTAAATTGTACATATAAACAGTATGTAGAAAATATATTTATGAAAAGTAGAGATAATTTTGTCAATTTATTAATATTAAAACAATGCATTAACAGTATTAAAATATACTCAATTCACTTTTGCTTTATGAGAACTTTTATTTCCAGGTATGTACTTTGATAGTATATAGACTGTTCAACTATAACCTTGATTATTAAAATTAAGGACAAGACCTAAGATAATTTTTTTCTTAGAGCATATATACTCTAAAGTAGCCAAAACCTAGAAAATATTGTTGACTTTCATCATGATGTCCTAGCTTTTAATATTCTAGCTTTTAACATTCAGGTAGAATGTCATATGATATAGTATAATAAATAATGTTATCAGAATCTAGACCAAATCTGTGTGTCTTTTTTTCCTTATGCAATGTATATTATTTTCTCTTAGATATGCCAAAAATATTAATGGGGGATAATTTCCATTGAATACAGCAGGCTATAAACACAACCTCAGAAATGTTTGTTGAATGAGTAAATTACTTAAATGATACCACCCATAAGAGACTGTAAAAAGTTATTGTAATATAACACTTCGTTATGTCTTCTTAGCTTTTTTAAAGTATAATTTATATTACTTTTTACCTGATGTTTTCAAAAGGAATTTTTATGTTGTGAACTACAAAGGAGGACATTTTTAGAACAGCTGAAATACTGCTGTGCAGAGAGAACATCAAATCAAACAGAAATAATGTCACTAAAATATGTACCACATGTGCATCAATATAGTGTCCTTGTTTGCATGACTGAATCTTACAAAGCACAATCCAGTAACCGTGGGCTTTTGAATATTGAGACTGTGAGGACTAATTGCAATGGATTGAGTATGTCAGTGAAACAGAACTTCAGTAAATCAAGTTTAAGTAGTAGGTTGGTTATAGCATTTTTCCCTGTTCTTTTAACCAAATGACGGTTTATTCTTTCAATTAGGGAAAGCTACAAATAGTCTAGTACTAGCTTCAGCAGTAGAGTAATGGTTGAAAAACCAGATGATCCTGTTTTATGACCCTTGGCACAAAGATTAAACCCTCTATTTCCAGCAATGCACAATTTCAAGCTATTTCAGGGAGCTTGACCCTGAACTGAACTTCTTCAGACTGTTCAGTTCAATCTGAATTTATAAGAGCTAGTGACAGCCTGTAGAGTGTAATGAAAAAAAATAATGGAGGGACAGCTGCTTGCTTTCACAACCCTGCCATTGATGCTGAGAGAGGAAAAGCTGTGGGGCTGGTGAATTCAGAAGAAAATGAGTTGGAATTTAACATTTGAAAAGAGGAATCCTTTTGTTATATACCGATACAGAGAAAATTTCAGGCAGTAAAATCAAGGATCAAATTTGGGACTTTTCCTTGCAATGTAAAAAGAAACATAAACAGTTTTCAAACACCTATGTTCTGCTTATGTGTGCACCTGATTCAAAGTTCTATGCTATTTTTCTTTCTTAAATGTAATGTCATTTTGAACATATAATTTTTTTTTTTCAAATTTGTCACACTTATTACCAATTTGGGATAAGGTCATTTTATATTTCTTATAGAAGTACTCTTTAAGTTATTATATTAGAAAATATACTATGTTTCTATGTCTATGATTTTTTTAGGTGACTATATACAACATTTTGTTCTAATATAAATTTAACAATAAGAGAAATTTTCTCTTCTTTGAGAAAATGCTTCCATTTTTTTCTATAGCACAATATAGGCAATAAAATATGATGCAGATTCCATTAAAACTATCCCCAAATCTAATTTCATGATGAAAATAAATTTATAAATAAAGCCTGTGCAATATGGTCTTTAAATTTTATGGTCTTTGCAATTTAGAACGCTAAAACTATTTGTACAGTTCTGGATTGGGAAAAAAAACGCTTGAAGTGTTTCTGGAAAATATAACACCATCTCTGGGACAAAATTTATCTAACAATTATCTAACAATTTATCTAACTCTGAAGCCCTTGATACTAAAGGACTTTGCAGTCAAATTTATTTTTATATATGAATTGAGATGAGTTTGAAGGGAAAGAGAGGAGTCCTAACAGTGAAATAAATGTTCTAGACATTTGCGTATGAAAGTCCCAAAGTGTCCTGTCTGAAAAATCATTGTCTATTTTGTGACTATAATCTACATGAACATCTGTGGGACATCTTAGAGAAGAGTAAGCGCTTTCGTCATAAGTGCTTTTCTCTTAATGACCAATAATTAAAACAAGCTGTTGATTTTCTTTTGAATCATAATATCCTCTTATGGAGAAAACAACTTTGGACAAATAAGATAACTTCCCTAAATATTTCCAGGATCTAAAAGATAACCTCATCATGAATTAGACGGTGACCTAGAATTAAGTAGTTGGCTCATCTGTAGCACTTTCAGTACATGACTGGCCGTAGAAATCATCATTATGAGACCAGTATATATTAGGTCTTACCATGGTCATGTTGAAAATCTTAATAGAGTGATTGTTTTTCATTTCTTCTTACAGGACATTTAGAAGGGTAACTTCCTCATGTAAAATATTTCCACGTGGATAATTCATGAATGAGATAGTCTGGATTATTTCTCAAGAAGTTTTGAATCATTTGACTGCTAGTAGCGTCATGTTAAAAACACAGCACAGCTGGGTCAGCAGCATTTATACAATGAAATAATAATAATGGAACTGATATACTTTATCAGCACATGCACATTTAAAAAAATTATAACTATGTCAGTATAAATGCTAATAGCAGAATAATAGGATTAGTAATTTGCTATATGAGAGCTAAAACCTTGGGGGGGGGAAATTGAACAATGACAATTTGTATTAAATGGAATAACTTCCCCATTTATTAATAAAAGAGCTAAACAGTTCTAATTATTTTTTTCTTTCTCTTAGGTTAATATGAACTTAAATACTATATATTACATTTCAGGCTGTTATAAATTACAAGCATATTTTTTCTATCAGAAAAAGTAATATGGATTCAGAAGAAATATATAATAGATTTCAGCTTGGACACAATACAGATTTAGCCAGTCAGAATGATTGTTTCCCCGTTTTTATAGTGATTGGTCCAAGAGGAGAACACCTACTCCAAACAGAATCAACTACACTCTCTCAATAAAAGTTGTTACGTGAAAATTAAGAGTAAAGGGATTTCTCTCTCTAATTTGGAATTATAAGGAATAAAAGAGGAAAGTGAGAAGTGCAGAAGGACTGGAAGAGGGAGAGGGATTTAAAAGAAAACATTTCTGGAGCAAACAGTTTCAAAATTTCTAAACTACTAACCAATTCTGCAATCTTGAAGCCTATTTTAAAATAGCCTATTTTTAAAATTTCACCTGGCCTTTCATTCATAAGACTTCAAAATTTCATGTTTTATTGTTTTTGTTCCTTGGGCATGTTTACAATCAAGAAAACAAGATCCCTGATTGCAAGTATTTGCTAATGTACTATTTCGGAAGCCAAACCCAAATTTAATCACCAAAAAAGCTGGCAATATATATAAATATATGCACATATATATGTAAATACACATATATATATAAAACTATTAATCTAAATTATTTAAAGTTCACTGCTTTTTAATATGGCATGCTTGAACTTCTAAAAGATTGTTTTGCAGGGCCTGAGGTAAATTGACATTTTCCCTTCTCTTCTGAATACCACAGTTTTACTTCAATAGTCTTTTGTATCCTGCTTGTTTTTTTTTCTTTTACACACACACACACACACACACACACACACTCAGCACACATATATCCTGAAGGGCTCCAACTACTTTCCATAAGTCAATATTTAATAATAATATATACATACATAAAATATATACAAAATTCAAAATATACTTTATGTCAGATAATTTCTGTTTTAAAACATCCAAGAGATGGCATATTAGATCTAGATAGTCCCATCGGTTACTTAATACAAAGTTCAGATGCAACTAGCCATAAAATAACAACTTAATAAAGTGTTAAAATATGGTCTAGTCTTGTGAAAAAATAATCTGCTAGAAATAACGAGTACAGACACAGCAATTGGTTAAAACAAAGCAAATATGCAGTATAAAATCTAAAAGTGCAGTGACAGCTATATAGGACTTTGAATGATGGTTTTAGTAGACAATGGTTTTAACAGGCTAATGAGTTTAGTCTAATTCTTATGTTAAAATGCTTTAAATGGTAATTTATCTCTTTACGCATAGAAATATGCTCTGAGAAAATGTTTAACTGATGAATTATTCAATAATTATTGAATAAAAGTAAGCATATATAGATACATGTGCTAATGTATTAAAGGGCAACAAAGAGATTAAAAAATGAGTAATTGCTAACCAAAAGTTGAACATGTATGAATTCTTACAATGTAATACGGAAAGAAATTTCAGTATTAATGTCTCGAGTTGCATATTTTATGCTCATATATAATAAGGCAAAAATATGCTCAGCTCTGTTTCAATGCAGGAATGTGACTTTTTGTTACATCGAAATAAAAGGTCACAGTTTCTTTGTTTCCTATAAAAAACCCAGAAAATCAGTGTTAGTTTGGTATTATTTCATAAACCAGCAAATTTTGTGTTTGTCATATATCACTTAGGCTCTAGTCAGGAATTCAAAAGCACTCAAGTATATGTAACAGAGATCATTTTAAAAGAGGGGACTGGTTAATGCTGAAAAAAAAAACCAGAACAATGATCCATCCTAGAATTCTGGACAGCAAAAAAGTTTGGGGCCAATAGAAAGAAGCACAGAAGGATTCTACAGAGTAGGTACCCTAAATTCTGAGGGAATTAATTTTTGTGCCCTAGCAGTAAGAGGAAGGGTCTTAGGGAAAAAAGGCTCAGACTTCTGTTGGGGAGCAGGGTGGGCTGGGTGCCTCTTAAGAGAGGCTTTGACAAATTAGTTCTAGGATTAACTAAGGATGGAGGCTACCATAATGGATTGCTGAGGACAGAACAGCAAACAAAGAAGCAAATCCTTCTCTTTTTTCCTGCCTTCTGTGTTCCTTTAGTGCTAGCAATTCTACAAAGGGGAGATGGAATTTGTAAAATCCAGGTCCTGCATAACAAAGAAAAGTATGTGGAGCTAGAGTGCTAAGAAAAAATAACCTAATTACTGGCACCTATAAACTATCTGGAATCTTTAAATAGGAATGCCAAGGAATAGAATCTTATAAACTTAAAATAGAAAGTATTTTGATGGGTATAGTTTTTATTTCTCATTATGTTGTTAGATACATTTTTACTTAGTGTCATTTTTTGTGCTTAAAAATATTTCTGATGTTGAGTACAATAGGATCTGTTAGGGTTCAACTGGAAAAGCAGAACTGCTAAGTCATAATGGATATTAGTTAAACACTGAAGATTTCTCTCTTTTCTTCTGCTGCTAATGCTTGAGGGTCCACAGGGTGGAAGTTTGAGGTGGAAAGATTAATATAAAGTGAGGATAAACTTAAATCCTAAACCATGATCTAAAATCCCCAAGCACCTTCGGCTGGAAACCACAAGGATGAACTGGAAACTTGGGTCTCCTGAAGAAGAAACTATAATCCTTCACAGTGTGAATGCAGCCTGAATCCAGCAGTCAGCTGAGCTAGAGGATCCAGGCCAAAGTGAGTGGCTGTCAGCCTGGCTACTGTGCCACGTTGAGTCAGCAGATAAGCTACAATGTGTGAGAGCTACAAGAGCCCTCATTCCAAATTCTGAGCACAAACTCAATAACTACTTCTTTACTCCCATCCTCCAAATCAGGGCAAAATATTTCTTGTATTTAATAGATCATTAAAGAGTTTAAAGCAAGCACAGAGATACAAAAACAGATTGCTTCAGATGAGAAGGCTTTGGATGACAAGCATTCTACATCAAGAGAGTTGTAAGAGATTATATAGATTTTGACTTGAAAAAATTATTTTTTGTTGCTTTAAAAACAGCAAACCTAGATAAATATTTGAGATGTATCATTTAAAAACAGTATATTGATCATTTAGTAACTAGATTTAGAAGGAAGTCAATACCAAAAAAACACAATTGCCAAAAGTTAAATATAATCTTCTAACAGCTTTGTGTAAAATATTTGTATGGCTGAATATTAAAATAATATATACATACACCATTTCTTTTTTAGTATATATGCATCTCTAACTAGGTAAATATATTTCAGTGGAAACACAAGAATTTTTATAAAAAGTTTCCTCCAGATAAAAATAATATAGGTTATTTTTCTGATACATAAATTTTTTTTAATATTTGATTTTATTACTTGTTATTTTTAGAGATCTATTTTTAAGAGGCTTTTCAAATAGAGGCTTATTTAGAAAGCCCCCAAAAGGCTGTGAAAGAACAATAAAATAACAGTTTTCTCTTCATGCAAGACTCTACAACTATCCATATTTTAAAACATTAAGCTCTAGTGACTGCATAGTTTCAGTATTATAAATACCTTGTTTTCTATTTAAAAAAATTCACTCACATCCACTCTTGTGAAACACATTTACCATGCAGTTTTCTTCTTTAACATGTAACCAGTGTTTCACTCCTACAGTACTTCAGGGCAAGGCTTCTGAGAATACAGAATATTCTAAATTGATCTGAGCCTATCTTATTTTTGCACTTCTGTTCTAAAGAATCTGATACAGTTTCCAGGTTTCTCACCAGCTCATTAAAAATTAGTAGAGGCAATGTCAGTAGGCACACAACCTTACAAATACAGGACTAACTTTGTAAATTAAACATGTTTTATGTGTATGTATTATTTATTCCTGTTTGCTTTTAGGTGTCAGTATGTGTGTGCTCATTGGCACTATCTTTGCATTCAGAAGTTCTCGGAATTTGGGGGAAGAGGGAATGACATATATGAAGCAGGATTATGAATTATGTAAATCAAGCCACCAAGTCAGCGCAAAGATGAAATTAAAGTTATTCTAAGGTACTTCTCCAAGAATTTCTTAGAAAAGAAAATGAAAGAAAAAAATCAGTCTTTACTAGGTAATCCCACTTAACTATAAAGATTTCATGCAACAAATATGACAACCTCTACTCATAAGGAAGTTTATCCCTCTCACTTCTAAGGCATTTAGCTATGAAAATATTATTTGCAGTTCAATTCTAGAATGATACTAGAATTCTTTTCAAGATGCTTTTACAAAAGAATGAACTTCCATAAAAAATAAGCACTAGTAAGAGAAGAGTCAACACATTTTCATAAGTGATGTGCCAGAATACTAAGTTTGCCTTTGTGACTTTGCATGGAGTCAGGGTTTATACAAACCAAATCCATCTCTTAAGGGCCAAAAAGAAGGGCAACAGGCAGAACAGGGATGAGCTCAGAAAGCAGCAGAATGGACTAGGTATAGAATGTTTGCCCAACTACAACCCCTGGTTCAACTATTTTTTTTTTTACTCTTAGGGCATTACTGTTGTATTAGTTTAAGGTATGCAACACAATGACTTGTTATATGTGTGTATCACAAACTTATTACCACAATAAGTTTACTGACATTCGACTCACAGATTCTTTACTTGCCATCACACTATTAAGAACTGCTCTCTTAGTAACTTTCAAACATACAGTATAGTAGTGCCAACTAGTTATCATGCTTTATATCACTAGAACTTACTAGTAACTGTAAATGTGTAACTTTCGACACTTCACCCACTTCCCTCACCCTCAACTTCTCTGATTTGGGTGTCAAAATTAAAACATCATTGCCAAAACCAGGGTTAAAGAGTTTTCTCCCATAATTTTTTATGGTTTCAGGTCTAGTATATACCTTGCATGAAAGAAATTTCAAATACGGCATTTCTAATGTTAGGCCCTAGGTTGCCATTTTGAATCAGTGATGTAAGTCTTTTTTATTTTTTATTTATATCAGAACCTTAAATTTTGTCAATGATTGCTCAACTGAATTTTGAGATTATCAGTTCAAAATATATGTAATAGCACTTCAAGAAAAGATGACTTTTATTCAGGGGGGCAGCAGGGAAGATTTCCCGTAAATAGTACTAAAAACCTCTTGAGGCCAACATTTCTTGCAGTCTTAAAATTTCCTAGAAACAAAAGGGTGAAAAAATAGTTATAGATAAAATTGTTTCTGTGGTTTTTTTTTTTTTTTTTAAGGAAAGGTGCTGGTAGGAATGAAGGAGAGTAGGTAGGCAGGCAGGCAGCAAGAAAGACGGGGAAGTAGCATTTATTGTATTTAGTTGTTCATACTGGTTGTTCCTCTGCTCCTGGGTCACTAACCCAGGTCCTTGGAATGTATGTGGACTACTCCACTCAGAGTCTGCAGACTTAATCACTAAACCACCAGGGTGCATCATAAAACGTTTTTGAAAAATGCATTGTAAGAAAAAATGGAATAAGGTTTTTACATTAGGTAACTATTGGCAAATTGTCTGATTTTGACAATTGTACCTAGTGTGTATAAGAATATCCTTATTTTCAGAACATAAACACTGAAGTATTAAGAAGTAAAGGGCATGTCTACAACTTACTCTCAAACAGTTCACAGAGAGTGATTGTGTATATGTGTGTTTGCATTTGTGTAGGTGAGTGGATAAAAAGAATGCATAATAAAGGATTTATATATATGTATACATATGGGTATTATCTATACTATTTTTATGACTTGTTTTCTGATATTATTTCACAATTAAAAAAAATACTATTCAACACTAATCTCACAATGTTATGTTGACTTTGTGGGAAGTGGTATGAAAATAGATGCAGGAATTGCAGAATGGAATATCAGCTGTTATTATTTATGAAATGTTTATTTTCATTTAGAAAACTGTATGCTGTTTCCTTATAGTCTAATGATCATATGCTATATGTGAATTAAAGTTATTTTCGAATCTTCATCATCTTTTTGTTTGACTTTAATTGATTTTTCCTATTAATGATACCTTCATTTGATGTCAGCAAAAGGGCTTGTTAATTTAACAGGAAGAGAATTAATACTATTCTCAGATATTTCCCTCATTAAATTCACATTATCAGGGTAATGGTTGTTTTTAATGAGCCTAATTATTAATAGGAAAAACATGCACATTAATTTTAAACCCTAATGACCCTGATACTTTTTACTTTTCTCGAAATAATTTAGGCACACTTGTATGAATTTCAACTCTAACTATACTTATTAGTACTTCTCTAACAAACACATGACAATGTAAAGCAAAGGTCATAGAAAGAAGGAAAACTGTACTACTATATTCTATTAAAACATTATTAGAGAGACATACTACTAACTGATGTTACTTAGCTAATATACATCTTAATAATATACCTTTCATGAAAATGGCTATCTACAGAAAGACTTTCTCATTAGTTTTATTTTTCCTTCCCACCCTTTCTTTTTCTTTCTTCTTTAAAAAAGAACGATTTAGGTATTTTTAAAGGAGATAAAATTATATAAAATGAAAAAATCAAGTAGATATATTACTTAATTTCTTTAGTAACCATTCATACTTCAGCACTTTTCAATCTGCTTTCAGTCTACTATGATTACGATGAAACATTTTAATTCATGAAATCAAAAGTTCTTTTCTTTCACCCCATTAGTTTTGATCTCTAAAAAGCACACATAAATAATGAAAATAAAAGACCTTCAAGTTAGATACACCAATATTTAAATCCTGGATTTTTGATACAGAGAAACTTGTCAGCATTTTCGAACTTTTCTGTGTCCAGGTTTCTATCTGAAAACTATGGGTGTATTACCCATTCTTTAGGTTTTTTGGAAGGAATAAATGAAATAATTGATTTCACACAAATAACAAGAACCTAAAACAAAGTTTCTGTAAAAACAGTACTTTTATTTTATTTTTAAAAACTAGACAAAATTTAATCTAAAGGTTTGGAGGAAGATGTTGCCTAAAAATTCCAGTGGAAATGTAAAACTGGACTTAGTTTTAGAAAGAATGGGCTTTGGTTAAGCTAAGATGAAAATAGAGTATATTCTATGTATAGATGAGCAAGTCATATTTCAGAAATGAAGAATAGACAAGTTTAGCTGAAGCATAAAATTTCAGGGAAAAAGTTAGGTGCCAATTTAAAGAGATTTAAATCTTTGAATGCTAGATCAAGTAATTTCAACTTTGCCTTGAGATGAAGAAGAGCAATTGAAATTTTCTTTTTACAGGAGGATAACTTTATTGAAAGCAGTGATTAATGTAGATTATTTAGGGAAACATTAAGAATTATGATTTGGAGACTGGAAAGAAGCACCCAACAGGTAATCAATTACGGGCTTATCACAACTGAGCTTATTTTTGCCCTCAATATTCACTGTAAAAAGTGACAATAAAAAACAATGTGATTGTTTTATGATACAAATTGATGAAATTATTATTTGACAAAAATTTTGGCAATATATTAAAGGAAGTTTCACAGACAATTTGTAGTTTTTTGTCTTGCGTGATTATGAGATAAAATTTATTAAAGGCAGGAATTATATAAATCATGGTAAAATGGTGCTTTTGATTAGATGAAAATTTGGTTTTAAAGACTGAGAATGGGATGAAATAACTACATAGGAATTCTTTGAAGACAGTTTGACTCATGAGTCTAGAAATTAGAGATCTATCTATCTATCTATCTTCCAACAGCAGTGCTAAAGGCTGAAATATAGTGTTTATCTACTAATCAATGATAGGTAGAGGAAAAAGTAAACACGACAACTGAGACAGATAAGATAGTCTTGATAGTACAGTGTGACAAAGACCAGAGTGAATGGCTATCAAGATGAAAAGGAGAAGCATGATCATTTATAAGTTTCACTGCCTGTCCAGAATATTCCAAACACTAAACCTAATACATAGTATCTCATTGAACACTTTCAAGAATTCTGTGAGGAAATAATTTCCACACAACCACATAGCTGGTAAGATTTTGTTACTCCTGTTGTTCATGAATTTATTTTAAAACCCAATCTGAAAATAAAAGGTATTAATTTTGAGTGGAGTCACCATCAACTGGAATAAGCCACAACCTAGTAGCAGTATTAAAAATCACCATTTAGAAATCTAGCCCATTCTACCTTGTCCAACTCAAGACAATATATGTAGAGAATGGAGAATTAAGAATGTTATTGGTCTTTTGGGAAGTATAGTAGTTATTAGATATCACCATGCATTCAAAGTGAAGAGATATTAGCTTCAAGAGAATCACTCATAAAGATAAGGGATGCCTACAAGGAGATAAGAGTGCATTTTGTTTCCTGTTAGGATATCTATTTGACAGTCTTAACTTGATGATATGTTCCTATCTAACGGATTAGGAGAAAGGATCAATGAGTAGTCATCATTTCTAGGAGGCTGCCAAGTATGGGAAAAACTAGAATCCTCTCTACTTGGATTCTGGTTCCCAACAGGTTTGAAAGATATAAACTGAAAGCCAATGCAATCTGGTTTGCTGGTCAAGCAGGCTAGAGAAATTGGAGGTTCCATGTGTGGAAGTAAAATACAGAACACACATCAGAGGGAGGAAATGTGAATGTCGTCAGATGAGAGGGAGCAGGAAGATGTGAAGGGAAATCCAAGAAAGTGATCTTCTGACAAAGTGAAAACCAGTAGCTGATCACCACAGAGATCATCAGAATGTGATTAAGTCCAACAAGTTCAGTTGGGTATTTTATATATTCCACTCTTTCTGTCCTCTATGCCTATCCTAACAACACATTTTTGAGTGGAGAAGAGTATAAAAAGAGTATATTCTGCCTTTGATTTATACTTCAAACCCTGAAGTCATGAGAAACAAATCAGCATAGGTAGAGAAAAAGGTAGAAATTCAAGTTTTTAAATCAACAGACTTACTCTCTATATCAAAGCAAAATTATTCTGATAACAAATAAATTGAAAACATGGAATCTAGTCAAGATATAAAAATGGACTCATAATTGAATTGAAGTGGAGTCCAACATGGTATATTTGGAAGGTAATTATAAACATAACTCTGATATTTAACTTTAAGGATAGACAAGTATTCCTTGTATTTAATTAAATATTCAAATTGCTCTAAGTATTAATTCATTTTGATTTTCTTTATTATTAGAAAATTTTCTTCATAAGACAGTTATATGATCCTATTTTAAAGTTACCAATAGTTCTTCCATTATTTGATAATTCAAATCCAGTTTTAAAAAATCTCTAACAATTATTAAAATATATTTGACTATGTAGTTTAAGGTAGCTTAGATGCAGAGATAGTGATAAATCATTTAAATGTCAATATAAAGCTGTAAACCTGAAACTTAATACTCTTATAAATTACTATTACATCACTTAAATAAATACCAAGTGCTTTAGAAAGCCCCGCTTTAATACTAAAACCAAAAATTTCTCTCTGCTGATCAAGATATCCTTAATGTTTTCTTTGGTTTGACTACTGTTTAGACAGGACTCTTATTGTCTCTAGGCCTAGATTTTCCTCTCATAGAAGTTCTTATAGAATTCGGTTTTACCATAGAGGCCTCTCCTCTCCCTTCTCTTACAAATGATCATTATTTTTCTCTCACTCTAATATGTAAATCTTTTCTGAATTTCTCTTACCAGTTTTATAACATAGGACTGTCTTTCTCAAAGGCCTATGAGCTATCACTCTACAACATAATATGTTAAGAAAATAGCCCCCTTGGTTCCAGCCAGGAGGGTGAGAATCTAATCAACTTCAATTGATACCTTCTTCCTAGTTGCACAGTTGCTTCATGAGAGTATAAGAATGTTTATTTTTCTCTTAGGATAAGGTCAATTAGTGAGCACTGTGGCCTATACTCCCTTCACCCCATCTCAGGTCTTAAAAAAACTTCAGACCTTTGTTTCAGCAGAGTTTAGTTCAGAATGCATTCGGATTTCTCAGACCTATTATAAATGCCTTGAAGCCTTACCTGTTTACCTTTGCTAGTGCAATTTTTCCTTGATATTGCCATCTCCTTCTCTTCACCGCACCCTAAACTATGAAATAAAAAGATCCTATCTACATGTAAGGATATCTTTAGTCCCTCCCAGATGGATTCCAATGAAATCTTTAAAAAAAAAACACACAAACAAAAACAAGCAAACAATAAGAAATAGCTATTCTATTACAAATATTCTATCAATTTCAGTCATATTAATATAGGGAAAAAATATTCTTGAGAAGAGAATTACTAACCACTGTAAGCTACCAAATGCTTAATACTAGATGCTTTATCCCAACAGTACTGACTATGACTTTTTTTTTCCTCACAGCACACAAGGAAGTATTGATTTGACAGCCTATCGAGCAGCCTAAATATGTACTTACTAGATCTAGACTTCTTTTTGGGGACTACTCCAGAAATTATGATGTTTCTAGAAAATCTTTTTTCTTTGTTCCCCATTCCTTCCTTTCACAACCTATTCCATACCATTTAATATACAATCCTTTTCTGTCTTACACTTCAATTAAATAATCTGTGAGGAAACAAGGGTCAAGTGTTCCTTTAGAAAGTATTCTTCCTGTCATTTGGAATATATACACGAATGTTATCACTTCTCTATAGAAAAAAAAACTTGTTTCAGTATTTTCACCTTCCTCTGTTTTAACCCATCACACATAATGTAACTACTAAACAGGCAGATAAAGGAATCCAGAATATGGCTCTAGTTTTATGTCCGAAAACCTGTCTCTCATTCAATTCTTTCTTATTTTATCAAAGAAAATAGTCTAAATATTCCCCTGAGTAAAGCATTGCTATTCCTTCATTCAGAAACATATATTGCTTAAGTATTATTATATTAGTACATATTTATAACTCCTACCCAGTGGAATACCCACTAATTTCCTATAACATTGAGTGTGTTTGCATTTTTCTGCATGAGGTCTTAAACCTGTTAGATTAACTTTAAACATTATATCCTAAAACAGATTAATTTTTTTCTGGAAGTACTCCACACTGCCATTCATCCCTACCAAAGAAAGGAAGAAAAAAAGTCCATGTGTAATGAAAATAATTGTAATTGCAATATTACCCAAGTAAACAAATTCCAATAACAACAAAAAAAGGTAAGAGTTACACTATACCATTCTCTTATTCCTTCTTAAAAAGGAAATTTTTTCAAGTTTCTAAAATAATGTTTTGGCAGCTGGATACACATTCTTTTTTAGTGAGGGAAATTAGCAAACGAGGTGAAAGCACAACTGAAAAGAACAGCACAGAAATTTCACACACAAATGGTCTTAGAGGTCACCTTCATATAGTGTTGATGAGTTAAATTCTAATTTGCAAAGTAGGGTAAAGAGTGAAGCTTATTCAAAATACGCGTTTAGTAACACTGGCTCTTAGCATTACCTTTTTCTTAAAAAAAGTGAATTTTCAAAATGAACTATGTCAGTTCATCTATAGCAGTTATTCACCCTTTGTTTCCATAAGCCCTGGCACTTGTTTATTTCTTACTCAACATTTTTACAAGTTACAGGATTGTGCACACTGCTCTTTTCCTTCTACACATCAATCTATAATCCTAAAAATAATTGTCAAACCAGAGGCACCATTTTTCAAGTTTCCTCCATAGCTGACAAAAATATGTTTTCACCAGTAATTTAACAAGGCCAACACCTGGCACAAAGATTTTGCACTTGAACTAACACAAAAAGATATATTTATTGACAAGATTTTCAGAGAATTACAAAGAAAATAATCATTAATCATGAAAAATTGTAAGTGTACACAACTGGATGGCTAAAATTTTTATTTCAGACATAAAGTAATATCAGACTCATTCTTGTGGGCTAATAGTGAATAGAAGAATAGCATGTCATCCTAGATAAATACTATTGATAAGAGTATACTAAAATCATTTGTTGGGTAAGCACTATGCTGATATTAAGTCAAATATTATATATATATATACACATATATACATATATATATCATATTAAGAATGATTGAAGTTCAGCATTGCATTGTAACATTAAATAGGTTTAAGGCATATATCATTGTAAGTCAATAAATAACATCTGCATATTTAAAGTTCACTACCAATAGTCCAAACCTATCCTTCACCATATAATTGGCCCCTTTTGCCTAACTTCTTTCCCTCTCCCTTCCCTTCTAGTAACAACTAATTTGGTCCTATAGACAAAAATTCTTTTTTTTTTTTAATTTTGCTCATTTGTTTGATTTGTCTATATATCACACATGAGTGAAATCAGGTGATATTTGATTATCTTCTTCTGACTTATTTCACTAAGCATAATTCCCTCTGTTTACCCATCTTGATCCAAATGGCAGAATTTCATCTATTTTTTTAAGCTGTATAGTATTCCACTGAATATTCCATTGAATAGTGTTCTGTGAAGAATTTCATATATATATATATATATTCCATGTATATACACACACACACACACACACACACATATCATACCTTCTTTATCAACTCTTCTGTCCATGGGGACTCAGGTTTTGTCTATTGTAAATAATGCTGCAATAACTCTAAAGGTGCAAATAATCTCTTCAAATCAGTATTTTTGTAGTGTTTGGATAAATACCCAGAAGTGAGATAACAGAAGACTACGGAATTTGTGTTTTCAGCTTGTTGAAGAATCTCCATATACTTTTAATAATAGTACCAATTTATACTGCCAACTGCATAAGTTCTCCATTTCTTCATATCTTCAACAACACATGTTGGTTTAGGCTTTTGAATAATAGCTATTTCTATAGGTGTGAGAAGCTATCTCATTGTTTGTCTTATAATGTATTTTAAATTAAAAGGAAATTAATATGAAAATCGTTTTAACAGTCCACATTTTTATTCTCCTCCCCTGACATTTTATATTTTTGGTGGCTTGCCATTATCTTATGGTTTAGTCATGATGAAGTCCTTTAATTTTTGTTTTGTGGAAAGTCTTTATCTCTCTTTTAATTCTAAATGTTAACCTAGCAGAATAGAGTCTTCTTGTGGAAGCTGTCTTCTTTCAGCACTTTGAAAATATCACGCCATTCCCTTCTGACCTATACATTTTTAGTGGGGGCTCCCTTGTGTGTGATTCTTTAACTGTTTCAAGCTCATCTCTTTATCTTGATTTTTGTCATTCTAATTACAATATGTCTTGGTTTATGTGTCTGGCTTTATTGTTTGAAATTCTTTAACTTCTTATATTTGGTTGTCTGCTTTTCATGTTAGGGAAGTTCTCAGCTATTATTTCTTCTATTAAAGTTTCTGTTCACCCTTCTCTTTCTAGAATCTCTATAATGTGAAAGTTTTTCCTCCTTATCTTTTTTCATAAGTCTGATATATTATCTTTATTTATTTTAATTTCCCCAAGCTGATCTGCTGGGTGCTTTCCACTGTCCTACCTTTTAGTTCATTGATTTTATTAGCTTATTCCAGCCCACTGTTGAGCCCCTTTATTGTGCTTTTTTTTTTAGTTCAGTCATGGTGTTCTTTTGCTCTTTGAATTCTATTTGGAACTTTCTCATATTTTCTCTGTCTTTGTTGTAGATCCTCTTTAGCTCACCAATTTTTTCCTAATTTCAGTGAGAATTGTCAAGACTTTCTCTCTGAACCCTCTTTCAAGTATTTAGCTTCTGTTGCTTTAGGATTTTTCCTGGGGCTTTGTTTTCACTCAGCATTTGGGGGGAAATTTCTATTTCTTCATAGCTTTTGTACTGTTTGTTTATCTCTATGGGTTAGGCTAAAAGGCTTTCTTCTTCTGTTTTGATCTAATAGTCTTATGTTAAGATTTCGGGTTGTGATGCATAGGCCTGGGACAGGATTTCCTGGAGACTTTAGGATGTAGGAAGTCAGTGGATCAGCAGTAGTTGAAGACAGGGAAAGAACAGCTGTTTCTGACTAATGGATTCTCTTTTGTGATCCGCAGGGGAGCTGAAATCTCTACAAATGACCTTTGTAAAAAAGCACTCACCTGCCTGTATCAGGGTTGCAGGCTCTGTCTGTCTGCTGTTATCCTAAGTGATTGCTGCTCTGGTAGCTGGGAGAACTGTAACCAGGAGAACAAACTATCTTGGACTGAAAGCAATGCTGATGGTGGAGGGTATGAATTTTGACTTCTGACCTTATTCCAATACGGCATCTCCCAGTGCTGATGCCCCATGCATATTAGAGTCTGGAAGGACACCCAGCAAGTTTTCTGTCACTAGAATGTGCTCTCCCTGTCTTATTCCTCTCACTGAAGTTTTTTGTTCAGCAAATGAAAATCCTTCAATTAGGTCTATGTACATTTCATCCCTAGGTGTACTATAATTTTAGAATAACACCACAAGTATCATTAGCCAGGCAGAAGTTTTGGGGTGGTGAGTGGGGTTGTGGCTGGGATTGGATGTTGGTGATTTGTGTACTGGTAGTGGGGTAGGGCACTTCGCTTCAGTGCATGGTGTATGTGTGTGTATGCATGGGGGGGTATTAAAAACTCCTGTTGGGGAAACCTGACTGAAACTGGGACAGAATTTCAAATTTGGTGGGGTGCTGAGACAGCATTGCTAGGAAAATACTGGTCAAATTAGGATATATGGTAATCATACTCATGTGTTGGCCCTCACTGCTTTCTCTGCTTCCCAGAGTCATACTGTTATTCAAAGAAAAGCCTCAATGTAAGGTGCAGTTATAGATGCTGGGGCACTCAGGAGTAAGTCCTTCAGTCCTTGGCAAGAATCTCTGTATTACTGGTGTCTCTCCTGACCTTGGGTCTCAGTGCCTGGGTAATGACCTGGAGAGACTGTGTCTGGGGTTTTTCTACCCTTCTTTATGCTTTCTATATAGATTTACCATAATTTTCAGAATTGAAACTGAGATCAGATGGAGTATCACCAGGTGGGGGAGTGGAGATTCATTATTGCTAAATTGGCACAATCTTGGTCAAACCAGGATGTATAATAACCCTATTTCTATAACTTTTCCCTATAGAGTTGCTGACCCCTCAATTGTCAGGTTTTTTTCAAAAGCTGTAGTTTGTATCTTGATGTGATTTTGTTATATCTATAGAGAGGTGGTAAGTTCAAGGTCTTGCTAGATTACAACCTTAAAACTTCTCTCTACTAGTTTAAAATCTTGGGCAAATTGACTAGTCTCTCTACACCTAGATTTCTTCATGTATGAAATTGAGATCATGTATGTCACTGTCGTGTGGGTCATCATAAAAATGTGCAAAACATTTAGCGCAGTGTTTGACAAACAAAAGAACAATAAGCATTAGCTACAATTATAATGGCGATTCTTCCTACCAGTATCAGTATAATCTTCAAACTGAGACTTAATTACCTATAACCTTGGTGTCTTTGTCAACATTCTCATACTTTACTCTCTTCAGTAAACTGACTCTATTCCTTTCCTCCTGCTTCTTCAAATGAATATATACATGTACACGCACAGTCCATTTATAACTCGATACACAATTGAATCAAAGCTTCCAAGTCTACATTCAAATGCATTCAATCACTCATTTTAGAAGCATCTTGGGAAATCATAGAGCTTATATTAGATAATAATTTCAAGGCATATTTAATATTAGTCCAACAAATTCTTAAAACAGAGAAACAGAATATCTCCAACCTTATAATTTTCATTTTAGTTTCTTCCAAAAATGCATTATTATGAAGGCTAAAATACTAAGCAAGAGTAGTGATTCTGCTTCTAGTATGGCAAAGGATGAATATGAAAACCATGTTGCAGATTACAAATCTAATTCAGGAAAAAAATAACAAAACAAAACAAATATCTGAGACTCTGGAAAGTAAATAAGTCAAGGCAGATTTTGGAGAGTAAGCCACATTTGGAAGAAAGGATTAACATAGCTTGAGCTACAAATTTTTTTGTTGATGTTTTTTTAAATTTTTACTTGGCAGGAGTGTAAGCCACAATTGGGGCATGACACAGTGTTTCTGTAACTCAACTATAAATTCCTCTACAGTTCAAGCATAATGAATCAGTTAGTAGTGCCTAAAATAGAAAGCATTGGCAATCTGGAAAAGAACATGTCAGAAAAAGAGAGTCCAAGGATATATGTGTAAAATCTGAACAAGTCCCGGCTGACCCCTAAACAATGACTATAAGGTGAAATGCAAACCACTTTGTAAATAAGGCTGGAATGAGATAAAGAGGTGTGAAATAATTTACAGAGTGAATATAACCAAGTTAATTACTTATTAAAACAAAGCATCACCACTTTTTGTGGGTAATATAATACAATCCATACTTGACATTCAACATTTCCATGACAAAATAACTCTGCCTGAAAAAATACTCCCAAAGCATCATGCAATGTTTTTTCAAGGGAAATGACAATTAAGAATTCAGTTCCAAGGTGAACCAACTGTTGAAATCATTAGATAAGAATTTTACAGCAGCTATTACAAATATGATCAATGTGATAAAGGAAAATACATTCATAATGAATTAAGTGAATAATCAGTGGGACATTTGGAAAATATTTAAATATTGAACATATAAAACTGGAGCATCAGAGGAATAGGGAATGGGACAGAAAATATCTGAAGAAATAATAGTTAAAATCTTCCCAAATTGAATGAATGATATCAACTTATAATTTAAAGAAGTCAGCATACTTCAAACACGACAAATATGAAGGGAAAACTTACCCGGTCTTCCCCCAAGGGACCTATAGACTTCTATTAGAGTAAGTGTGCATTTGAGAAAAGGAAGTTATCAGAACTTTTCAGAATGATTGAATACTGACACTGAACTAATACCAGTTACAGAAACTAAAACATCGTGTGACCCACCAGTTAGAGTATATGTTTATGAATATTAGGTGATTGGTGAAGTTTAAATTCAAATGTATCTCATTGTGGGTCCATTGGGTCTTTCAACCTATCTTGTAACATTTCTCCAGTTCCAGAAAGTGTAGTGGAATACCTATACTTAGCTGTTGGTAGAATCTCCACATTGGTTCCCTAAATTACAGAATAAGGACGATGATGGCAGAAAAGTCAAACAGAATCTAATTAAAAACTGATTCCACCTAGGAAAATAATCAACTAAAGGAAATACCTCATTCCTGGTAGAATTACTGAGATTAGTAATACCATCAAGTTGCAGGGCTAGAGAGTCCCACTACATCCCTTTTCAAATCACCTGCTTGGCTTGTGTAGAATCAAAAGGATCTTGAAAATGAGAGTGGATTGCCATAAATTGAATCAAGTGTTGGCTCTATTTGCAGCAGCTGAACCAGATATGATTTCATTGTTTTAGCAATTAACACATCTCCTGATATCTGGTATCCAGCTAGTGATATGAAAAACGCCTTCTGAAAATGTGACCCACCAGAAGTAGTTTGCTTTCGGCAGGAAAAGCCAGCAATACACCTTCATTATCTTATATTGGGGTTTATCAACTTTTTAGCACTATGTTATATTTTAGTTTGTAAGGATCTTGGATTATTTTTCTTTTCCACAAGATACAATATTGGTCCATTACATTGATGACATTCTGGTGATTAGACCTACTGAATAGGAGTAGCAACTATTTTAGGCTTATTGGTAAGACAGAGCAATAGGATGTTGACAAAATTCAGGAGTCTGTGTCAGGAAAATTTCTAGGAGTCCAATGGAGTCAAATATTTTAAGATGTTCCTTCTAGGGTGAAAGGTAAGTTATTGTACCTGACCTTTATACCATCAGTTGTCTTGGTCACCAGTCTGCAGTTGACAAGTTGAGGGACTCTTCAGTCTCCATATTGTTTGAGCCATTATTTTAAAATAAACATATATATAAACACAAATATATATTATATATTATATATTGTATATATTATATAATGCATATAAGTGTGTATATAAAGTGATTAGATATAAAGATGTAGCTATGGATATGCTCTTAATAGAGATAGAGATAGAGACAGAGAGATAGATACCCTATTGGATTTGTTTCTCTGGAGAATTCTAACTATTACGGTAGCATTAAGATGTAAAAGTCACTTGTATTTTTAAATACTAAGAGTAAACAACTGCTAAGTAAAATATAAAAACTACATTAACAGTAGTATAAAAAAATTTCCAAAAATTTAGGGAAAATTTTAAAGGCATCTATATTAAATTTAAGAAATATTGCTGAAAGTGAAGACCTAGATAAATGAGAGAACTATTATGTTCATTAAGCAGAAAATGCAATATTTAAAAAATATTAATTCTCTCAAATACAGATATGTAGATTAAAAGCAATTACTCTAAAAATTCAAAGAAGCTTTCTGAAAGAGGTT
Source organism: Solenodon paradoxus (assembly GCA_004363575.1). Classification (NCBI taxonomy): domain Eukaryota; kingdom Metazoa; phylum Chordata; class Mammalia; order Eulipotyphla; family Solenodontidae; genus Solenodon; species Solenodon paradoxus. The sequence continues at coordinate 1,055,043 of RJWH01000173.1, read as the reverse complement.
GAAAAGCTTATAGAGATTAAAAAGACCCAGAAAAACAAAGCAATTTTATAAAAGAAAATGAAACTTGAGGACTCACACTAATTTTAAATCATAATATAAAGTTACAATAAACAAGCCTGTATGGTACAAGCATCATGACAGTCATGTAGATCATTTGAACAACATAAAACACAGAAATAGACGTAAAAATATATAGCTAAAAGATTTTCAAACCAAAATTTTTAAGACAAGATTTTTTTGGAAATTATTTTTAAAAATTAAAAAATCCAGGAACAACTGGAATCTATATAAATAAATCAACACTGATCTGATAAGATAAACAAAATTTATTAAAAAAGGTAATATACCTAAGTGAAAAGTTAAAATTGTAAAACTTTGATATTAAAATGTAGGAGAAAACCTCCTAACCTTAAAGAAGGAAAAGATTTATTTCACAGGAATTATAAAGTAAAATATTGAAAGATTGGCCTTTATTAAAATGTGAAATATTTTTCTTGAAAAATAGCATTGAGAAAGTGAAAAGAAAGCCAAAGAATCAAATAAAATCTTTCCAATGTCATATCATACAAAGGACTTTTATCTATAATCTATGAAACTCTTATAATGGGTAAAGGATTTCAATAGCAGACTGCAAAAGATGACAAATGAATGGTAATTAAGGAAATGAAAAGATGTTCAGGATGATCAGTCATCAGGGAAATGCAAATTTAACATGATACCATTATATACAACATTATAGGAAAGTTGGATATTTTTTAAAAATGTATATATAATTATATATTTTACCACAGAATCCAGTCATTCCACTCCTGGCTATTTCTCCCCTCAAAAAAAGTCATATGTCTATATAAAAGTGTGGACACAAGTGTTTACAGAAGCTGTATTCATATTATACAAAAGTTAGAAAAAATCCAAAGTCAAGAAAGAAGCAAGTAGATAAAATGTTGAATATCTGTGGAGACAAATAACTGACTGATGTATCCATCCATATAGGTAAATCTCAAAATTATGTAAATAACAAGCTAATTACAAACTAGTACATATTCATTTATAGAAAATGCTTAAAAAAGCAAACCAATTTTAGTGACTAAAAGTAAATCGATGGTTCCTTGAGGTCAGGGCCAATAGACACACGGATTGCAAGGATTATTTGGTAGTCAGCTTCTAGGACAACCTACAAAAATTCCTGGTTTAGGTATTGACACTTCTGAAATCCCCTCCCACAATTAGAGTTGGTCTATAGGACAAACAGGGAATGACAAAAGTGATCACATGTTATTTCCTTAAATTTGAATTTGAAAAGATTAAAAGACTGGATTCTATCTTAGGCTCCCTCTGTGTATCTCTGCTGGATAATTTACTTTAGGGAAAGTTTACTGCCTTGTCATGAGGAAGTTCAGTCAATTTATGGCAAGACCCACATAGCTAACATCTGAGCACATTTATCAATAACCTTGTGGATGAGACATTTTGGGAATGAATCACCCAATAACAGTCAGATTTCATATGACTGTCATTTCTGTATCATTTAGATAATTTCATAAGAGACTGTGGAACATTATTATCACCTGTCTACATACAGTGTGGACACAAGTGTTTATAAAAGCAACTGAATTGCTCTGAAATTCCTTACCCACAGAAAATGTGAGGCAATACTCATTCATGGCTTAAAGTCATTAAGTCTGGGGGTAATTTGTTAGACAGCAATAAAGAACTAACAGATTTTGGTAACAGAATTAGATTACATTGACAAACATTTAAAATGTGGGAGTTGCTTTGGAACAAGCACTTCAAGAATTTTGCATACATTATTCAAAAAATTTGGCTTTGAGGAGACTGTCAGTGAAGACTGAAGGAAAGTGAGGAGAATCTTATTAGAAACTAGAGAAAAGGGGATTATTATACATTAGCAGTAAGTTTAATAAGATGTTATAAGGAAGATAAATAATGTAACACATTAACCAGGTGATGTAGTTTAAAGTGGTTAGAAATATGAAAATCTTTGAACAAGCTTGCCCTTTTATAGTTTTTACCTATATAGTTGAATTTATGTACCCCTGAAATGTTCTTAGGATTCCTCAGTTTCCCCCATCTCCAGATAAAACCACCATTTCACTGAAAACACTTCTTTTAAAAAGTAGTATTAGAGTTAACATGGAAAACTCATAGAAGGCTTCAAAATATCAGTATTTAAATATTAAACAAATACCCCATGGAAAATATTCCAAAATGATTTATCAGAAAAAAGAACTCAATATTTGCTTATACATGATTTATAGAAAAGGAGAAAGAATAATCAGGGGCAAATTAAAGGCATTAACTTTATCAGTATCTTTATCTTGTATAAATAACCATACAAAAATCCCTAACTAATAAAATTCATTTTGGAACCTTATAAAAAAGAAAACGAGAGTAAAGAGAAAAATATGTTAATTCTTATCCTGAACTAATTTATTTCAAATAAATGAAACTAAATTAAAAAGATCAATCACAAAATAGCATTTCATTTTTAGCTTTTAAAATATTATGCAGTTGTATTAATTGAAAACAAACTTGTAAACTCTAGTATTGTCATGTTTATTTTAGTTCCCAGTGACAAGAATATTAGGTTATTAGCCTTACTTAGAAAAGGAGATGCTATACAATCATTTTCTTGAACTAATGTGTCACTGTGATTTGAGGGAAAATAAATCTTTTTTATGACATTTAATTACCACAGGCAATTTGAATGGAATGATATTCTTCTAAGCCTGTATCGTTATATTTCTAACTATGCAGGAATGAGAGGTCACTGAGGTTGAACTTGCAAATAACTATCTAACCATATCACACAGAGAATAATTTGAGGAAAGACAAGGGTCAAGTCTTTATAAATTTAAATATACTTGGATTTTCTATCATCTAAATGTATTTGGAATCAAGAGTTATGACCACTCAGTGATATTATGGCAGGAAAATATAACTCTATTGGCCATCTACTTTTACATTTATTGAAGGAATCATATTATAATTATAGAGACAATATTCACATACTGAAACAACATCAAAGTAGATTTAGAGGTGATTTCAGGCAGATAACTCTACATTTACCACTCCTCTCAGTCTTGTTAAAACAAGATTGGTTATATGTGGCTAGTTATCTGCATAAATCATTTCTTTTTCACTTTCCACTAATGACCTGGGCATTTTGCTATCAGGCACTTTTCTCAAGTAGGATTTCTCAACTTTTATGACTTTGGCATTTGGGGTCAAAAAATTTTTGTTTTGAGGGACTGTCCTTGGCATTATAGACTGTTTAGCAGCATTCCTCACCTCTACCCAATAGATGTCACTACCAAACTCTGACCCCATCACTTTCTAGTCAAAATAATCCAAAATATCTCCAGATGTATCTAATGTTGTTGTTGCAAAACCCATTGTCCTAGAGTAGAAAAGACAATTAATTAGGACGAATAAGTGTCTGTTTTCTTAATGATACACAAAATATAGGTCACTGTGGGTTCCATGAATGCTAGAGTTGATTAGGACCTAATCTGAATATCAACCTCAAATAAATTGTGCATAGGAAAATATCTATATTTCACTTTTGTACCTTTTTTTTGCTGTGAGAGTTGGCACAAGATGGGAAGCTTGTGCTGAAACTGGATAGTTGGGATATTTTAATTATAAGCTTTGGAAAACCCTCTGAATATGTATTTGGCCCTAACAAGACTGAATGACATGTTAATGAACTAATGATTTAGAGACTAAATCTTTCAGTAATTTTCTTTGCTAATAGTTAGGTTTACTCCCATATCTTGTAAGTTTTCAGCTATTCCCTAAAGTGATCCATGACCCAATTAGCTATACTAGAATGGAAGTTCGTTGACAGAGGAAATCTGTTTTGTCTATGAATAGCATGTACTATTTTTATTACACTATTAGTTCTGCCAGGACCTTTCTTCCTTGCTACTCCTATATTAGTGTCAGATAACACTAATCAATAATGACAGTCTTTCCCATTGATCCTTCTCAGCCTCAGAATCCTCACCAAAGCACTCCAAGAAATCTGTGAATTTATTGTAGTTCACCTATAAAATGAAATATCTGGTTCCAAAGCTAATAAGGACAACTAACATTTGCTTGTTCTATTAAAATATCAAATTTTTAAAAATTTTGAAAATTTGAGACCAAAACAGTCTTGCAAATTAGAAAAAGCAAGTCCTATTATTACTACAAATGGAGGTAAGGGAAGTTGTTCAACTAGTAAGTTGCAAAGACAATCCAATGCAGCTTTATTCTATAAAAGAATTTCCCTGCCTCCACCCCTAAATTTAACACAATTCAAAGTAGACTGAACTATTATGTACTTCGTATATTTCCTTTATTGTATTAACAATAGTCTTAATTGCTTTACTAATTTGTTCAACGATTAAATATTTTTCTTCAAATATCCCAGGGACCTTGCCCAAATAAAGAATATTTGTAAATCTTTACAGGTAACAAAGTGTTTAAGTGAATTTAATCTAATCAAACACAGAATATTTTTGTTTTAATAAAATGAACCATTTGCGTATAGCAGGAATCTCAGTTTTATACCAAGAAATTCTTATCTCACAATTTATAATTATCTTGTGCTTAAAGAGCTGCTGACATCAGAGTGGGCTGGACTGCCTAGGATCTAATTGGATGAGGGTCAAAGGAAAGCAAACAAAAAATGACTCAAGGACAGTGGAGAGACAGGATTCTAAGAATATCTACCTCCTTCAATTTATTCTGTCATCTGGCACAGCCCTTTGGGATTTATGTCTGAATCCCTAAGAGAGAATATCAGCAAAAACTAAAAGAGTTAATTAATTTAAAAATGCACACCATTATAACATCAGAAATAAACCCAATAATGAAAGACAAAAGTGAGACACTGCCTGTGTACTTATTTAACAGAACAACGCACTTCTAGAAGGAATATTCTCCCATTCTCCACGGTGAAAGTAGCATGCTTTGACCCATATAGGGCTATAGAGAACATAGTAGTGATGCATCAGACACTTAACCACTGTGAGTTGGCATAGACCATTCCCTGCCTGAAGTGCTGACAATGTGTGACTTGGCAGTAGTAGTGAGACAAGGCAGCAGTTTCAGCTCAGGCAGGAAGAGTTAGATCCGCTTGGAGGATAATGTAATATAGGGAGCCACAGTAAGACAGGATGATAATAACCATGCCACAGGGAGAGAGAGGGGGAGAGAGAGAGGAGGGAGAGAGGAGGGTGGGGAGAGAGAAAGGGGGGAGAGAGAGAGAATTAGATAATTTCAGATAAAGATAAGTACAAAGCAAAAATAAAACTGGATGGTATGTAAATAACTGGAAAGTGAGGTGTCACTTTGCATTATGTTTGGTGGCGGGGATCTCTGGCCCCAGTTTCTGGCACAGAGCTGCTAAAACCCCTTTTAATTTCTTATGTGATGAATACTAAGAACATCTTTTGTTCTATTTTGTTTTTGACTCTGGTTCCCGACACTAGACTCCCGAAATTCTTAATTTCCTGGGTATTTCTTGTTATAATGAGGTGACAATCAATGGGCTCTTTGAACTCCTGGATGAGGGTTGGTCAAAAGGAAGATCAAACCATAATTAGAAGTTGGGACTTGTCAACCTCACCTCACTCTCATTCTCTTAAGCATGAATAAGAGCTAGAAACTGAATTAATAATTGATCATGCCAATGTGAAGAAGCCTCCATGAAATCCTAATGAGAGTTTGAAGAGCAGGTTGGTGACCATAGACACATAGTGAGAAGGCGACACACCCCACCTCCACAGAAGCTCCTGTGCTGGGAACCTTCTTAGACTTCACTGTGCATGTCTCTTCATCAGAAAAGAAAGGGAAGAAGTTATAATAAAAGTCAGGGAAATCATCTAAGACTTTACTAGTCCTGCTAAGAAGGATAGGTTTCAGCCTGAGTGTGATGGAAAACCATCAAAGGATTTGAAGCATTGGATTGATGCAATTTTATTAGATGTTCTGTGTGGAGAATGGATTTAGGGAATTCTGTGTAGAGAATGGATTTAGGGAATTCTGTGTAGAATTTCCATCAAAAACAGTAACAACTATTTCTCTAGAGTCCAACATTAAGAACTAAATAAATTACACTATTTTTTCTGCTTAGGAAGATGATTACATGTATACATGAATATCAAGAGTTTAATGATTATATCACTGACTAAGTAATAATGAGGGAAAGAAAATTATTGTTATAATTTCTGATTTCAATATGTCTCATTAATAATAGATTTATGATGCCATAAAATGTAATCATAAAACAATTTTGTAGTTATTGTGCCATCAAATTTAATGTCATTAAAACAATTGATTTTTGAATTAAAGGTATGTATAAAATAAACCATCCATTTTTATTATAAATTATTAAGAGAATGCCAGTGTTGCCTCAATAAATCTCTGCATTTATAACAAATTCAAATGAAAACAACTAAAGTTTTGACCAATATTCTTTATAAATTATGAACTTTTCTAAATTTTAGATACTTGAATAATGCTACCCACCATTTGCTGCCTACTCAGACCTCTTTTTACAATGTGAAATAAGTAGAATAACAGTTGTTGAGTTAGAAAATTTTAGTTATAATATGTTTTGGGACAAATTTAGACACTTGAATAACCATATATAATATAAGAATATTTAAGTTCTATTTCCTGTCTCAACAGAATCAAACGTAGTTCTTTGCTCATAGTTGTAATATAATAAATGTTTGTGGTTATTTTTTTAGGCAAAATTACTAGAGTTTAATTTTATGTAGACAGACTAAATCTACATAAATCTTAATGCATTTGATGACTGTTTCAGGAGAGTCATTTTCATGAGTACAATGCAAGAATTCTAAAATTAATTTATTAAAAGGCAGGTATTGCTTCTTAATTTCTTTCAAATATGGGAAAATAATTTTGTAAATTTTGCCAATATTTCCTAGAATTGCCTTCATATTTGAATAATAGTCCAGTGCGATACCTTCAGGCAAAAAAAAAAAATGTGGATGATGAAAGTGAAATGATAATCATATATTTTAATGTACATGTTGTAACATATTTTGAAGTGAAATTATATGATCTAGAAGTCATTTAAGTAGACCTGTCTTCAAGCATGAATAACTATTTTAAAAATTGAACTTTAACATTTACCATATCAAAGTATTATTCAATGACATTAAATCATAAATAAAGAAGTATCTGAGCTTAAGAAAAAAGATATTGCTTGATGTCTAGTATTTCAAACAATAAAAGTGATCAGACATTATGATTCCCATTTTATAGATATGAAAAGTAAGTCTAAAAAAACTAAAATAAGAGATGAAGGTTGAGTTAGTCCTGAAATTTTAATGGCAGTTCCTAAAGTAAAGTTCTTCCCCTGCATCGACCAGTACTCATCTATTCAAATAAATCATCAACTATATGTAAGTAGCATTTATATTTTGATTCTGGTTTTATGTTTTTATTATATACATTTTACACTGAAATACTGTATCATATCGGCTATATGTGTGGGAAATATACTATTTCTTACAGTGTTTCCATAGGCGTCTACCTATAAATTAGACTGCACAAAAATGTAATATTGAGACAGTATGTTCATTTAGAAATGAAAGAAAAATAATTTTAATGCAGCCTGCTAATGAAATTGTACCAGATACTGAAAAATGAATCAGTTCATTAAAATACATATAATGTTAGTGATATAATCCATTTAAATTGAGTTTTCACTAAATCTTCAAGAAAGAGATGGAAAGATCTATATATTCAAACTTGGGGCAAGATTAAATCTCCTTTTTCAATATATATTCAATTCCTTCTGCGTCCAACCTGGTTTTTATGCCAATTGCCTTCATGAATCCTCTACTCCAATGAAATGATTTTACATGATTTGAACATTTTCTTATCTGCCCCTATGTAGCTGCCTTGTTCAATACTCCACACATCCCCCTTTGCCTTCCTAAATCTTGCCTATTCTTTGGATTAATCTCAAACATAACTGCCCTAACTTAAGACATTTACTATAAACTTTTCCTCCTCTGTAATTCAGTGGCATTGAAAATCATGTTAGTACATCCATTTTGAATACTTCATGCATTTTAATATCATAAAATGAAAGCATCCATACACCTACATTTCCATACTCAGAAATATAACCTTTATCTTTCTATAGTTCCTTTATATATCAAGTAAATCTATAACCACTAAATATTTCGCTAAATACAAATATATACATATATATATATCTTATTCCCTCTCTATATTCTTTATGTATTTATATTTCTATGTATTATTTTTACTTCTTTCACTAAATATAAGTACACTTTATTTTTGAGTTTTAAAATTGTATTGAAGGAACATTGCATCATAACATTATAAAGGTTTAGGTGTTCATCATTATAAATCACCATCTATATATGATACATTAACTTTACTACCAAGAGTCCAATTCTATCTTTCATCATATAATTGATCCCTTTTACCCAGGTTGCCTTCCATTCACTCCCCCTCTTTTCTGAAATCTGTAATTTGATTGTGTAGTCTAAAGGTCTGTCTTTGTTTCATTTGTTTGTTCCTATTTATTTTGTTCACTGACATACTCCCAGTGATTAAAGAGTACCAGGCACATATGTGAGACTCAAACAATATTTATCGGATCTCTATTTATATTCTATACTATACCAAATGGTAGAAAACAAATTCTTAATTAACTCTAAGTAAGCCCAAATATTTGAGATTAAACCAAGCTAAATTAGGATTCCTAAAAATTTTCTCATTCTTCTCTCCTAGATTATAGGGTCTTACGCAGTGAATGGAAAATACTGTGGGGGAAGATCTTTTATTTTTAGTCTACTGTTCTGTACATCATCATCATCTCATAATCTTCTTAACTGGATCTGTCAAGATGTATGGTCTGTCCTCAAAATTCTATGAGTTGGTCAGTACTCTGGATTTTACTCATTTGCCCTCAAGTCCTCTTTAAGTTTCCCATAATTCTCTTTGTAATTCAATTGAATGCTTTGGGGATATAAAAGAAATCTTTGTCCTCCAGTTCTGAGTTTTATGAAGACTCAGCCACATGATCCTCTGTCTAATCTGTGGCAGTATCTAAGAACTTCATATTACTCTTTTCTGAGACCTCACTTCTTATCTCTGCCTATGGATCTTATCCTTCCTTCTACTGTCTCCAGCCTGCAGATTCAGAGCTAGTTCTAAAATAGAAGGACCAAAATGAATAGCTTACATTTTTGTATTGTGTCACACCGTTAAATAGGTTTACCTATACCCTGAGTCCAATTATACCCATAACTTGAGCTGACAGGGGCAGAAAATAAAACACTAGCATGGATATGTGTGTGCTGAATAATGGAGATTCCTATGCTCCATAAATCTGTTCTATTTCATACAGTTACACTATATTTAATGACCCCTGATTTTAACAACTGGTCTTATGAAACCCAAGTAAGAGCTTATCAGGAATCTGAGTATTCAAGTTCCACCTTTATTTTTTATAGCTGCTACATCTACCATTTGCCTATTCTATTACCCACTGTAACCAGTAGTTAAGAACAAAAGAGAATTAAAATGGATATTATAACTCTGAGCAGAAATCTAGAAAATTTCACAAGCTCCTATTCCACAGTAATTTCTTCCTTGAGGTGGCTGTACTATGTCAACTAGCTAAATTGGAATTATGTTTCCCAGAAACTCTTGATACCTATGGTTTCAACTAGTATTGACCACAGATAATAATAAAGCACCAGCACCAGCCATGTGTACACTCTGAAGATTGGTGTGGGTCAGGTGAAGCAGCTTTTCATTTGCTTTGTCTTAGACACATAGCCAAACTTGTTGTCATGAAGCAGCATCAGAATGGCAGTTCTTTCAGCTCCGGTCAGATCTGCAGTTTGTCTGATAGAAATCAGAGAAGGCTTCAGGTGTATAGTAAGCAACATACTGAGTGATATTCGATTTCCTGCAGTCAACCTTGTTACTAAGGTAGAAGATTGAATGACATTGAGAGGTCAATATGGATTTTTGTTCACACATGGGTTCTAGTTTGTCCTGGTTCTCCCCTGGTTTATATATGTCCTTTCTTTCCAAATATCTACACTATTGGCATTAGGCCAAATTTCAGTAACAGTAACAACAGCTGTATGTAAAGGATTTAGCCAACAATGATAATTGTGTAATGTCAAATACCTATACTAAATCACTTGTTCTATATTATATAGGGGTTCTGCTTCTCTGATCAAAGTCTGAGTGACATACTCCTCTTCTCCATTTTTTGACAAGTTTCTAGATTGCCTGCCATCTTTATATGTATAAAAATAACCAAAAAAGGCTTGAGACATAGCTTGCATCTGATACCTAACAGGCACTCATTTTCTATTAAATTGACCTAAATAAAAAACCTAAAATGGTATACATATTAATATTCTATATAGTCATAAAGCTCTTGATAAATATGATCAAGAAAGAATATAAGTATTGGAAGACATTTAAGTGGACTTTAGTGAGTGAACTTTAGTGAGTGGACTTTGAGTAAGTATAATTGTTAAAGAAAATCATCCCAAAAGCATCAAATTCAGAACTGAGAAATTCAGTACTCCCATTACTATGTTGTCATTATAAAAACTTTCAGAATAGTGCTTTTCAAAATTTAAACATCCATGGGAAATTTAATGAGGATAAAGGCAACAAATTTAGGAAGCATAACATCGCTTATTTAAATGATAACAATAAAATGTATTTAAATTAATAGTAGTCACTAACAATAGTAATAACAAGAAGTTTCACATACAGGATAACACAGTATAACATTATTCATCATGATTCCTATATTGAACTTAATGAATAATCTCACTTAACAGTGAATAGTCACAGGTGAATGTCCATCCCTGATGGATTTTATTTCTTATACCCCTTCTATTAAATTTATAAACCATATTTCACAATGATTTAGCATAAACACTTGGTGATTCCATTATAGTTCTCAGTATTATGGTTTAAAAAAAAGTATTTCTCACTGAAGAAAACTTGTGCTGCATACAGAGATTAATTTGATGAGCATATTACAGTTAGAAAGAATTTGACCTAAAAGGGATTTTTTTCATATTATGGTGTATATAATTCAAATGTGATTTTTAATAATATGCAATAAGATTTTTGAAGAGCAAAGAAAGTGATTCTGCAGCAGGAGTCAAGCTCCAACCACATAATTGTCTTTATTCCTCAGAAACTTCATTACATACATTTTAAAAGAAAATAATTTTATATACAATTGGATTATAGTAAAGTCTTAAAACCTATCTTTGAAGTTATTATATATTTTATAAGACAAATTCTGTTTTTTTCTGAGGAAGTAAGTTCAGGCTCTCCACAATTTCAAATATATCACAGAGATCCACTTGTATGTCAGTTGAAATCATAGACATTATCATGATATTTTAAAATCTATTTCAGCTCAGAAATTACATGAGAATCTTTTCCCTTCAAAATGAAACTTTAGTCACTGCACAATTCTTCACCTAGTACTCTGAAAAGATATATAATCAAGTGTCTGTGAGTTGCTAACAGTCACACTTTTCAGAGCTTTCAAACACACTGACTTAACAAAATTTTTAAAAAAGGTTATCTTGTATCTTGGTTTTCGGTGATAAATACAGCAATAAAATATTCAAAATCTCTTAATCATATTTGTGTATACCTGTAAAATTGAACCATCTTCTGCTTTTCAGTAACTTAATTCAGCTATACAAAATGGAGTATTACTCATCCCAACTTCAGTTGATATTATTCTTTAACATTGACTGTTATTAACATTATGAAATACCCAACATTGACATCTGATAGAGAATTTTTGCTGATTGCCAGATTCTTGCTCTTCTTCCCTATGAATAGTGGTCATGAACTTCTGGTTTAATTACCTTCTCTGCCATCTAAGACGTGTACATACTAGTGCCATGAATGGATTACTAAAATAATTACTCTTTACATTTTGTTAAAATTTTTTCTTATGTTCATACCTCATTAGTATAGTTATATTATTTAGGGCTAAAATTGATTGTTTTTCTATAATAAATCTTATTTTTCAGACATATTAGAAAAACTCAGATGATTTATCAGAAGTTACATGCAGAAAATGACAGTTTTAATGACTTTTCAAAGTTTCATAAAGAAATGTATTGATACTATGAGTGAATAACTATTGGTTTCCAATAAAATAAAACCTAATGCTTAGATATTTATTTTCATTGTCTATTTTTTAATTACATTTTTTAAATTATCACCCATATAAATTGTGTCGGTGTTGAGAGACAATTCCCCTTAGGTAGCTTAAATTCCTCCATGCTTTTGTAAAAAAGAATTAGGTTTTCTTTTTCTGGATAACATTTTTATGGATGTTTGTGTAAGATCTCAATTATGACTACAGTTGGGGTCCTTGTTACTGATCAACTTCACATCTTTTAGGGGTGAAATGTTCAGTATGATTTCCACACTCACATGGCTGATGCCTAAACTGTTTCACTTGAGCAAAGAGGCTATTTATGTACTCTTTCTCCATGTGGCCCCTTCACCTATATAGCTTGAGACTCTTCATAGTATAGACTTCTCCATGGTAGAGTAGTCTCAGGATAGTTAAGCATATAGCTTTGTGATGATTTTCTTCCTGTACACCTCAAGCAAGTATCTTAGGAGGCTAGGGTAAAAACTATAAGACTCTAATGACAACATTGGAAGTTCTAGAATCTTAGATGTCCATAAACTTCTATTGGTCAGATAAGTGACCAAAGTCATTCTAGATATATAAAAAAGGGGATTAGTCCTCAGCTCTTAATGCAAGGAGGAAAAAAAAAAACAACTTTGTAGCCATCTTTACCCTACCACAGCCATATGTAGATTCCTGAAACTGGGGGGTAAAAAGAATTTCATTATTATTAAAATGTTTATAATTTAGTTTTGGAATACTAAAAGTTTCTTATAAATATTAATAATATTTATTCATTTATTTCCATAAAAGTCATCTTTGTCTTCCTCAATAAATTCTTAGGCTTTATACAAGTCAACTGAAACCCCTGATGAAATTTTGATACAAGTAAATAGATATTATAGAAATGGTTGTTCTATCTTTAAAATTTTTCCAGAGGGATTTCTAGAAAATAGCATTTCTAATATTCCCTATGCAAATTTTCAGTGTAATAATCCTCATTGGTGCCAATAAAAACTAACCATGGTGGAATACACTTGGAAAGAAAACTGGTAAAAGTGATAAAAATGCAAAGCTAAAGTTATGTTGCTGACTTTAGAACTTTAGCAAACCAGAAAAAGACCAGGGAGAAAAATGTCTTAAATCTTCACTTGGTAGAAGGTAAAGGATTTGAAAAACTGATAAAAAAATTAAAAATTAAAAAACTTAATTTAACTAGAGATGCAATGCAATACATTGAAAATACATAGAAATAAACCCAGATTTATGTATGACATAGAACTTCCAGAATTCTAGTCCAAATTTTAGTTTTATTCTACTATCGAAATGAATATGGACAAGTCAAAACTTCTTCACCTTCTTTTATTAAATTATAAATTGGACCACATAAAGTAGATTATCCCCCCCTTTTTAAACTTTACTGTGTTTTATTCTATCTCATACAATGTATGTGTATATATGTATGTATATATAATATTAATATTTCTGCCTTAAATGATTAAATAAACTTACACAGTGTCATTTCAAAGTCTTTGTATCTAGTGCAATCTGGGGAACTCCCTTTTGCTAAATCATATCATTTCAGGAAAATTCTACTGGAAGAATGTGATCCCTAGGTTGTATTTATAAGAACACGAAAGTGATAGGAAGAACTAAGTAGATATTTTTGAGTTAACACTTGAGGCATTTCTCATTCTATGTCCAAAAAGATCCAATTTGAATTGAAGGGGATCATAAAAGAAAGATCATATCCATTAGCAGTTGAAGCGAATGCTAATGAAAATGAATTAGAAACACAACTCATTCTAGGAGTCCATACACATTATCAGAGCTAACTCTGATGGACACCATAATCCTGTGTTATTCAGGAAGTTTTTTAAGATCAATTTCCCCATATAAAGGCTGGAATCCTTGGGAAATTACAAGTCTTATAAGATAAAGTAAAAGTTCAAATTTTTGTATTTCAGTAAGATATAGTATTTTTCATTCATCAATACATACTCTGTTTACATCAACTAATGATTAGGATATTTGGAAACAGAAACTATTGAATATTGTTAGTGAGATTATAAATTAACATTGCCACTTCAGAAAGGTATTTATTTCTAATCAAGAGGAAATCATTGGATTTATACTTACATTCATGGGTAATAAAAAATAATATTAGATGAACAGAGCATAATGGCTAGCAATGATATATTCATAGATAGTCATCTAAGTATGTAAAAACAATAGTAGCCTGAGGTTAGTTGTGTGGTCCTTGGAAATAAGTATAATGCTACATTAAGACCAACTGGATTGTGACAGAACGCAGAAATGCTCTAGTTCTTCCCTCTGTGTATTTGTGCACTTTGCAATGTGACTATGCAGCTGCTTCCAGCAAGAGGTGAAAATCATTCCCTGTTTGATGCCCTTGTAGCTTATTTTGAATATAGAATGTACAGAGTGAGGTGTATCTATTCCAAGACAATATCAAGAGGTATTGCACACTTCCCCTCTCTCCAAACCCTTTCAAAGCCATATGAACAAATTCAAACTGATAAATAGGAATCTGAGATACCGTGTGTAGCTGATGTGAACTTTCCCAGCTGACACTCTCCTAGACTAACCAGGTGCTAGCAGATGACCTCAGACACTGAGATTAAAAAAACTGCCACACAGAATTTAGAACAAACTGCTGACTTATGGAATTGTGGATCAAATGGTTGTAGTTTTAAACTTGTAAGTTTTAGACTAACACATTTTTGGAATGGATCAGTTTTGAGTAAATGATATATAAGGGAATAACAGACACTATCCACCTGGAGCCCCAAGGGAGAATTTGGTTCATGAGATGACAACTTTTCTTCTGAAAAAGTGTGAAATACAGAAATGATGTCTTGTTGCCATACTGTTTTGTTTGACCTTATTACATTCCACTGGAGGCCTGAGGCAGACCTGAAAGAATGTGAGAGCATTTATAGAATGCTAGAAATAAGATTTCCTTGCTTTTATGCTTTACTTTTCAATCTATCAAAAAATCATCAGATAACATTATAAATTTCTAGATTATATTACAGGTATTTTGTCTTTTTAAGAATGTTATGGGAAAAAAAGATGGAGTCTCCTAACTCTTGTACAAGAACTTAAATCCAACTCATCTAGCACTTGCTATTCATATATATGATGGGTAGAGATAAACCAACATCTTTTTCCTCCGCAGTCTTATTTTATGGAATAAAGAAGGGCAATGGATTTTTTTTAAATGGCTTAAAAAAATCTCACGTTGTGTTGTAAAGTATATACCACATTTCATTTCTTTAAAGCCATCAACACGGAAAGGAAGGACTTTTTAATGAATTATTTGTGTTCACTGCAGTTAAATGCACTTGGATCAAAACTGACATTAGAAAACTCATGGGATTCTCAGCATGAATTTTAATTAAGATCTTCCTGACAGGTTTAAAAGAGTAAATATTAAAAAACAAAACTCAACCTATATAAAATTTATCAAATCATAGTCTTTAATAGCACTCCTGTGTTATTCAATATAATGATGATACTTGCTAACCCCCTCCAATATTTGTAATGATATTTTGATATTTACATAACTGGAAATTTTTTGAAGTTCTTATTCTGTTTTAGTGACATAGAAAAATCAGTATTCTCACATTCTAGAAATATTAGTTGACTTAAATACAATTAACCAACATTTTCATATATTTAACTTCAACCGAATGTAAGCCTAACGTAGTACAAAAAGTACAAAATCTTGGTAAGAAGCATATCTATGACCAAATACCATCATAACCTATCAAATATATCACTGTAACATTAACTAAAGACCAGGATTTTAAAGTTTGCATACACATCTAACGTGTATGTCACCCTCCATTCTACTTTCTGAAAACTCTGCTCTGAATTATTCTAGTAACAATCCAGCCTGCAATTTTTAGATTTGGGTTTGCAGTATCTTCACATATATTGAGAAACTTCATTCTTTGCTTCTTTTATTCAAATATCAAAGAGTAACTCAAACACTCAATAAATATTTCTATAACTCTTTCACCTGAAGCATTCTCTCCTTCTGTATTCTCATACCAAGTAACACATAATCTATCATTGAAAAATCTATATTTAAGCACATAGGTGCTATATTCTTTTTTGCTATCAGTAAAACTGCACAGAAGATACTCAATATTCAATAAATGTTTTTTATAATTGTAGTCCCCTTTTAGTTAATTAAAATAAAACACTTTTAGTTTCAGTTGCAAAAAATAATTAGTATACACACATATGATTATCATGATAATTCTAATTAAAATCCCTTACTATATTTTCTTGTGATGAGAACTTTTAAGATCTACTCTTTAAGCACCTTTCAGATATACAATTCAGTATTAAGTAGTCGCACTATAAATGTTGAATAAATAACTCATTTGAAAGTACAACTAAGAAGCGATAATAAATGATTATCTAAAGTGATCTTACAGAGGTGCTTTCAATTGTTCAAAATAGATGTACAGCATATGAATACATTGACATATTTTGGAAGACTTAGCAGAAGCGAGAAGGTGATACTTTTCTACCCACAATGTGAAGGGATTTAAATTGTTGTATTCAATAGACGAATGATTTCTGAAGAGGATATAGTTTTCTCTTTCAGTTAGAAATTAGAAAGGTTCTCATTAGAAATAATATTACTTTTATTTCTTTCAACAGCACTACTAAATATGTTGGGTATTTGAGCACAATACTATTTATTGAAGAATTCTGTGTAGTGATAAAAAAATAAAAATAGTATTTCTATCAGTTGGTGAAGTGATATATAAACTATGACAGAATCTTAATGGAATATTGTTTATTAGTGGAAACTAGCTAGAGTATATATCATCATAAATTTCAAAATTTTAATGCTAATCAAAAAGTATATTATAAAACGGTGTATGCTATGTACATTCAAAAACATAAAAAGTGAGACAATATATTTCTTTAGGTACAGTTGTAGGAATATCAAAATTAAAGACATGAAATTGATTGATTTTCAAGAAACAGAATGGCCTGGCCTATTTGAAAAGGAAAAAGGGCTAGTTAATTGTTTTTTGGAATATTCTATTATTTGAGGCAAAATCACAATTACTAATATTTATTAATTTGGGACAAAAATTTATGACTATTCCTGTGTTAGTCTTTGAATGCTTAAGTATGTTTACATGATTCAAAATAAAAAATAAAGCAAGTTACTTCTCAAAAAATTAATGCCTAAGCATACATTAAGAAAAACTTTAATCTGTTTTAAACAACAGGCCCTTATGTTTGTATGAAAGGTGTTAAGTTAGATGATTTCCCCAAGGTTACTTAGGAATAAAAGATAGACCTTGCATAATAAATCTGAAGGCTCGACTCATATTCTAATACTTCTTTCATTAAAACAGGCTTAAATGTTGATATGTATTTTACATGATCTGTGTATAAATATGTCTTTGTGATCTTCACTCGAAGCCTGGTAAAAACAAAGTTGGTTGAACACTCCATCATGCTAGAATGTTTGGAAAAGGAATAAGCATGTTGGTACCAGAGATATCAGAGAAAATGTAAAAACTCTTCACATATTTTATATCAGTTTTCCTACAGAAGAGAATAATGGTCAACCTAGAAAGGTAGATATTGCTAAGAAAATAATTAAGGCTGATGATGAAATAATAAGGTAGTTAGATTATTTTCTAGTTATAAATGATCTTAAATGTCTTGCTCTTAGAGTATTTGAAGTGAGACTTTGAAATTGTGCTGATACCAATGATATACATGTATGTATATGCATATATAGTAATTATATATAAGGTATAAGATATATCTTATAATATATATAATATACAAACATGCACACACACATATATATATACACACAGACATATATAGGCACATGGGGTGAAATAATAATTAACATTAATTGATCTTTTACATTTATTATTTCATTTAATCCTCTCAGCAAAGGAGAAAAGCAAGCACAAAAATGTTTACATCATTCAAGTTCACATAATTTTTGAAAAATAGGGATGGGATTCAAGTCCAAGTCATTAGACTTCAGAGGACAAACTCTCCATTAACCTCTCCATTTGTGAAAGCTCTATTTTGAAAACTATCTAGATGAGCAAGTTTGACACTGATCCTGGCAAATGCAAAATTAATTATCTCATAGATAATCTGTGGGTTCTTTAGTGAATTAATCCATATTGTAGACTGAGCTACTATGAAATGTCTGCCTTGCCTGATTAAACTGAAAAGCTGGACAGGTTATTAAAAAATTCTTAGCTAGTATTCTCCAAGGAATAAAACCATTACACTTCGTCACAACGCTTATAGTGAACAATTTCTCCCATGCTGATTAAGTGCTGCACCCATTAATTTTCTAATTAATCACAGGTGAAGCCCAGGAATTTTGATACTACCATATATATCACTAGTATCTTTGTCTCTCTACTATGTTGACTTTCCTAGAAGGTCATCATTATGGTTGAATAAAAAGCATTAATCAACAGAACTGGGTCTGGCACAATGGAAAGTTTGAGTTAGTGCCAGGTAAACACAAATAAAACAAATTATTGTACAAAATCTAGGAGCTCGTACAATTGTACATGGTCTAGGAGCTTGAGCACCCAGATTTCATTTCTTAAGCAGGAAGGAGCTGTAATCTAGGAACTGTGGGAAGAGGCTGTCCTATAAAATTGGGAGCTTCAAAAGACTTGTCAGTGAAAATTGGTCTAGAAAAATTGCTGATTGGCTGAGGAAAACTAAGGAAACAAGGATTATGACCAGAAAAGGCAACAAAACTCACTTATGAGTAATACTAATTCCAGACTTGTGTCTAAATTAACACTCTGTTCAGAGTTACCTCAGAGGAAAACAGAAAATTTCTTGTAGGTTAGGAGGGATATTGGGCTGCTATTTTCTCATTTCTTTGTCTAGTTTTAGTATTACAATAGCAATAACACTGTCGGTCTCCGATCTTATCAAAAACATCTCCAGACATTACCAATATCTCTTTAAAACAAAAAATTTCCTCACTGATAAACACTGGTCTACATATTGCATGTTTCTAATTATATTTTTGGAAACTATATTTTTGGAACATTAAAAACTATGTAGACATAAAACACATCAGTAGTTGAAGGAATTTGGGGGGAGACTACAATAGGACTGTTTTGTATCATGATTTTTGGTGAATACATGACCCCATGCATTTTTCAAAAGCCCATAAAAACTGTACACCACAGAGTGAATATTACTATATGTAAATTTTAAAAACCCAGCCTGTTAAGGGAAATCTAAATCAAATGCAAACCGATATATGAACCTAAATATATGATAAATGAGTAACATAACCACATTTAGAGTGGGAAAGGAAAAATATCAACTAGCTTTAGCTCCTTTAGAAAATAGTATTTTACATATTAAAAGGCTATAGACAAAAAGAAGTAGGCAAATAATGTACTCCAGTAGGTTAATTTATTTCTCAAATATACACAGGTTAGGAATTCTTAAATTAATCTATGTATATAATAGGACTGAACAAATAAATATAAATAATGCAAATAATAGAGCCTGATTCCTCAATGTCAGAAGGAAAAAATGCATATATTAAAAGGAAAAGACTATAATGAAACCTGTAATGTTAAATTGTATGTGGATATATAATTATGATCTCATGATTTTTAATACACACATTTAGAAATAAACATAAAAGTGCTTTTCTGCACCTATTCTTAATCTAAGCATAGTCTGCTGAGAGGACCTTGAAACAGTGACACCCCATAGCAGTGAGCATATTAAACATTCAGACATTAATGTTTAATTTGCATTTTCCAGTAAAGATGAAATTCATGGTGTTTTCTCCCAGGTCTAGGGAAGGAAAGTACAAAATGAATCTGGGGCATCTTGTGGCTTCAAAAAGTAAAGAAGAGCTCATTAATAGATAGATGGAAAGGGGACATACTGAAATAGAACAGGAGGCTCTGAAAGAGCTCCAGTGACCAACCTGGAAAAACTTGAGCAACAAAATAATGATAGTATTAGAATAAAACTTCTAGAAAAATAGTCATAGATTCCACTTATATGAATGAGTAACCAAATAAATAAATAAGCATGGAAGAAGGAAAAATTCCTTATAAAAAAATTCAATTAATAAATGTAAAGAAAATTAAATTTCCATTATAACTCCACAGTATTGATTATTAGTGGCAAGATTTCATACTAAAATTATTATGCAAACTTTTGAGTAGAAATAGGATTTAGGACATTTGTATAGTGCCAATCTTCCACAAGATACTTATTAATATAGAGCACGAAAACAGTAACTTTAGAGTGTATCACCCTGGCATCCACCATATCAAAAAAATGTTCAAAATTAGTATCACCTGTTAGGACACGTAGCTTCTTATAAGATGTATAGAAAAGTACACATCTCTTCTGTGATTTTCTTAACAAAGATGCATAACCTCAGTCTAATCATATATACACATAAGATAAACTTACAGGGACACCTGATATGGAAAAAAAGGAAGTGATAGAGAGTTGCAATGACAGCAGATGTGGATATTCCTATTTGTACCCAGAAAAATGAAACCATGGACATCTAGCATGATGATCTTGTATCTATGAATGGATCACTGACCTTGGCTGGTCAGTACTCCACTCAGGACAGGATGAAGATAAACATGCTTCTTCATTCCCCCTTCATAATACACTGGGAAAAGTGCATGAAAAGAATTTTCTCAGGTGTATATGCGATGTGTTCTTTTCTCATTTCACATCCATCTTAAAATTATCCCAATTGCTTACCACCCCTAACATTACTCGGATTTATTAAAACAAAACAAAAAACTGTGGGACCAATGACTTCCTACAACCTTTAAATGTCACGGAGACAAGTCACTAGCCAATAAGAAAAACTCATTTCTTTTTGTCCTGACTTCAGGTGTACTGAAAGTCACCTTCAAGTAAACAGTTCTTTCAACATTAAGGTTCAGCCAAAGAATTTGAAACTTGTTTTAAATATATTTAATTAGAGCTAAGTTCTTTGAAGGACTTTAGATCCTTCTAATAAAGATTTATTCAATTGTGTTAGATTGAAGAGTTTGGACATTTTAAGCTCAATAAATAGACTGCTCAATTATTAAACCTTTCCCAGTCCCTTGAACCAGAATCAATATTCTCTTCAATCTCTGAGCTCATTTCAGCTATAAAAATTATGCAACATTTATTATATTGCAACATGAATCCACTCATTATTTAGTGGATAAGCCTGATATCCTTTATTAGACTTTACTTTGCTTAAAGACAGAGTAGTCTTATTTAACTAACCCATCAATTACTTTGACTAATGCCTTGTATATTTCGAGGAATAGATATTTATTGACTCAAATAGATTGTTAGTTGTCTTGTACTTTCTGGAGAGATAACTGATATCTGCAGCTCCATACATGTATTTTTAACTTTATATCTCTAAGCTCCATGTTTATCTAGCTAAATATATCTAATATGGGGCTATAGATATATAAATCTAATATAGTGCTATAGGTATAGAAATAGACACAATTCAGCAAATCTTGGTTACTACCTAGTGTTTATCTTTAGTATTTCTATAATATACACTCTCATATAACTAAAAATCGAGTGATTCTGTCAAACCACAGATTATATTTTAGGATTAAAAAGGAATACAATAATGTTAACATAAAATGTTTATACAAATCTGCATTTACGGGAAATTTTAGGTAAAGGATCAGAGGAAAATCATCTATTTAATCATTCACAAATCATTTAGTTGTTTCTTTCAGTAATTCAAAGAATGAAACACTTAATAGAATATGAGCTCTGGAGGGAATTTTTGTTTTGCTTGTTAATATGTTCTTAGAGATTAAAGTTATATCTAGAAGATTATGGGGTCTCAGTAAATATTCATGAATTGAAGGAATTCATGAATTACAGAAATAAATACATATCAGAAAATGTTTTTTTCAGCAAAGACATTTTCTTATTCTCTGCTGAAAAGAAATAATTATATATTGCCTGGAGGGATTCCTAGTCATACGGTTTTTGTCTTGACTTTTTCTACAACTTGCTGAAGATATCAATTTGACCATACTACAATATTAGTAAGAGAATACAAAACATGTGCATCTAAAAAGACAATCTGATCATTTCTTTTTCACTTAAAGGTAACAGGCTTCCCTTTTTTTATAGAGTAAATGATTGACAATGATGGCATTCAATTCTAATTTATCTTTCTCACTTGTGACTCCTAGTCTTATGTATAATTGACTGTCATGTCCTGAATTTCTATGACAAATACAAGGGGTATTCTTTATAAAAGTAAATAATGCCCTTCCTAATTGCTCATCTACATAAATTATCTCTTGAGAATCTATATGTCCTATTACATACTGGCTGAATTTGTATGTCTGCAAGTTCACAGATGAGGTAAATCTGTCATATGCCACATGGCCAGATACAAACACAAAAAAATTCCACTGGTATTGCTTAAACAGTATTGACTAAGAAACATAGCAATTCATTCCATCTTTCTTAGCCTACCTCAAAATGTCAAGACCATAAATCTGTGTAGATATGCCAAATGGAATAAAACACTTTTAAATGCTACCATTTAGAAATAATTTTATACTAAGCACTTGGGATGTAAAAAAGGAAGCTTGGCTGTCACTTGGGAAAGCTGATAGGCAATCACAGCTTTGTCAGTTATTTGCTATTTAATGCTAACTAGGAGAGAGCCTTCTTTTTAATGTCACTTTGTTACCAGTAGAAATAGGGCGGTATCATTTCTCTAACCAGTGACTAATGTTAAAGATAATCTGAGTCAATGTTTTTCAGTAAAGAGACCCTGTAAGGATTTGTTACATGGATTAGTAGATACTACAGCATGTACCATGTTTACCCTTTATGGGTATACATGATAGCATATGTAATGGCAACATATCATCTATCATATTAGGGTCAACTTTGTTAATTCACATCAAGAAACAAATTTTAAGTGTTTATTGGTTCTAATGTTCTTTGTAATATATTTACCAACTAATTTGAAGTAGGTTTACCAACTATTTATGAGTTTAATGCATTTCATTCTAAGAAGAAAGCTAGAATGGTGTTGTCCCCATTCTACAGATGTATAAACAAAATGTCCCAAATGATAGGTAATTTAAATTTGCATGAAATTTAGACAATGGAGCTAGACCTTAGAACTTACAAAACCCAGAACTCTTTTCACTATACCCCACTGCCTACATTCAACTTTTCTAACAGCATTTTTCTACGAAATGAAATTTGAAGTACAAGAAGATGAGGTGATTATATTCACATGCTGTCAAACAAGTTCGTGTGGCAACCTCCCTTTTTCTTGACAACTTCAGCCTGGTTCACAGGTTCATTGCGAGTTGCACAGCATCAGTGAAACATTAACTAGAATTTAAGCCTAGCATTTAGTTTTTCTTCAGAAATATCTTGACATTTAGGGTTTTTTTTAAAAAGCTGAAGTAAAATTTATATATCTTTGAGTTAATTTTGGAGGACAAAGTTGGGCAATACAAAGAAAACTGACTAGTAAATCAGCTAATCTGTACTTAAATTGCAATGGTGGAATAGACAAACTGTAAGGTTATGACCTACAATCTGTCTTTAGATGAATCTGTTAGTACTTTAACTCAATTTCTTTAACTGTAAAACAAAGATAATAATTCCCACCATGCAGGTTTTAATCTTTCTGCACAATTTTTTTGAGAAAATCATGGGAGCACTGTGAAAAAGGGGGTGGGGCCTTAATTAAATATCAAAAGTACTACATTATGCTGAATTAAATAGTTTAATAGAGTCTTTTACAGTCTCTATATGCTAATATAAATGATGAACTCTAGCAAGGGGATTCTGCACACAGCATTTCCTAAATAATTTTTAGTATTTTTAACCCCAAACATTTTAAACATAGTTCTTGCCTCTGGATTTGGTAGTACTTCTCTGCAGTTTATTATCTCTCTGTAACTGATACAACTTGTAGAAAGACCAGTAATGGTATTTAGAAATATTTAAATGATAATAATTAAGCAAGCTCTTGATTGCTGATAGGATGAAGTATAGAAATATCTTAGTTGCCAGTTGTGCTTTTTCATGCTGTGCTGTATGTCTCAGAGGAACAAAAAACAAGTTAGGTGATTGTGCTCTGTTGTTACTAGTGAACATCATTCCTGGATGATGCTTTTTGGAGAAAAAACAAAGGTTACAATGGTAGTATGGAAAATATAAAGGAAATCACTTATCATTATTGCATCTAGAGGAGACAAAAGTCCATTAAATGCTAAGAACAAAATAACTTTCAATATAAATCATAAACAGTCTAAATATTAGTAGTTCAAATGACTTTTAAGTAAGGGTTCAATGTCATATTAATCAGAGATCACATAAATTAGATTTGGAAGTGTAATCTGCTAGCATGGTTTTGTAATAGATATATTTACACCAGGATTTATACATCAGAATTTATCTTACCTCATTGTCATTAAGTATAATTCATAACATCATCTTATTGAAAAAAAATGACATGAAGGAGGATCTATCAGTGCAGATTGCTGATTTTATCACTCTGACACATCAGTACTAAAATGTGCTGTCTCTTGAGTGAATATATTTATCTAAACGAATTAATACAGTACTCTATAAATTGATCATGCTAGCTTAGAAATGATTAACTTCCTTAAAAGTATGAGAAGAATGACTGTAATTTTGTATAATAACTTTTATCACAAAATTGTCCTGATATTTTGCTTTATATTGGCAACAATCCATCACCACTACTATGTCTCCCAACTGCTGAGTTTATAACTTTGGGTCTATTATTCTTTGAGAATTGTAAAATCAACCTTTCATTCTTAGTTAAATTAGGAAGGAACTCTATCTTTTTAAAGGTCAAGATATCCTTTATAAAGAAGATAAGTTTATATTCATTGTATAGCACTACATAGACATATAAGTAATCATTTTTTAAGTTATAATTTTTGGTGCACACATTTGAATTAGTGTTGTCAGAAACTGGTAGAATTAAGCACTTTGTTGTGTGTAGGCTAAAAGGTGTTTTAACTAAATCAGTCTTTGGAAATGTAAATTAACTTTTATGGAGAGAGTATATTTTATCCTAAACACTGGACAATATTTTCTCTGAATGCTGTCTCATGCATAAAATTTTAGCAAATTACTGCCTTTTGTAAAGATGTAGTATTTCCCATCTATGATAAAGACAGAATCAAGGTATCGCAAGAACATTGTTGATAAATAGAATATATGAGGAACAGACATAGACAGATCTATAATTATTTAGTAGTCTGAGGAAATTATAACAGAGGAAATGATCAAAACTCATCCCTACCATGGTGTTATAAAAATTCTGTCTAACCAATGGCAGTCATAATGTATGTAAGCCAACTGAAAGTGCATTAGTATCTGAGGAAGAATAGATATTCAGGAATCATGGTGGTATCATGAATAAGGGAGAAAGCATGCTGCTCTATGGGGTGAGATTCAGATTTAGAAGCACCTGTCCTTGTCTCTGGCACATATCAGAAAGTCAGACCAGAGAAAAAGCCAATGAGAAATATGGACAATGTTGCAATTTAAAAAGCTGTGACTCATCAAATTCCAAACTTAATCCTTCCCTGGAATTACAACTGTACATTAATTCTAGATCCAGCTGTTTTGAGACTGATACCACTAATATAAGTATAGACCTTTTTGATCAGAATTGGTTCATTGTTTGGACAGGACTGAGTCTGAAGTCAAGGATATAGGGGATAACTATGGAAAGGCAGAGAATGATTGACATTTTCCTAGAATAAATATTAAAGACAATTTTATGTTGGGTTAAGATTTACTTATAATTTAGGGAGGAAATATATTCTAATCTCAAAGTGAAAAAATGACTACATGATTTCTAAATATTTTATCAAAATTATCATATTATCATAAAAATAATAGTCCTTTTATTTTGAATAGTCCATATGTATAATTATATATGCTGAGTTATTAGTATTACGTATCCTATTAAATTCCCACAACAGTCATACAAAATATGTTATCTCATTTTAACAATGCAGAATCTGAGACAGAGAGATTAGGTAGCATCAGAGTTTGAATTATGGTTTTACTAGTTTATTATTCCATAACAAATGACTCCAACATTTAGTAGCTAGAAAAAGTTATCTTATATTTTCAATAGGTTAGGAATCTGGGAATGACTTAGATGAATGCTTCTAATTAGGTTCTTTCAAGAGACTGCAATAAAAGTGTCAACTGGACCAGTAATCATCTCAGGGCTAGATCTGAGGAGGAACTTTCACAAGTTCACACTTGTGACTGTCAGTGGATCTCAGAAGTCCTCACTCATGAGAGTCTCATGGAAGACTCTAGCCAAGGCTGAATGAAAACATAGCCACTCGTTTCTCTTTCCATCTCTCCCTCTTATTGCTCAGACTGAGAGGAGAGGAGAGAGAGAGGGAGAGGAGAGAGAGAGAGATATTGGTGAACATGAAGGCCGAAGTCAGAGGGCCAGTCTTTTTCTTTTATGACCTAATCTTAAAAGTAACATCCAATCACTTCTGTCATATTCTGCTGTTTACAAGCAAGTCAATATTCCCACAGCACACTCAGGAGAGAAGCTTTCACAAAAAACTAAATATCAGAGGTAAAGGTATTGGGACCCACTTTAAAAGGATGCCTACCACAGTATATATTACCTCAAAAACAGTCTCCACAAAAACACTTTATTACCTTTCTCTAAATTTTTAAACTCTAAGTTCTCATGCCTGAATTTTTCTAGTTACACAGTCATAGATTTATAATATTACAAACCAAGTAGCATAGCTATTTCTGCCTTTTTTGCTTAGTTGATAACTGTCCTTTAGAAAAGACGAACATCTCTGCAGAAGGTAGCAAGTTCAATCTTCCTGAAGCATATATTTTTCAGTGAGCAGCAGCTCCCTGCTATTAAGATAAGAAATAAAATGAAACTGAGTTTTCAACCTTGCCTGTGAGGCAAGTTTTTTTCCTCTTATTCTTTCTTTGTAAAATGGAGATACAACAGTAAAATCAATGCTTCTATAACATAATCTGAATGAATGCAGGATATCTACATTCAGACATCCAAGCACATGCATTTCTTATCCTTATTTTGTTTCATATATAAATTCAAAATTAGGTAGTGAAGTTACAATGTTCTGTTTTGTTTCTATGTTTGTTACAATTGTGTTTTATGAGGTACTAGTTTTTTTTTTAATCTATTCTGATTTATTAATGTAAAACTAATTGGTTTCCTTCCCAGCACAGAAAGAAAGAAAAAATCAATTCTACAAAGGTAGTAAAATTTTAATAATTTCTTTTCAACACAGCGAAGAAAACTCAATTTATAAATATTTAAATTCTACTTTCCTTTAAAATAGTATTAATTCTAAGCAATGATATTCAAACTGGCTGTTCTATCTTAATTCTCATTTGATTTATCAAGGATTTAGGTTGTCTTTGGAGAAATAATTAGTTTCATTTAATTATTCCTTCACCTTGAAAGTGTAATTCTACTAGCATTATATAATGCAAAAATAAAATGTGAATCAATTTTAACAATAATCTAGGAAAGACAAGGAAATACAAGGTTGACAGAACTCATTCTTTTAAAGTGTATCAGAACTGATTCCATTTTGCAATCAATGGTTTTATGAAAATATATAAATAAGTTTTTAAAAGACAAACTACAAATTTTATAACAAAATGCAACTATTTCTACTCCTCTCTTCCCAAATCATAATTCTTAATCCCCAGCAACAACCCCTAATATACTTTTAATTGCTACCTCAGGTATTTAAAATTCTAATACTGCTATTCCCTCCATTTTCAATTTTAGGCAGTATTATTCTCTGAACAAAAGAGAATTTGCTTCTTCTTCAAAGCATTTATCCAGCTGACACACACATAGACTCAGAGAGGCATTCCCTATAGTCTCCTGATGCAGTCGTAATTTCTAACTGTATCAATGTGCAGTGCTTGTATTGTTTTAAAGAGGTAAATATTGTTCACAGTAAGACTAAGTAGTATACTAAAATTACAATTCTTTACATCACTTTGTTTCTCTTGAAGATAATAATTGTCTTATAACTTTTAATTTCCTCTCCCATAAATTCAAGTGCATCTACAAATTGCTGCTAGTCTATGTTGAGCTATATACAATGTGTATGATACACGTACTTTGGCATATACACGACCAGATGCAGGAAATTTTGTCGCTTGAGACATTTCATTTGGGCTGTTTCATTCAAGGGCATGTTTCATCTTGGATTGCCAAAATTTGTCAGAACAAGATGCTAAATTATAAAAATCATAACTTTACATTCAGATACACTGCCTATGGCACTGCTACAAGGTGTTTCCCCAACACACAGGAATTCAGGTAAATTCTGTTGCTGTACCACTTCCATTAAGAAAAAATGTTTGGTGCATTTGTTATCACGAATTGAATATTAACTAGCATATGCCTGATTGGAGAGAATCTTCATGTTTTTATAGAATTTGATGAGAACTGTTTTGTTTGCTATTTATACACAATTTTTCCACAAACTATTTTTTGGCCTCTTCAAGTTTCATACGCACTATCACCTACCCTACTTAGCTTTTAGTGTCAGAATAATATACTCTTATTTTGTAAACCTCTGGTCTGAACTTTGATGCCACCAAGGCAAATTAGCATAATGGTAGGAATAGATTATTGGAAGTCATTCTTATACTGAGACTGCTGGCAGACGGTTCAATTATAATGGAATTGATGTGATTGTCATAAATATATCCCTCCAAACATAAAATAATGTGTCTCCAGCACAACTTCTTCTTTGTCAGAGCCCCAAAATGCCTGTAACCAACCATTTTAATGTACCTGTACAAGGAAATGGCTGTTGTAAGCAATAATGATTACATAGTCTCTTACAAATTTTTACAAAATCATTTGAAGATGTCAACACATTGCTAGGGCCCCTTCCAGTCATTGAAAGGAGCCTGTCCAAGTGAGATGAAGACACTGACAATTCATTAACTTCACAGTTAACTAATTAACTTTACATTAAATCCACCTAGTCTAAGCCAGTCCCTTTTTTCAATGCATATTTACCAGTGTCTTCCTGAGAAAGGGGCAGGGGAAATTAACACTCGAATTCATGTATGTCTAAAGATTGTTCCATATTCATGTTTAATTATTAGTCGGGTATAGGTAGAATACTAGGTTGAAAATCATTTTCTCTCAACTTCAAAGGTACATTGAGAGTTAATTCTAAATCTAGTTCCTCTATGTGATACTTTCTATACATTTTCATTTGGAAAATCTTAGGACTTCTTATAGATTGACTTGTCTACTTAAAATTCATACATGAAGACTTCACCTCAACTACCTTGGTATATGCCCTTATGTGGAAACAGTCATTACAGCTATAATTTCTTAGGTTAAGATGAAGTCATTATGGTTGGCTCTAATCCAATATCATTGGTATCCTTATTAAGAGGGAAAGTTAACCCAAAGAGACAAAAACCTGTAGAGAGAAGACAATGAAGAGAAACAGAAAGAAGGTAGCTATGTACAATCGAAAGAGAGAGAACATATCCTGCATACATAGTGCTCCAAAGTACCTACCTCTTCTCACACCTTGATCTTGTACTTTTAGCCTCCCAAACTGTGAGAAAAAAATTGTTTAATCATTCAATTTTGTTAGCTTGTTATAGCAGCTCTAGAAAACAAAGGCTCTTGTCTTTAAGCCAAGTGTTCTATAATTTAATCAATATTTAAAGACGTGTTTTCATTTATTTTTCCTTGGAATCCCTTTTAATATGGAAACATGTTTCAGGGACATGACTTTTTTAAAATTATGTCTTTGATGAATGTCTACTCTCAAATTTCTGTTATCCTTTTTCTGAAATTAATGAGTATATTTTAAATGAACATCTTGGTTTAATTCTCAATCATCTCAAGTTTATTTTTTCTATAACATTGTTTTTTCCCCCACAGTAATTTTCTAGGTTTTATATTATATCCATTCTTTGCATTTATTTCTACTGTATTAGGTTTAATGTCTAATAATTCTTTTTACTATCCAATAATTCTTGTTTTGTTTCCTCAGTTTTCCTTTTCAGTATCATCTTATGTTTGTTATTGTTTGTTTCTTCTTTTTTAAATTATATTTTACAATTCAGAAGATTTGAAATTTACATTGGGCTCAATATGGCAGATCTAATTGACCTTGGTTTGATTCAATCATGATTAACTACTGAGTAGGCTAGGGTCCTTCTCTGCTTAATATGTTCTTTTATCAACATGAAGTTGGATCAATTTCTCTATATTTGTTTTGGAGTGTTGTAGAATCATTCTTTCATTCCTATACTCTACCCAAATTTCAAAGTCTGGGTCACCAGTGATTCCATGTTTCTAAGTAAAATTGAAAAA
Source organism: Solenodon paradoxus (assembly GCA_004363575.1). Taxonomy (NCBI): domain Eukaryota; kingdom Metazoa; phylum Chordata; class Mammalia; order Eulipotyphla; family Solenodontidae; genus Solenodon; species Solenodon paradoxus. The sequence continues at coordinate 1,024,306 of RJWH01000173.1, read as the reverse complement.
AACAAAACAAAAAAACAAACAAAACAAAAAAACAATTTCATCTTCATCTACTTGATCTCTACGGAATTGCTCAAACAGTTCTATTTAAAACGTGTTTTTTTATCTTACTCTAAGATGTCATACTTGTCTACTGTTCCTAAACATTCCTAGGTGGTAATTTTAAGTCTTATCTGTTGATTGTCCCTCATGATGACATATCCAAATATTGATATGCAATAGGATTTAGTTATTTGAGTTCCTATATATTTTTTTTTTAATTTTACACTGAATTTCTTTGTCATAGCATCTAGTGCCAACACGTGGGAAAAATTTTTTTCTGGGTAACATCTAAATTTATTTCTCCATCCCAGACTTTTCCTCTAAACTCCAGAATTTAATACCCAACTGTCAGCCCATGTAAACTTAAATAGGGATCTTGACTTACACATCTTAAATTTCGTTCCTTATTTCTCCTGCATCCAAATCTATTCCTCTTTCAATCTTCTCTATTCTCTAAAGGGCAGCTTAACTTTTTCTACTTCTCAAACTAAAAAACTTGGAGTCAAGCATGATTTTTTTCTGTCTTTACTGCACATATCTATCACTATATCCTGCTTCTACTGACTTCAAAATATGTTCAGAATCTCACTACTCTCTCTTCATTCACTCCTACAAATCTAGCCATCAGCATCTTTTCCTAGATCATAGTAATAATTTTCTAAACATTCTCCTTAGTTCACCTGTGCCTTACTTCCATGTTTGTTTATTCATAGACTACATAAAATATAAATCATACCACATCTCTTCCCTACTTAATTTCTTAGTTTTTTTCTCAGCTCACTGAAAGCAATATTCCATTTACATTACTATTTTAATGTTGAGTGTAATTGACAAAAAACATTGTGTAAGTTTAAAGTGTATAACTCATTGATTTGATGCATTTATATATTGTAATCTGATTACAGTACCATAAAGTTAGTTAACACCTCTATCGAATCATGTAATTGTCAGTTATTTTTGCTGTGAGAAAATTAAGATTTAGTCTCTTATATAATGCTATATTGAAATATTATTTCAATGATAATTTTTTAAGTTTTAGTCTTCGTTACTTTTAAGTTTATATTACAGTATTGTTGGTCATAACTATTATATTATGCATTAAATATCCAGAACATATTTATTGATTAGTTACAATTTTTTTTATCTTAAATAACATTCCCTAATTCTCCCCACACTCTAACAACCACCATTCTACTCTCTGCTTTTCTGAAATGTGACTTTTTCAGATTCCACATGAATGTCATAAGATGGGTTCTAAATCAATTTTAAGAAACCTAGAGCTAATCCATGCTTATAAATGGGAAAAATTTGAATAATGAAAAATAAAAATTTTTAAAAATCTATCTGCTATTGTGGCCAAAATCTTTAATAAATGGAAGAGCAAATAGTCAAAAATAACCAAGACTCTCAAAAAATAAAAGTGATGATAATATCACATGTCCAATAACACCCAGTATAAATTCATGTCACTAGTATAGCATGGTACTACCAAAATAGTATAATATTGATCAATAGAAGATAGAGAAAATTAATTGCAGAAGTCACAAAAAATGAGATCTGAAAAAAATGTATATTATTTTCCATGAAAAAAATAATATGGCAATCCATACATTCATATAAGTTTCAAATGGATTATGGGCTTAAACAGTGGAGGCAAAAGTATGAAACAAGAATGTGAGACTTTTAGGAGAGATATTAAGAGACTGTCTTTATGATATAAACATATAGATGACTTCTTTCAGTAACACATTAAAAATTACAAAATCACAAAGTTTTAATGAATTGAACTCTAGGAGAATTAAGAACTTCTGTTCACTAAAATTCATTACAAAGACATCTAGGAAAGATATTTTCAACACTTAAAATTGAAGATTAGACAATGTAATATATAAAGGTCTCCAAAATAAATGCATAATTGATGAAAGAAAAAGGAACAGAAAGTGGCAAAAGTCATACAGATACATTTACAGAAGGTTAAGAAATGTGTCTGGGCAAGAAATAAATAAAAAAGACACTACTATCTTTATCAGGGAAATGATCAAATATGATCTCACACTGACAAAACTTTAAAGTCTTATAACACTAAATATAGGTGAGTATTTCCATCAATAGGAACATTTACATATTTATGGCAGGAGTATGAAATGCTACAACCTCTTTGGGAAAAAAAGTACTTGGCATTATCAATGAAACAAGAATTCTTCCTGAGGTAATGTGTAGCTAGATAAGACGTATGGACAGTACCTTCTCAATATGTATCAGAACAGGTATTTAATAGAATAATATTATAATTGGCCAGTTTATGTCAGTTTACTTCTTGATCAAAACAGAATCACTAACATTGACACATGTTACCTGCATAAACAATATAAATAATTTATACATATAGTTTTATAATGTTTGGAAGACCTAAATCTATTCCTAAGATCTGATTTCCAAAGAGTCAGAGAAATTATGATCTCCTTTATAACACATAAATAGGAAACTGAGTTTGTGTCTAGTCCTTAGAAGTTGCATTTAGAAGTAGTTTGAAATAATGTGAGTGATCAGAATATTCCAATTAATCCAACCTGATTCCAGGTTTTATCAGATGACTAGCAGTCTGCTTCTAGTTCTTCAGGGAAAAGGCACCACCACAGGATCTGGTGGTTGGATCAAGAGGGGTTTGTTTTTCTGTTTTTTTGGTTTCTTGTGATTGTTTTTTGTTTTATAATTTTCCCTACTTAAAGGTACATTCCAATTACTTATGAGAAAAATGTCTCCTAAGAAAAGAACCAAAGATCTTGATAAAGGAGGCAGCAATTCAGGATGAAATAAAATTATGGGAATCAATAATCTCCAATTGCATATGTATTTGTTTTGTTTTTACTAGGAAATTATTTAGTTCTTTTATTCATGATTTACTATAAAAAGGAGACATTACTTTCAATACCTTTCCCGTTTAAAAATATTGTCATTGAAATATTTACACATATATTAAATATAAACTTAGATAAAATTTTGAAATGATAGCCAACTTCTCCATAACCAGTTAGTTTTAAATTGGTTATTTAAAAATAAACATCCATAAATACATTTGTATCTGCACTGCATATATACGCATTTTTCAAAGTTGCTAAAATTCTAAATGTTTCTGTATTTACAAAAGCCACTATTTCCTTATGCCATTAGTAACTATAAAACACACTGGAAAAAAGTGAAGCACTCTCTGAATTTAAAATTTCTGTAAAATAAAATGTTAATAGAAAATGTAGCCAAGAGTAAATGTTTTCTATTCATTTTTATGACTTTCAAGAAAATGTTTTCTATACTTACATAGAGGTTTCTGAATTTTCAATTATTCTTGTTTTTATTACGACTTTTTGTTTCACCCTTTTTTTAGACTGTCTTGCTATATGAGCCAAGGGATATTAAATGAAATACACAAATAAGAAACATCAGCAACAATATATGTTCATCAAATCACTAAAAAATGTTTCCATGTAGGTAGAATTGTGCTGACAGAAGATTAATTTACAGAAATAATCAATTTACTTTTAAATATAGTATTTGAAGTGATACAATTATCTGCTAATACTTTCTATGAGATGTAGATCATGACTGGTAAAAGGGCTTATAGAAACCCAAAAGGATTTAGAGAGTTTGAAGCACATAAATATATTTGGATTTTTCTAGGGACTGTTCCTAATTACAAAAAGAATCATAAAAATATTTCTGATTTTAATTTGGTCTAGGAATTATGCCCTTTTCATTATATTTAACTTTTAATGTTTTTAATTTAAAGTACATTAACAAAAGACAAAGAATTCTCTCTAAAGTTTATTGTACCATAATATTTTCCTGGGTTGTTGACAATATTTCTGGTCAGAAGTTTCACTTGTTTATGCATCGAAGACATCACCTGAGTTAATCAAATGAAGACAGCATCTTTGGAGCGCCTATCATTTGGAAATTTTTCATTTTTTTGCAATGATTCTCAGCATATACTGTACAGTCACTGGGTTGCTGATAACTAAATGGATTTTCAAGTTTGAGAAGCTTGATGAGCTTCTTGTCTCTTGAGATCAATGTACCTAATTACTAAAGTTATATGGATACTATTGGCACAAGAGATAAAAAAAATTAACAGATGAGAACAAGAGAACTGGGGGAAAGGAGTAATGGGATTTTGTATTTTGAAGACAGTCTATGGAAATATTACCTCCAAACTTTGCTATCACAGAACCTGTCATCACACAATAGCACACTGAACTCTACCAGTGATTCTGTGATTCTATGATGTCTACCAGTAGCCTTGAAAATGACATAAACAATACCCCATTTAATCTGTCTGCAAAAATGCATGTAGTCAAATGTTTATTAACATGATATGTGAGCATAGAAGGCACAGATAGAAATAACTGAAGCTTTGATTGGGTCTTTGGAAGGTTATAATAATTAAATCATGCACACACCACAAATGCTTGAAATTTCACAATGTATCAATAATACAAAGCCTCCCTTCTTATAAATCCCTTTTCGACTTTAGATACTTGGTGATATGATTTTGTGAAGGAAACTATTTTAAAACTTCCTTTGACCAAGTTTATTTTACAAACTAAAGACAATTTCTCAGTTATAAACAACTATTGATGAGTCTCATCTCTTACAGCTAAAAGGGTAATGTTACTTAGTCTGAAAAGGGCTGAATCTTGTATAAACTTACAGGGTGAAACAACTTGACTTGCAAGTTTTTAGGAGCTTATGTGGGTTTTTTATGCTTGTTGAATTTTTGCAAGTATTCATAAAGTAGATTTAATCTCCCATCACCTATAAAATCAAATTAACAGGTTTTCATCATTAACAGTTAACTTATACTGATATAATTCCAAGTCTTTATAGTTTACTCAGTATGCTACATATGTGTTGCTAGAAGACTAATGTGACTTTTATAATCAGCTCCAACTTTTTTCTCTTAAGCATCAAAGTATATTATCAGAAAAATGACAGTATTATTTTTAGCAGATTTTGAAAACAGGATATAAACTGTTCTGGTTCAAATTATTTCAAAGTATTTCAGAAATATTTTAAAGTGATTTCTAGGTCTCTTGTTTCTTATGACAGGGCAATTGTAAAATAGGGGAAAACAATCAAATACATAAAGGAAATGGTTCACTACAAGATGACTGTACATGGATATATGATTAGGAGAAAACTTACATGGAAGCAATTAAATAAACTGAAGAACAAAGGGAAGAGGGGCAGAGAGGAAGAGGAGATATGAAAGAAACAACATACAAATAAAACTGATGAGCAAATCAGTATTCTTCAGCCAATTTAAGTTCAAGACAACTGACAATAACATCACCTCCAGTATGGAAACTATTGGACACACATGTGCAGTTACTTAGAGTCCTTAAACGTTTAAGTAGTTTACCACACAAGTTATTACCTGTGAAGAAATTTCTTTCTTCACTTTTGGATGGTTCTCTACTGTATAATATTCTTTCTACATTCTCACTTCAGTAGCTTTCTAAGTTAGCAATAATAATAATCAAATTAAAAAATAATAACAGTATGATCAACTTTCTACTTAAATCAGCAAATTTTATTTTTCCTTTATTTCACCTTGACATTGATAAAACATTCCCAGATCTAATATATGTTTTAAATACATATATTTATATAACTTCCATCCTTACTCTGGTCTTCTGTTTCAAAGCATTCATAAAGAACAAAGAATTGAATGATTTTTCTTAGGGTCAAATCTCATTCACTGACCCCCCAAAATACAATGAAATTGAAAATCCTCCTAACCAAATGGAAAGAGCATTTAAAGGAAGTGACTATGAGTATTGATCGTGTACTGAAGCTAAGTTGTATGGTCATTTATTGTAATGTTTCACCTTATCCATAGCCCCTTAAGAGGAAAAGACAGAAAGCAGCAATTTTTAGAGACTGGCATCAGATGATGAATAACTTGAGCAGCACATAGTTTCAGATTTTTATTTTATGAGTTTGGAAGAAGGAAAATGAGATAAACTGCTTAAAAATTCTAAGAAAAAATAGTGATGGGAATCCAGAAGAATTCCATAAACATTTGTGGCTAGCCTAACAGGTTAAAGAAAAAAGAATCCTGGAGACATTCTGTATAAATAGTTACTCCTTAAAAAAAAAAAAAAAAAAAAAAAAGGCCTTGGACTGGGATTCTTTTGCAACTATTTCAATATTTGGAAAACATATCTCAGAGATTTCAGTGAAATTTATTTGGAAAGGGGCATACACAAGCATTTCCCCCAACCCCAAAAGGCCTAGGTTATTATACATTGCAGACAAGGTTGGGAATCACTGACCTAAATCACTGACTAGCCAGAAATTATCTTAAGATCTCGTAAAAATGCAAAATTTTATTCACTAGATCTGAGGTGGAGACTGCTAGTCTAACAAGCTCCCAGGTGAAACCATTGTCCCTGTTATTGCCACAGACATGTGTAGCAAATGTCCCATACTACTGCTCTATGAATTTTCATTCATCCTTGAGGAACAGTGCTATTACAAGATGCTGAGGGTTAGTGAATGGTGCCAACCACTATATTTCCACTTTAATGATAACTTTAAGGGTATTTCTTTTTAACTTCTATAAACTGAAAGTTTTGACATGTATCCCTTAAAGCAACACTGTATTATTCGGATACGTATTTTAAAATAATTCACTAATTGAAACCAGTTATTGGTTGGGTTCCCAACAAAATAATGAGACAAAAATTCGCTTGTGGGTAGATATAAGAGGATATATTTGGTATCAACACATGGAAAGGGAGAAAGTAGAGGAAGTAGGAGTGGGCAGAGGGAGAAAGTGATCAGTGGAGGTGAGTTTTTATACTTATATAGAGAATTTAATCTATGTGAGGTACTGCAGAAGAAAATATTATTTGGAGTAAGGTGACAACTGATGGCTGTCTGTCAGAAATACTCCCAAAAACTGAGAGAATAAATCATTCAGTCCTAAAGAAGTATAAGGCCAATGCAGCATTAAGTTTATTGAAATCTACTCATGTTGCTTGGATAGCCTTTTACATTGTGGGTGCAAGTTCACAGAAAATTGTGACAGGCTTCTTTCTCGATGGAAATTTATAAAATAAATAATAAATAACAGCCATCATCTCTGAAACTGCTGTACAAATCACAACAAATTTCAGCACATTTTACTCCTACCATCCATTTAAAATACTTTGATCTCATTCAACTAACCCTTCCACTGGAATTAGTGGCTCACCAGGTGATTGGACACAGTCCCTAATTTCTAGGGGTTTGAACCTTGGATATTATGTTCTTAGATTGTGGCCACTACATTTGTCCATTTACTATTAACATTGCATATGGAGTTATATGAAGTTATCAAGACATGCTCAAGTGGATAAACAATGTGTGACATAAATTCTTCCCTGACCCGACTGCATAACAGCAGCCCTACTGTCTTCTAATAATGAGAGTTTCCTGCCAGGATGATGATTCCTCATCTGTTGGTCCCTCAACATAGGAAGTTCAAAATTCCCAGCAGGTGACATAATTTGTAGTTCCATGAATTTCTTGTTCTATGCATGGTAAAATTGTTATGTAACTTTAGGAAGAGGGAAAAAGACTCCTAAGGCTTCAGAACTAAGGGCACACATGAAAAGAATATGTATTCTGTTGCTGATGCTGGTAGGTATTTGATATCTATATTTATTTTGTCCTGATAGTAAACACAAGGTTCTGGAGCCAGGGAAGACATTATAATAACAAACACACTTCCCCTTCTCCCCACATGCCTTATTTTCCCCCTTTCATATGATGCTAAAAGATGGTGTGGCTTACAAGTGAACCTGCTCCCAAAAGAGAGAAACCCCAAAATTGTAATTCTGGGAGCTGTTAACCAGTTTCAGGCATCCCAGAAACCACTGTTTCGTCAGAGAGGGAAAGAGATTTCTCACTAATGTAAACAATACTTTCTGGGAAAGGAAGAGAAGGTTTCTCAATTTTTGATCCTTTGGAATGTAAATGGTTGACTGAAATAAGATTTCTTTTCTCCCTTTGAAATGTAAATACACACCACAGGGAGAGAAATTTCTCAACCTCTCCTGAGGTATCTATTTATTCAGTAATCTAAATTCTAGACTTGTCCTTTAACTAAGATCCAGATACAGGAAAAACTGGGAAATAACAAAAACTTAGAGTAGGTCTTGACTCTGAAGAGGGAAGATGGATAATAGGAAGGGATGCCAGAAGTCTTCAAATTTTGATAATGGCCAATTTTTCTACCTGAGTACATGAGGTTCATTCTATTTTTATTATAGTCTATGTATTTTATAATATATTCTTTTGTATTATGGAATACATAATTTAAAAATTTAAAAGAGAACATGAGATCTAATTCTTCACACCTAATGCTGCTTTTTACTTATAGTACCAGCAGAAATCCAGATTCACTCAATGATAATGACACAAAGTTTTTGGCACATCCTAACTTGAAAAAAATCTTCTATACCTCTTCAGCTTCCCAATGCTTTTCAGATTCCTCTGGAACCCAGCATCAATCATTCCCATCTTACAATTACCACTCTCTTCACCTTGGTTCCTTAACTCAGTAGTTGACAAACTATAGACCACAGGCCAAATCCAGACTAGTGCCTGTTTTTAGAAATAAAGATTTACTGTCTACTCATTCATTTACATGTCTATGGCTACTTTCCTATTCAAAGAGAGGAGCTGAGTAGTTGTGACAGAGACCATATGACCTACAAAGACTTATTTGCTACCTGCTCTTGTACAGAAATATTTGCCAACTCCAGCCTTTCCTAAATTCTAGCTCTTTCCTGAGTCTACAGCCTCCACCTAGTTTTCTCAAGACAAGGCTACATTTTCTTTCTTTCATGTGTGTCTCACAACTAGAGACAACAAAGTGATACTATTAACACTTCTAACATGCCAGTCCTCCTGCCTTTTAAAACTGCAAAATATTTTAAGTACATACCATTGTACTGTATATTCATTTAGACAGCCATAACCCTTAAATCCCAGCACTTGCCCTTCCTCACAGATTAATCTAGAATTACTGTCAGTTCATCCCATCCATTACTGTAAATTTGACCATGCCATCATCAACAAACTCACTAACTCACCTTACAGTGAATATCTCTCTATTTGACTATGTTAGTCCATCTCTTTTATTCTATATCCTACAATTTAATAATATTTCAAATTTAACTACACTTTCAAACCATTCTTTCATTCTCTATTACTTACCCTATGATTTTGGGGCCTAATTTCCCTCTCTATTATTATTTTTGACATAGACTTTTGACATGTCTTTTCCAAAGACACTTTCCAAGTTATCAAGGGTATTTCAAAAAAACAATTTTAAACCAATCCCATCATTACTTGAATTTTAAATCATGTTATATGACTTTCTTACCAATCATTCATAAATACTCTGAAGAATTTTTCTATAAAGAATGACATAATTGTGCTTAAATATATAATTTGTAAATTGATTGTGAACTTATTAACCTAAGGCAAAGCAATGCCTGAGAGTAGTCATTATTAATATACAATTTATGAAAAGAAACTGATAATCATGAGTGTTTTGAGAGTAAGAAAAATAAGCTAAACATGGCTTCAGAAAGAGGAAAACTTATTTACAGATAGGTATTTATTTGATAAAGTTTAAGAACAAAAATATAGCTGTACTTCATAAACAAATTGGAATGAGGGAGTTGATTAGCCTCAATATGTTTTTTATTTCCATATTTGTTCCTTCTGTAATTGTCTTTAACTGTTTTTTTTCTCATATAGCAGACCAAAGCCTTACTTTTAGAAAATCTTCTCTTCAAAAAACAATTGAGTTTAATCTTAATCTGTCTTTCATTCAAATCTAGTTCCCACATTCTTGAATAATGAATGTCTTTCCTTACATTTTATCAGAAACCTACCTCTGGATTACTAACTTTTGCCAAAGATGCTAGAGTCCTTCTAGAGTAACCATGAAGATTGAAGGAAAGTAGCTCCAGAAAAGTAATTAATATGATTGATTAGATAGACAAATATTATGGTTTTGGATTTAAAGACTCAATAGTATAAAATCACCTAAAGTGGTTTGCCAATTCAATTATCATTACAATCCATGTTTGATGAAATATAAGCAGATTGTAAACTGTAATTAATATCTTAGAGGACTAAGAATAAGCCACTCCTGAGAAAGAAGTGAGAGGAAGGATTTATTTACCAGATATCAAAATTTACTGTAAAGCAAAATAGTCATGGAGATAATATGGCAATACAGAAATCAGACCAATGGAATAGAAGTCTCAGTAACAGACATATTGTTTAAAATGAAAGAATGGACATTTGATATATGTGAGAAATAACACTAAAGGACATAGAGGAGTATGATCTTTTGAGCCATTAGTGTTCTCATGCTTTTAGAAGACACTCTATCAGAAGGTTTTCATGATCTAATTAGGTTAGGACATGTCCTGTTCCAGCTTTGAAAGATTTGAAAGATTTCCAGTTGATTCTAATATGCAGATAAACTTGAAAAATGCAGAATTCATGGAGTTTTTATCAATACTCCTTAGAGATCAAACTTTAAATTTGCCAGTTTTTATTTTAAATTGATTTTTTTCTGGTTTTATTCAACCAGTTTTTAAGTTAAAAATATATATATATAATCTATCCTAAGGTAGTATAATATGGCTGTATATATTAAAATTTATCCAGATACCATATATATGACATACATTACAGGCATATCTGTTTTATTCAACAAGTTTTTAAGTTAATATATATATATATATAATCTATCCTAAGGTAATATAATATGGCTGTATATATTAAAATTTATTCAGATACCATATATATGACATACATTACAGGCATATCTTTAGCTATCATATATACGTATACAGTATGTATGTAGATTACTTAAATGGTTATCTTTGGGGAACAAATATCAGTACCTTACTGATAATGTACCAATTTAAGAGTCATCCTGAAGAACTAGTAGAGGTATATATTTATGCATTTTGGAATGATTATATACATTCTATTTTTGTAATATGGATTCTAAGTTCATAAGGAGTCATTATTTTTAAGATAATTAGATGCCTAAAAAAAGAGAGAATTTTTTCTCTTATGAGATTCAGCAAGAAATATTAATTATGCCATGTTTAAATTTTCCATCATGGCATTTTCATCAAACAATAGAATTGCTATGATTGAAAGATGAGTAAGAAAGATAAAATAAAATTGAAACAGGAAATATCCTCAAGTCAGAGGCTTGGTTGTCTTATCTCCCTTAGACTGATTAGACATAACCATTCAAATTGTTCCCTTGACTACAATGAAAAGGCAACTCTGTTACCAGAATCAAACAGCTGAAGGTAAAAAACAGGTCAGAACTATAACAGCATAATATGCAATGAATGCAATTTCTGGTTTTAAGAGAAATTTATGAACAATTGAGATCCCAAAATTATTACCAATCAAAATAACTGAGGAATATTAACATGCAAGCCAGATTTCAATACATATACTATTGCCCATATTAATATGCTTCATAAACTATATCACATAGAAATTAGGGTGGAATGGCAGCCAGTATATTATCACAAATATACCATTTCTATTTATTTTGTAAAACTTCAAATATTCAAGGTAAATATCAACAGGAAAATCATGACAATTTTTATTTTATCCATCCAAGAGATGAGAAACCATATCAACCAACCATAAATAATCAACAAACAAGCAATGAAATAGTATTTACTAATGAGTGGGGTTATAATACTGTAGGAATTTCTTTGCAGAGACCCTTAATAGAGAATCTGATCTACTATAATGTAAGGTGGAATCTTAAATCTGAATCTTGTCTTAACCTTTTCTTAGTAAGAAGCCAATGCAATGCTACTATGTACCCCTAAATCAGTATTTCAGATACAGAGAAAACATTATAACATATAACATAGTTATATGAATGGTGTATAAAGATGGTACAGTTTCAAATGGATCCTAAATATAACTAATGCTTACACTATTATTCCACTATTAGCAAAACAATTATCAAAATATTTATGAGATGTAAAGCAATAAACAGTGTAATAACAGAAAAAAGCTTCTTTTTGAAAAGCAAATATCTGATTGCTTAGAAACATCTAACACTCTACTTTCAATATTGAGATTCTAGATAAACAAATTTATAATAACAGCATGGTTATTAAATACAGTCATGTGTCATGGTTACCTTAAAGTTTTTCTGAAGATACAATCTCAGGATGAAAAGTTTAATTATGCTCATTCATATATATTGTATTATACTGTTTCAAGTCTATTTTGCAAAGAGTGATAAGCTTCCTGAAAAAAATCTTATAAAATATTCTTGATAAGGAAAAATAATTCAAAACGAATGTTTTTAAAAGTTAAAAGAAGCTAATTACTGGTCCCTTGGAAGTCTTTTTGAAAATAGCTTTTAAAGCTTGCCAACTAAGTAGCAGCTTGCCCAAAAGGGAAATATAGAAATTATTCATATAGTGGCATTTTCACATTTAGATATATTTCTAGAAATTAAAAGCTGATTGAGGAAATTAAAAGTCTATGGGGACATGGGCAATAAATTATAAACATCTTCCTAGATTATAGAACAAGATAAAAAGGTCATTTTCAATTTTAAATGAGGAAATAGTTTTTGAAAAGGATTGAATGAGACTGAATCAAGGTATATTGATCAGAATTGTACTTAGTTCCTATATAACGTAAGTAATGGAAATGGAAAATTTCATCTAATTTTGTTTTATTTATATATAGTTAATTTATATCTTCCATTTATAAAATATTTATTTAGTTTTTAGTTATACATATGTGTTTGTATTTGTTTCTGCATTAATATTTATATTCAGGTTTAGGGTAAAATTACATTAAAATTTTTTAATAATGAAATTATAGATCTGAAAATTATAAATAATTCCTGAGAGGCTTGGGGTCAAATTGACCAGAGAGGTAGAAGCACATAAAAATAATATGCATGGGCATGCTCAGGTTGACTAGTGAGTTATGTCACCCACCTCCAAAGAAGCAAAGTCCATGTATGTACCAAGGACCTAGGTTCTCATTCCAGGTCCACAGGAAACAACCAATGTAAACAACTAAGTAAAATAAAAATAAAATACTTCCTCTCCCTGCCTACCTGCCAACAACTTTTCCTTTTAAAAAAAAAGTATTTGTGTGTGTGTATGAATGCATGAATAGGGGCAATGTAAGAATAAGGTTGTCATGCTCCCCTGCCCCCAATCCCCAGGAAACAGCAATAAATCATGGACATAATGCAAAAATAAGCTCTTTGAATACCCTGGAGAATAACAGAAGTTACAGATACCGAAGAGGATTTCAGTCTTAGAGGGGAAGAAACAATATCATATAAATTTCTATTTTCTATTATTTTTAGTATGGTAAATCATAATTAGTTTAATTATTTTATTTAAAATGATCCCTTTGGGAACAAAACGCTTAATTTTTAACGGAATGGAGCAAAAGTTGCCAACTTCAGAACACTGGGATAAAACAACTACATTAGAGAGAAAGAAACAGAAAACAAGTGAACCTTGAGGAGGGGCAGGAAAATATACAGTGTCCCCAATTACAACTGAAGGAAGGAGCAAGAGTTCTGAGAGTTCACGATCCCATTGTTCAGGTACATAAGACATAATCAAACTATCAGAAAACATTCCAGTAATGCCATTTACCACTAAGCTAACATGCAAACAACCAGTCATGGGAGATTTCTCCTGGAACAATCTCAAGTTGCAGGTTTTACAGAGATTCTGCACAGAAGGAAGACTGACTGCTGATGGGGGAGTTGACAGAGAGAAAAAGGTAAATTGGGCCCCACCCTAAACAATCCTCAAGCAAGTTAGCCCCAACCCTAAACAAGAGGTATCGCTGGAAGAATGTGAAGCCCTGGTGCACTGTGGGCAGCTATAGCAACAAGGACTCTTAAAGCCTTTCCAAAACCTGACTATAGTCATTCGAACATTTACATTACAGTCATAGCGAAGGAAAGTGCACTTATCTCACTGCAACTAATAAAAATGGCTTTCAAAAAATAAAGAAGAAATAAAACACTTTTTCAGACAAACAAAAATGGAAAGAATTCATTTCTAGCAGACATGCACTATATACAATATTAAGGGGAACTTTTTAAGCAGAAGAGCTGTGATACCAGACAACAATATGAATCTGCACAGTAGAATGAAGAGCATGAGAATGAATGAAATAAATGTTCTTTTATTTTTTCTTATTTCTTAATTGCTTTACAATATAACTGCTTAAAAACCATAAGAAAGAGCTATATATCGACAGCACATGCAAAAATCAAATGTACACTAATTATTAATACAAAAGATGGGAAGAAGAAATTAGGAATTTACTCTTGCAAATTCCATTTACTACATGTGAAGTGATATACTATTTGAAGGTAGAATGATTAATTAAAGATGTATTTTAGATCAAATGACTACCATTAGAATTTTTTACATTTTTTAATCTATTAACAATTAACTTGAAAGAACACCCCACTCAATAACACTAAACATATGCTTTTCAAGTGAAATGAAACAGTTACTAAACCAGCTACAGTTACCAGCAGCTGGCATTCTGGGTTATAAAACAAAGAGCAAATAAAGCCAATATTAGACAACAAGATCACCAATAATAAAGATAAGGGAGGAAAACAAAGTAATATGGTATTGATGAGCAAATACATAAATCAATGGAGCATAAAGAGAGTCTAGAATAAACTCACACTCTCAACTAGTATTTTTATTTTAAAATATAAAGAGAAATCAACAGATAAAAGGTAGGCTTTTAAAAAACTGCTGCTTGAAAATTTGGACTTCCATATATATATATATATATATATATATATATTCATATCTTATGCATTATGTAAAAATTAAAATAATGCTTTAACCTTAAAGAATGTAAACCATCAATTATAGTTCATCTAGAAAAAAATCATAATAGAAAAACTATATGAACTTGATTAGAAAACAAGTTTTATTTTTAACACAACACTGGGAGTATGACTCATAAAAGAAAATATACATTGGACTTTCTGTTTATAAAAGGCATTTTAAAAGAATGAAACAATTAAGCACAAAGTGGACCAGATATTCATAAAACATACTTCTTACACATACCTAGTACCCAATGATTATAAGAAACTCTCACAAGTCAAAATAAGAAAATTAATTCATTAAAAATGACAAAAAGAGAAACTATCAAAAAAAATTTATATTTCTGCTTACAAAGTAAGATTGTTACTCTAGAAAGATTTTGAGACATGCTTGAGATAGAAGTATCCATGATGTGAAAAACCTCACAACATCAAGATCATTAGCTATTCCATTAGGTTCAAAATTAAATGGAAGCCAGCAGGCCCTAGAATCATAGGAAGGTTAGAACAGTCTATAACAAGCAATCACTGTGATAATCTGTTAACTAGAAATTTCTGACACACACAAAAATGGAGTGAGTCCTCATATAACAATAGTTAATAAGATTCTAAGAGAACCAAGCTGGAAGGCAGCAGTTACTTATTCAGTTCTGTCCCTCGGGCAAAATAGTTTTGAGTAACAACAGTGGCCCTACTTCAAGAGATATACTACCAATTCTAAGATCAAATGATTCAGAAGCCATTGGCCAGTGAAATGGTTGTATAGGAGTACAGGGAACAATCTCCCTTACCCTGGGGGATCTTCTGGCAAACAAATAAGAAACAGACAGATTGAGAAGAGCTAAAATAAACAAAAATGACTTTAATGTTAACACAAATACCTCCAGGACACATGTGAGAAACCCGGTAAAACCAATTAATTCACCAGCATGCCTTCAGTCACCACCATGAATAACCACAGCTAAGACAAGGGACATTGTTGGGTGTGGGGTGGTGGGAGGTCAGCCATGGAGGTCAACAGAAAAGACACAGCAAGCAAGGACACAGTTGTTATGCAGTTTAGTTTCTGTTTTCTCCATTGCCAAAGTCAGAGATTAGGTCTTCAGTGAAGGAAATTAGATCTATATTAATGCAGACTCCCTCAAAGAGAGATTTTCCTATATATATGCACATATCTCTTACAAAGGGGGAACTCCACTTTAGATTCCTTCCTGTGAAATAGTTATGCCAGACAGATATAGCAGATTTTGTTCTCCTACCATTGTCAGAGCTGCAGCTGATTCTGAAATATTTTCATCCATTAGGAAAAATTAACTGTTGTCTACAATACCTACCAGAACGTTCTAAAATCACTAACATCAAGGAATAGAAGTGGGTATTAATGATACCAAGATTTGCATTAATCACCAACTTCATTAACAGACAACATTTAACAGGTCCTTATTTTAGTAAATGTCTTTGGAGGTCCTGCAAGTTAACATTTAAGGGATTGGTTGTGAACTAGGACCTAGATTGAGTGTTTCTTAAGCTTTAGTGTGCATGTGAATCTCTTGATATCTTTCTAATATATAGATTCTATTTTAGTAACTCTGAGGTGGCAGGCGAAGAGTTAGCATTTCTAACAAGTTCCAGATGGTGCTGATACTGCTGTCCTGTGGACCTTACTTGGAGTTGAAAGAACCTAGAATGCTGAGTTTTCTTAATATTGACTAAACCTCAGAAGAGCACCACATCAGACCAAAAAAGATACCACTATAGTAAATCTAAAGGAGGTTACAATGCAAGAAAATATTTGTAGCTTTAAACATAAAGCTTTAATCTGAACATTCCCTTTGTATCATAACATTAAAAAATCCTCATTCTAGTCTAGAAAATTTATTCTAGCAGATACTAATATGAATACATTTAAGCAAAATTCCTTTTAAAAACAAGGAGAATAAATATCATACATAAGAAAGCACATACTAAAGTTCACAGAACAGATATATCTGAAAATTTATTTAGAAACAATATTAAATTGAAAGATAATGTTATCAAATTCCCCATCATTTTACCTTAGTAACACCTAATGTTTTAAAGGCTGTTACCTACTTGTCGAAAATTATTAAATTTTACATGAATGAGATATTATAAATGAATCTCTTCTCAATTATGGCCACCTCTGAGTTGAAAAATGAAGTTATTTTTTCAGGGATAATTTATTCATTGATTTTATTTTGTATTTTTTCTACTTCAGAATATAAAATAGTAACTTATTATAATTGAGATTAGAAATGCCATTTCTTTAGCATAATGTTCATTCAGGCAATGAAGGAAAAGCAAAACAATTGCCTAGTCTGTGTAATTTGTTTCTTCTGCTCCTGATGATACTATGTAGTTTTCTATACTAGTGAAATGGGGTGAGATTTTTTTTTTTTCACTTTAAGTCATTTTTCCTCTTTTTCCTATATCTAGTTCTTTCTTAAACTCCTTAAGCTTGCTGTTTAAATTGGATTTGTCTCATCATCTCTTAATTCTATTTGAAACAATAGATATATATTCAAAGAAGAAAAATGCTACAGTAAAAGTAAGTTTTCCTGTTTATTTCACAGGTGTCTTTATCATGGTCTCTAATTGTTCAATAATTGTATATGGTTTTTTATTGTTTTGTTTTTTTTTAAAGAAAAGGTGCAGGTAGGAATGAAGGTGAGCAAGCAGGCAGGCCAGGAGAGGAGGAGGAAGTATCACATTTCTTTTTTTTTTTTTTTTTTAGTTGCTCACATTGGTTGTTTCCCCTGGGACCTGGGACTCAAAACCTGGGGTAGATGGCCTAACACTCCTTTGAAGGTGTGTGACATAACCACTAATCATCAGGGCACAACTGTCTATATTCTTTTAATATGAATAAGTAGAGCGAGTGAACATACTACGAGTTTTCTAAAAGTATAAATTAAAAATAATCTCTTCATTTGTTTAACAATATCGTCATCTTGAGCCTACAATTTAGTAAGTAAATATTGAAGCAATAAATTCAAATGCATTCTCTATTAGCTATCTATTAATATTTCATTACTTTTTTAAAGGCAAAACATAAAATATACATGTAGCTCCTTATATAACTATTATTATCATATAAGTAAATATTCATTTTAATCTTGCATAATTATAAATATAATTTTTACATATTTAATTTGTGGCACTAAAATATAACATTGCTCATATAGGAATCAATTGAAGAAGCAAATCACTTGAAAATATATTAGACTGTAAAAAACAAAGTTAAGTAAAATGGATAAATAAGAAGTTCTACTTTTTTTTCTTTTTGACTTATGCTAAGCATGATCCAACATTTGGAGATGTTTGTTTAGATTGCACTGAGAGCAATGTTGTCATTATTTCATCAGTTCGTTCTTTCCATTGCATACTTTATATCATGGCATATATATCTTGGGTACATTTACATAATTACTGCATCAACAAAATTACTTTTAGGTAAATATACAAACTGTTTCTATCCTCAAGAATAGTGGCATTTTCATAGACATTTAAAAAAAATTTTTTTCAATTTCTGATGTTCTCCGTATTTTTTACATGCTTAACTAGGTAAATAAACTTTATTCTTACTTCTGAATTCAATTAGCCATAAATAATAGAATAATACCTCACCTTTAATTCATATGAATAATTACCATTTGCATATAGTTATTTTTGAGCACTCTGACAGTCAGTTGATATTATTAAATTCCATAATCATTTCAGCTCAGTGTTCATTGCACACAATGCTACATATTGTCAACAGCAAATAAATTATATTACAGTAACTTCATTTTTCCAATGTAACAAATAGTACCTGGTCTAAAATGCTAGGATGGGTAATATTAGCAATTACTACTGAATTTCTCAGAACCTGTGCCACATTAATGTACATTATGACCTCTAAAGAAGATGATTTTCCATTATCTCCCAAGTATTTTTGATCATGAAATCTATTGCTTTATAGAATATGTCTCAAATTTTGCTGCAAAAAATAATTTTCTTAGGGTGGGGAAGATGACCTACAGTATTGTGTAAGAAATAATAAGATACATGGATTTTTAACTGGTCGTCCACTTTAATAAATACTTACCTGAGTACGTATCCATTAAAAGAAAATATAGCAGTGTTATAAAACAGACTATTAGGAGCATCTTACCTCAAAAGCAGGGAAAAAAGTAACCCTAATCTAAATACTGCTGACTCCACGTAACAAAAAGTAAGACCCAAATGATCAAACTGTTTCCAAGTAATTTGGGTATATTCTATTAAAAAAGTTCAAGAATATTTATAAGGAAAAAAAAATTACCACATACATAAGATTATCAAATTCACGAAGTCTAAAATCTAAAAAAAGAAAAACTCACCAGGAATGAAATAAATACAACCCCAAATACGGAATGAAATTATAACCAACACAATAAGGAGGAAAGAATCAATTCATTTAAACTGACCCAGAAAACGAAACAGGCAATAGAAGTAATAGTGAGCATTGAAACTGTTCTTATACTTTGAAGAAGCTTAAGGAAAAATTGAAGATGTTAAGTAGGGATGTAGATGATCTAAATGACCCAAATTAACTATCGAGATTAAAATAAAATGTTGAGTTAAACACACAAACACATACACACACACATGCACACATGTTGGAAGGGATTAATGATAAATTAGACATTAAAGATGAGAAGAATAGAGAATTTGAAGACAGCAATAGAATCTTTCCAAAATTAAACAGGAAAAATATATAGAGAAAGAAGTCAAAACTTTACCACCAACTATTACTGTCATGCCTACTGGTTTTCATATTATATATGACTGCTTTGTCACAATATTAGCAGGGTTGAGTAGTTAGTAACAGGAACTGTTAGTTCTGCAAAATCAAAAATATTTACAATGTCTCTTCACAAAGAGTCTGACCTGTTACTTGTTCTAGCCAAATCAGCACTGCAAATATGATATAATGATGGTGATAATGATAGTAGTAGTATACTACTTGCCTGATAAGAAATAAAACTTGTATTCACAAATAGCAATCACTAACATAGAAAATCCCACTGAATCTACTAAACAGCTACCAGAATTCAAAATGAGTTTAGCAATATTATTAGACAAAATATATACAAAAATTTATTGCATTTCTATAACTAGTAATGAACAATCAGAAATTATAATGATAAAACAATTGATATATACTTGAATAGATAATATAAAATATTTAGGATAAAGCTGGCAAAAATATGTTCAATTGCTATCAACTAAAACTTTACTAAGAAGAGCTAAGGAAAACTTAAATAGCAGAATTGACTGCAAAGGGTCACAAGCAATTTTTTGGAGTAATGAAAATAATACATTTCTTGTTTGTGGTGATGATTGCAGGATACATTGTCAGAACTAATCACAATCGTATACTGTAAAGGGATGAATTTTAATACCATTAAATTATAATTCAATAAGTTTGTCTCAGACAAATCCTATTTTTAAAAGTGCTAACATAATCCAAAAATGAAAAGTAACAAAATTATACATATTAATAGTATAAAATTATGGAGGGGATACAAAAATAAAAACTATATTGCAATGTAATCCTCTAATAAAATTAAAAAGTTAGGTTGTAGGAAGCAGACACTTTCATATATTGCTGTTGGGAAGGCAAAAAGCAAAAGTTTCCTGGGCAAGTTTGATAATACCTAATAAAACTATATGCATCTGCGGTTCTTTACTGCAGTCCTACTTCTAGGAATTTACCTTGAAGCAACACACAAAAATATATTGTGTTCTAAATCAGCATTAACAGCTATTGAGCAACAGGAAACCATGAAATATTCTAACAGAAATATGACACACTAAGGTACATGAACAAAAAGAAATTTCATGCAGAATTAAAAAAAAATAAGAAACAACAATGTAAATTAATGTAGAGTAATTTTAAGGTTATGTTAAGTTAAAAAAGCAAAACACAAACACATATCTACTTACTCTGTGTATGAAAGAAGAAAATATGTGTAATCTGCTTACCTTAACAATCAGAAGCACAAGGAATCTACTTTCAGTAGTGATATCATGAGAAAGGACTGCAACCTTCTCTCTAGAAAACAAATATAAAATTGGATGATATTATTTAAAATCAGTATTTCAGGCACTAAAATATACTAAATTCAGGTATCAAACTGATGTGCTTATCCATGATAAATGTGTACTGTGTTGTGTAAGCACAATGAATTTGTAGCATTCTTGCATGGAGTATTATAATGTCATCTTCATTTAGAGCTGCAAAGTCTGCAGCTTTACCAGGCAGAGGTAGTGAATAAGTTTTGATGTGAGTATCAGAGTTTTATGTTTTTTAAGAATATTTTCTCATTTCCTCATTCTGAAAATGAGAGCCAAAAATCACTAAGAAAATAACTTTACCACACAATCCAGACTGAAGGCTGATTAAACTACATGTACTGGTGAAGTCTGCAAGAGCCCAAAGAAAATGGAAAGCCCAGTAGACTTGAGAATTTTTTGTCTCTTTAAATATGTTCCTCAGGCCACACACACAACTCAGACAGCACAAGGTGAATATCTAAATTTCCTGAGGAGTCTGAGTATAACCTATACTAAACTTTAAAGCATTCAGGAAAAAGTTAAGCTATTGAGCAAAAAATTAAAACACAGATGTAGCACACCACAGGGAAACATTTCACAGTATGAACTAATAAAATTTAACTACCTCTTAAAACAAATAAATGTTAACATCAAAATTTTCATAAAAAAGAAAATAGATTCAATAGTGACTCATTGTATTTTTTGCAATGTCCAGGTTTCAAATAATTGCTAAACATGTAAAGAAATAAATTACCACCAATAATCAAAGAAAAAAGAGCCAATATGAAGAATTCTGAATAGCTGAGGTGTGCCCAGATGTGTAATTTAATAAAGACTTCAAAGTAGTTATGCATATGTTAAAAAGGTAAAGGAAACCAGAGTTATAGAATTGTGTGCTAATAATTAGTGAACAAAAGGGCTACATCATAAGAAATATAGAAAATCATGAAATAAATCAAATATAAAATTCTAGAATTTACAAAACAGAAACTAAAAAGAAAAATACTCCAAATGGCAGTAGATTTGAGATTCTGAAGAATCACTGAAATTCAAAGCAGACTAATAGTAATTGTCTGATATCAAAGCTAGAGAAAAGTAGATTGAAGAAAAATGAAAGATTCTCAGAAATATGTGGCACAATATCCAACATTCCATAATATGTTAAAATGGAGTCAGAAAAGGGCTAAGAACAGAAAGATGAGGAAGAAGCAGAAAAATAATTGAAGGAACAATAGTCAAAAGCATCAAAACTTTGTTGTAAAACAATAACTTCAGAGCCAAGAAACTTATTAGGAAAATACAAAGAAAGTCACATAAAAACATAATCAAATTGCTTATAAACCAAAATGTATTGCTAATAAGAAAAGCAGAAAATTAATATAAAATACATAGAATATTATTAATGTCCTATGTTCCAACATAATTAATGATAATAGAGGCCAGAAGAATGGCAGAATATGGTTGGCAAAAGAAGAAAGATATAACTGTAAGATTTTATGTCAGGTAAAACAATTCTTGAAAAATTAAGGTGTAAGAGAAGACATTTCTTTATGCTAAGTAAGAAAGATAGGATACATTGTGTCACTACTAGATCTGTGCTAAAAGAAATGCTTATAGAAGTCCTTTACAGTGAAGAAAATACCAAAAGGTAGCATGGATTCACAAGGTAGGATAAAGATATTGTAAATAGTAAATATGGGAGTTAATATAAAAGTATATAGCATTCTTTTTTCACTTTTACAAGACATAAGATTGCTCAAATATAAAGCTATATATTCACTTCTATATACATGTAATGATATAATAATAACAAAAAAAGAAAGAAGAAATTAAACTATACAGGTATGAAGGTTTTATTTTAATGGAAATAAATATTTGACACATAATGTGATAAATTAAAAATGATATTGTATTCCTTATGAAGCCACTAAAAACTGTAAATAAATAGAGCAAAAATTGAGAGAATTAAAATTGCATAATCAACTATTTTACATAAAATAAAGCAACAAAGGAGGAAGATAAAATCAAAAAGTGATAAGACAGAAAATAAACAGTAAAATGGCAAAGAGGTTAAAAAAATCACATCTGTGTATCTGATCGTATGAGCCTATACAAAAGGTAAATATTGTTAGACTAGCTTAAAATAAAAGCTTTAACCACATTCTATAAGAGATGCATACTAAAATCAGAGAGACAGAGGAGTTGAAAGTAGCAGACTGCAAACACAAATCAAGGAAAACTATAAGAAACTAAAGTAACTACATATCAGAAAATAAATATTTTCAAAATAAAAAATATTCGTTATATAAATATGGATATTTTCATGATTGTACGAAGGTTAGTATAGTGAGATGATGTAATGTTTCAAATGTTAATGTACCTAACTGAACTTCAAAATAAAGCAAAATTTACAAAATTAAAAGCAAATTTAAAGATATAATCAATTATGGTTGAAGATCTTCACATTGTTTTCTTAGTATGTGATTAAGAAAAGAAAATTCTTCATATAATAAGCTGGACAATAAAATGAGTTTCAATAAGTTTAGAAATTCTGAAATCAAACACACATAACCAAAACTGACGCACAAAGAAAATAAACATCTGAATTAACCTTAAAGTTTAAAAGACTGCAGATTAGAAAACAAACATACACAATTTTATTAATTGTTTTTCTACATATAACAATTTCCTAAAATTAGATTAATGCAAAACTTTTATTCACTGTAGCATCATGATAAGATGGTTATACATTTAACAAGATAATATATAAGATTATATATATGAAAGTGAAATGATGATTCAAGTTCTAAATAAATAAAGAGATAATATCATGCCCAGGAATTGAGAGACTCAAGTGTTAAGAAGTCCATTTTTCTGAAAATTATTAATAGATGATATAAATAAAACAAATGAAACCAAATTCCAGCAGTCTTTTTGCATAAATTGACAAAACGACTCAAAAAACTTTTATTAAAATGTAAAGAATGTATCTAAAACAGTTTTCAATAAGAAAAATACAGTTGAAGGGTCTACCACCTGATTCTAAGATTTACTATGCACACAGAGTCATCAAGAGAAAATAGACTTGGTATAGGATGACTATATAACACATACATATATTCATACATAAATACAGTGGAATAGCATATGGAGGCAAAAAAGAAATCCCCACAAAATCAGGTAATTTTCTTCAAAGATACCAGTTAAATCAGTGATTAAAAATAGTTGTGGCATTATCTTTCAATAAGTGGCATTGCTATAAGTAGGTATTTTATGTAAATAAAAGAAAAGGTAATGTTGAATGAAACATTTATTGGGCTATAATTCAGCACTTGCCTTGACCAAATTGTCCCTTATTTTTTTCTTTGAAGAATTTTATGGTTATTTTAGTGTGAGGGTGGAGTTAGAAAAAGTCCATTTTATATCCATGATAACAAAAATTGGTTGGGACAGGAATCATCAATGGGGTGCATATTTAAGGAAAAATCTTGATGCAAAAAATAAAAACCTAACAATATATACCAAAATGTCAAAAATTTACCTCCTGGATTTACTGGGGTTTTCTATATTATTACTATTGTTACAATATTTTGTGAGTTTGAAATTATTTCAAGATAAGAGATTAAAAAAAGCACAACTGCCATATAAGCAAGTTATCCTAAAACACAAGATATATCAATAAATTTGGCACAAACTTTGAGAAAATCCAATAAAGAAAATAATAAAAACAAGTTATTTTAATGTATGTAAGAAATAGGATTGTTTCTTATCAAGAAAATATGATAAAATATGTATTAATAAGCATCAAGAGAAAGTAAATACATAAAACTAAATTTTCTCTTTATTTTTCATTTGCATGAACAACAATCCATGTGTAGGTAAACAATAATATAAAGATAATAGGTGCAACCAAAAGACCAGGGTTTTTTTTTTTAATTTCAAAAGAGTATTAAATTTTAATCTTTGAAAAAATAAAATGTGTAACTTTCTCAATTACAGTTTATCATACTACAATGTGATAGAAAAACATGTCATCTTACATCATTAAATTTAAAAATATGCATTTTCCTAGTCAACCTCAATACCCATCTGTTCTCTGGAATAGTTTGGAATTCATACAGGAACAATTAGTTTTCTGATGCATTTATGCATATTTATGGTAATCTTCCTAGTTGAAGCCAAATATTTTAATCTTGTCAATCTTCATATTCACCAGCCAAAACATCTGAGCATGGAAAACATGGTCAAGAATCAAAGAAGAAAGGTTCTTAAAATTATAGTACATAAATGAGACAAAAGAAAATATTCCTATCAACATCTGATTTTCATAAATTATTATGAGTACATGTATTACAGTACATGTACTATACAAGAAAGAAGAGATAACAAAAATGTATCCATATTATTAATTTTCTGTTTAATGCTCCTTTGTCTACACCATTCTTACCATTGACAATAAAGATCTGTGAATGATATTCTAACAATATAGAAATACTTCATAAATTATTTATGACTTCATGCATATGTATTATTGCTTTAAGTCACCAAAGTAATTTTTAATTTAGTAAAATATTTATAATAGACTCTTGTATTAAAAATCAAGGAAATAAATTTTTATATACCTTATAATAATGTAAAGAACATTAAAATGAAGTAAATCCCAATCACAAAATTTCACATTTCAGATGATCAAATTTACATATTATTAAGTAAAACCCTAGGGTTATGGAAGAAGATTATGATCTTGATGACAGAAAAATCTCCACTTGAAAATCAATTCTTGATGTGCTATTAGGCCTAATAGAGACTGATCACAAATACAGGATGATTTTGGTAACCAATGAAACTTATGAGCTAGTGCTAACAGATCAGTCAAATCAGAAGACTGGTTGGACATTGCACAAAAATCTAGAAAATGATGAAAATGATTTCCTTTAAATGGGCTCAATCAAGCAGATCCAGAAGGCACACCCAGTTCATCTATCTCTAGTAGCACTAATGCTTCTTCCTCAATTTACGCCTATAGCCTTAGTTTTTCATGTAACAAGCTTACTTAAAGTGAAAGGACTTGGGTCTGACTCACAGGTGTGTAAGCAAAATATTTTGGCTGAAGTCAGATGTGGATGGTTGCTGCCCTTAATTGTCTAGAAAAAGAATGAAGTCCTTCCAGATGCCAGAGCTGTGAGCAGTACACTTGATTATTGACTTATCTGAAAAGAAATTTGTTTTGCACTGTGTGACTATGCATTGACTCTTGGGTAGCAGAATCAGTTTGGTTAGTGGGTCAAAAATCTAACCGGACTGATACTGTAAGATTGAGGACAAGAGATATGTACAATATATCAATATGTTCAATACACACGAGGTATAGGAATCTGTATGTGGAAGAAGGCACAAATGTGTGCATCTTTTAAATCATATAATACTAACCAAGAAATTATACTTCAGAGAAAATTGAATGACACGACTTAAAAATGTCAGAGATTATTCTTACCAGACACTCCAGTGATTGCACTGTTGGTCTATAATAGGAGGGGCTATGTTTATAAAAATGGTAGCTATTCATGAACTAATAGGATAGATTTCCTCTCACTGTATTGATCTAGTTATTGATCCTACTGAATAATCAACCTGCAAGCAGTTGAGATTGATTTTGTGTTCCTTAGATGGCACTATTCTTCAGGGAAGTCATCCAGACATCTAGTGACAAGTCAAGTATATTAAGCACTTTGAACCTTGAAAAATTCAATGAAAATCCCTTACTAGAGTTGATAAATACTCCAGATACGATACTATGGGTCACTCAACAATATAAATGACATAAAACAGCTAAAGTGCTGAAAAAAATGAAAACCAACAAAATAAAAATCTAGAATGGTTGTTGGAAAAGTAATAATTACAACCTAGCATCAGTTGCAACTCAGTTATCTAATTCTTTTAGCCTTATATATAGATATATAGAGAGACTTTTAAGAAAAATAAAGCGACCATCCTACCTAACCTTCAGAATTATAGATGATTCTAGTTATCTATTGTGATAGAACAAAAACTCCAAACTTAATGGCTTAAAGAATTATTTTATATCATGCGTTGGTAAGTTGATTGAATTCAGCTGAGTCTCACTTAAGGTCTCTTATGTGGTTATAGTCACACATCAGCAGGGGCTAAAGTCATGGAAGACGTGACTGGAATGAACATGCAAGATGGCTCATATACCTGCCAACAAGAGTATCTATACAGTCATCCCTCACTATATCCCGGTTCACTTATCGTGGCTTCACTGTACTGCGGGTTTTTAAAAAATATATATCGAATTCTGTATTGAGGAATTTTCACTATATCGTGAGATTTTGCAGCATATGTATACTTCACTAGTGAGTACTCACAGAATTTTATATGTTATTAAAATTATGTAGGTTTAAGAGTGTAGAAAGTGTTTATAAGAGTGTGGGAAAGGTTAGTAGGAGTGTGGGAAGGGTTTATAGGGAAAGGTTAGTAGGAGTGTGGGAAGGGTTTATAGGAGAGTGGGAAGGGTTTATAGGAGAGTAGGAAGGATTTATAAAGCCTTAAAATATATATAAATAACAAAATAAATTATAACACTGCTACTTCGTGGATTTTCACCTATGGCGGGGGGTCTCTGGAAAGTAACTCCCATGATAGGTGAGGGATTACTGTAAATGGACTCCTGTAGTTTTATATTCTCACAATATGGTGGCTTGATAGCCAAGAGGAGTAAGAGTCTAAGAGTAAGAGTTCCAGGAGGGAAGAAGCAGAAGCCTCCGTATCAGTTAAGTAATTCACTGGAAATTAACACATTGTCTTTCACATTCTAGCTGTCAAAATTGTAACAAAATCCCATTAGATTCAAGGGGGTGGGGCTATAGACTCCATCACATAGTGGTACAGTGACATGTTCATATGGCTTTGTAGAAGGGCATGTGATATGAGAAGTTGTGGCCAACTCTGGGAAATTCTGATATAATTTCTAGCATTGATAAAAGCAAAATAGGAGAAAGGATATAGAGCAATTGTTGAGTAGTTTTTTTACTTCAGACATTTACCAGATGTTCATTTTTTTTACATAAGGACTTGTTTATTCATGGGAAAATTTAGAATAGGGGAAATTTCACTGACTGATAAGATCCTGAGCTAGTTTCAAGTATTTGATAGCTGATTGCTTCATAGAGAATTTTATAGGTTAATGTTAAAATATTCCTTTGCCAGAGATAGTTATCAATAGCATCTTTGATTTATATAAATGTGACCTCTCTGCTTGGTCATTTATAATTATTACCCTCAGCCCACAAACAATTCTAGAAAAAAAAATATTAAAGGAAAGAAGCAGGTAGGAATGAAGGTGAGAAGGCTGGCAGACAGAAAGAGAAAGGAGGAGGAAGCACCACATTTTTATTTTAATTTAGTTGTTCACACTGGTTGTCTCCCCTGAGAACTGGGACTCGAACCTAGGAGTATGTGGCCTGTACTCCTTGGAGGTGACTGACCCACTAGCTGCTCTACCATGGCTCACATAGAAAAAATTTTTAGACTCCCTCTACTATTGTTTTCTCAAGCTTCCATGCAGCCCACTTGCTCAGGACTCAAGAAGGTCCAACTACTTATTCAGTGTGACCTACATTATGGCAAACAAGGTCAAAGACCCTAGTTCCTACTCTTAATATCTTTGATTTGAGAAAATAGGTGATTTAAACAGCAGCTAAGTATGTATTGCAGAAAACAAAAAGTATGTATTGTCATTATGTTAATATTTATTACAGCTATGGTTTGTACATCAGTTCTTAATCGGTATGATTGACAAGGATCTATCCTGTGAAAACTGATCATTTCTGATAAATGCACAACCATAAATTTTCTGTTGTGTTTTAATCTAAATGTCATACTCTGAACTACAGCCACCTCATCACCTTATTGCTCATCTTATTGTTTAGCATTCATATTTAATATGTGTTAAATGTGAATTTATATGAAAGATTATTTGAGCATATGTTTTATAAATGTTAATGTTTACATGCTTGTGAGAAAAAATATCCATCATATAATGGAATTTATAACTTTCAGATAATACCAAATAAATTTTAAAATATAAGTTACATGGTAGTATAAAATATTTATTGAAGCTCAAAATCATTTTTCTTATTTTCCAAAACAAAGGTGTTTCCTTAACTAAATTTCACTTAGTTATTTATGCATCTTTAAATAGGTAGTTTGAGGTTTTACTCCTTATTATCACACTATTACAGCTGATAGAGCCTAGTTGCAACTCAGAGTGGAATGTTGAATAAATTGGAAAATATTCACTGGTTCTCCCTGAATTTTTTCCTCTCCTGTAATATATTTTGATAACAATAACAGTAATTTAGTACAATAAGATACAACTTCTCAGTGACTAAGTTAGTAATTAAGTAGCTCTAGAAATGTTTATTATTAAATAGACAAATTGGCATGCAATTTCCTATCTCTCCTGTCAGTCTTATCAGACTTAACTGATAGAAATAATTCTTCTTTATGCTGATAAAATATTGTTTCTACATTTTTATTTATCATAGCTCTGATAAAAATAGTTTCAATTCTTTCATCCATTTCCTTTTCTATAATTCATAGATTAATGATCTATTATGGCACTCCTTTGTTGTTGGGTCTTCTGAGTGTCTGGAAACTATACTACTATTCCTCTGATCTTTCACCTCAAAGGTTGTAATAAAACTGTATTTCTATTTACATCCTCTTCACTCTTGTACACATGAAACAAAACAATTTTTTCTAAATTATACTATAAAGGGATTACAATAATAACAAAAAACTTATTTCACTTCAATCAGGAGTATTTTGAGTCTCTGTTTATTTCCAAATCATATATCAAACAAAATTTTGTTATTGAGCATACTTTTGTAGGAACACAAGCATACTTTTTGGGATGGGCAGGAGGAGAGGGCTCTGACTTTGAAGTCATCATATATAATATACAATCTTTTCCATTTCAATATCCCCAAGAAAGACATATGGGGCTATTATAAAAACTGAAATGTAAAATATTGAATACTATCTAGCTTTTAGTGGGTGCTCAGAAATTATATATCTTACTCTTAAATAATCCATCAACTTTTTTAATGAAAATGATACTGTAAAACTTCGTTTATTATTCCTTGGAGACTTGACTGTCCTAAGGATTGTTTGGGGGTTATCAGATGTATACTCTGGCCATATTCTAAAGCATTTGAACCTCCTCTGAAATGAAGTTTAAAATACGCTCTCACAAACACAGCAGTAAAATTCTCCATGAATCTAGTAAAGCTCTAATTAAGTTTCATTTTAAAAATTTGTTTTCTTGCTGCAACACTTCAAGATTTTATAGTAAAGTATTGATTTTCCATACTTAAAAACATTTAAAACTTGTAAAGCTGATTGTAGTCAGGCAATAAAAAAGAAAGTGCCTAATAAAAGACTCTGGAAATGCTAAAGGTGACATTTTACAATAGGTAGACAAAATTAAGGTGAAAATTATGAAGTAATTTAGAGTTAAAACAGATGTATTCAAACACTTAAGCATTGAAGCCAAATTAGAGATATTTTCAAGAGAACTCTAAGAAAACAGAAAGGGTGACTTATGACTATCATTTAATTAAAAGCTTGTTCTCTGAAGTCAAACTGATTTATCATTTCTTAGCCCTAGCATATGTATTGAAAAAAGACAAATAACTTAGGGTTTTCCTGCTGAAGCTCCTCATTGGTGCTGATGTATACTTATGCATAAGAAACAATGATGGATTATTTAAATCTGAGGATGACTTTTTAACACACAAGTCAACCATGGAAAAGTTATTCAAATATGTCATATTAATAAGTATTTTTTCTCATCAATCATATTTTCCCAACAGGCATAAAATATGACAACACATGGTCTTAATTAGGTTCACGATTTGTCAGCAAAGGTCTATTTTAGAGTATATAAAGCTATTGATTTAAATCAAAACCACCAGAATAAATACTGTTTAATGAAATAAAAAGAAAAAAAATCTAACTTATTATTTTCCCAAATAATATAAAATTAATTGAAATGTTTTTCACATATAGTCTCATTTACTCTTACAGGTATTAACAAGGAAAAAATATAAAAGATCTAATAATACTAGGCCGACCATATGTATTATTTTAAACAGGACAGTACCATTTTTTTCATATTTCCCAACCATTCTGTCATTTTAATATAAATGTCCATTTTGCCTCCCTCCTTCATTTTTTTAAAGGAAAGCTACAGGCAGCAATGAAGACAAAGGCAGAAGCAGGAAGGCAGAAGAACGAGGAACAAAACTTTATTTTATTTAGCTGTTCACAGTGGTTGTTCCCCCCAGTCCCTGGTCTTGAGCCCAGGAACTTGGGATGCATGTGGGACTGCACCCTGGATATACTAGACCTCTAGGCCACCAGGGTGTGCCCTTGTCCTGTTTTTTCTGAAAAAACAGGGCCATCTTTCTCATGGGGGTAAAAGTAGCAGTGGAGTAGGCCTGGGCCCAGGCTGTTGAGAGTGCCCCCAAACATCTGTACTTTTTGCCCCTTTTTGCCAGTGTTGAATGCTGTGGGCCATGGACTCTCTTGCTAATCTTGCCGCTTGCAAGGAAACAGGAAGAGTTCCCGCACACTCCACAAGCACCTGTTTCTTCGAAGGCAGAACACTGCAGCGTGGTAAAGCTTCAGGAAGATTCTATGGGGTTATCTCTGGCACTGTGGTGTTTATTGGGTATTTCTGGCACAAGATGGTTAAAGCGGGCACATGTTTTAAGCAAGACATTTAGAGCAGAGCTCATAGAGGTGCCAAATTTGATTTTCGCTTAAAATGTCAAAATTCTTTGACCTGCCCCTGGTGGTTTGTTTGAGGCTGAAGCCCCACTAGACCACACATCATTACTATGATCATGATTGGCATCACATAGTGCTTACTTGTTGCTGGCCTGGCTACTCTACTTCTGCTCAAATGGCTCCGTCTCCTCCCCTCCCCTTAGTCACCACCTTCCTGTTTTTGTCATGCAATGTCCCAATTTTGTTTCAAGGAAATAGTCAGCCTAGGTAATAACCTCAAATGATAGCCACAAAATCTTTGTTATCGATTTTTTTCTTACGAGTATATGAATGTACAGGTGTGTGTATAAAAGAGAAAGAAATTTGCTCATGACGTAGAATTGACTATGTTATTCCCCATACCATTTTTGATAGCCCTGTGTTTAAGCAACAATGTCTATAGTTAAGAATTCATAGAGTTGTCCCATATTTCTATGTAACACTAACTTATAATGAAATTTCTGCAATAGAGATAAATTTACAAATAACATTATTTATTTTTACTGCATACATTCCCCTTTGTTGTAGAGAATGCAAAAATAATATTTTAAATGATTCTTTAAAGATCCTTAACAGAAGCAATTATAAAGTTCTTGTGAGGTTAGTAAGTTAGAAAGGGATAAGGAAGTTTGCTTAAAGGCACGGGCTTGAGTTTGTCACCTCCTCTACCATACCACTCTTTCTTATCGCTGACATCCTCATTTCTTACCTTGGCTATTCCCATTTCTTCAAACAGCAAGCCCTAAATCTGTAAGTGACGGGATGTCAAAATACGATACCACTAGCTTAAAGGTAGAAAGTATTTCCATTTAAAAGTTAAATGCTATGTTATCTGCATGGAAATAAAGATCTAAAAATATCTGGCAATCCTTGGTTCATTAACTATACCAAAAGTATAAAAGACTGAATGGCATTAACCAAAAATAGGAAAATAATTTGTTTGGAAAAATATTATGAGATTATGTTACATACTTTCCTACCATACATACCCCTTTCCTCACATGAAGGAGCTAGGAGCTTCACAGTTACCATGAAGATCATGACTCATGATTCCAGCAGTATGTGGGAGCAAAGATAAAATCAAGAACCAAGTTGAAATTGGTGCCTGGATAGCATTTTTTACAATGGAGGAGAGTGAAATGGCAATTCTGGGACAAACCATTCTAAGAATGTTTGTTAGGGATAAGATATAACCATGAAAGGAGAAAGAGCTATCTGAAGGATTGTAAATGGGATTTTCCCATAAGACAGCTGTATGCAGGAATTATTGAACCCTGACAGAGTACATATGGGTGAAAAGACTATATTGGGAAAAAATAAGTAAGGAAAGCTGTAAGCACAGTAGACATGATTTGAATTAAAGGAACTGAAGGTAACAAATCCTAAGTGAAAAGGAGTCTCCCTTGAAACCTCCCCAAAGCCATCTACAAATAAAAGGATCAGCTCTGAAGATCTGTCTCACAACTAGAAGCTCCTCAGCTTCATCTAGAAGCATAGAGAGCACCAATGACAGAGCACAGTGCTAGGTGAGGAACACCCTGCCTTGCCACTCCTTTCTCTCAGTCCCAAACATGAAGAGATCAAGAAACATATTCATACTGCTGATGGGGAGGAAAAGGAGAAAAAAGTAGGAAAGTTGGAAGAGAGGTCTGCAATTTCTTTGCATCTATCATATCATGACCTCTAGACTTGAAAGCAAACCTGAGTTAGGAGAAGGAGAGATTCATCTTTTGATGAGATTTACAACATCAATTAGTATTCTGGGCAAGTCATTTTAAATCATTGAAATATGAGTTATATATATATATATGTTTATTATCTTAAGAGTAATTTAAAAATAGTAAGGAGTTTCTATCAGAGAGTTCTCAAAGGGCAGAAAATTAAGTTAGCCTATGCAGGGAAACAGGAGGTCATGAAGTCAATTGTTTTCTGCTTGCATCTAGTAGAGTTCTCCTTTTTTACAAAATGAGCATATATCTGCATATATTTTCAACTAAAAAGGGATTCTCATTTGAGACTCTTGGCAAAGACTTGGGAGAAATATATAATTTTATATCTGCCCCAAATCCTGAATGTCTTTCATATCTTCTGGTTATTTCTGAATTAAGAAACAAGCAAAATGAAGGTAACGATAATGTAGATTTCTCCCACATCAACTCTCCATTTCATGAGCATGAGTATATGTTATAGGTTTTTCTTACAACAATATGTTTCTATTACATGTAAATATGGGAAACTTTTCCAGTTCATTTTTTCACATTCTCAGTCTGAATACTTTCTCTGAAAATATATTTAAGAGCCATAAGCCAAATCATTCTTACATAATAAAATTGTCATGAAAATGTCAAATTATGAAAA
Source organism: Solenodon paradoxus (assembly GCA_004363575.1). Taxonomy (NCBI): domain Eukaryota; kingdom Metazoa; phylum Chordata; class Mammalia; order Eulipotyphla; family Solenodontidae; genus Solenodon; species Solenodon paradoxus. Next base: position 989,991 of record RJWH01000173.1, on the reverse strand, counting down.
CAAAACATATGTTTCCTAGTGTATATTTCTCCCCAAATGTTTAGTAATATTAGAAGTCATGCTGCTTAACAATTTTGACAGTCAGTAATCTGTGTCCATGAACATCATCCAACAGGCTTTTCCTCCATAATAAAATTGTGTATAATGTAACTAAACTGGAGCCAAATCATTTAGGAAATTGCCAGTGAGGTAAACTTAACTTTCCATAAACAAGTTTAACTCCAACCTAGCTGCCCTCCCAAGAGCTTTCTGTGTCATTTTTATGTCATAATACATGATCATATGCCTTCAAGTAGAGAGTCAACTCAATAATTATACTTGATAATAATTTAGATTTTATCAATATTTCATTTGAAAGATAGGAATAAACTTCATATTGAACATCCCAAACTAAAATTCCATAATATTTATTAGGTATCTCACTTCTTTCTCTTAAACCCCTCTCTAAGTAAAAACTATATTTTACTACTTCAGTATTTTCTCATTATCTGAAAGTAGAATGTTTCTATCTGATATGACTTGTCAGATTATTTTGGTATTTTTTGGAACACTATTACTATTCATTTTTATGAAAATTATTTTTTAGCATTACCAGGTCTTAAAAATAACCTACCATGTCCTATCAAATGAGAATATTCTATTTTCTGGCAGCGGGGAAAACCTGTATTGGGAACTATTTATTGCTGTCCTTTAAGTTTTCATCTACTAATAAAAATAAAAACCCTATTAGCAGCACACCTTGGTGGAGTAGTGGCTAGTTCTGTAACCAAGTACAGTCTACACACATCCCAAGGATGCAGGTTCGCATCTTGGGGTTGATGGAAACAACCAAGATGTACAACTAATACAAATAAAATAAAATGCTGCTTCTTCCTCTCTTTTCCTTCCTGCTTAACTAATTACCTTCATTCCTACTTGCACCTTTCCTTAAAAAAAAGCCCTATTAGTAATGTACTATAACTTCTCAATGAACAGTTTATATATTTAACTCAACATATTAGTTATTGTAAATTACTCCTAATATCAGTGGTTTAAAATAATATTATCACAGTTTCCATAGATCAGGAATTTGGATGCAATTTATCTGGGTCCTTCACTTTAAGGTCTCTCACAGGTTGCAATTACAGTCAGGATTTTGGTCAAAACCAAAGTCATCTTAACACTCAACTGGGAAAAATCTCCGCTTCCAAGTTTAGTTATCTCATTGCTTGCAGGATTTAATTCCTCACTCGCAGTTGTCTAAAGGCTACCCACAGCACAGTTTCTTGCCATCTTCTCCTCTCCATAAGGGAATTCAAATATATAACTTGCTTCTTCAGAGTAAAGGAGGAGACAGAAAGAGGAGATACAAAAGAGAGTCAGTCTTTTCAGTAAACTAATCTTGGAAGTGTGCTCCCACCTCTTTGGTAGCATTCTGTATATTCAGAGATTCATTAGTTTAAGCCCACACTCAACATTTCAATTTCAATACTGAGTTAGGAAATAATGGTGCCCATTTTAAAAGGTAGCCTACCACACAATGTTTTTAGGGAGAATCTCACATTCTACCCCTAATTGACTTAATAATATATTAACCTAATAATAATAGGTCTCTTTCTAGGAAGGGATTCTTTTACTATGAAATGATATTTACTCAAAATATGTTAATAAATACATGTATGTACACTCACATGCCTAAAAATATACCAAAGATCATATATGAGTGTATGTATTTGAAGAACATTGCCATTGTATGTGGAAAACGATAATTGTTTTCCCAACAGGATTCAAAACAGGATCATTTAAAATAGAAAACATTCATGTACATACCATTACCAAAATATGCAACTTATAAACACAATTACAGAAATGTATCAATTATACAAGATCAAATATCCAAATATATTACATAATTTCTGCCTCAAATTATATCAATAACCTGTTCTTATATAGTATGTAAACTTTTTTAGAGTTTACATGAGGTCAAATGTTAAATGACTGCATTATACCTTTTTGAAATGGAGGTTTACAGAAGATGTTTTTATAAGAGCTCTGCTTATGAAAATTTATAGTTAATTTATAGTTAATATTCTTTACCAAAGCACAACACTGGCATGTTCACTCTGACAAGTAGAAGTAACAGCTTCTCATTAGTCAATTGCCTATTCTAGCTTCTTAGAAAAGAATAGAATGACCTTTTAATCTTAGGAGGTTCTATTCCATTACACTCCCATATTATATGAAGTAAGCAAAATGGACAGAGCCAGTGAGTGGACTAGAAGACAAATAAACTGGGAATATTAAATGGAAAAAAAAGTGTGTGATTTTAACAGCTACTTCACAGCCTAACTTCATCTACTGGTTTGTTATGCTGAACACCTGGAATGGTGTATGAAAAGAATAGAAACTTTACTCTTACACCTGCTACTATCAAGCTTAAATGTCTGTGGTTACCTAGGCACATGAAACTAAAATTGCAAAAAGGAAAAAGACATCCAGGAAATATGTAAATACAAAATGATTCAAAGAAGCAAAGCAAATAATTAAGAAAATATCACCATTGTCAAAATGCTGAAACTTGGAATCATTTCAACAATAGGCCACAGAAACTGAGCATATCTTACTAATATAATACATAAAAAACACAAATAAAACAAACACATATAAATGACAACTGTCTAGTGTCCAAATAAAGGAAGTTGTGAAATGATATAAAATTACTTTCCAGATATTAAAAAAATAACATTACTATTTTTTATATTTCATTATTTTTATAAAACATAAGTTTTATTTTTTCTGTTTTTATTCTTTCCTCTAGTTATCTGAAGCATTTTAATGTCATTTGTATACATTTTTTACACAAGAAATATATCAAATCTATCTAAAGATGATTCAACTCATTTCAATTAATCAAAGTAAAGATTTTTGTCAGTGGAAGAGCTATAAAAGTCCTTGCAATGAATACTGACTCAAGTGAAACAAAATTAAATACACATAACAGTCACTCACTCTAAACTCTGTAACATGTAGATCAATTTAGTCATCCTGACACCTTTGTTCATTCTTCACTATCTATAATTTATAGACTGTATGGAGCAGGTCCTGTGTTAGGCTTCTCTTAGTGAAAGTTGAAGTGTGTCTATATGTTCTATAAAAGAGCAAATATTCACTATGAATAAGTTTATCCTGTTGCTCTTATGATATTTTTATATTTTATTATATATCATTTAACAGGGTGGGAGGAGGGATTTTCATATTGAAAGGAGAGATTAATATCACTATTTCTATTCTAATTATATATGCAAATGGTAGAGAGCTTCATTCTAAATGACCTACATGTGGAAGTAGCTCTTTGTAGGTGTAGACATAAAAGTTATCTTAGAATGCTTACCAAATTAGAACTCATTAAATACTGCTTATTATTGTACTGTGTGTGTCTCTGCATATTCACAATTTCTGAAAAACATACATTAACAATACTTGCATGTTTTCCCTTCCTCAGCACAGTAATTATATTTGTACTTAATTCTGAGCTTGTTACATATAATATGTTGCCAAATATGATCATTTAGAGTCATTTTGACACAGGCTTACCATAATAAATATTGACTATGAAAATACATTCATCATATTTGCCTAAAATATGAGTATTTTGATCCAACAACATGAGAATTTGAAATTGAAAATATGCAAAAATCTCATTCAGTCCAAGATCTGCAGTTTGATGAATGTGACTTGTCATCATTTCCAATGTACTCAGTTTAGGCTTTGATTTCAGGAGTTACTAGCTTTACAATGTACCTGAGAGCTTAATCACTGCTGTGGGCAATCAAATTATAACAATCAACCTATAAATCAAAACCAGAACGATAACAATTCAGTACCATCTAATCCTCTTTCTACCTCTCTGATATTTGTTTTCTGGAAATGAACTGACAATAACAAATAAAAATGTACCACGCAGTTAATCCCTGGCATTACAAAATTCTCTGAAACACTTCTTCATACTGTAGAACCATCTATTCCTCCTCCAGGAATTCAGATTATATAGACTAAAAAGACCTCAGAGATCTTTGCGGTAATTTAAATCCTTTTGCTCCATGTACTTTGTGCTTTATTGTAAAATCACCACCTTTTAAGCATAATTATTATTTTCAGCAGCTTTCAATTAAATTTTGCTGTTCAAGAACTGAAATAATGATCACTTACAATTACATGTGGGTGTCTGTACTCTACCTGTAACAAGTTAGAGATACTCTGAACTTTCAAATAACATGAACAAAACCATGAGACGGCTTGCCCTGCCTTTGGGATTCAGCAGAGCCGCACAGGTTGAAGTCAGAACAAGGTGGTCAGGTTCTGTGAAGAAACCCTTGAGGAATATGCTGACTAGAAACTAGGTATCCTCTGCTCCCATCTGCCAGAGAAAGACTACAGAAAGCTTCATTGTGAGCACTCCCACATGATTTCCCCAAAGGAAACATCCCTTCTTAAGATGAACACAAATTTTAACCACTCTTTTCACCTCTTGGTACTCAGATAACACCTGGAGTCACTGGGCTGGAATGACTAATAGAAGTGTTGGGATTTTCATTATTATATACATTAGCCAGACCATTTTTAGGGTTCTTTGTTTCAAAATCAAAATTAATTTACTGTCTTTTTCCTTCTCACATTGCACATATCGACAATCAGAACTTTTCTAAGAACCTCCCTCAGTTATAACAGCAGGCAGTCCTCAGAGAGCAATCTGTCAGTCCTTTCCTGGGTCTGACTCCTCAATAAGATTAATAAACTTTTTATTGATCACAACTATGGAGACATGTTATTTCAGTTATCATTTCCTACCTCGCTCTCTTTCTTCCTTCATATACTTCTTTTTCATCTCCCTCCCTCCCTGCTTTTCTTCCAACATTCAGTCTAAAACTAATATGTGGCCTGAGCAAGTCTGAAGTCTGTGAGGTGATAAAGCAATGGCATGTCTCTGAGTGTTGAAACCCAAATGGAGGCCTCTGGGAGGAAGTATATCAGAGACTGTACATGTTATCAGAGTCTGAGAGGTGTGAGAGGAGACTGTGACAGCAGCCTAGTGTGGCGTATCAGAGCCTGCACAGAAAGAGCAAGGGTCTGAGGGGAAGGCTGAAAGTAGTGAGAAGACATCTTGGTGGGCGTTTGGAGCCCAAGTATGGGAAGGAGACACGCAAGCACAAGGGATGTAGCTGTGACCATCCAGTGCTAAATAAAGTGAAGAAATGGAGATAAATTTCTATTTGAGAAAAGAATTACAAGCATGGAAAAAGAAAAGTAAAATGCACCTTTGGTACTGAACAAATAAGAATTTGAGATATCCGAATAGAGGCATTAGTACGAATTTGTGTTTTTTTAATATAGTGATCTACAAGAATTGGAGGTAGAAGTGTAACAGTCACATTCAATACATAGAGATATAAGAGTAAATATAGGTGTAATAAAAAGGATGTCTGTGTGCATGTGCATGCTTGTGTATGTGTGTGTGTATTTTGTAGCTTTATCAACTTGCATGACCTGAGAAGAGCAATACCCCATAGAAATCACCACATTAAGATCACAGATCTTGGTTAAAAGAGTATTCTGAAAAAAGAAACCTGAACTCCTTACAGAAATGGCTGATTCCAGTCCTGGGGCAAGGAAAGAAAAAATAATACTTAACACTATTTTTTTTCCAGAAAGTAAAGTATTTAAAGAATAATAGGCATATAGCAAAACAAAACCAGAAGCAAAACCAAAAAGATGGACTCAGAAGCAGCTTGAAGATGTTCACATTTGCCAAGTATGGACAGGTGAGCAACAAGATGAATAATTATAATAACCAATAAAAAATAACTCATTGAACAAAACAGGTATCCATTAGCCCATACTGACATAAACAAACAAATAATATTTTCCTTAAAAAGACTGCCAAAAAATATAGCACAATACTATCAGAAAATCATCATCATGATATAATTATGTTGCTTCAATTAAAATTTTAACATTAAATTAAATTTTAAGAAAATTTTCCTTTGACAATTATAACAAAAACAATTCAGCCAAGAAATATCAATGCATACTAAAACTAGTAATAGAATTTAAAGAGATGTAATATTTACATCCTCTGTATCTACCCATAAAAGACATATTAAATATAAAAAGGAATAATTTTAAAGTAGAAAAATAGGCAATTTCTACATTAGTCAAATGACCAAAATTATCAGAAATGTGACAAATCAAAATCATATGTCACCCAGTAGGATGCTGAGTAAAATGCAGCATTATTTCTGTGGCTTCTCTGCCAAGATGCATAACCTGAATCTATACATGAAGAAACACCAGAAAAATCCAAGTTGAAGAACATTTTACCAAAAAAGAAAAAGAAAAAATGACCTGTAAACTCTAAAAGTGCCAGTCATGAAAACTTAGGAAAGACTAGATAACTAACACACATTGCACGATGGTTAAAGGCAATGTTTGATTCTGAACTGAATTCTTTTGCTATTAAGGACATATGGAGACTGTTGGCCAAATGGACTTACTTTTTATACAACTGTAATGTATCAATATTAATTTCTTGATTTTTATGGCTGATACAGGAAAATTCCGTTTTTGAAAGAACTATAAACTCACGTGTTTAAAGATGATGGAGCCCTCTGTTGTTAAACAGTTCAAGAGAAAAATATCTTTAATATTCTTTTTTATGTTTTCTGTAAATTCAAAATTATTTCTAAATAAAAAAATATAATATACCTATAATCTCCTTCCATTATTTTTCTCTTTCCTTTTTCAGACCACAGTGTAGGCTCCCCTGACACCAGATATCACAGTAAGGATACTAAGGGTGGTGATTTTGCAATAGAAAATCAAGGCAGAAAGACCTTCTCTAGTGGATATTTTTTCTATAGCACTTTTTGGAACAATTAAATAATGTAAATTAATAGCCAACTGACAGTCCTGAGATCTCTGAACTAATTTTCTTGCTGTTCATTTGAGAAGTTATTGATGGGTAAGGAGAATTCTCAATTTCAAATCAACGGTCCCTAAAATCATAAAAGGTTGAGAGGTTTCTTTTATTCCTTAAACCAAAAAAGGATAATGAAGATGGAATATCACATTAACATAGAATAGATTCATTGTTGCCACGATCCTTGGCAAAATTTATTGAAATATTTATAATTTAATTGGCAGTATATGTACATAATTCAGAGGAGAAGCTAACCACAGGATAGCAGAATTAGAGATGAAAAATCTCAACACGTTGCCAACCAAAGAAGACATCATTTATCTCATTGCATTTGGGTGTTCTACTAAGTTGGATGTGAATATCTCTTACTAAAATAATTCAGAAGCAGAAGATAAATGTTTTAAAATTATTCAAACAGAAATAGATTTTTAGGGAGGGAGTCTCATAAAGGTGTCATACTGATAATCTCTAAGTTCCAAATCTTGTAACAGCTCTCATTAAAAGTTTAACTCTTCAGTTTCTTCTTTGCATTCTTTTTTTTCAAAACTGCAAATGAGAAACATTTTTAGACTCTTCAGTTTCTCTATTCAGTGCCCTCCTGGCTTAAGCCTTTATATTGTAAAATCTTGGAAATAAGGCTAAGTCCCAAGTCTCTTCTGATACTAAAGTAGGTTTCTAATTAATTCCTAATGTAAAGGAATTGGAGGTTTAAACATGTTACCCTTCCAACAACATTTGTATTTTGGCAGCCAGATGTATGCCCATTTCCTGAGATGGGTGAATGTATGAATCCTCAACAAGTGAAATTTCAGGCACCTCAGCTAGTCATTCTCTATTCCCATCAATTATTTCATGTGGATGCATAGCTGAAAATTAATGTAAACATGAAGATAATTTCAAATACAATACAATGCACACAATAAATACTTGTTATTTTTATCAATGCTGAAATGTATTCATATTTTATTACATTCTGGACAAATTTCAATTTCAATTATCCAGTCTTCACAACTTTCGATCACTTTTATCAATATCTTCGTGACTCAATAACTCATCAGTAGAAGCAAGAAATCACTAGGACAATGTATTAGTAGTTTTAAAAACTTTCTAGTTAGGACATCAATGATCTATTAAATAGCTCGGTTAGTATTTTGTCAGCAATTTTCATATTAACTATAATTACACCATTGATTTAAATTGAATACTGTCAAAACCTTGGAAAACAAGAATGAAATTAATCTGATGAAATGTGGTATTGTTATTGTACTGGTCTTTTGTTCTCTCTAGCAGCCTTTCAGTCAAATCTGACCAGATAAGAGGCTTGACGCCCTTTCCTCCCCCTTCCCTGATCTGTCTTCCACTCCTTCGTGGGGACACCATGCTTAGAGGTTTATCAGTAACCTTGCACCTGTGCTGACAAGCATCAGGGTAAGCACCACACACAACTTATGGGGGAGGAGAAAAGTAGAATGTGTCTAGGTTTCCTGATGACATTTTGGGAGAGAGTTTGCCTTTCCCATATCTGCATATTGTTCTGTGATTTAAAAAATATTTTACTTTTTTAAAAAAGTTCTTTGTGTTTCATGTCATTTACCTCTAAATATACACATAACTGATTCAATATAAAGTGATCTACTTTCTTATGCAATCTAACATAAAAGACTTAATATTCAGCAGTAGGAAAAAATCAGTAACAGAATGTCCACCCAACCATATCTCTCCACTATATAAGTAAACCTACCTCATTTTTCTATATCTCCTCATAATTTTTGGTTCCTTACATTTTTATTTTTTAATTAAATATCTTTTGGTATTCTAGTGAGGATTTAAATTCCATGGCAGAAAATATTTTGCCATTCCTTTTTTACCTTTCTCTTCTGCTCAATTTTTATTCATTGATCACTCTGGGCTTCAAATTCCCTTTCAATTAATAGAAGTGCTTCCTTCTTCCATTGTAAAACTATTTCAATCCAATAAACAGGACCTAGAGACTCGGCTTCTATACAAGTACCAACGCTATGCTACAAACACAAATGATTATCTGAGAGAAATTCTATATAAATAAAACACATGGTTAATAGTCTAAAGGTTTATGCAACAGCAATGAGTTACAGTAATCTTATAGAGTTCCTATCTAGTATTCCCTCATATAAATGGGGATAAAAGTTGTTCCTTTCACTTGGGGAAGTTTTTCTGCCACACCCTTCTGTTTAATACCCTGTTTACTTATAGTGAAAAGCAAAAAAAAAAAACAGAGAAAGATCTCCATGTCACAGCCAAACATTGTCTTTTAGAAGGAGAAAAATAGTTATTCACTCTTAGCAACAATGCAGGCATTTCCTTTATCCAAAAGAACATTAAATATAATTAAAATCTAATTTAGTTAGATACAAATGGATAAATTATCAGTTAGAAAACAATTTTTTTCTTTCCAAACTTTGCTACAACCTCTGACATGATTATTCAACCTTCTACCTTCCTCAAACTTTGGAAGTGTATTTGATCAGATTTTACTCATATATTTCAATTACAATGAATTATAATTATCTTTACAATCTATACATTAATTCATTAAATCAGTCTCCATATACATAACAGATATAGCAGAGGATGGTATTTTATACATCTTCAGCTTCATAAAGAAAATGACTTAAACTCTAAGGCAAATTCTCAGATTCCTTAACATGTACTATTTCCACTTTCAGTGACTCAACTTGTGAATTTCACCACAAGTGAATATTTGAAAAAGGTTTTAGAGAATGGTATTGTTTTTTGGAAATATAAGAATGAAATGATTTTCAAACTGAGTATATTTACACTTCATGAAAATCTGTAAATCTCATTTTTTTCAGTTTGTAGCAAATTGAGAATAACTTCCTTGTAAACAAGTATTGATCTTGGTTTAGTCTTTAGGTATTGGCATGCTATATTTTTAAACAATCATCATGAATCTATTTTTAGATAAAAATTTTTAGATAAAAATTATCAAAGGGTTTTTCTCAAAAGGCTTGATTTTAATTTATCAGATTTACCGGTGTCTGCTTTTCTGTTGCAACCATTTACTCACTGTCTTGATTTGTACCTCTGGTATAATGAGAAATTTCAGATTTTTAAAAATTATTTCATATAAAATTATTTTTTCTAAAAATGAACTTGTTCTAATTTATATTATTTGCCAGAAATATAAAAGACATTTCAAGGAATATTGAAAATAAAGGACATTTTCACCTTTATTTTCAATATTCTTTCTAAATAATCAACTTGGTTATTCAAGATTTTGAGATTATGTATAAAAATGTAAAGAAAGCCCCAAACCCTACAACTTCTCATGTGCATATATGTGCCTATATACAATGTCCTTATGAAGATGGTTTTTGCTCACAGACTTTGAACCAGAGAGATCTGGTTTGTACTCTGGCTGTGCTACTTCTCTGTATATGAGTTTATGAGTTTTCTTGTGAGCACATTTTAAGAAAAAAATTATTTTGAGGAGAATATTTCATAATAGAACTCAACAAATTACTTCGGATTAGTTATAATCCCAAGAAGGTGATTAAGTAGCAAAAGATGAGGAATTTGAATTTGAGGGAGGGGTCATGAAGGTTGTAAAAATGTAGATCTGATTAAGAAAGACTGCAAAATGTAAAACCTGGATAGAGGCATGGTTTATAAGGTACTTGGAGAAACAAATCTCCAGTTATGTATTGTAAAAATTATTTACTAAACTATAGAGTAGTACTTCTCAAATGTGACCCCCAGAGTAAGTTTAAAAACTTCTTGATAGTGATCTGTGACAAGATAAATCAGATCCAAGAGGAATATTTAGAAACTCTATGGTAATCTCTCTTCACTGTGACTTACAATTTAGGTAACAAATAGTTTGTGTAAACACAGTAGTTTATGGAACACATTTTGAACAGTCCAGACATCTCACTTGTAAACCCCTCTTCTTTCTCTACTATAAAACCTTTAGCAAAAGTCCTATGTTTTTATTTCTTAGCAGACTTGTGGAGGTAACTAAATCTTCACCCTTATCCAAGTTAACTGCAAGCAAGAGTTTTATCTGAATAGAAACAAATAGACAAGGTATATCTAGGATACATATGCATAAGTATAAATTATATACACTTCACAAAAGCATTGGATGAGAATATGTGTTTGCAGGATCTACATACAGTCCAAAAATGTCACCAAAATTAATTTTAATGTAAGGAACTAACATCAGTATTAATATAAACAAAAATCAAATAAGGAATATCATTTCCACAGAAGATGACTCCAAAATGTTAAAGTCATTGACTCCTGTTTTCTAAAAAAAAAAAAGACAATCTCTGGTACGCTGCTCTTCAACTGAGTTACCCTAGTGACACTCCTTGTCAAAGTGTTCTACCCAAGACAGTGACATAGAGTGTATCACATAGAGAAACAAACAGAAAAGCATCTTTGAAACTGATATGTAATCGTGGTACATTCATAAACTAGAAAAAACTGGAAATCAAATGGTGGATCTTTTTATTTGTTTTGCTTTGTTTTAAATATCTCCATCATTCATTTGGACATAGCTAGCTTTCTCAACTACATATGAAAACCGAAGAGATGATTAGACTTTTAAATACTTAAAGTCCATAATATAAAATTTAAATGGTTTTAATCTTCATGGATAAAGTAGTCTACAGCTGGGAATCATGAAGGGTATTTAGCAATACTCTGTTTTTATGAATATTTCGAAACTACACATTTTCCACCTAAATTCTAAACATATAGCTCCAGTGTTTCCATAATAGTCTGACACTTATAAATATCCATGAGCCCTTTAAGGATAAAGAATGGTCAAGTTATTGCTGACAGAACAATGAATTCCTCTTCTTCTCCCAAAGATATACTTGTCTAATCTCCAGAATTGTGAATATGTGACCTAACATGTCAAAAAAAAAAACAATCTTGCAAATGTGATTAAATGAAATTTTCTGAAATGGGAAGATTATCCCGGATAATTTCAATGGATCCAATATTATCACAAGGGTCTTATAAGAGGCAACAAAGTGCCAGAGACTAAGAACAGATGTGAGAAAGGAAGCAGAGGCTGGGCGATGGGCTATGAATTTGGAGAAGGAAGTTAGTCATGAGCCAAGGAATGCAAGAGGGATCTAGAAACTGGAACAGGAAAGAAATGGGTTCTCCTCTACAGTTTCCGAAAAGAAACACCACTTTGCTATCCTGGTATTAGCCTATAAGTTCATTTTGGACTTCTGAACTCCAAAATCAAAAGATAATAAATTAATATTGTTTTAAGCCACTAAATTTGTGGTGACTTGTTGCAACCTACACGATTTAATTCTATTTAGTAAATTATGGCTAACTTTTTAATCCAAATAATTTTAACTCTCTTCAAGATACCTAATTGTTTTTACTATGTATTACCATACCCACACCTAGGAATCTATCCGGAAATTCATGCAGATAATAGTTAAAATCCTAAACCCCCTAGCACAGTACATGAGTATACAGTTGCTACTCAGAAAATGTTGTCACTTTTAGTAAAAAACCATTAGCTTAAATTGTCATGCTTTATTTTCCCACAAGACCGTATTCTTTATCTAGAACTCATGCTTAGTTTTAAAAACAAATCATTAGACAATACAATAAAAATTATATGCTTGCCTGCTGTAATATTTAAGAGAGTATACATCAAAGTGGAAACATACAAACACAATCACATCTAACTTACTGTGATTTAATTATAGCCATTTAATTATCTCTTTTTGAAATAACACTTTCTTCAAAAGATAGCCTGGAGTACATTTCACAAGCATCTTTTGGTCATCTCCAAGGACAGTATGGTAAACAAAATTCTATTTTCCAGGACTCAGTGCCCCTCCCTGAAGGAGGATTACGTTGGTTATAGGTGCCTAGGTTAACAAAGATTGAACAGAAGTGAGGTAGTTTCGCTTCCCAGAAGAACCTTTAAGAACCAGTGCATGTATTACCATGCTCATTCTGCTCTTCCCCGCTAATAGTGTCCAGACAATGGTTGCTCAAATTGGTTGTGTCCCTGGATGAAGACATCATGGAATAAAGCTTCTAACTAACCCACATTAAATACAGCATGACCAATGTGGTGGTGGGTCACTGAGGTTTTGGAGGCATTTCTTTTAAACCACTGAGACTTGAATACTCTAGAATGACTGAATCACACAGTTCTCTAAATAAGCTCTGAGGACCTCTGAGTGATCGCCAAGTCCCTTTTGGGAACTTTTCCACGAGATCCTGTATTTCCAACTACACATCTGTGTTAGGAGTTTCTTCATACTCATCAACCAAAACAAAATACTGCAGAAGATTGAAAGCAGAGCAGAGATCTTTATCTTCTAGGAGTGTTTTCTAGTAAGTTAGACATTGAAGAAATTTTAAGAAAAAAACAAAACAATGCCACTCTTCTTAATATTTTTGTTTGGGAAAATACAGTACTTTTCCATAAAGTAACTTGTTTATATTAACATAAAATAGATTTATTGCTGTTATTTTAAAGTAAATTAATTTTTTTAATTTCTGTGTCAATTTTAATGATAAATACTAATAGACAAAATTTACACAAAAGTTATTTTAGGCCATTAATACTTTTTAGAAGTGTAAATTCTCCTGAAGCCAAAAATGGTGAGAACCAGAGTGTGCCTCACCTGAGTGATGTAGAAGATATCTGTTGTTGCCTTCTTTTCTCACGACATTTTCCCTAAAGTTTGAAAACAGGCATTGTTCTGTTACAAGTCAAACAGAAAGTTCATCTTTCTTGAACTTTTTCTCTGCAAGGCACATTTGGTCTTACATATGAATGAAGTGGTTTTACTTTGCTAAAAAATCTTAAGGCTTTGGTTACTTTATTTTTTGTTTTCTCCCTTTTTTGTTTTTTTACTTTTTTTTACTTTGTTTTTCCTTTTTATGTTTTTCTCTTTTTATTTTATCTTGTCATTAAACTTTCTATATTGAAAAACAATTGGGGTAGATAAAATATGACATTGAAATAAACAATCTGGAATATTTCTGTTAAACATAAACTAGAAGACTCTGCCTACAAATATTAATAGCTTACCTATATTTCAGCGTTACTGAATTCAGGTTTCTGAACCTAACCCAGATAGGTCTGGGGTAGGAATGGAGATTTTGCATTTTTAAATTATTGCCCTTTATATTGATGCTGCTGGTATAGGCATCGTGGGTTGAGAACTGATAGCCTGGGATATGATCAAGCTGTTGTGACTCAAAAACAGGAAGTTCCAGGTCATTACCAGTTCCAGGCCATTTCCCTTCAACTTCCTTTGAGGGTGTTATTGTTAACTAGACACAGAGTGACACCTTTTAACCCACCATCACTGGGACACAGGCATGACAGATTTCTTTCATTCTAAGACTTGATATTTCTCTTTTCTATTTTTTTAAACTATGCATATGATCACCCAACTACCATCTAGTTTTCAGAGCTCATCTCAAATAAAACCATGCACTACTCAACAACGACATACTCACATTTGCTCCCAGATTCTGTCTTGACCCAAAATTGTCCAGCTCATAAATAAATTATACCTTGTTCCCATCACAAATTTCAACATTTCCAATATTGTCTATAAATATTTTCTGTATAGTTATTCTTCAAGCAAATGGGTTTTAAAAAGTGATGCTTCATATTATGATTCTAATAATATTAAAAAACATCTACCACTGCCATTTACTGTTTATCGTGCATTAGTTATTAAAGCTTGAACTAGACAATATGAGCAAAGAGAAGCTGATTTTATTTTTCTATTATTGCCAGCAATAAAGGAGAGAGCACAAAGCCTGAAACTTAGTTTCACTGAAATAAGAGGCAGTGTGTGTATATATGCGGGGAAGGAGAGGGGGGACAGGGGTTCTAGGTTCAGTGTTTACTAATTGACTTTACCTAAAACAAAAGTAAACTTCATCCTATCTCTTGGTAGGAGGTAGTTTTATAAGTTGGAGCAAAGCAACCGCTGAAATTAGGCTGCAACCCTTCCAAAGGGACTAGGAGATAGAGGACGCTCTTTCTTCTTTGAGGATGACTCTTCAAAGTGATGACCCGAGAGTCCTTGAGAAACAGTTTGGGGTTATAAAGCTGACAAGAGGCCTTTAAAACTTTTACACCTCAAAGGAGCAGAGAAAAAACTTACAATAGTCAATTTTCTAAAGTAAATGTTCTAAAAAAAGGTAGGTCAGGGGCCTAGAGTCAGGAAAAAGTCAGTCTATAGTCTTGTCAAGCTGAGGAAAAAAATAAGGTTTTCTTGGTAATTGTGGGTTAAATAATTTTAATAATACTAAAATTTAAATACTAACACTATTGAGAAAGAATTAAATAACACAAATTGTACTAGAAATGTTTTATGTATTTTCTCATCTAATTCTACCAATTCTAGAAAATTCAGCTAAGTTCTTTGCCAAATATTTTCATAGTATAGCTAATTTGCTATAAGGAAATTTTGCCACAAAAGATAAAATAACTGGTTGAGAGTTTGGTTCTATATTTTAATTTGACTGGTTGAAAATTATGCAATATTCCCATTTGTATACTATATAAATCTTAGCACTCATAATGGTCTATACAGTGAGAGTAGTTACAGTGGCCTTAAAAATAGTGGATCATAATGACTATGTATACCAACTTGATTTTAAAAATAGAGATAAAATTTACTGGGAAAATGATAATACATTAGGTAGACAATCCTTTGATGAATACAGTCATTTCTCCTCTCGATAAAAACTAAAATTTTACTAAGCTATTGCAAATGTAAAAGAAGTGGCTATATTCAATTCTTAGAGCACTGATAGTTAATTCTACAAGTTGGATACAAAAACTTATTATCTAATGCAGTCTTTATCAGATTTATCACACAAACTAGGAATTAGAAGTAAAGAATTAAATTCCTCTTTTCCCCCCAAATAAATATGTGATTCCTAATGAGTATAATTTCCCTGAAAATGGTGAATATGGGGGATTTTTTGTTGTTGTTTGATAGTGGAGAACATGAAGTGGACAGAATTTTGGTATTTAGCATAGAATCTGGCTTAGATGATTTGGTGAAATATAAGGACTGGAGATGTGATAGAACATTTAAATGCAGTTCAGAGAAGTTCCTCCAGGTATATGTTACATATATAAGAAGCAGCAGCATCTAACAGCAGTGTCTATCAAAGAGCAGTATGAAGGCTATCACAATGCCATACAAAACTCTTACAAATCTGCATCCTAATATTTGGAAACTGATACCTCTCTTCTGAAGGAAGAAATTTTAGCAAAAAAAAAAAAAAAAAAAAAGGTATTTTGTTACAACCTTTTAAATTAATGCTCCACATTTACTTATCAAAATTTTGTCTTTTTAATGACAAAATCATCTAAGGCCAATTAGTTATGTGGAAAACTTTTGCATCAAAAAGTGCTTACAACAAAGAACTTTACAACGTATCTACTGGACACAAATCTTACCAACACCTATGAAATAGTTATTACTATCTATAATTTAGAAATTATGAAACTGATATTTATGGAGGCTAAGCAATTTTCCAAGATCACTGTTCTTTATATGGCAGAGCCAGGATTGTTACTGCTTGCTCTGATTCCAAAGACTGTAAAGACTTTTTCCCCAGGTCATCAGTGACACTTGCCAAGTACTCATGAATGTATTTATTGAGAAACTACTGCTTTTGAATACAATGACTTCGACTTAGGAGAGTTGATAGAGGAAGAAAATTAAATGTTTAATTAGAAAATACATTTTAATAAAAACATAAAAGGACCTTTATTAATAGAAAGTTATACATGGATACTAAAAGTAAATTCCTTCAATACTGCCTTCAAATGCTTGAGAAGTGTTCATTAGACATTATTACATGGTAATAATACAAATAAGTAGAGTAAAATATATATAATGAATCATCACACAAGAGTAGGAAATCCAATTCATTTTCAGGTGGAAAAAATCAATCTACATAAGTAATTCTTAAAATATATCCCTAGTAATTTCTGCTGGTATTTTTTGAGGACTTTTAGCTAATTCTAGGCATTGGTATATTTTTCCCATTTAAATTTTGCTAAAAATTCATATATATAAATTACATTCACATAATTATTTTGTTTTAGGACTAATAAAATGTATGATGTCTGTTTTCTATAATAATCTTTACATATATGTACTTTTCTCTCATTAAAAATTAAATGTAAAATGTATTTTGTCAGATTTATTGATGATTCTATTATTGGTGTTACTGTGTTGCTGTTTGACATTACTTATAAAATTATGCTACAATATACCAGTATATAGTGCATCATAGATCTTCAGTGCAATGAGATATTAGAAAACTTGAGACATGTATAAAGAGAATATTTTGAAGAAAAGATTATGTATAGAAAAACTATACAGTTGGATAAATTTTGGTTTTCAATGTTGTTAAAATAAAAAACAAATAGAGACTAGTCTTAAAAAAAGTCCCAGAACAGACAAAAATACATTAATCATGTAATTAAAGCTTAATTTATTCGTCGAGACTAACTTGACCTAGGTCATTTCTCTTTTACACCTTTGGAAATCATATGCAAAACTTAAAATTGTTTCCCAAGGTTGATGAGGTAACTACTGACTATTTTCTTATTATTTAAGAAAATTTTAGCATTATAACCCATCATATTAAAGAACAAAATCACTGCTCTTTTACTGTATAAGCTGGTACGTAACAATAAACACCTGACTCATTGCATGTCTTGGTTTGAGGGTGCCTGGTTTGCAAACTATTCTGTGTGGACAATAAACTTTTACTAAATACTACTGTAGTGATTCATTGGTTTCACTTCTGTTATTTCTAAACTTTTGACAATGTAAACTTTTATGGGATAAAAATCGCTAGGAATAAAAAACTTTTAATGGGACTTGCTTAAAAGTTTGTGCATTCAGAATTTCACTTGTTTTAATACACAAAACATTCCATTTTTGTGATTTAACATATTCTTTTAGTCATCTTCAATATTTAATTATGTTATGTTGGATAAAACCTGATCATCTTTACAGAAATTTTTCTTCTGGGTTTTTATTTCTCCCTACCTACCCAAATGTTGAGTGTTATTTGGCAGTCCTTAGAACAATTTAAAAAGGAGAGGATTTCTCAGCAAAGGCTTTCCTAAGTAGGACAATATCTTTTTCTATGCACCCAAAAAGATAAACAGACTACTCAAACACCAATTAGTAAGCAGCATTTTAGTGCACTCAATCCTCTAAATGACTGGGCTACCTTGTAGTTAGTCATTTGTAGAATACATGTAATCATCTTCTGTTTTATCATCTTTTATTTCCACTTCCTGCCATTTGAAGAAGAGCATTTGCCCTGTCAGCTGCTTTTTCTCCTTCAGCAGACCTAAACCACAGAAGTCTTGACACAGTAGTTGAAGATTTACAAATTGAATTTAATTAATCTCTCTTTGTTGAAATTGAGTAGTATTAAAACTTTGTTCATAGCTTTTCAATTGCCCTTATCAAATCTTCAGGGTTTAAAAGAGTCCAAAGCTGTCCATAGCTTAATCAGAAAGGAAAAACAGCTACTGCCACATCTTCAAGGAATATAACCTCAGTGTAACACCCTCCATAATCACTTCTGCCATCATTTTATAAGTGAAATCTCCTCAGGAATGTAAGGTATTATTTGTTAATTAGTGTCTATTATTTTTCTCACTGAAACAATATGCACACATTATCTTCAAAATGTGTGCTTAGAAAATTTTTTTTTTGTTCCTATTTTAGATTTCCCCATCTTATGGTTAAAAAAAAAGTCTGGTATAAATTAATAATCGTTAATCAATTTTGGCTAGATCAGAGTTCATATGGTCATAGGGCATTTTCAGTAGCGACTTTAAGATGGTTGTGGTACAACTGTGAGTGTCAATTAAGAGTTTTAGTAATTACTCTCTCCCAAATGGCTAAAGTCAACATGTTCAGCCACAAATGACTTACAATCTGTCACCCATTTTCTCCTCTATAATTATAAAGTTCAATAAGTACTCATCTACTGAAGAATTTTATATTTATTTGAATTGACCAAATACTCAACCTGAGTGAACCAGTATTAAGATTAATTTATAACACTTTTTATGATATTAGACTAGTGTTTAAAATCTGATATAGATAGAGCTTCATATAGATATAGTTTCTACTTTTACTAGTAAATGTTCACATACAAAAATTTAATTAACTAGCCAAGGAATTATAATATTCATACATAAATGTAAGTGGTCTGTTATGACCCACCACTAAGCTAGTTGATCCAAAATAATATTCAAAATGCTTTTCTTCATCAATACTCAATGCAGAGGCAAAACAATACTTCCACACCTAAAAATTATTAGATTAAGAATAAACTGAAAACATTGTTAAAATTCTCTAATTTAGTCAGTATTAGCAATGGAAATCATTAATCTGAGACTCTTATGTAATAAACATTATCATTCTTATTCTTTTATTAATTTAAATATTTAACCAACAAATAGCATATTTCAGTCCCAAAATAATAAATGACAAAATCAATGCCATTAAATGCAATTCCTTCTGTGATGTAACAGTAATGGCAGAACAATCTCAGAAATACAATGTGTATTAAGTGGTGGTACATAGATATATTCAAATTGCCTGAGAATACAGAGATATCTAGATATATAGATGATAGATGAAAGGTAGCTAACTAGATAGAAAAACAAATTTAGATGAGCATATATATGTGTATATATATATGTTATACAGAGAGATTAATACATACATAATAAATAATTTACATCTACCTATAGATATCTAGAGATGTTTGATAAAAGACAGTTAATAGACAGATGATAGACAGATAGATAGATAGATAGATAGATAGATAGATAGATAGATAGATAGATAGACAGATAGATAGATAGACAGACACAGAGACAGAGATCTCCAGACTGGTCTCATCACCCACCCCTCCTCTCCCCACCCCAATTATCCCTAGAGAGATAAGGAGAGATTCCAAGACAGCTTTTACCCAGTTGACATGTAAATTAGAGGAATGTCTAGAATTCTCCTCAAAAATTTTGACTCTGTAGAGTTAGGCTGGGTTAGGAAATTGATTTTGTGTAAGATCCCCAGATACATTTGATACACAGTCAAAGTTAAACACCTCTAACCTAGAACACATGCTATTTTTCAGGAAATGTTCTATTTCCTTAATTGTATTACTTAGGTAGAATTTACAATTTTGGTTCCACAAGTAAGAAACAGAGGACATGGTATTCAGTCATATAATCACAGAGGGTGATATAAAGTCTAGATGTGTTTGAAATGTTCTGATTATCTTATATAATTACCATTGACTATACAACTTTCACGCAAATACTATGTATTTAATATTTAGTTCAATCATTCCTATAATATAGATTAGAAATACACCCAATTTTACTATAATTTCTCATTGACACAGAATTTTAAAAATGCTACAAAATGATATACCACTTGGTCCTAGACTTATATATAGGAATCAGGATATATTTCCAAATATTACATAATAAACCTACTTTAACTTCATTTAAACACACACGGGATAGTATATACATATATATTTCAGTTTTGCATTTATATGTATGTACATATATGACAGGAAAGTTTTATATACATATATATATACACACACATTAAATTCATAGGGTAAAAAATATAGGATGATAGAAAACCAAGTGAAAATAATAATGAAAAGGGAACAAATGAAAGGATTTTTACAGACCAATATAAAAGCATTTTGTGAAATAGTATAAGATCAATTTAATTCTGTATACCTGAGTTTAAAATGTTTATCCATACGTGAATATATAAAGACTTTATTTCTCAAGCCTTATTTCTCATCTCTTAAGATATGATGATACTAAGATACAGATCTTATTGATTTTGCACAATAAGTACAGTAGTATGTACCATGTCATTTTAAAAAGGAGTAAAATGTAATTTTTGCAATTGACATGGAACGTTCCATTTCAGGTAAGAACAAATCTTTATTTAGGAAATATCTTGATAGACCTCTTTAAGTGAGAACTGCATGTCTCAAGAACCTGATACAGAAGAAACAGTAAATCTAAAGATAGCTTATTGATTCTCCATAAAAAGTTAACAAGAAATGTATTGTGCTTGTCAAAGAAGAAAGGAGGTTGGAGGTCTAACATGGGAGCAGGGAATCAAGGGATGAAACCAAGCCAAATAGCCAAAAGATAAATGTGATCAGAGGGCAAATGCCAGTAGTGAGATAACCAACAGGCTTTTTTAAACAATGAAGTTTAATATTCAGTTTTAACTTTGCACCACTTCAAAACAAACACCTATGTTGTTTTGAAAACTGGGAGTCAAACTGAGCTTAATATTGGTGATATTTGAAAAATAAAGAAATTGGATTCATTTTCACCACAGAACAAAGAATTTCCATATAAAGAATTAATTCTAACAAAGCAGTGCAAAAGGAAAAGAGTTCAGCAGTATAGTTTTGTCCTCTACACTTCATTCTGCCCTTCACCCCTAATACCCTACCCCCAACCATCTCTGAGAGAGATTAGATGAGGATTCATGACACCCCCAACCCAGTTTATTCATAAATTATATTTTTTATCAGGACCTTCTAATTCCATAATAACCTTTCACACATATTATCTCATGTAGTGCTCACATAAATGAATTACAGATTAGGAAATTAGAATTCACATAGGATAAATGGCTATGCAATGTATGACACATTTAGGAAGGTACAAGTTAAAACAAAGCAATTTAACCTAAGTGTCTTAGACCACACTAATTATCTTCAAAAGTTATCAGTGAAGAAATATATATACCAAATTCAAAATGAAAGTTTTAGATAATCTATTTTATATCAAAATGTGTAAACAAGCTTCTCAAAATGTATTTTAAAAAATAAGGTAGCATTCTTTTTTATGATCTATGAGAATATTTTATAGAGCTTTGTGTTACTTACTACTCCAGTAAAAAATTTCATATGAAGTGTCCAATGATTCTGCTTTTACATAGGCTCTGCTAAAGTGACAGCACAGATTCAATATGCATTGACTTTGCATGAGACTACTAAAAAAAAAATCCACATAGATTAAAGTTCAATAAATACATAGTATAAGAACTATATCTGCATTTAAATCTACACTTATAGGTAAAATTAGATAAAAGCCTGTAAAAACTTGTCAAATCTGTATAACAGACTTATCAAATTATTTAAATGTACGTTTGACTAAATTAACAGTTTCATTTGATCGAAAATTACTGAGCTATATAGAGATGTGATCTTCTTGATAATTAAGATAAAATCCCAATGTATGACTAAATATCTTATTATCTATGCCCATAAAGAACTTGAAATTTTGATTCTGAGGTACATACTATTCTTTAACAGAAACTACAGACCTTCTTTGGGAAGAGAGAAAAGAATTACATGACATCTAGTGGCAGTTGCGATAACAGCTGAGAGTCTGAATAGCTTATTCTGAAATTTGCTTTGCTTTTAAAGTAATTTTGAGTGGGCAGGCTTGAAATGCTTATTTACACTTTTAAAAATGATTTGCAGTTACAGAGTCATAGCACATCAGATTTATGTCATCTGTTTATATAACAGATCATATGATAGCTCAGCCCTGTACATCCTCTCATAAAATAAGCTTTTTTTCACATTTGAATATTGAAAATTGTTTAAAAGTTATCATATTAAAACTAAAATCTTATCTTTCATTTTAGGTGAAGTTATTCTATTTAAACAAATAAAAAGAATCCCACCTTCATTATTTATAGCTCTTATTTTCAAGACAACCAAAACATTTGTGAATAATGGAAATGTATGAAGAAGCTTAGGGTAAGAACATTAAATAATGAATATAATAATAATAACAACAACAATAGCTAATATTTATTGTGAGTAAACCACCTGCAAGGATATCGTGAAAAGTGATTTACCTAAGTCACTCCATTAAATCCTCAGAAAATCTCTTTGAGATTAGGTACTGTCTTTATCTACATATTCAGATGAGAATGCTAGGTCTAAAAGTTAGGCATCTTGTCTACAATAAGTCAAACATCTAGGAAGTATAGAGGAAATTATGACTCTAGGGAGCAATTTGTAACAACTATGAAGTGAATATGCAAGTTTCAAGTCCAATTTCACTCATTCATTTATTATTCCTTAATTTACTCAACAATATTTACCAAGTGTTTAATATGTGTCAAGAATCCTTCTATATGCAGAGGACATATTGGTAAATTATATTTAAGCAGGGACAATGTAAATTACAACACACTTTCTTAGTCTCTAGGAATCAATAACACAGAGCCATGTTTATGAACAATAACGCCATTAACAACTGCAGCAAAAAAAATAGGAAGAGAGAGAGGAGAAAAATGGCAAGAGTTGGAGGGATTTCAGCAGAGCATAAAACAGCAGAGGAAAGAAAAAAATCTCTCAGCATATATTCCTTCAAATGTTCCCATGATTTAAGTACTTTGGGAATAGTAATAAGATGCCATACTTTTGCAGAGTGGCCTCAATACTGTTGACTGGAAATTCTAGGAAGTATTCCAAAAATACTGCCTGAATTTAAAAAATATTCCCTTTCATTTATCTGGTTCTTCTAAGAAATACCTTCACCAGGGGCCACTACCAATTCGATGCTTGGGTGCTGTTTTCTTTATTTCTCCACAAGCTCTGTTCAAAAAGAATTTTCTACAAAGGAATAGGGTGATCATTATGTAAATGTATGTACTGAGCTGCTAGGATTAAAAGACCATCAGCAATCAAAGACAGATCTTTTCGGTATGATGGCATCTCTTTCTTTGCATACTTTATTACTTATTGATAAAAAAATGGGTTACGAGTTTAGTACATATTGAAGCTACTTTTTATGGGCACTTATTCAACAGCTAATTAGATCTTGGATGAAAGTTATTTCTTTCCACTTGCTAAATATGTTTCCCTACTGGGGTTAAGAATTCCAGTTAACAACTCTATTTATAGCTGACAAAAAGTGTTCAAAGGGGCACATCAGCTTGTCCCACAGTCTATGTGACCCGGTGGATAAATCACCATGAGTAAAGCTGTACAATCTTAAAATGATCTATCACAACTGAAAATCACTATATCAAGCACATAAAATAGTGCAGGATAATTCATTTGCCAAGTAATAAATTACACATGCATATCAATGTCACATGTAATGCAACACCTCATAAAAAATAAGCTTAAAATTCTTAAAATATATGATTAATGAAACCAGCACAGCCTGAAAAATATATATTATACCGCTTACACTAACCAATATATTATACTCAGAGTTTCATGCTTCTGAGAAATGGCATTTACATATACAGTATCAACAGTGCAGATAAATCAGGATTTCTTGCACTGAAGTCCAATTCTTTGGGTAGTGATTCATGTTTCACTTTTTTAAATGGTGATTTACACTAATGTATTTCTCATAAAATATTTAATACTGCCTACCATTATTGCCAAAACTGAGTTCTCACCCTCTCTATCAGGATGCTCACAGAAATGCTTCCCAAAGCAATAATAAATTTATGAACTTTGATATTTTACAATAAAGTGACAATATTTCACACAGAATATTCCTGTGCTACAAACCTTAACCACCTCCTTGGCCTTCCCATCTGCTACAGATATCCACAGCTAATTATGTATAGGGGGAGAGAATTCACTGATTTATTGTGAGCTCAACTCTGTTCCACTTGACAGTATGCACTGACCATTGCATTCATGTATATAATCAAATCACCTTTTTGAAGCATTCTTCTTTGAGTACTGACAATACTGACGTTTCCCTAAGTCTCATGCTCCTGGAAAAAAAGTGATGATAAAGAAATGCTCCCATCCTTTCGTGTCCTGGGAAACAGTTTACTGCAAAGTCTCACTCTTCCCCATATGACTTACAGAAGACTCACCGGTGCCCTTGTTTACCTTTGGAAAGGCCAGACATAGACTCTCCAAATCATTCTTTATCTCATAATGATTAGTTGAACTGTTTGTCCCTACCGACTAGTCTTGAACAAATGCTCACTAATTTAAATTGATCAAGCTTTTTTCCCAGGTCACTAGTGGTGGTCCACTGTTGAGATTAAGCAAGCATTGAGATGCTGAGCAACCTCTTTATTACCACTCCCTCCCGGGAGTCAGTTGACCACAAAGATTTTTCCTGCCCTACTGTCCTTCAGATCATGCCATCTTTTCACACCACTCTCAGCACGCAATTATCTCCAGCCTTGTTTATTCCTCCTTATAAAAGAAAATTTTTTTCTGCCTGACCTCTGAGAAAGCACTCATGAATGAGTGTTCCCTCTAATTGCCACTGTTCTACTCCCCTTATTGAAGCAGTCTTTTCAAATAAAGTCTCTTCTTACCAAAGTCAGGATTTGTTTCTTTTTTATTTGTTAGCATCAGAATTATAGAGAACAAACTATTGCTCCTGAGAGCTGAATATCTTTCTCTTTAAGATTCAATTGCTTCATTGGGATATTAATATAGATACAGATATAGATATAGATGTAAAGACAAAGAGGTAGATAGATAGATAGATAGATAGATAGATAGATAGATAGATAGATTAGATAGATAGATAGACAGACAGACAGATAGATAGATAGACACAGCTTTATGGAGATACACTTCTCATACCATAAAATGTATG
Source organism: Solenodon paradoxus (assembly GCA_004363575.1). Lineage (NCBI taxonomy): Eukaryota > Metazoa > Chordata > Mammalia > Eulipotyphla > Solenodontidae > Solenodon > Solenodon paradoxus. Next base: position 964,300 of record RJWH01000173.1, on the reverse strand, counting down.
CTTTCAAAATGTATAATTTAATGGATTTTAGTATATTCTGAGAATTGCACAACTAGCACCACAAGAATATTGCATTTTGAACTATTTTGGTGTTTCCTAAAATCTTGCTTTAAAAGTATACATATATAATTTCTACACTCAGTTTTCTTATCTTAAAATTGAAATTTTGCCACAATTTTATTTCTATGTTAATACCTCTTTTTATTTTCCAAGTTCCAGTTAAAACATTTTAGTTCCATTTATGCACCAATGCAGTTATTAGTTAACACATATTCTATGTCATGTACTTTGTTAGATTTTGCTGACTTATTTTAAAAATAAAATTGCAAATTGCTATTAGATTCCATAAACAGAGCAACCTGATATCTTGGGAGGGGGTTGATTCGAGTTGTAAAATATATTTGATATGACCTCCAGTAAACTTGGTAAGAGTCAGAAATAAGCTGGTGAGTGGTCTGGGAAGAACTTCTCTGAAAAGGAAAGAACAAAGGCTTGTGGACCATAATGTGGTTGGTAGGTCTGGGTCAGAGAGAGCTACAGATTGGCATAGTCAGAATGAAGAGAGGTGGTTATATCAAGCAGGACTGCAATGTGTCAAATATTTGGGGTTTTAGTGTAAGAACAAAGGGAAGCCATTGAACAGTTTTATGCAGCACAGTAAATAATGAGATTTGCATTTTAAGCAGATCACTCTGGCTTTATTGCTGAGAAGAGACTGGAGGGGCACAAGAGTGGATACAAAAAGAAGCTATAAGTTCTAAATTTTCTGTCCAGTGATTTGGATCACAAGTATTTTTTTGTATTAACTACCTAATATAATACTATTATCTATGATTTTCATCAGAAATAATCAGTATCACAATATTACATACACAGACTTGGGTTTTGGCAATCTAAATTTGAAAGGCGTTAAATTTGTCCATTGGCAGAAAAGCCTTTTCCAGAACTCCTGTGCATTGAGCAAATTTGGCAAGTTTCATGGCAGACCATCAGCGTAAAAAATTCTCTGCTTTTTCTAGTGCATTTAGGTCTGTGGTTCTGTTCAGAATAGTTACAAAATGCTGTCTCATTATTTCATTTCAGATTCCAGCTTCTTTAAATGGTTATGCTAAGTTAATTTTTACTTTTGCCTTTATTTTTTATCAGTGTAATTCCTAAAACAGGTGGAGCAAATTACCAGCTGAAATCTGTTAAGCGTATAATTTTTAAACTTTAACTTCTAAGGTTTCAACATTAAAAATTGAATTAATAATGATTTGATAGGTCTTTGTTATTCTTCTCCCTTTCTATAGGTACGAAATAGAGTGAATTAGGTATTTTCCATAGTTACTTATGGAAAAAAGAGTCTTCCACAAGATGGTTAGAATAGGCTTTCCCAAGACATGCCATTTTGGTATGTGGGTTTTTTTAAACTGAAGTCAATCCAGGTCTTGCAGCTTCTGAACTTTTACCACTCCCTTAACTACCTGAAGGATGAAAATTGAGGGTATTATCCAGAATTAGAATTTTCTAAAAGAAATAAACTTTCTATTGGAGAAACATATCTATATGGCAGGACAAACATCTAACTATAAACCATTAGCTCTCCATCACATGAGTTAACCCTCTCCTTATCATGTGAGTTCCCCTCCTTTCTTCTTGAAGTCCCAGATCCCAAGCCTTTTCCTTAGCTCAGAGGAAAAATGCCCTTATTTTGCCCCATTGACTGTAGTGTCATTGTCCTTATAGATTATATATATGTATATATATATACATATATATAATCTATTACTTTCTCTCATTAATTCTATCTGTTGTTGATTTGAATGCTCAGTGCAAGAATTAGAGGAACAGAGAAAAAATTCTCTCTCCGTTCCTACATTATAATAAATATTTACCTGAATTTTTGAGTCATTATAGATGCAGATCTTCAATGTAGTTCTCTAAAAAGAAATGTGGTGAGGATGCTCTGAATAATAACATGGAGCTAACATTTCACCAAACTAGAGATATGTTTCTCATTCCAAAGAAAAAATAGATAAGAATTTCTGAAAGGAAGGCAAATTTAAGTTTAGGATTTTTCTTACAAAGGACACATAAGTTATTCAACTCACTTTTTGAAGCTAAAATGGAAAATATATTTTATGTGCTTTTTTTCAAATCTGGAATTCATAATTTAGCACCTAATTTACAAATATAATTTAGTCTTATAGATTGCAAATCCATATTTCTAGTTCTTTCTAAAATAAAACATATAAGTATTCAAAGTGTTCATAAATACAGAGACTATCATATATAATTATAGTCTATCAAATGTGGTGTAAAATTATATAACATACATTATAATAAAATCATACATTATGTAATTTTATATATGTTACATATTAATTGTAGACCCTATGTAATCCATATATAATTTAATTTAAAATAATAAATTATACAATTATAATAAATTATCTATTTTAATTTGTATAATTATATAAATATAAAAACTCATATATATGGCCTAAGTTAATATTAAATTATATATGCTCTTACATTAACATTATATATATTCAAAAATTTTCAAAGACAGAAAATAAATATCAGATTAATTCTTTCACTCAACGGCAGTTTTTGTACTCCTTTCATTTTTACAGGATGTTTGTTTACTTAATTTTATTGAAGGGGTGCTGCATACTAAGATTATACAGGTTTAAAGTCGGCATCATTGTAACTCAACTCTGTATATAGTACATTAAGTTTACCACCAAGAGTTCAATTCTGTCTCTTACCATAGAATTGACCCCTTTAACCCAAAATGCCACCTCTTTCCCCTTTCTTCTGGTAACCACTATCCCAGCACAGATTATACCTTGAAAAAAAAATCAGTGTTTTGGCTAGGCCCTTTGGTAAATGACATGCAAATGGAAGAACATAGGAAAAAAAAGTGAAGTGATAGTGCCCTTCAGAAAGCTTTGGTTGCACTAGAAGAAAGCATGAAATGTCAGAGCAATTACTATTCAAGAGAAGGAGCAATAGATGCTAGAAATAAGAAACTAGAGCACAAATAAAAATACGACTGCAATTCAATTGTATGAAAAGAACTGTGATGAAAATCTGGCATTTAAAGAGAATTTTTATGAGATCCTGCTGTAGGAAAGGCAATATATAATTTTCTAACCACTCTTCATGAAAACTTCAATAAAAATATTCATTTTCCATTAAGATTTTGGGAATCAGATGCATACCTGTTTGGGTGTACTTGTATGTTTCCTGCTGAGTGTGTACTGGGAAGCAAAGGATTACATAAAGTCTTTTAAGATCAGCAACTGGAAACCAACGTACGCTTGGGTTAAATTAAGGAAACGTGAAAATCAGGAAAACTGGATTTAAAAAAATCGACTCCTGGGATTTGTTTTTAAAAAGTAAATGAATTATTATCAGGCTTAATGTAGAGAGTGATTTGGGTTAAAGCCTTTGAATTTCAATAGGTAACAGTTAGAAATCAATTTCCCCCATTCAGGATTTAATGACTTTGAACAAATGATTTAGTCTGTCTACAAAATGGTATCTACAAAATGGAAATGAGAGAATCACTTTTGGGAAGATAGTGACTGAGATTGCTCCCTGCTTAACATCTAAGAAACATAACTAGACTTTTTCTGAGGTGATGCTAGCAGGAAGGTCCACAACACCCCCAGCAACTTGGAACAAATAAATACATTGAGAGTATCCCAAAAGGAACTGCATTTATTTAAGAACCTGAAAGTGGGTGCAGTGAGACCCATGGGGTAGCAGCAGCAGGGTGACAGTATCTGTGATTTCAACTGCAGGAGCTATGGCAGTGACAGATGTAGCCAGTGGACTAACTGAAAGGGATACAAGGGACACAGGAGCATTAGATTGCTGGTGGCACATAAGGTTGACTTGAGGGAACCCAAAGAAAAGGAATTTAGCTCAGATCTCCAGCTTTCAAATGAGTTGGAAGCATAGCAAAGAACGTAGGGGATAGGATGGCAATCCTCTTCCCCTAGCCCTTGGGACCTGTGTTCCAGGTCCAGAGGAGCTTTAACACTGAAATTTATGAACTGCTGGATCCAGTTGTGGAGACTCAGAGGAGAAGACTAGCTCAGGTGATAGATACCAATAAGAAGAGGCTCCTTTAATCCGCCAGTTCACAACAACACAAGGCCTCATGTAGTAGCCATCCTCCACTCCCTGATTCATCAAAAACCTGATAATACAAAAGACTGAAAGGTTCAAAAACATAAAACAAAACCAGAGCACGCCCTGACAAAAAGAGAAAAATTAAGCATTTCAGCAACAAGTTTCTGTTCCACAGAGAAAAAAAAATCTCAATATACTTTGAAACGTCAAAGTATTTTGGCATCATAGAGATGACATATCATCAGAAACCAAATTTGAAGATATAGATGACTACTTATTTTTAACAGATAAATAATTCAAATTTGTAATCATAAAAACTCAGAGAGATAAAAGAAAATTCATAAAAACAGTTCAGAGAACTACAAGAGGACTCAGCAAAAGAAGTAAATTAACTCAAAAGTACAATTAAGGAGCAGAAGGCAGAAATTGAAGTTTTACAAAAGAAACTAACAGAGATTCAGTAGTTAAATAATGTATTAAATGAGATCAAGAGTACCAAAGAAAGCGACTGAACAAAACTGACAAAATGGAGGAAAGGATCAGTGATCTGGAAGACAGAAATGTAGAAATAAGCCAGGTAGAAGAAGAGAGAAAAATTAATAATGAAAAATAAAAATGAAGAAACTCTTCTAGAGCTATCCAACACCATTGGGAAAGACAACATAATAATAACGGGTATTCCAGAAAGTGAGGAGAAAGGAAGGGAAGTGAAAACATATTGAAAGAAAAAAAATTGCTGAAAACTTCCCAAACTTGGAGAAAGAGGTGAACATGCAAGTCACAGAGGCCAACAAAACTCCTGGTTACTGAAATACAAAAAGACCTATACCAAGGCATATAATTGTGGAAACATCCAAAGTTCAAGACAAATGAATTTTAAAATGACTATAGATAAAAAGCAAGTAACATATGAAGGTACTCCCATCAGGATAGAATCAGATTTCTCAACAGAAACTCTACAGAACAGGAGAGAATGGAATGTTTTTTAAAAATTTTCCAAGGTAGAAACTGCCAGGTAAGAATACTATATCCTGCAAAATTCTCTCTCAGATTTGAGGGAGAATTTTCCCCAACAAATAGAAGCTAAAGGAAATTGTTGCTACAAGAATGCTCCTATAAGAAATGTTAAAAGAGGCTCTTCTATCTAAATCAAAAAGAAGAAAATTTACTAAAACTAAACAAGGCAATAGGCGAGAAGCCCAGAAAACAAAAGACAAAATGGTAATAAGAAATTGTCAAACATCAATAATCACTCTGAATGTAGATGGATTGAATTCACCAACTAAAAGGCACACAATAGCTAGATAGATTTTTAAAAAAACAAACCCAACTATGTGCAGTTTCAAGAAACTCACTTAAGATTTAATGACATAGTCTTAAATTGAAGTGATGGAAAAAGCTACTCCAAGCCAACAGTGAATCTAAAAAGCAGGAACAGCTATACTTATCTCCGATAGAGTAGATTTCCAGAAAAAAGGTAACAAATGATAAATATAATTATTCTATAATGATAAAGAGTCAATACAACAGGAGGGCATGACACTTATTAATAAATGTGTACCCAATAAAGAAGCACTCAAATATATCAAGCAAATAGTAACAGAGCTAAAGGTAGACATTGACACAACAATAATAGTAAGGGACATTAACACTTCACTCATAATAAAAGACAGATCATGCAGACAGAAAATCAATAAAGAACAAATAGCTTTAAACAACAAATTAGATGATATGACTTCATAGTGTTTCATCCTAAAACAATAAATAATATATTATTTTCAAGCACACATTGAACATTCTTAAGGATAGGCATATGTTGGCACACAAATCAAGCCTCAATAAACTTACAAAGATTAAAATCACATCTAGCATCTTTTTATATCACAATGGCATCAGATTAGAGATCAATAAAAAGAGAAAGAAAGTAAAAACTGAAAAGAAGTAGAGAATAAATTAAGTTATTGAACAGCTATTGGGCCAATAAGGAAATCAAAGGTAAAATTAAAATACATATGGGGTCAAATGAAAGTGAAGACATTACTTATCAGAACCTATAGGATTCAGTATAAGAGGAAAGTTTATAGGAATACACTCCTTCGGGAAACAAGAAGAATCACAAATAAAAAAACCTAAACCTTCACCTAAAGGAATTAGAAAAAAAAATCTAATAGAAGGAAGGAAATAATAAAACTTAGAGCAGAAAGCAATGAACCAAGAGTTGGTTTTTTGAAAGGATAAACAAAATAGACAAGCCACTCATAAAGAAGAGGAAAGAAAAATTACAAATGAATAAAATCAGAAATGATAAAGGAATGATCATAACTGATAAAATAGAAATGCAGATGATCATAAAAGAATACTATATACACCTGAATGACAACAAATTGGATAACTTAGAAGAAATGAACATATTCTTGGAAACAAACAACATTCTAAGACCAAATTAGGAAATAGAAATTTTGAACAGATCAATCACAAGCAAGTAAATTGAAACAGAAATTTAAAAGTCTTCCCCAAAACAAAAGCCCTAGACCAGATGGTTTCACTGATAAATTTTACTGAGCATTCAAAGAAAATTGATACCAGTCCTTAACAACCTGTTGCAAAAAAAAAGAAGGAAAACTTCCAAATACTTTTTATGATACCAACATTTCCCTGATTTCAAAACCAGACATTCAAAAATGAAAATTATAGACCCATTCCTTTGATTAATACTGATGTAAAAATTTCAATAAAATATCAGTGAACTAAATACAACTCATTAAATAAATCATATACTATGATCAAGTAGAATTTTATTTATTCCTCTGCTGGGCACTTATCTAAAAACACCACCAATTCACTGAGATATATGAACCCCCATGGTCATAACTATTATTTATAATAGCCAAGAACTGGAAATAACCTGTGTCCATCAATAAATTAGTACATAATAAAGATGTGGCATATATTCACAAAGGAATACTGTTCAGCCATCGACAACAACAAAAAAATGAAATTCTGCCATTTGCAGCAACATGGATGCGCTGGAGGGAATTATGCTTAGTGAAATAAGCCAGGAGAAAAAGATATTGTACGATGTCAGTCATGTGTGATATATGAGACACAAAGCAAACAAATAAACAACATATAAATTTGGGGGAGGCACAAACATTCAGATCATAGTAGTAAATGATTCACAAATTTAAAAGTCCAGTTCAGATTTTTATGAACTCGAGACAAACTAAGAAACACACTTCTCTTCTAGGACATTTCTTGATATCTCCCCTTGGATACAGCTTGAATTGGAATCATGAAAAGCTTCCAAACCCTTTTCCTTATTTTTGTTATTCTAGTATTAGCACAATGTTAATTTATGATATAGTGATTCTGTTGGTTAAGTAAATCAGACCCTTTAGGGTCTTCTTTAGGGGAATAGAATATTCTAAGCAAACCTTGGTCTCTTTAGCAAAAGGATTCTGTTAAGAAAGAGGAATCAAAGAGAAAGCTCTGAGTACTAGTCAGTTACCTTTTTGTAGGAGATCTTCACATTTAAGATACATCTCCTTTGATAATGGTATCTTCCTCTTTATCAGAAAAGAATAAATCTCTAGAAGCTCTTCTCAACAGAGCGGGCAGGGACTTTCGGGTGCATTGTCTGATAACCTTTGCAAACCAATTACTTCCCCATCATCACATTATTTTTCAGTCTTTAGTTGACTATGGTATTTAAGCAGGTGATAGGCTATTTCAAGGAGCTACTCATTTTTCCTGAGTCTCTCTCATTTAGAAAGATGGTATACATGTTATTAAACTTCTGTTTATTTTTCTCCTGTTAATCTGTCTTTTATTACAGGAGTGTCTAAGCTATGAACCTACAGGGGTGGTAGAACAAATTATTTTCCCCTTACCCTCCTATGTGCATCCATTACCATAAAATATCTGGAAAATGTCCATTTCTCTATCTGCTGTACGAGGAGGGACAATTCTCTTTCAACTTAATTTATAATTTATGTGTCCATATCCAGTTTTGAATCCTATTAATAAGTTTTCCAGAATTATCTTTTCAAAGAACAAATGACTTAGCTTTTTCTTAAAATTAAATCAATACTGTTTTGTCTCACAAATTTCAGAAAAAAATCTGTCTCATTCCTCTCTAGGCAAATCAGTCTTCTTTCTTGCTTTCTTCTTACTTTTCAAAAAACAATTTTAATACAATCAATACTGTATTACTAAATTACATAAGTTATAGGTGTGCCTCATAATAAATCAACACCTGTATAAAATACATGAAGTTCATTACCAATAATCCAATTCTATTATTCATCATATAATTTATTCCTCTTAACTGATTTGTTCATCTCTTCCTCCCCTCCCTGTGGTTTTACTTGATAGAGTGATAGCCTGTTTTTGTTTGAATTGATTTCTCTGCATACCACATGCAAGTGAAATCATATAGTTTTGTCTTTTTCCATCTAACTTATTTCACTTAGCATAATGCCTTTTATGTCTACCTCTGTTGTTGCAAAGGTAGAATTTCATCTTTTTTTATTTTTCCTTTTTACTGAGTAGTATTCCAGTGGGCATATACACCTTCTCTTGTTTATCTATTCATATGTCGATTGGTCACTAGGTTGTTTCCAGCTCTTGGCTATTCAAAATAATAATTCAATAAACATGGGGGTGCATATATCTCTTTGAATTAAGTTAATTAATTGATTTACAGTGTAATTTAAAGTCAGGGAGCATGATACTTCCATTTTTGTTCTTTTTTCTCAGGTTTGTTTTTAATATTTGGTATCTTCTATAGTTTCAAGTAAATTTCATGTATTTTTATTCTATTTATATGAAGAATGTGGTTGGAATTTCAGTAATGATGGCAGAAAATCCATACTGCTTTAGGTAACATAGTCATTTTAACAATGTTAATTCTTTCTATTCAGGAGTATGGACTAAGACTTCACTTTTGTATATGATGTTCTCTCTTCCTAGACTGCGCTTCCTCATCCCTAAGTTATTTGTTTTTGTCTAATTACTACCATCCATTGTGTTTTTGCTCTGTATCATATGCTCTGGTAGGATATCCCTGACATTTTTGATAAGGTCAGTTCTCTCTTTTATTTTCTCCGTTGTCCTATCACTCATTTAGAGTATTTGACCCAATTCCATTTTTGTATTTATTGATGTGATTTTACCCTCATATTTGTATACTTACTGACAAGCATATTTCATGGCAAATAGTAGGTAATTAAAATATATTTTAATGGATCAGTAAGGAAGAAAACAACAATTTAATTTATATTTTAGTCTCAATTCCTTCTAGAACACTATACATAGTAAATTCAAATGCTGCTTTTTCTGGTCATTACAAAAAGCAAAAGGGATAAAAGTAAAAAGGGTTTTATGATAAGATTTTAACATCTCTCACAAATATGTTCCCTCTAAAAATGTTTAATTGCTACATATTTGAATTGATAAACTGCAAAATTACTAAGAAAGACTTATTAAAAACAGATTTAAAGTTTCTTAAAGTAGCTAATAAAGTTTAAAATCTTAAACAGATTCTGAGTTTTCTACCTATTACATGTAAAGATCTAGTTCAACTACCACCTCATTTATAGTCTCCTGATTCTTTCAGGAAGAATTAGATGCAATTAACTCTGTGCTTTTGTTTGTGTCATTTAATCACATGATAAAGCTGTATATAATAGCCACAGAAAGTTGAACCAAAAAGTATACTGACTATTCTTTATTAACTAATAAAACTAAAGAAAAAGACTTAGATATCAATAGAAATCAATGAACATAGTTCAAACTATTCCACTTAGGGTTAGTTTATTCAAAATTTTGTTCAGAACATATAATCCTCATCAGTTACACAGGCTCTTTACTATCTCTGAACTATCAATTGTATTCAATCATTCACCATTGCTTTGTAAAATCAGAGGAAATAAGGCCAAAAGAAATAGAATGTTGTTTATTTATTTTTACATGGAATTTTTTCACATGGATAATTTTATGCAATATGATATTCTGTATGGATCAGACACTTAAAGTTCTCAGCTGAGTAACTGATAAGCCTTAACTATAATGTGAAAAATATATACTTTTAAATTCTAATATCCTTTGCTGATAAAGAGATGGGACTAAATTAAGCTTTATTAATTGACTCACGGCATAACTTCAAGATCTTTTCTCAAGCTTATTTAAAAATAATAAATTTTTTAAAATATTTATCTTGTATTCTTGAATTGTATTTTAATTGTTTCATTTTGTCTGTGTTTAAAGCATATCACAAGATATCAGTAGTATTCACTTTGCCTCACCTGGAAATTGACTTAAGGCACAGCCTGCTGTTTTTTCAGTGAAACAGAAGTAATTGCTTGTTAAATGAGCTTTACAGTCATGTTACATCTTGATTAAACAGTATTTTTCCCCTTTTGTAACATTGCTCATTAACCACTACAATATTTAATGAAGAATTTTATATTTGAAGCAGTACAATTTTACTTGCTTTAATGGAATCATCTTAAGTTTTATTCAATGATTTACTTGAAATATTAGGTTAAATTATAGATAAGAACCACAAGCACATTTTTCATATTTTCTAGAAAGCTTCTAAAACTATCTAGAAGGAAAATGGTATCATCAGCATATTTACTATAAGTACAACTTTGAAAGTAGAGTGAAGGTTTTAAAACATCACGTGAAGAAAATACTCTTTGAGAGCAAACTCCCAAGCACATATGCAGCTATAGCTATGTTTAGATATGTGTAATGAATTTATCAGATAGATTTCATCTCTAAAAAATTTTCCTATCCATGTGAGTAATTAACACCCAGAGTTGGATAACTTAAAGAACAATATAACTGTTGTTTGGTTGTAATGGTTTCAGAGTAAAAATAACCACAAAGACTGAGTAAAATTCATAGCTAACAATCAATATTAGGAGTAGACTAGAAAATATTTCCCACTATTTAAAAACTGATATGAGGTTTTATCAAGATAATTTAGATTTTTTTCCTTTTAATATGTAAATATATTTTATTCTAGAGTAGGATTATATTTATACATAGGCAAAACACACTTCCTAAAATTCCTGAAACTTTGTTATTTAAATAGTTTTGAAGAACATTTTTTACATGACATCTACATAAAATCACACACATATTAGAGAAAGAGATCCCCAATTGGGGAACTGAATATTTGGGGAAGAGATAGAAATGTGGAACCAACCAGCCTCTCAGTGTGCCACTCATCATAGAATACCAACAGTGCTATAGCTGGCAACAACTTTCATCACCATCTCCTGGTATGCTTTTCAATTTTTTTATTAGACTCTGGCAAATATTCCTTCTATTTTTAGCCACTTTTCTTTTTTTCAGGCTGGAAAATCATATATTTTCACCTTGGTTTCAAATTCAGTATTTCTTTTCATTATGTTACCCATGTCATCTCTTTCCAAGGATTATAGCGTATAATACAGTTGGGTAGGAATTTCATACATTACTGTTAGAAGTTCCACATAAACTGGCTCCTGACTATCCTCTGATTTCATTTTCATCTTTTCTCCTTATTCTCCAATCAATTACATGATCCTTTCACTGTTCATAGGCTATAACTACTCAGGTTAACTTTGGAGACTGTCATTTACAGTTTCATTGACCTGCAATGTTCCAACCACAGAGCTCTACATAACTGGTTCATTGTTGTCTTTCAGATCTGATCTCTGAAGTTAGTTTCTAATAAAAGAGCTCCTTAAGCAATATCCCACATACATACATCCCACAGCCACTTTCTTTCATATGCTATACTTTGAAGCATTTTCTATTATAAAATAATATATTGTTTACTTAGTTTTTCTATCTACCTTAGCTAAAATGTGAGTTCAATGAAATCCAAGATACTGTTAGTCTTGTTCACTTATGTATCTCTAATATCTAGAATACTGTCTATCATAAGAAAATGGACAATGTCTTTTGAAAATGTAAGTAGTAACAAAAAACAAATGAAAGGATTAGACAAAATTATATAAAAATTATTTGCATATTCAAAATATGTTAATATTATAATCTTCTATTTGACACTCAACTAAATACTGTGCTATCCTAGTTGTTGTTTTAGGTTCCTTTACTTTTTCACCCAGTTATAATTATTATGTGGGTAACAGTATCCCTAGAGATATAGCAATAAATATTACAGATTATCAACATCATGGGGATGGGATGCAGTAGAATTCAACCTAGATTGGGGTGGTAATAAACAGAAAAAATTTCCCAGAAGACATAACATTCACATGGAGATCTGCATTATAAATAGGAAGCAGTAAATCAGATATTGAGTTTGGGGAAAATAGGAAAATAACATGTTTATTAACATCGTCATCCTCCATATTACTCAGCAATGTTCTTCAAACTAGAACTAGGGTATAAAGAAAATAGAAACACCACATAGGCAGTAATCAATGGCCATTATATTTGGTCTCCTACCCTTTAAAGGCCAGTGTGTGGAGAGTTGAGGCAGAAGAGAATAGGAAAATAGTATTTATTAATACCTATTACATGACAAAAACTGTGCTGCCAGTTTTCACATGAATACTTTTATTTTATTCTCTCAACAGCTCTTTTTCCGAGGCTCATTAGGTTTATTGACCTTCATAAACCATCCTTATGACTCAGGTCATAACTGGGTCCATTTTGACTCTTCCAAATTTACATCCTTTTTAACATGTTACATGACTAGGTCAGCAGTTCTCAATCCTGATAGAACATTAGAATCAGGAATCTGAGCCCACACTGGAGACCAATAAAATCAGAATGTCTAGGTGGGGAACTCAGTCTTTCATATAGTTAAAGCTCCTCAGGTGAATTTGATATACAGCCAAGTTTGAGAATCACTGGTCAAGGCCAAGCTCAGAATGCCAGCTGGTTTTAATTTATTGATTTTGGTTATTTTCTCCATATTTCTTCTTTCAAGCAAGGCACCACTTAAACCAAAAGCAAAAAGGAGAATTCTATTTATTCTTCTACATGGCCTCTTTAGTGCATTAGTCCTGAAAAGTCAACTGTGAAGGTTGAAACAGCATAACTAAATAATTAAGCTTCTTTTGTCTCTCGACATATGACGCACTGTGTCTGTTTTATTAATCCTGGCTCCACCAGCATATGCTATCAGATTTAATTCTCTGCAGTCTAGCACTACATATTTTTAGTAACCTTAGCTTTAGAAAGATGAACATAAAAAAAGGAACACCATTTACATAACTACAGGAACATGATTTATTTAAGTTTGCAAAAGAATATCACAGGGGAATTCATGAAATTTAAAAATTCGTTTTCTTTTTACTTGCTACATCAAAAGATCAGTTGGCACTTAACAAAAATGCTGTTGTATATATTATTAGATAAGACATCTGCAGCTTAATATAAAAGAAGTGAACAGTGCTGGCAGTCATTGTTCTAAAATGAAGAAATAGCCTCCTATTCGCCCTAGGCTACAAAATATTTTTCTGACTTAAATATAATGTTACCCTTGTTTTACAGTTGTTGTTGCTATGAAATTTAGTACCTCTGCAATATATTTTGCAAATAAATGCCTAATTTGAATGTCCTCTTAGACTCGAGGTAAAGCAATGAGTCATATCTTAGAAAAGTATTTTATACAAATCAATAAATATCTTGATCTCTGGTTCATCATATTAGTTCATAAGACAAATAACTACTTAGCACAAAGATCACTGAAAATTAAAACTGTGTGATGTCATTATATGACCCTATAACACAATAATTTCTCTTTCCTCTGTATTCTATCCATAGTCATTAATCAAGAATTTGATTCATTACAGGAATAAGAAACAGTATAGAGCTTACTTTTACTTTATAAAAATGTTTTGTTTGCACAAAGATGTTTGTAGCACTTTATTTATAATTACTGAAACCTGGGAGCAACCAAGATGCCATTCAACAGGTAAATAAACTGTGGTTCATCCAGACAATGGAATATATTTCAGCACTAAAAAGAAATTATCTATCAAGCCACGAAAAGACCTGGAGGCATTTAAATGCCTATTACTAACTGGAAGAAGTCAATACGAATAAAACTAAATGATATGTGGTTCCAACTGTGTGACAACTGAAAAAGGTAAAATTATTGGAATAGTAAAAAGATCAGTGTTTTTTAGGTTTGGTGAGGGGACGAATAGACAGATCATAGAGGATTTTTAGGGCAGTGAAAATAGTCTGTCCAACACTCTAACGATGGTTACGTCTTACTACATTTTTCTAATCTCATAAAATATACTACACCAAGAGTGGGTTCTAATGGACTTCGTGTGATTATGATACCCCAATATAACTTATCAACTGTAAAAATTTACCACTCCAGTGGTGACGTCGATAATGGAGGATGTTAGGCTTATGTGGGAGTAAGGGATGTATTGGAAATCCCTGCACCTGCTTCACTTTATTGTGAATCTAAAACTGCTCTGAAAAATAAGGTCTATAAAAGTTTAGAATGAATTATAACTATATACTTCAACACAGATGGATCTTGCATGCATACATTCTATATGATTATATTTATATAAGCTTCAAAAACAGACAACTCTAAAGTATAGCTTTAGAATGAACATTTATTGCCTTCCATTTGTGAGGTGCTGTGGCTGTAAAAGTATATAAATTAGAATAGTGTTTACCAGGGACCTCCAGAGCAGATTCTAGCTGCAGATAATATTTTTTATCTGAATTATGACTACTATCTATTAATAAGCTTATGATAAACTTTCATACATATCAATTAACAAGCAAACATTCAATGTGTATAAGATTATACTGGGCATTTCTTTTTCACACCTTTGCTAATGTCAACTGTTCTAGAAACAGAAAACGGTTTGTTTAGGCAATCACCATTAAATATCAGATTGTGGAGTCAGCAGGGTAGTGATGGGAGCTAGTGAAAAATTTAACTGCAATTTTAAAATGCTTATAATTACTTTGTACTTATGAATAAAATAACATGATGATTCTAAATAATTTATTTAATCTCTCATTAGGGGAGTCTTGATATTTACTGAAAATGCCTTATTGGCTACTAGTCTAATTTATATATAGCAAAATGGAACAAAACTGCATTTCTTTTACAAATATTCTAATGTAGATGCTCTCCCAAGTCTTAAATAGTGTTTACTCTTTGTGATTTAATCTGAATCTGCAAGTTTTAAAAAATATTCATTGCATAATTCAGCATATGTAACAAATGTAATAACATCTCCAAGATTATTATCAAATAATATATTTAAGAGTATCAGAATTACACTGACCTTAGCCTTTTATAGCACTCTGTCAGTTGTTGACAAAAGAACTCGACTGCCTTGTCACTTAACATTTTAAATTATATGCGATTAAGCAAGATTTGCCCAAGAAGTGACAGGTCAAATTTTCTTGTGGTGTGTTGAAAATGTGGAACTGCTACATTTAATCTGCAAACTGTGACACTGGCTCAGACGTGTAGCAGAGCAGAACTGATGCCATCTGTCTCAAACTACAGAGAAAACTTCTTTGCATGTGGTCTAGAGGTTATGTGCTGGTAACAAAACAGTCAAGATTTACTTCTTGGAGTCAATGTTACCATATAATGGAATTAACTGTACTTGTCCCTCTGTTATTCAAACACTACTTGCTCATTCATTTCTATAACATCAGTGCTGGTTGATGTTTTCAACCTTCTTTTTCCAGTCCTTATTTACTGACTGTACTTTAGACATGTTATATTTGTATATGTGTGTACAATCCCAACATTCTTTTCTATGAATGAGATTAGCTATTTTAGTATGAATTTCCTTTGTAGGTCCCTTGCTATTTTTGATTTATTATGGTATTATATTTTTAAAGGCTATCAAACAGAAAAGATTGAATGATGTAATTTCTCTTTGTTGAATGTAGTATTCTTTTGTTTCTTTCTTCACACTATGATTATATTATTTTTCATGCACATAAGAAACTTGGGCCAATCTTGTTTTGAACAATGATTGTAATGTCAGATGGCAGAGAAAAACATACAAGGAAAGGCACATCCTAGTGATGCACTGCCTCTGGCACACACACACATCCCAAGGACCCAGGATAATATCCTGGAGGTGTAGTGGAGGTAACAATCAAGATGAGCAGTTGAATAAAAATAACTAAATTTTTTCTTTCGTCTCCCTCTTCCTGCCTGCTTGCCTACTCGCCTTCATTCCTGCCTGCACCTTTCATATATATACATATACATGTATATATACACACATGTATGTAGTACATATACACATGTATGTATATATGCACATATATGTGTGTTTAGTTTAACAAAGTGTTACCAGTAATAAACCAGACATATTAATGAACTGCATGAATTTGGTGTCAAAGGAAGATGAGCATAAGTCTACCTGATGCAGTGATAGAGGGAGATTTCAGATAAAGATTAAAGCTGGAAAGTAATTATAACTATGAGGCAAGCTGAAAGGTGGTGTGTAGCAAATCACACAAGATAGTAAAGTATTTTAAGCAGGGGAATGATATAACAGTTATCTAAGTTAACAAGGCAGAGGGAAACTGGATTAGAATGAGGTTCTAATGAAATGATTCAGGTGAGAAACCTGAATTTAAACAATGCTGTGTATATGATCAAAATTAAAGATATCAAGGAAATAGAAAAAGCAGGATTTAGCGACCAAGGGGAAAGTCTAAAAAGGCACTCAAGATTTTTGGATTTTGAATTCTTTTGTTTAACTTGAATTAATTGAATAGTATTTGTAATCTTGGAGATAGGAAATGAGGAATGAGAATCACATTGGAGAGAAAGATGATTATTTTTTAACTTGCTGAACAAAAGATACTATGTGTCTTGCTGGACTGAGCCAGTTGGCAATAAAAATAGCTTTCCACTGTTTGGAAAACTATGACAGTAATAAAGAGGTTGAAGTCAAAAATCGTGGATAGTCAAATAGGCAATTTAACATTTTATCTTATTTCCAGTTGTAAAACATTTCTATTTTTCAAAATTAAAAATTAAATAAAATTCTTATTATTTAGGATATCCATTTTATTACTTCAGATCTTTTATGTGAATACCCTTGCTAATTTGAGTTTATTACTAAGTATAATTATTTCATTGCATACATATTTAAATTATGAGACATTTCATAAACTTCAATACTACAAGAAGAAAAACGGTGACAACTCTCAGAATTAGTGAAAATTTAGTCTTGAATTTAAAAATCTTGAAGTATATTCCCTTTTACAAAGAAGTATACACTCATGATAGGGAGGGAACATTGGTGGGGCTTAAAAGCTTGCAAAAATAAGCAAAAAGACTATTTAGTTTCTTTTTAAAAGAGAAACAGAACCTTCTTGAAACCTTGTGTGTCATGCTCTCTTTTGCTGTGTAGTCCCAGCAAGGTGATCTTGCTAAGAATCTGTTGAAAACAACCTTGGCCCTTAATGTCACATGTCTTACTCTTGCATGACTTAGACAGTGAGAAGAAATCAAGTCAGAAGTAATTAACTTTGTGTATTTAATCATCGTTTTTATTAAAATAAAATTACTTTCCTGAGATTCAATTCCCTCTATCTCTATGACTTTAGTCTTTCTTTTAAATCTCTGATCTAAAAAAAAGTAAAATTTTCAAGAGGGGTAGAATAATTTATTTCAGATCTGAAAAAGTCTTTTCCTTCCTGACCATGAGCAAAATAGTTGAATCTCAGAATTTCAACTGAATTTTCCTCCAACTCATTTTATTTATTCGCATAGTATCTTAAATCACTTTAGATTAAAGTAGGCTTGCACTTCTTTTAGCCTTCCTTTTACAGTGATTTGAAAAGAATCAAACTTTCAAAGTATTTCCATTTCTTTCATCATATATCTGAAAAAAACTGTTTCTTATCACCATATTGTAGTTTCTTCGAAAATATTTGATATACTCTAGTAGGTTCATCTTATTGACTTTCAGTGGGATTTCACAGAACAGAACACCTACATCAATAAACTTGGGTAAAATGATAATGAAGATGTTTACTCATGAAATAGGGTTGTTTTTCTCAATTGTTACAATTAATTACTCTCATTACTAAAGGTGATAAAAGCACATAAAATCCTCTAAAGTTTTGTACAAAATTTACTATCTCACTAAGGGGAATTGAACCAAATCATCTCATGGAACTATATGTCAGTAAGAAAACTGAGTTCAAATTGTCTTAAAAATAAAGAAAATCAATTGGTTTAGACAGCTGAAAATTATATGGGTTTGTTATATACAAGTTTACTTGCTCAGAGGCTTACCAGATTAGGAAATACAGACAGCTAAAAAATTAAACTTTCCCAAATGTCTAAGCCTTTATGACTCCAAACTCTTCCAAAAAATGTGAATATTTCCGAAACCCCACTGGCATTGCCCTAGCATATCCTTACCCAAAGGGTAAAGATGTGTTTGCTTTACAAACTTCAAATGAGAAGAATCCAAGTATCACATTCCCCTGATAATTTCCCTCCACCTGATGCCAACATTTCATTTCAAAAAGTTAAAAACATACCTCTCATACAAATAGGTATAAAGTGAACATGTTAAATAATTTTTAACTTATTACTAAAGAACAAGCAGGAAGGAAAAGTTAACTAAAAAAAATTAAGAGACTGAATACTTATAATAAAAGACAATGTGAATTATCAAAATATGTAAAGTATATTCAGTCATTACATATAAATATATATGTACATATATACGTACATATTTATCTACATATGTACGTATGTAGATAAATATGTATGTGTGTATATATATATATATATATATATAGAAAGAGAGACAGAGAGATAGAGCGACAGAGAGAGAGACATACAGGTACATTCCAAGGACTCACTATGAAGAGACTTCAGAAGATGAAAAAAAGTTTTATTTTAGCTATTCTTGTATTGTTCTTCTAACTATTCCAGTTTGTCATCAAAAGAGAATTATGCTAAATGGAAAAAATGAAAGGAAAAAAAAATCAGGAGGATCTACTTTATAAAATCAATATGAGACACTGACTTCTGGATGGCGACTTGATAGGATGCTCTTTTGGGTCACTCCCAACAGAGACCAAAAAAACAAAAAAAAATCACCTATTTTCCTAAGACAAACACCAAGAAACAACTGGTAGTTCAACTGAAGAGGGATCAGCTGATGACTAATGGTGCATGAGAGAGCCCGGCAGAAGTCTCAGCGCTACCCATTAGCACCACCTTCTGGGTAGAGGGGAAACTGCAGCCTGATTGCCAATCCTGAGCAAGCCAAACCCACACAACGCCAGGGAAACTAGATCCTCAGAAATAGTAACAGAACAACAAATAGAGCAAAAGCACAGAGAAATATATGTGAAATGGTGGACGCAATCAAAAACCCAGGGGAAAATCTGAATACAGGCAATGTGTGCAAACTACCTGATATTTCTGACAAAGGCTTAATATCTAAAATATACAAAGAACCCACAAAACTCAACTACAGAAGAACAGACAGTCCAATCAAAAAAAATGGGAGGAGGAATTGGAGAGATACTTTTCTGAAGAAGACATATGGATGATCAATAGGCACATGAAATTATGTTCCTACTCACTGGCTATTAAGGAAATGCAAATTAAAATAACAGTGAGATATCACATCATACCTGAAAGACTTGCTATTTTCCAGAAGTCTGGAAACAACAAATGCTAGCAAGGATGTGGAGAAAAGAGAATATTTTTGCACTGTTGGTGAGGATGCAAATTGGTACAACCCCTGCGGAGAACAGTCTGGAGATTCCTCAAAGAACTAAAGATTGAAATGCCATAGAATCCCATCATTCCACTTCTGTGCATCTACCCAAATGATACAAAAGCACCCATCTGTAGAGATGTATGTATCCTTGTGTTTATTGCAGCCCTATTCACAATAGCTAAGACCTGGAAATTACCCAACATCAGATTAATGGATAAAGAAGATGCGGCACGTATGTAAAATGGAATACTACACAGTCCTTAGAAGAGATGAAACCCTGTCACTTGAATCAACATAGACGGAGCTAGAGGGGATTATGCTAAGAGAATCAAGTCAAAAGAAGAAATATAGATACCAGATGACCTCACTCACAGGTAGAATGTGAATAGACAAAGGAACAGATGAGCCATAACCAAACCTGAAACATTTACAACAGAACTGAGGTTACCGAAAGGGAATGGGAGGGGGAGAGGGCAAATGGTGGTGGAGTCCACTGGACAATGGGGAAGAAGACTTGGTGATTTGGTGGAGGGCATGGTGTGTTGAAATATATCTAAGAAATGGGGAACCTATACATAGGAAATTATTTTAATGTGTAGAATTGCTACAATAAAAAATAAATTAAAATAGAAAAAAAATCTGTGAAAATAATTTTTCTTGAAGATATGCATATATGCCCACAATATGTGCTATGCCACTGGAATATAAAACCTTCCAAAGTATTTCTTCTAATAATCTTACACTTATTTTAATGTACATGTTGAATCTTAGGAGCTATGAGGATGAATAGGTTTAATCACATATTAAAAAAAATTACTTCAGGTATATTTCATTACAAATCAGCACCTACATAATTAAATATTATATTCACCACCCAAGGTCTAGTTTCTATCTTTCACCATATATTTGACCCTTTTTACCCAATTTATCCTCTCCCTCATCCTTCTCTTCTTGCAACCACTATTTTGTTCTTATCATCTAAGTGTTTGCTTTTCTTTTGTTTTATCTGTTAATTTGTATTGTTCTTATAATCTTCCATCTGAGTGACATCATATGGTGCCTGTCTTTAGCTGTCTAAATTATTTCACTTAGCATAATACTCTCTAGATCCATTCACACTGCTGTAAAAGGTAAGATTTAATCTGTTTTCATAGTTGAGTAGTATTCCATTATGTAAAAAGATCACTCTTTATCCACTCATCTGTTGATGGGCACTTACATTCTAACCAACTCTGGTATTGTGAAAAATGTTATGACAAAATTGATGATGCATATATCTCTTTGAATTGCTGTTTTCACTTTCTTTGAATAAACACCCAGAAGAAAGGTAGCTGGATCATATGGAATTTATAATTTTAAGTTTTAAAGTATTCTTCATACTGTTTTCTATAATAGTTGCACCAATTAGCCATTCAGCCAATTGTATATAGGGATCCCTTCTTTCTAAATTCTAAGACTCGTAACTTCTTGTCTTTTTGATAATAGCATTCTAACAAATGTGAGGTGATAATCCCGTTGTTGTTTTGATCTGCCTTCCCTAATAACAGAGATGATGAACATCTTTTCATGTTTTGTTTGGAGACGTGTCTATTGAGATCCCTTGCTGATTTTTTTAATCATAGTGTTTGTTTTTGATGTTGTTCTCAGATTGTATGAGTTTTTATATATTTTGATACTGACCACTTGTCAGATGTGTGTTTTCAAATATCTTTTCCCATTCAGCAGTTTGCCTTTTCATTTCATTTTGATGATAGCTCTTCCACTGTGCAGAAGCTTTTAAGTTTGATGGAATCTTATTTATATTTACTTTGGTTTCCCTTGTTATTGAAGTTGAATCCCCAAGTCAACTATCAAGCCAGTGTTAAGGAATTTATCACCTATGATTTAGCTTATGTATAAAATGTACAGATCTCATGTATAAAATTTTACGAGTTTAATGAATGCTGACATTTATATAACCAGTATTTTATCAAGACAGGGCATTTCTATCGACCTCCAAATTTTCTTATTCTACTCTAATTAAACTCTACCCTGAGAGGCAATCATTAATTTTATTTCTATCATCGTAGATTAATTCTGCCTATCTTTGAATTTTAAATAAAAGGAATCACGTCTTCATTCTGCATGCTTTTAAAATTTCTGTTGTTGTATAGCAGTGGATCATTATTTTTAATTCCTATAAATTATTACATTTAATACAAATATCACAATTTATTCCTCTATTGGTGGTTATTTGGGATACTGTCCAGTACGGAACTCTTATAAATAAAGCTGACATAGTAGTCATATAAAATATTTCTACGTCAAATGTTTTCATTATTTTCAACTAAATACTAAGAAGTGGAATAATTGGACCCTAGGGTAGTTATATAACACATTGCATAAGAAAGTACCAAACTATTTTCCAGAATGGTTTGACTATTTTACATTCCTGCGAGCCGTAGCTGAGAGATACACTTTCTCTACATCTTTGCCAATATTTTGTATAGTCATTATTTTTTATTTTAATCAAGAAATATTTGACAAGTCATTATTTTGCTTTTTATTTGCATTTTCTGCTTTAAGATCTTTTCACATAATAATTGATCATTTAAAACTTTTAGAAGAGTCTCTTTAAATATTGTATCTTTTTATAGAGGTGTCTATATAATTACTATTGATTTGTAGGACTTCTTTATATATATATTATGGATGTGAATTTATTGTCAAATATATGTTTACAAATATTTTCTCCCATCTGTGATTTATCTATTCATTTTATTACTGACATGCTTACTGAAGTCTTAATACCATAGGACAGTTTAGGCAAAAATTAATAGGAATTTTATAAAGTAAGACTAACTGTATATTCAAAGCCCAATGAAATAGAACAATTAGTTTAATCATGATGGTGTCCGAAAAATAAAGGAATAAGGGGATATGAAGTCTTGTGAAGAAGTACGGGTGAATATAAGAAATGAGGACCACAAATAAAAAGAACCACAACCTAAGTTTCAGAGTGAGGAGGAGAAGGTAACACTGTTTGGGGCAGAACAGGATAGCCAGAAGGCAATGTTCTATCTGAGGGAAAATTTACTGTAGCAATGAGAAGTACAGAGAAACAATCATCAGAGAGAAAGTGGAACTTAGGACCAGATAGCTCTTCCTAGTCCTCTGTTCCCTTTTCTGCTCCTTGCACTCTGAGGAATAAATGCACTACTGTAAAATTATTGGAGCTAGCAAGTCATTAAAAGACAACAGCAGTCAGGTTTATCCACAGTTTAATTCAGTATCAAGCAAGTAGAGACAAAAAAAAAAAGGTCGTTTTTTGACACAGTAAGGGAATGAAGGTTAAAACTCACAGTTGGAATAAAAATATCAGTTCTACATCTATTCTTTTAGCCTTTAAATGCTAACCACTGAACTAAACGTAGACATTGACACAAAAGATACATAAGAGCTAGGCAATTTCTGCAAAAAATAAAAGTCTCACTGGGGAGAAAAGCCTTAAACATTTGACCTTATAAAATAATGGGGAGACACGTAAGGAAAAGGCCAAAACCACTCTTAGGGACAATTGTTTTTTTTTTTTTTAAAAAGGGAGTCCTTAATTGACTTGAATAAATAGCCATAAGCTTCTGGGATAGCAGGTTACCAATTATACCTGTAGTTGGGCAGACTTTGGATGGGAGAAAGTAAAGTGAAAAGAGAAAAAAATTCATAAGCAAAACATTCTCTTGAGATCTGTCCCTCATTATTAAAAGTGCTATTTTGTACATCACTTTTCTAAGGTTAAGCACAAACGTGAGATAACCTTTTCCTCATAGGAATATTCTCGAGTAATTTTTCTTAACAAAAACTAACCCTCTTTCTGTATTTAAATAATATTCTTTTATAGTATAAAAGACTGTCTTTGAAACCTCGACTCTCTTCTTGCCAGACATATAGCTTCATTACTTTCCTTTGTGAAATGTGTAATTAAATCATGGACTTTAAAGCACTATACCACTCAATGAAATTGTGTCTTTATATAAGATATCTATTTTCAAAGTGATTTTGACCTTTTTGCTCTTGGTCCTCTGAAATGCATTCTGGAAAGATAAAAGGAAGAGGTTTGTCTTTCACTACACCTAGGTTAAAGTTTCAATTTTATTACTATTATTTAAACATATTTTATTTCTTTTTTTAAAATATAATTTTTGAGTATCTGCTATATGCTAAATACTTTAGAAAAAGGATACTTTTAATATTGTATCTCATTTAAGAAGTTTATACCCATCAACTGCAAGGATTTGGATATAAAGACTAAGAAGACAAAGAAAAAGTCAACAAGTTCTGCTCAAATAGATTGGGAACTAAAATGTGCTAAATATAATTCAGTCAAATTATGAAAATCTCTCAATGTTAGATTTTCAAGTCTAGATTTTGTTCTTAGGTCAATAAGAATTTATAAACTTATTTGAATGGAATATTAACAATTTTAAAGTGGTTTGGAGGAAATTTAGTCTGACATTGGTATACAAGAAAAAGTATATACTTAGTTAACATTTATATAGGTTAGCACTTTTTCATTCAACAAATAGTTATTTTGTCAGGTATTATTTTAGGCATTTTGGATTCATCACTGAACAAAGTAAACAAAACACCTGCTCTTATGGAGTTTACTTCATACTGAGAAGTCTCATATACATACGCAACTCTGCTCTGATATTAACCCTTAAAGGTAAATACATCATTACCTACATTTTACTATTGAGTCACAGGATAAACTAATTGTCCAAAATTATACAATCAGTAAATGACAAATTAGAGTATAATCTGGAAAAGCTAAAATTAGGGGAGAAAGGGAGATAAGGCAGTAATCCAGACATATATTAAAGATCTAATTCAGAGTAGTGGCAGTGAGAGTCATACAAGAATGTAGATTGGTGGTTATGGAAACATATTTTAAACTGGAACTATTACCAAGAGAAAACAGGAGAAATTGGTACAAAGTGAGAGGAAATGATTAAGCAAAGAATTGGCCT
This sequence comes from Solenodon paradoxus, assembly GCA_004363575.1. Lineage (NCBI taxonomy): Eukaryota > Metazoa > Chordata > Mammalia > Eulipotyphla > Solenodontidae > Solenodon > Solenodon paradoxus. The sequence goes on along the minus strand of RJWH01000173.1, from coordinate 939,423 downwards.
CTTCAAGATGTTCAGAACAGGCCTTCTCATGATATGACATTTTGGCATGTGGGTTATGTCAATTTGAGGTCACCTGAGGCCCTGTAATCTCACGAGAAATATTTACCACTCCATTAACTACCAAGAATGGAATATTTCACAGAATTAGGAATTTTTTTAACAGAAATAACCTTTCTATTGAAGAAAGCTAACCATATGGCAGTGTAAACATCTAATTAAGAACATAAAGCTTCTGTCTTATGAGTTACCCTGTGTTCATCATGTGAGTCCCTTTCCTTTCTCACTAGAGCTCGGGTCACTTTTCCATTTGTTAGCTTGGGATATATAACTCATTTTGCCCCAATGGTTTTAGAATCTACATAAATGCATATTCTTCATATGTATAGAATTAAATATGTTCTTTCTATAACTAATCTGTGTGATGTTAATTTCATTGTATGATCAGTCCATAAAAAATCCAGAGAGTAAATAGGAGAAAATTCCCTCTGCACCTGTACAAGTTACAAGAGAGAATCATGAATTCTGAGTAGCAGTGATCATAGGAATTTTACAAATATACATATTAGTAAGAGTTCAGATTGGGAATAATAAACGGAAATTTATGTATTTCGAAGCGATGGAGGATATGTGAAATAAAAGTAAGCCAAACATTTTGTTTCTGAGTATGATCTTTATTGTCAAATAATTTGAGATAAAACTCTGACTCTGTAACCTCAAGACTTAATCTTATTAGATTTATTTTTTTATTTTTAAATGGGGATAATGATAATAATAACTATGCAATGTTATTTTGAGAATTAAAATAATGAATCAAAATATTTGGAAATATTTTTTGCACTTAACAGAATCAACAAATAATATTCTTACATTAAGTATTATTAATAGTCTAGATGACAGTTTCAGACCTAATAGTATAATTTGTATCCATAAATATGAGAGTTGAGATTATATAATGTATGACAACTCTAAGGAAGAAGTTTAAACATAAACAGACCAAAGATTATGACAGACAACCACCCAAAAATTAAGCAGAAATGAAACCAGGAATGAAATATTCACCCTGTTAACTCTAATTTTAATCAAAAAAAGACTACTGACATAGAGAAATAGAGCCATGAACAATTGTGATGTAAGCCTTGACAGCTGACTTTTCTTTATGCAATGCAAATGCCTAACTTAAATTTTGATAGCTAAGGCATCCACTTCAGCCATACATTTAAAAGAAGGCAATCTAGAATAAATACATAGCCAGTCACAGGACAAGGTAAAGACCTATCCCCTGAGATTCATTTAATTAAGTTGATTCGTGTAACTATTTGAACCATTTGTTTTCTTTCCAAGCTTTAAATTCTCACTTTTATATTTAAAATTCACAAATAAAGGATGAGCCTGAAAAATTCTAGGCCCCACCCTCTACCTGAATATAAGCAGAATTCTAGATCTCTCCCAGCCCTCACTCCTTTACTTCTCCTCCTCTTCCCTCCCTTCCCAACCTCACCCCAGGGCCCCATCTCATAGATGTCCTTCATAATCTTGCTGTGTGACCTTAGGTGTGCTGTGTAATTTCCAGATTTGTAAGCAATAAACCTTGTCTTTTTCAAAGTTTCCTGACGTTTATTGCTGAGGGCATCTCAGGCTACCCCACCAAAACTTACAAAATGGTAGGTTGAATGAGATAATTTATGAAATTTTACTCTATGTGTTAGATACCTTAATGTTTAAACTTACAACAACCTGATCATAAAAGGATGGAAATTTAAGATTTGGATATATAATTTAACAATTTTGAGATGACCCATTTTCTTCTTTAAAGAAACTATGATTAACACACATTTATTATGGAGAATAAAAGTTTTAGTTGACAGAAAAACATCAGAGACCCTACAGGCACAACTGAAATATAACTGTTGAAATCTGTAAATAATAACCTACAAATGAGGACTAGAGAGTTTTATAATAATATTTTATCTGTGTACAATACCTTTCCTTGAAATATCTCAGTGGACTTGATTATGAATCATAATTATAATCAAGTTTCAGAATGTCCCATTGAGTTAGTTCATTTTTTTTAACCACTGGAGAGAGTAGGAAGAATATTAATTTTTCAAGGTCCTTCAAGGAGTCAGAGGCAATAGAAAAGAACAAAAGATTTCTAACACAAGTCATCTGATAAATACCATCATGGGTTTACAAAGAGTTTTGGTAAAGAAAATTCAAGTGGCAGAAGAAATCAGAATTGAATAAAGAAGCATACCACAAGGCTGTCAAGAAAAGCAACTCTGAAACCTTTAATTTGTGAAACTTATGACTATTTCTACCTCTCTACATATATCCCAGTGGCTTCATAATGCAGAATAAGGAAATTAAGAAAAAAAGGAAATTCTAAATTAAACTTCTTCTGAATATTATATTTAACTGAAATATCAATGACAGCAAAAAAAGTTTCTTCTTATAACCATTAGCGAAATAATATAGGAGGTATTTATTTTATATAGATTCCTGGAAGTAAATATACACATCAACAAGTTTGTTTTTATTTCCAATTTGATATGGTATAATCATTGAAACTTAAAACAAAGATAAAATAAAACATAAAATCTTTAAAAATTAGTTGGAGATAAAAAGATGCTATAGGATATGCACATCAATATCTAAAATACAATTTGAATTTTGTTCCACAGTTTAAGTAAAATAAAAGCCAAGAGTTTATTACAGTCAAAAAATAGGTACCTTTCTAAAATGCAGGATACTTTACTTATTCTATATTCAGTCTAAAAGACTTAGTTCTACTTATTTTCTTGTTCTTTCTATAGGTAGATACATACATACATACTTTCATATATATGTGTATATGAAAGAACTAATGAGGTTAAAATTCACTGATAAGAAGTTGAATAAATTCCCATTTCTTTCTAAACTAATGCCTTGACTTTACCCATTATGCTTTTAAATTACACATAGTGATATGGTGCAAACACATTTCTTAACTCAGATCTCACCAAATTAATAATGGAAACAAAATTGTATACATTTTTGCATCTTAAAACTAACATAAAAGAACAAAACTTTCAAAGTTAATACATTGCATTTAATTTACTAAATTTAGAAAAGTTTTCTTCAATAATTTCTAATGGTATTACCAAGATATTTGTAATAAAATACGGTTGAAATAATTTTACTCTAATTTTCTCAAAAGATCAGATTTGTCTAATTTCTGAGTTAGTTGGGATAGAAATAGGAACTCCAAGGTAATGAATTTCTCCACTATAAATCATAGACTGTTTCCTTTTATTTCTTCATTGATGCTTTTAAGAAACATAGGTATCACCAAATCACTGGTTAGATGTTTTTTCCAAATGATATCTTGATTTTGTGCTTCTGCCTCATTTTAACTGATGAAAGGAGTGTCAGATAATGAAAGTGCATAAGAGTGAGACTCCCGAGAATGTGATTGCTACCACAGTACAATGTCCTAAAATGACACAATGGAATGATTCATATGAATTCTCTGAATAAAGTCACTTCAACATAAATTCTTTTCAATCCTAAGCAATTTGCAATCAGTTTGATTTCTCTTGACTCTCTTTGGAGGACAAGAAGTCAAACTATTTTGTAGTTCTCTGCAAAATCCATTTTTATCCACACAGTACAATTTATATCTAATCATTACATTAACAAAATTCTAGTCATTCAATGGTCCAAACCATACAGTGATCAAAAAAATCAAAACACAAAACATATTTTCGTTAATTGGCAAGCAGAATAATCTTAGGTAACACTTACTGAACAATTTCCCTGTAAAAGGTATCCTACTAAGTTTTATATGTGGTGGGGGGGGGTGGGTAAATAGTAGTTAAGTACACTTAACAATGGAGGCTGATTTTTATACAGTTAATTCTGTCATACTTACATGAAAAAATATTCCATGTCCAAATAAATTATTATTTTACCTGAGAGGCTTCTATGATCCTCATATATACTTGCTTTTTTTTTTTTTTTACTTCTTCTGTTTCATGATTCATGATTGAAAATCAAAAATAACACTGAAGTTTTATTTATATAATTGGCAAATTTTAAGAGGGTTCCATGAATACAATTATAACCACATTGTACATGTACTGTATAAACCTTTTCAGTATAGACGAGGCTTGTGAATAGGACAACACAGTACAGAATACTACTCCTGTTATCAATGGGAAGGGCCTTGAGAGCCCCACTTCCAAGAATTAAGTAAGGACTCATCAATAGGCTGACAATCCGAAGGGAAATAGAAAGTTTAAAGCAAAGAACAATAGGGCTTAGGGGCCTTCCTAGTTAAAAAAAAAACAAAAAACAAAACAATAACTATGCTGACCACAGCGTTGGGTTTATACAAAATTAGGAGTTCCAGGATACAGAAATGAATAGTGAAAAGGTGGAGGTATGATAATATTTTCCTGGGATGGGTGGAGAATTCAGGGCATAAAAGGTGTGCCTCTTTTCTAACATTTATGGTCAGTGTGGGATTTGACATGATACCAAGGAGCAAGAAAATGAACATGCTAATGACATTTTCATGAGGAAGGGACACTCTAAGTATAAAGTCAGGGTCTTTGCCCCAACACTGCATACCAGTTTAAGCCAGTTCAAACTTTGAGCTGTTTTTGAGGAGGTCTAAAACCTAAAGCATTTTCTTCATCATCTAAAGAATTCTCATCAGCATTGTTGATTAGCTGTTCAGGCTCAGGCCATAATGGGCCATACAGAAAAATAATTGAGAAATGAAAAATAGCTATGTTGCTTTTGTTGCGCTTCACTCCAAGATTACTTTACTGTGGGCCCTGGATAGCTAGCTTCTAACACTGGTCAGATTTTGAAATGTGACATAAATTAAGGGATTTTGTAGAAATAACGCCCTCAATCAATTCACTTCAATGGAAAGAGAGATGGTAGGGAAGAAGCTTCACTTAATTGTGTGAATCCTCTAAAGAAACTAGAAACAGTAAAGGGATTCCAGAAGTTGAAGTTCAAAGCAGGAGAAAGGTATTCTTTCTGATCTTGAAAAATCAGTTATACTGTGAACTGCCACGGAGACAGTCAAAGAGCAAAGTTCTAAGAATTGCCTCAAAGAACTGAGAATGGTTTCTGGCCAGAAATAAGCAAAAGAACCAGGACTTTAGTCTGAATTCTGCAACAACCAGTAATATCAAGAGGAATCTTTGTACCTTGGAAAGGACTGTAGCACAAGACAATATGCTGATTACAGCTTGGTAAGATCCTAAACAGAGGATCCTATACCCAGACTCCTAGCCCACAGAAGCTATGAGATATTAAATTTGTGTTGTTGAATGTAATAAAGTATATAATTTGTTACTCAGTAATAGAAACAAATGCAATCACTAATCTAATTTTGGAAATAATTTTCAACATTAAGCCTGGTTTAGGACCTGGATATAACTCAATTCTTACATTGTAGCAAAATATATAGAAATACTTTTGGAGATATAATGCAGAATGCTAAGACTCCTACAAAAGTATATTTTATAGGTTATATTTTCCCAGACAAATATACACTTAACAAGAATCAATAAGGTACTTATTTTCATCCTGAAATTTAACTAGATAATTGTGAAATATTAATGCTATATATTTTACTAGATATGCTATTAGAGAAAGAGAGGAATAAAACTAACCTTAAATAAGTTTGCAATCTGATAGAATAACAATTAAGTTAAAATTTAGAAAAGTAGCTTAACATATAAATATTAAATCACAATCATCTGTAACATATATTAGACAGAATTTTGTTACATGGCTACTTTACACTAAGCAAGTATCTCTCTAATCTCACAGTAAAGATGAACAAGAAAAAAAATTAAAATCAATGAAAGACATATGTAAGACTTAAAACCATTAAATACATAAAAGAAAATATAGGCAATATGCTCCTTGACATCAGCCTGAAAGCAGTCTTAAGGGATTTGATTCCAATGGCAAGGAAAACAAAAGTTAAAATAAACAAATATACTAAAATTTTGAAACAACGAAAACACTATCATCAAAATGAAAATACATCCTACTGAACTGAAGAAGATATTTGCACACTAAACATCTGAAAAGGTATCAGTACCCTAAATACATAAAGAACTCAAAAAACTCAACAGCAAAAACTTAAACAGTCTGATTAAAAAATGTGCAGAAGGTTTTAATAGATACTTCTCAAAAGGAGATATACAGATGGCCCACAGACAATAAGATGATCCACCTCTCTTGTAATTAGGGAAATGCAAATCAAGACAACAATAAAATATCACCTCAGACCTTTGAGATTTGCTGTTAACCAAATAAAAAATATGACTAGAAATATGTTGGTGAGGATGTGGAGAAAAAGGAACTTCTATAGGCAGTTGGTGGAAATATAAATTATTTGAACCACTCTGTTCGAAGCACTGTGGAGAATCCTCAAAATATTGAGAATAGAAATTCCAGATGATAGTTATTCCACTTTTGAGTATTTACCCTAAAAACATTAATTCACAGAAATATATGTACCCACCCCCACTATTCATTGCAGAATATTTACAATAACCAAGAGCTGGAAACAATCCAAGTGCCCACAGCACATAAGTGAAGAGATGTGAATAATGTGCATAGAGTGTAAAACTACTCAAACATAAAAAAAAAAATACACAATTTTGACACTTGCAACAACATGAATTGACCTAGAGGGAATTATACTTACCAAGATAGGCCAAAAGGAGAAAGACAGACATAGCGTGATTTCATTCATATGGAGAAGCCAAGCATACAAGTGATCTAAATCAAACAAAAAATAAACGTCAAACTATAAAATCAAAATAGTAAGTACAAGAAGGGAAGGAAGAGGGACTACACAATTGGGTAAAAGGGATCATTTACATGGTGAAGGAAAAACTGAACTGATAATAAACTCAATACATTATGTACAGATATTGATTTACAATGGCATACACTAAATACATATAAAATTATGATACAAAGTTATTTTAATAAAGTTAATAAAAGAAAAGAAAAACAAAAGAGGGTAAAAAAAAAAGCCTCAATACCCATATGTAATGGATAATAATATGCCAACCATTCAGAAGCTACATAGCTTCAGAGAGAAATTTCTCTCAAGAGTCCAAAGAAACACTTGATAATACGTATGTCATTTTAGATAATACCCATTTATCAGACACAACAGCTATTTCTCTCAAAGCAATTTAAAAGAACAGCTCAACAAATTTTTTTGCATAAAATACCTTATTAAATCAATAAGAAAACATTTAAAATCTGAAAAAAGAATAATGGACAAAGGATATAAACATTTAATTTTTATATTGAGGACAATAGATAGTTTTTATATTGAAAAAGATCACACTAGCAACAAAATATGTAAATTAATGCAAGAAAATGTTTTTCTATCACTACAGATTTTTTAAATAATAATAGTCTGTATGAATATAGAAGCACTTAAAGAGATTTATTACTTGCCTAATAAAGAGTAAATTGTTCATTATTCGAGAGGAATAATATGCTATTTGTATTGAGGAACCTTAAGAATGGTTATAACCTTTGACCCAAAAATTCACTTGAGAAAAACTGTTTTAAGGAATTGAAGCCAAATTTTGAAAGATTATTTGCAATACTGTTTACAACAGAAGAAAATTAGAGGTGTCTTACATACCTAACAGAATATTAATTCTCCTTCGAAATGTTTATTACAATGTTTGTAATTTTTTGGTAATTCCTTATAATCTTGAGATAAAAAGAGCCATTACATATTTTGAGTTACAGTATGATTATTACTATTTTAGTTGTATGCATATAATTATATATACTTTGATGTAAATATGTAAAGTATCATGGTAAAATAATATGAATATGTTTACCATGAACAATATTATGAATATTAAATATAAACATAGGATTCAAAATAGTGGGCTTTGAAAATGTATGCCTAATACATAACAAATAATAATTGGTAATGCTACTGTTGTTGCTTTTTGTTAGTTATTGAAAATAACAGCCTGAAATGAAATTAAGCAAAAATATAAATCATTATTATATTTGACTAATGGGCTTGGAGCTAATTTTTTACTTCTATCTACCTTCAAGTTAAATTTTCTCAAGGAAAAAATATTACTTCTAAGGAAAAATTAAACTTTACTTAATGCAAAATGATATGGTAATAAAAACTCATCCTTTCTCTTTCCCTAGCCAGTCAAAAATCATAGCTACTTATATTACTCATTATGGATCTTTTTTTTAATTACTCTAACTTGAGAATGCCAGTTAAATTTGACATGCATTAAAACTAATTCGATTCAAAGTTAGAAAACTCCTTCTCCCCACCTATAAGTCAGCCCACAGAGAGTACATTTTTTGGAATCAGTATTATTTGACTATATAGCACTAAAACAAAAATCTGTTATGTGATCATGAAAATTTAGGAAGAACAGATAATTAATAAATTTATACTTTATTAATTTGAGTAGAGGTTATATATTTTCTAATCAATAAAGTACTAAATTGGATCACAAAATAGTGTGCTCAAGTAGCATAAGTACATAGACAGACAAAATTCTTACTCACAGTTGGGTACAAGGTGAATTATGATGACTAAGTCGCTTTCCAGAGTAAGGCCATACATCTAATAGGAAAATCAAAACTGTGGTGAAGGCAATGTTAAATTAGTCTAAAAAAATACCAATTAAATGCATGCTTATATACAGAATAGGAGATAAACTTAGGAAAGCAGAATTCTAGGTAAGATTAATCACAAGTGGCAACGTAACAGAGAAAACAGCAAGACTTGGTTCTGTTTAGGCAAAACTTTTGAGAGGTGTTCCATATGGAACTAGACACATTCTTCAAAAGCAATGATATGTTTCTGACATCATGAGACCACTTATTGTAATTATAAAACTGATACCAATCACTAGCAATAATTTTAGTATTAATGAAATTAGAGCTTAACCATTCAAACAACAACCTAAAATAATGTTTTTGTCTCAAACATTACATCATCTGGCCTTCTGCCTCACTTCTTAAGACTCCCTCTACCTTTGGGATTGAGTCAAATAGAATTATTGACAAAGAATGTGGGTTGACACATCTAATATGCAAAATTACAAATGATTTCAATGTAGAAGGCACTGAAAGTTGAATATAGATGGTTAACCCCATCATTTTACATGAGAACCTGAAATTAAGGGGATATATCCTGTTTCGGACGAGAGTTAGTAGCAGAGTAGAAGACCAAATCCTCTGAGGTTCAGTATAGTGTGTTTTGTGCACAGAATGATACAGACAAGGATGGACTATATGAACCTAAACAAATGCTTATTTTAACCTTTCTTTTATTAAAACAAGCAAATATGCATAATATATGTAGCATTGATCTATAATATATGTTTCAGTTACACACACATATATCAATATTTTTATATACCACATTATATTCATCATCAAAAGTCTAATTTCAATCATCATATAATTGACCCTTTTTACACAATTTATCCAAATCAAATGATAGAACTTTTATAGGTAGTTGGGAGTTAGTGTAGATTCATCTGAAGAGATTTTTCATATTCCATAAAAAGTGCAGTGCAGAATTAATATTTCAGTTTTAAATTTACTTTTAAATAAACTTTAAATCAATTCAATTTTTGCAAGAAAAATATCAATAATATTCAACTTCATTTTTGAGAACTGAAAGGATTAAAATACTTCAAAGAAAACCAATATACCTTTAACCTTCTTTAAATGTCAAGGTGAAGTACAAATTTAAATGCCTTTCAGTCAATTTTTAATTTTCCCTAAATGATACTCTAAATAGCTCAGAAATGCTAAATTTTGCCAAATAGTTAAAATTATAATTATCATTTCATTATCTTGCAAAATGAAAACCAGAAGATACTATACACATATATACAAATACTAAGAGAAAGAAAGAACAGATTTTGTACAAATGTCTAAATTAATATGACGCATATCTGATTCTCAGTTGACTCATATGTCACTGGAATTCAGTGACTCTTGTCTCTAGTGATTGGACAGTAAGCATGTAATAAAACATTATAATTATAAACGATGAACTTAAAAATATGTTCAACAATACTAGAAACACAGATCTCATTTTCTGACAGAAAACTTTTTAATAATAGGAGGGGAGGAAATTCCCCATATTTTTTAGAACCGTTATATAGAAGGAGGAGCTGACTTTGATTGTTGAAACTACTGAGTCCAATCCAAATTATTTTTGTCCTGTGGTAGATAGTTCTGAGTACAAGAATGAATGTTACCCCACCCTTGGTATTGAAAAAGGCGACAAAAAGGGCAAAGTGTAAAATAAATTTCAAGGTATAAAATGTTCAGATTGTTTGATGTTTTTTTATTGGAAAAAACACTGTTTTTTATTAAATGCAAAGAAAACACCTGTCTGCAAAAAAATTGCAAAATAAAATAGTCGTTAAATTATTATTAATTGTTAAATCATCATTGTTAAAATAGTTGGCTCTCTGAAATGAAGTTTGATAAGCATATCAAATGAAATGATTAACTATGTTTAATTGCAAGAGGATGGGTTGACCTGGGGTGACCTGTGATCCCTAAGAATAAAGGTCCTGGCTGCAATTACACAGGTGAGTGATGAGAAAGCACTCACGGGAAGCAGACAAGACTCCTCTCATAACTCTGAACATACTGGCAAATCTGTTGTCTCACACTCTGAAAACAGGAACATTATACTCTTAGCTTCTCCAAGCAGAGCATTCATGTGAGAGGAAGTTCAGGAACCTATTCTTAGGCCATGCTTCTCCTTAAACACACCATAAATTACACTTAAAATTTGCAAAAAGTATTTCAATAACTTATGAGTTGGAATAATCTTCAAAAATAGTTATGAAACAAGGAAAGATTTTAGTAACAGAAATTCTTAAAATTGGAAGCTTCTAAAGAAACAAAAATCTAGAGAAATGATGTTACATACACATAAATACAATAAAGTCATCTAACTTCCAGCCACAGTCATTATGGAAAAAAAAAAGTGAGCTATTATCATTCTAGAAACAACTCAAGAAATATAAGGACAGTTACCAGTGGTATTAAAAAAAGTAGGCAGTATTGTGTACCAATTTAAAATGAGGAATACAAGACACACATAATTAGAAGAAAGCTCTGGGTGTCACCAGGAAGTGCTGGTGATTTCTGTCCATCCCAGGTTAGCATTCTATACATTTTTCCCCACAAACGTAGACACTTGATTTTATTAGCAAACTGAGAAGGGCTTCATCTCTCAAGAGGGTTACCGAAAGCAGAAAAGACTAATACATAAAGTCATGCTGTGGTTTAATTGACTTTCAATGAGAAATACGCCTCTCCTGGGGGGAGGGGTGATGGCATAACCACACAGAGCTAGACAAGAGCCAATTTCTACTCCAATGGATGCTTGTCAGGCATGAGATCAAAACAAGGGAAAAGAGATTAATGCAGGTAATTATGGCATCCAGCTGAGACTTGAATAATCCTGCCAATGGGATTGGGATATTGAAATGCCTTGAATAGGATTGCCACTATATAGTCATTGTCAACATCTTGATGATTTATTTTTTAAGTCATGAGTGAGAGAATCTTTTGATAGTATTTCTTTAGAAATGACATATATTATTCAGTTAGAATAGTTGTATTTGATTGCAAGTCTTTGTGTCTTTCAGACTATGCAAATACATACTTTCATGTGGTATGTATATTAACCTGAGTAACTCATAAGATGACTCATTTTCCTCTTTAAGAAGTTTTTGAGAAAATTCTACTCTATTCCTCAAGAGGACTTCATTCCAAAGACCTGTAGCAGAACACAGTATAAAGAAGACCTTCCTCTGAAGGTAACTTGACACCAAACATAATTTTTAGTCATGTTTAAAAATTGCAAAGTCATACAAGAAGAGTCTCATCTTTTTTATATACATTTATTGTTATGCACTAAATGTTTGTCCCCAAAATTTCATATGTTAAAATCTGATGCCCCCACTTCGATGCATTTAAAAATGTAACCTTTGGGAGGTAATAGGATTAGATGAGGTAATGAGTTTGGGGCACTAAAAATAAACATAGTGTCCTTATAAGAAGAGATCCCAGTGCTCTCTAATGCTCTCTCTCTCTCTCTCTCTCTACTCTTTCTCTCTGTGCCTCTCATGTCTACACGCAGCTTCAAAGAAGAGGTCATACAAGCAATGTGACAGTATTGGCTTCTTTGATTCCTCCACAATACTGTACACATGTTCATATATTTCTGTTGAATGAAAAAAATTATTTCAGATAGAAGTTTATGAGTTTGAAATATCCATGGTAATGTTTTAGAAATTTCATATTACAAGCTAGAAGTAGAAAGTAAAATAATAGTCCTTGTTCAAATTAAACAGATATCAGGAATAATTTTTTTCATTCTGGATACTCTACATGATATATATTAACAATATAAAAATAATGGTGGTTATTCCCAAAATTAAATAAACAGAAGGATTTTATGAAGAGCTTGTTAAAGAACTAATGTGAAATTCTTCATTTTTCTCAGGTGCACAACAATATGTTAGCCTAAGATTGACAAAAGAACATAAACACAAATAAAAGGAAAGTTTTATGGAGAAGCTGGTGGTCTCTAGCATAAAATCTAGTGGAGAAATGCAGCTTTGAAGTAGAAGAATGGATAAAAATGCCTCATGGACTTTATCTGTGAAGTTTCAAAATCAGGAGCAATCCTAATGATTGCTGCACCTAATAGTTAAAATTAGGAAGTTCTTTCATTAAAATATCTAATTAGCAAGAAAATTTTACTATGGTTTTTAACTTAATAGCTATTAGTGAGTTCACAGTCTATAATTTTCACTGATGTCCTTCAATTTATTCACAGGTATCCAGCAATATTCTTCCCTTATATTATGTAAATTTTATTCTAAAAATGCAAATAAATGCACATTAACATAAAATGTATTGGGTATTAGAAAGTAATCATCAACTTTATAGTATTTATAAAACCATGAAATGAAAGTACTTTAAAATTCTACCTTTTGTAAATGAAAGAACACATCTTAAGATTTTTGGATTCTGTTGATATCACAAAACTTCAGTATGTATGATAAATGAATTATTTTTAATTAGAATACATGTGTAAAAATTTATTAGATTTCCCAGAAACATACCTGTAAAGTGGAAGACTATAGTTTACAGGAGAACAAAACTAAAACAAGTTAGTCATAAAACTTGAGGAAACTCAAACATATACAAACTTTACTGTATTTTATAAAGCCAGTGTTATAGAAAACTTAACACTAAATATGCAAGTGTAAAACAAAAGCCTAACCATACATATTCATGAGTTTATTTACTTGTTAGATGATATATCCTATTGCTCATTCATTCATTTAATAATACTTAATTTAATTAATGCCTGTCTTGTACCAAGCATTGGGATACTTTATCCAAGGCAATGTAGCATAAAAAGGAAAATAATGAGACATACCTAATGCCTTGTGAATCAAGCTATTAGAGTCTTAAAATAAATCGCAAACTAATATTGTTAGATAGATAACCAAAATGATGACTCATGGGGAAAACTGATCATATTTCACAAAAATTAAAATCTGCTACTCTGTAAAAGAAACTAAGAGAATAAGATGACACTAAGCCATATGGGAAATACTTGTAAAATATCTAATTGATAAAAAACTAGTGTTCAAAACATATAAATAACTCTTAAATTCAACAATAAGATAACTAAATGTTGGTACGCTGATGAATAATGGTTTGATCAGCTGCCTTCAGCTGCGTAGTCCACATACATCTGAAAGATCCTGGTTCAAGATGTGTCAGGGAACTGTGATGAACTAATCAAAGTTTAAAAAGTGCTGCTTCCTCCTTTCTTGTCCTGCCTCCCTTTACCTTCCTTCCCACCTGCACCTTTCCTTTAAGAAAAAACAAAACTAAACTAAATGCCTAATTAAAATTCCATGGAATAATCTGGTTTTATTTGTCTTCACCCTTTGGTCTTTAAAGTAGAGCCTGTCAAAATTATGTACCTACATCTCTAGATGTTCTCTTTATACTTAGATGTCTATAAAACAACTGATCACATCAACTGCAGAGAAATTCTGCTATCATCACCAAATAAAGATATAAATTGCTTCAGAGCAAACTAAATTATTCATTCAATATATTAATAATTATTATATATCTACATGTTCCTAATTTTGTTTATTTTTAGTTGAGCTCTTCTTAACATTTCTGTGGATTCACTTATTATGATTTATTTAAACATAGCAACATGTGAGAAACACAATTGCTTAGCATTTTCTAAAGTTTTCTGTGTAGGATCACTACTTTCAAAGATCACAGAAGAGGGAACTTCAGATGAGTGCAGCTGCTGTTTCTACTTTTTTATTGACTTTCTGACATCCAAATTATAACTGGCTATCTCTATATTGACTTATTTAGTTCAGGATCTACTTTTTCAAAATTATAAACATATATGTTCTTTTCTCACAGTGTCTTTTCTAAAAGGTATATATTTACAGATTATAACTTTGTCTTTCAGTTTTTTAAATGGAATAGAGAGATTTTCTCATAGTCAATATACTGATCAACAAAACATCAACAACCATCATTTTAGAATAAAGGAAATTTATTGTTATATATGGTGTCACTACACATGTTTTACTGGGAAAATGTTAAGCAATCATGAATTGTCAAAAATAATCCTGTTATTTAGAGGTTCTGTATTGTTGGCCCTAAATTAGTCATTTTCTGCTTGACTCTATAGGTATATTCTATGTTTCTAATTAAAAGTACAAAGAGGAGGTTCTCCCATATTCTCTCTCCTTAAATTATATTAGTTTATGGTATTCAAAGAGAAATAAAGCATAAAAGGTGGGTGAGAAGAGATTCTAGGTGACACAAATTAGCAAAATATAAGTAAGTAGACCCTTCATCCCCATTCCTGCATACTCTATTGCCACTTACTTACTTGAATCATTTATTCATTCATCTGGATAACAGTCATATCTGTAAGTTGGACATAATAATGTCCTGCCTGTCTAAAGACAGTTGACTCTCTCAAGGATCTGTCGATACATGGAATTTTTTGAGTAGAAAAGAAGACAATGTCACAAAATCAATGTATCTAATTGATAAAATCTTTTTGAAACATCAAATTCAACTCTACAAAGCTAAGTGAAAAATAAGTATATGGAACAACATATTACAAATTTATGTAAGTACTATGCGATATTTATATAGTATATACAGGATAAATCTATACAATAGATTATAAATTTAATCTATATTTTGTATAATCTATCCATTTGTTTTTAGGGAGCAAAAAAATAGAAGAAAATACTTCCTGCATTAATATTGGTTCTCAATGAGTAATAGGATTATATAAATTTTTCAATTTCTCATGCTCATACTTTTCAAATTTTCTATGATGATCAAATATTCTTTTTTCTAATCTTTATTCATCTCAGTACATAATCACATATGAAATTGAATATAATCATAAAAGTAGATTTTGGGAACTAAGATGTTAGTTTCTTAATGATTCTCAATAATTGGAGAATTGTTATATAAATTATTCTCTTCCCATAAGAAGATATTGTATAATAAAAATATCAATGAGCATTAAATAAAATAAATTGAATTGCCCATATAAGTATAATATAATGTATTTATATAAACATTTAATAAATTCTTATATGAATAAAGTAATATATTTTTAATGTTAATTTGTGTATTTCCATAGTTACAAAGCCCTACAAAGAAGCAAAAATCATACCATAAAATTCCTAATTAATCTCCTTTTGATATAAAAATATGAACAGAAATAGAAATTAAGAATTAACCATTTTTTTACATTTTAGGACTTGTTTTAAGGAGCAGAAAAATACTGCCTGAAATTATTTGAATATATCTATCTACAGATATACAGATTAGATATAGATAATGTAGATATAGACACAAATGTATTTTAAACTCTCTCAAAGAAGTCTAAACTTATTTATTGTATTTCATATATAGTAATAAAAATGGATTGACATATACCCCTTGTAAAGTTATTACCCTAAATGAATAGTTTATTATTTAGAGTAATATTCTTATCTATCAGGCAACAAAATTTCTTTTTATTGTAAGACAGGGTAGGTGGAGAGATACAATTAATTTAACTTATGAAGGTTTTCTAGTTTTCTGATTTTATGAAGAAGGATTCTAATATCTTGTAGAGATCAACATTACTAGCAATAGAGGTATAATACTAGAATATATGTGTTAGAGATATACACACTGCTCACATGGGGCATAAGGTTTTATTCAGAGGGGCAGATATAATCTTAATGCATAACTAACAAATCTTAAAAAACATTAACAAGATGCTCTAAATGAAATGGTAGAGAAGCATAGGGAAAATTTTATTACCTGAAAGAGGGCAGGACTTTGTTCCTTACACAGTGATGTGTGAAAAATTCTATTCTATGTTATAATGCTCTTAGAACATCAAAACAATATAAAATGAATACCTGTTGTAAGTTAAATTGAATCTAGATCAAATCATTTGGTAATTTTTATTGCAGAAAATATTTGTACTATTAAAATTACTTTATATATTTAACTTCTAAATAGTTACTTCTGCAATATGATAACTCTGGTCTCAAAATACTCTTGAAAATTTGGTAGAATTTCTCTCGCTAATTTTTTTTAATTTCTAATTTATCTTCCCTTTATGTTATTTTTCTTGCTGTTTCAAGATAATTAATGTGTTCAAATTTAAAAAAATCAAGATCTAAATATAAGAAGAGAAGTACCAAGGTAAAGTGGAATAAAAGATAAAGGAAAACCTTTGACCACCAGACCACAATCCAGAATGTGAATTAAGGAGTATCTGTGAGGAAAATTGGTCCCAAAGTCAAACGTGAAGAACTTTCCATACCTAAGTCATATGATGTAAGGATGTTCCAGATAAACTCTAATTGGAAATATTTATGCTTCCATTTACCAAAATCTTCCAACTTTCTGTCTTAAAACTGCTTTAACCGTATCTCAAACAGACCTACCATTATTTAAAGATGAATAATTAGCAAAAAGAACATGGGTAGTCTATTTTAAATAAAGCAAAAATATTCATGAATATTGATGGCAAGCAGCATGTACATATTATAAACACCGACAAGGTTAAATAATAAATATATAGTGGAAAATTATTGCAAGGTTGGAACCCAAAGATACAGGCAAATATGTACTCAATTTCTTTCATTTCATATCAGAGAACAGTAGATATCTGCTCCAAATTAAAAACATATATGCATATATATGTATTGATATATACACACATACAGCTAGAAAACAAAATTATTAGTTAATTTGCTAATATTTTATATATATTTTAACTTCATATAGATATCTTAGAAACCAATGCCTCAGTTGCTTATCATTTTGGGCCTGTATTTTAATGTAATTATAAAATATAATTTTAAACTAAATAGGGTAAAATATCTAGTTTCATATGCTTTTAGTTGAGTGATTCTACTCATAAACTCTTAGAATCATGCAAAATATTCTTAAGTACAATCAACTCCGGGGATCTAAAATTGCTGTGAAATCCCGCAGACCTAAATCTAAACTAAAGATTCTCTAAGTCCATGGGTTTACTGTAACAAACAGTATGAATCCTGACAGCTTCTAAGTGTTCTCAGAATTTTTCACAAATACATTGTGCTATAATTTTTTACCAACCAACTCACTGAATAACTATTACAGAAAAAAAGGTAACACTTTGACCTAACTTAAGCTTCTTAAAATAGTTCTGTGTAAAAACTAAGTCAATACAGAATATTCAATTTTCAGATTGTCTTATGGGAAGATGAGTAAAGATTCAATACAGACTGGAAGGCAGAAGTCCCGTGAAAAAGACGTTCATGCCTCGCGTTTCACACATTTTTAAAGTTTGCCAATCAGCTCAACAGAAACTGGCAAAGAATTTAAGGTGAAGTGAGGGGTGATCAAATTTCAGAAAAATCTAAATTAATCTACTTTTTCATTGGCACTTTCAACTTACAGCTTTGGAATTGCAATCACGTGATAAAATTTTTATACTAAAAGATAAGTATATCTTCCAGTAATAAGTTGTCTTTTTAGTTGTTTCTATGGTGCAAGAACTTATCTCTTGTCATTGCTGAAAAGTTATGCACATGTTTTAAGGAATATAGTGTGTGTGTATGTGTGTGAGAAAGAATGTAAGAAAGGCATTTACATGGCTTACTTGTACATGGGAAATTTTCAGATTCTTAAGAAACTTTCTTAAGAAAGACTACACTAGCTGATTCAGACCCTAGATTGACTGCTGGAACATCTGGGAAGCTTAGAAATCACAGAACCCAAAGACAGTGAAATATGCTGGTTTCAGCATTTCCATTCTATTAAGTATGGAAGGCTGTCAATGTTAATTTCATAAAATTGCATGTTGTCAAGCAATCTCCCTTTATCACATATGAGACACTTCAACAATAACCATTTTAAAAAAATGAAGCAGAGTCAAATTCGGATAAAAAGATTAATTTATCTTTCAATTCCTAAATCAAACCAATGAATTATTAGATTCCTGTGTATAGCTGCTTTTGTAAGGTACCAGTTGTTTTTTTTAAGAAATAATAAATAAGGCAAAAACAAAACAAATCTATACATAAAACTTCTGTTAGTCACTGGAACCAAATATACATGATATAAATTTATCCCAGAATTAAACAATGTTTTAAATCTTGGCTCCATTTGACTGTCTACAAACTCCTCAGTTCTCTCCAGAAATATTAAAATCATATAGAACATTACTTTATGAACCAGAAAATAGAAAATCTAAATACTACATCGCTACTAAATCTAGTGCTTTGCTTATTCCAAGAAGATATTGTAAAAATAATGAGCAAATTTTAACCATCTACCCATGTCTCTATTGGGCTTCATTAGAATAGAAATAAATGAATATTTTAATTTTAAAAGAAAAGGTCAATGATGTGGATCAATTTTAATGAATCAAATCAATCAAGCATTCAAATTGCATAAGATTCTCATTAGTCTTTAAAAGTAATCTCATTCTGATTTTGTTTTATATTCTGCATTTCAAGCAAAACAGCTCAAGGTGATTTTATTTCATTTGCCTCTAAAGACATATAAAAGTCTTTCACATGTAATTTGGAGTACTCCAAATGTTTGTTGAATGAATTAATGCTGTTGGTACAAAGCCTATTATTGGCAAACACAGCACCGCACATGTTTAGATGTTGTTCTGTTTTCATTCAAGATAAATCAGGCAGTGATATTACAAGAATGAAAGAATAGTTTAATGTATATTTGTTAGATAAGACACATTCACTAATAAAAGAGTAAAGAAGAGTGTCTTAAATTGCAAGATGGAACGAGACTCTTAATATTTTAATTATTCATCATTTTTTGTAATATATCTACTCTCCATTGACTGAAGTCTTTTAAAAGTATCAACATTCAGAAAATTGATCTTATTCTATCAGACTTTTCAAAGCTGAATTTGTTAGTTATTTAAATGTAACTGTATAAAAAGATATTACAATAATCAATACATATTTTTAAAAATCTGTTTTTCTTGGAACTAACAATACTATAAACTATAAGACAAAAATATCTAACTCAATTTATACTGCAAATAATGACAATATGGGCTGTGCACATATTAAGAATGCAGTCATACACTTTTTTATATTTTATCTACCCAAGAAAGCTGCATAAATATTACTTGAATCATATTATCTGCCTGATGTGAAAGCCTAATTGTATATGTTTTATGTATGACAGAAGAAATTATAATAGGGTAAAAAATGAAAATATTTTCAATTCCTAAAATATATAGATTAACTTGCTGTAATACAATCACAGATAGCACTTTTTCTTGTAATTAATTAACATTTCATTGAATTTCCTAATATTACAGTTCTGTTAACATACAAAACCTGCATAATTTGTGCAGTCTTTTTCCCATCAGGCATGAATGTAATTATCCCTTATCTTTTAACACAGCCAAGCCCTGTAAATATAATTAC
Organism: Solenodon paradoxus; assembly: GCA_004363575.1. NCBI lineage: Eukaryota > Metazoa > Chordata > Mammalia > Eulipotyphla > Solenodontidae > Solenodon > Solenodon paradoxus. Next base: position 919,312 of record RJWH01000173.1, on the reverse strand, counting down.
AAATTTTTATGTTTATTCAAGCATAAAAAATTCATAAAATTAATTTTGCATTTATCCTCTTACCTTTGTCAGTTATTAAAATGCAACAGGGATTTCTTGAATTCACCCTTGATGACTACAATTTCTAACTAGAATTAATTTTTACCTTGATTTTCATACTTTAACAAAAGCTCTTATATGCATTCAGACTTCAGGAAGTCCTTAAAAGTTTGTTGCTCTGACACTCATACAGACTAAAGTTGGATTCAAAATCTTAAAGAGTATAAAATTGAAAATATTAAATTGATAGGCTAGGCACCAAACTCTGCCACTAAGGGAAATATATATTAGAACAATATTTTTTAAAATGTCTCTCTTGAGTATCTTTACTTTCTAATATGTCAGTATGAAACTATAAAATATAATAAGTGATCATAAAAGATTTTTTCCATTGAAAGATGGATAACACACGATTTCTAACATGTTTTCCTAACATCAAGCATACAAAAGAAAATATAACCACAAAAATAACAAAACCATATGTTAATGAATCCTAAAACCTCTGCACATTCGATGAAAATTGATAGGTGGTCTCTTTTGGGGGAAATTTATATAATCAATCAATGTGATTTGAGAAAACTTAGTGGCAACCTTGATGTATTCCATACTGTTTGGAGTTTTGTTTTGGGGGTTTTTGTTTTGTTTTGTTTTACTGTTGAATCTGCATTCTGCATTAAATATAGAAAAGCTGCTATATTTGATATTTTCCTGTCCCAATTTGCAAAGTAACCTATGGAACTTTAATAATGACCAACTCGTGGAACAGAAATTGCTAAAAAGGAAATATTATATCTAATATGTAATTATTTCAAAGGACAATCTATATATCTACATATCTATATATAATCTATATATCTATATATTAATTTCATGTATACTATTTTATTAATTTTAAATTATATGTTCTATTAAATTATCTACTAATTAGATAGTGTTACTAAAGTTTTTACATTTTAAAAAGTTTAGTACATGTGGAAGTTTAATATTCTGCTAAGTTTATTTCACAGTGCTTCACCCTACTCATTTTGTCTTCACAACATTATCACAATTTTACACTTAAACACAATGAGGCAAAGAGAAGTTATGTAAATTGCTTAACACACAGTTCTGAAGTAGGAAAGCAGTGTTTTGAATGAGGTTGTCTGGTTTCTAGCATCCATGAACTCTATTCTTTTCTTTGAGTTACAAGTTGAGAAAGAACTTAATCTTTTATCTCAAAGGCATTAATAATGCTGTTTTCTTCTAGCTCTGGCTCACTAGCTGATATATATACATATATATGTGTGTGTGTGTGTGTGTGTGTGTGTGTGTGTGTGTGTGTGTGTGTATGTATTGCAGTATGTGCCAATCTACTTAAAGATTTGCTTTAACAAAATTTGTTGTGGACATCACGCTAAGTAGAATTATTCCAATGGTTAAATTTTCATTATGGTTGAGAAAATACCACAATATCTTTTAACTGAAATTGCCCAAAAAGTTTTATGCTAGATCTATAATGAAGAATGAAAACTAGAATTTTGATGGTGAAAAAAATAAAATATACACAGATATTGATTTGTAATGCTATACACCTGAAGCCTATATGTTTTAAATCAGTATTACTTCAATAAAAATTAAAAATATAAACAATTATATTAAATAAATAAGTCATGATCATGTAATATACAGGATGGTAAGTCAATAAAATTGTATTTCAAATCTGAAAATTGCTGAGAATAGACCTCAAAAGTTCTCCACACAAAGAAAAAATAATATGCACTATTAGTAGTAACATGCTAGACTTATTGTGATGATCATTTTGCAACATATACAAATATCAAATTATGATATTCTACATATGAAATTAATAAAATGTATGTCATTTATACCTAGACAAATAAATGCTATACTTTTAGAAATGTTACTATAGTTAGGTTCCATGTTTTAAGTTTTACAATAATCTTGCATTTGAAAAATTTTAAATAGACATTACTTCCTACTTGACTAATAGAATTCACCAGTGAAACCATCTGTCACTGAAGTCTTCTGTATAGGAGTGTTTTTGATAATGAATTCAATTTCTTTAGCAAACAAAAACCCTATCAGATTTTTTGTTTGTTCTTGTATCAAGCTTGAATTTTTTTTTATTTTTTTTATTTTTTTTTTTTTTGGTATTTATCCATTTATTTTGCTTGGTGTTCTTGGTTCCATGGTTTGTAATCTTTTATTTTTATTGGAAAAATTTCAGCTATTATTTCTTTAAATATTTCTTTTGCCCTGTCTGCTCTTTCTTCTTTTTTGAGTTTCAGATTAACACCTTATCTTGTCCCTGTTTTACAACAGTTTTTGCCTTTTCATTTGTTATTACATCTGGTATTTTCTTCTTGCTTTTGTTAAGAGTTTTGTATGAGATAGTAGAAAGGAAACCATCATAGTAAGAGTCAGAACTGAAAAGGGAGGGGTTACAGCAGATATCACAGAAATACAAAACATCGTAAGAGACTACTATGAGCAGCTCTATGCCAACACCATGGACAACCTTGAGAATATGGACAGAGATTTAGAAAAATACAGTCTACCAAGACTGACTGAACCTGGAATAATTGGAACTTGAACAGAACAATCACAGCCAAGGTAATTGAAGAAATTGAAGTCTTCCTAAAATTAAAACCTGAGGATCATATGGCTTAGCTAATGAGTTTTACCAAACAAACTTTCAGAGAAGATACATGTATCCAATTTCTTTACATATATAGATATATGGCATATAAAAACAAATGGGATATGTGCATGTATATTTCTTTTGATGTCTTTTCTTATTAATTTACTTTAGAAACGTCAAGTGTTTGACATAGATCATTTGATTTCAAATGCAAAATGAGAAGTACTTTGATTATATAGTACTTTATACAGTCATATATTAATATTTTATATTACAGGAGTGAAAAGACCTCAATCAAATGTTAGTTGAAATAGCAACCAACTAACTTTTGGATCCTTAGTGGGCTACTATGAAATAAAATAAGCATAATTTAACAATTTTGATATTTTACTTTTATTTTCTCAAAAAATATTCAATACTCCAGAAATTCCTGCATTTATTTGGTCCTTTTCAGAGATGGCTTGAAGAAATTTTATTAAAAATAAGAGCATGCTATGACATGAGTCATATAATATAGAGTTTATTAAACAAATAAATATCTTCCATTATAAAGTAAAATGGTTTTTAAAAACAAAATTTATTATTTGAAGATCTTATCATAAGGAGGAAAAGTTGTATGTTGCTCCTTGGTCTCCCCGGCGTTAGTAATAAGAAGCATTAAATAAATTATTTCAACTCACTCTAGAGTACTGCTACAAAGGCTCTCCTGTGCCCAAGTGGAAAACAATTCTATCATAAACAAAATTTAATAGTGCTTAGCAAACTACCTGCTCATGCCATGTAGTGGTTACTATCCTGAGAATCTGCAATAGAAATACTTATATTTTAAGTCTGATAATCCCAAATTTACTGTCTAAATGTGATGCTTCCTGCTTCATAATTTTCTAATGTGGCAAGTGACACACAGAAGGATTTTCTTCTAACTAAAAAAAGCAGATTCTAATTAAAAGGATATGACATTTACTATAAAAGCATTTAATCTACTATAAAGAATAATTCAATCTTTCAATATATCTTAAAAGCGTCATAAGATCTGCTTCATCAATATATTGTAAAAACTAAATATAATAAGCCTGAGAAAAAAACTGTGAACTATATGATACATATTAGTTTAATCTTAAAGTTTAAATCATAGTAAAGGGAAAGAATCTCTGAAGATAAACACTAAAATACAATTCAAATGTTTATAAAGTAGAAATTTTAGAAAAAATAGTTATAATGAATTTATTATTTTATTAAACTGATTTTTATTTATAAAATATGCCAAGATAGTGAATCAAATCTTAGAGGAACCTAAGAAAGAGAATTATATATATATATATATCTAAATACACTTTCTAGTCTACACTTTCAAAAAAATTATAAAAAAGATAGTTAAATACAGCTATGTATAATTCTCATATATACAAAATTATTTTTAATTCTAAAATAAATACATAAATGTATGAAAATGAATCAAATATAAAAAATGATACCCTAATATCAATGTACACATTTCAAACATTATTATAAATTGATATTATCATTAGTTTTAGAAAAATTAACATTTTATACCACATAGTAATATATTTCTTAGGAAAAGAACATTTTTAAAATGAGGCAATTTAATGAGTGATTATACTTGCAAACGTTTCATCTAAATTAAATTTAACTCAAAATATTAGTAACAGTTCATACTATTTCTCAACTTCGCCTGGTCCTTAAACCTTGTTAATAAGGTGGTCAGTGTTAAGCTGGCTGCAAGCAAGTTTAGGAGATAAATATCGTGGATAGGAGGAATAAAGATACTGACTGGGTAGGAACATATCACATTCCATCCCCACAGAACAAATAGAAATCACCTATTTTTGCAACACACATACCATGGAAGGGCAGGGCAGGAAACTGCAGAGACAGTGACAGCAATCACCACTACAATGGCAGGCAAAGGCATCATGGTTCAGTGTTGCATTTCAGATTCAGGATTCCCAGACATGGGGAAAAATAGGCTGTGGCAGAGGAAAGGGAACCTAGGGGAAAACCAGGCCTCTCAGGAGTCACTCCAAAAGCAGCAGACAGCTGACCCAGTGGGACCAGGAGAGAAGTTCTTCACACAGGTCAGAAGGAGGACCAGCACCCTGGTGATTCGAGCAGGAGCCCCTACAGGCAATAAATTACATGGGACTACACCACAACTGGGAGGCAACAAGGAAAACTCATCATGTCCCATGATATTGCACCAGAACCACAGGACTAACCCACCAGAAATCCTGCTCCCAGACTTAAGGAGCAAAGAGAGTCTTCAAGAAGGGAAGAACCTTCAATCCTACACACTAGAGCCACCTTGTGAGTAGAGGCAGAACTGCAGCGCATTTGCTGATTGTGGACCAATGACAAGGTTGTTGCTACAGTTTATACCTAGTATGTTGGGCGAAAGTGCTATGCCCCAACACAAACTCCAACCTCATAGTCTGAACTCTCCATTACCAAAGTAGTATTCACCTAAGAATTTCAACAAACCCAACCAGTGGTAATGCTACTAAATTCAAGAAAACCCAGTGTTCAAATCAAGTTCCAGGCTTCCTCGCTGCAAGTTGATACCATACACAGGCCATCATTGCAGAGAAACCTAGCCCATAGACTCATAAACAGAATGTTAAACAGAGTGAAGAAGCAGAGGCATGTATACAAAATGATGGATCCAAATAAAACCTCAGGGGAAAAGCTGAATGCAAAAGACATATGCAAACTACCTGAGGATGAATTTAGGGAAATCGTGATAAACACACTAAAAGCAATGCAGAAAACAATAAAGGAAGAAAAATTGAACAACATAAAAGAGACGAAAAAAATTATGCAAGATGTCAAAGAAATGAAAAACAGGATAGCTGAAGTAAAGAACCAATAGATGGACTCAGAGTAGGATGAATAAAGTCTTTAAGAGATTCAGTAAGCTAGAAGTTAGGGCAGGGGAATGCACTCAAGTAAACCAGAAAAGAGAAATGAATGAAAAGAAATGAAGACAGCACTCAAGACCTATGGATTAACATTAAAGGTAACAACATTCACATCATAGGGATCCCAGAAGAAGAGAGACAAAAGGGGGCAGAAATTATATTTGAAGAAATAAAAGAATTTCACTAACCTGAGGAATAAAGCATGCCTCCACACTGAGGAAGCCCAAAGAGTTTCAAATAAAAGAAGCCAAACAGACCTATAAATAGATACATTGTATCAAAATGTCAAAAACAACATAAAGAAAGATTCTTAAAAACAGTTAGAGAAAAATTAGTCACATACAAAGGAATCCCTGTAAGATTGTCAATGGATTTCTTGGCTGAAACTCTAGAGGCCAGAAGGGAATGGCATGATAAGAAAAGAAAAGAAAAAGGATTTTCAACCTAGGATACTATATTCTGTGAGACTGTCATTTAGACCTGAAGGAATGATTAAAAAAAAACTTTTTAGAAAAGCAAATGTTAAAGGAATTATCACTACAAAATCAGCTCTATAAAAACACTGAAGGAAGCTCTATACAGTTTAAAGAAACCCATTTAGAAAGCAAAACAGCAAAGTATAAAATGTGGGGAGAATAAAATAAAAATGTAAATGGTTAGAATGAGTGCAAGACTAATCTGCTTTCAAATAAAAAGAGAAAATAAACAAAATTCTTAAAAATGCATCTTCAGGGAAAGAGCAAAAAAAGAAAAAAAAAGGGAAATAAATCAAAACATGACTACACCCAACCCACCTTAGAAGAAAAAGAGAACAAGGTACTCTATATGACAACACATGGAAGACACATTACAAATTGGCAATTAATGGTTATACAGCAATAATCACCATAAACATTAACTCACCAATTACACAGAGTGACTTAATGAATTAAAAAGCAGAACCCAAACATTTGCTGCATTCAGGAAACTCACCTTCTTTCAAAAAATAAACATAGGCTCAAAGTCATTGGTTGGAAGACAGTCCTAGAGTCAAATTGCAATCACAAAAAAAGCAGGAACGGTCATACTTACATAGGATAAAACAGACTTTCAACTAAAGCCTAACAAAAAACAAATGGACATTATATAATGATTGAGTGGTGAAACCAGTAAGAAGAATAATGCTTATTAGCATACATGCTTCAAATGAAGGAACATCAAAATACACTAAGCAAGTATATTAGAACTGACAAGAGACATTGGCAGCAACACAATAATAGTAGGAAACTTCAACAACCACTAACAATGGACAGATCAACGAGGCAGAAAATTACCAGGGAAACAGCAGTTTTAAATGATCATTTGGAACAGTTAGGTGTAATATATATATATATATATATATATATATATAGAACACTTCATCCAATTACTACAGATTTCACTTTCTTCTCAAGTGTACATGGAACATTCTCAAAGATAGATCATATGTTGGGACACAAAATATTTCTCAACAAATTTACAAGAATTCAAATCATAGAAAGCATCTTCTTTGATCACGATATATTAAAACTAGAAAGCAACCACAAAAAGCCCCAAGTTAATTGGATATTAAACAATATGCTGCTGAAAAACTTGGTTAAAAGTGGAAATCAAAGTACATAAAATATTCTTAGAGATAACTGAGAATGAAGACAAAAGCTACCAGAATCTATGCATGAAGCAGAAGTACTAAGAGGGAAGTTCACTGCACTCCAGGCCATCCTCAAGAAATAAGGAAAATCACAAACAATCTAACCCCACATTTAAAGCAACTAGAGAAAGAAGAACAATTAAAGTAAAAAATCAGTAGAAGAAGGGAAATAATAAAAATTTGAGCAGAAATAAAATAAAAAACAAAAAGACAATCCAGAAAACTAATGAAACCAAAATTTGGTTCTTTGAAAAAACAAAACTGGCAAACCATTAGCTAGACTCACAAAGAAAAAAAAAAGACAGAAACTATCATAACTAAAATCATAAATGAAAAGGGAGAAGTTACAACAGGTATCACAGAAATACAAAACATTATAAGAGACTACTAAAAACAGCTCTATGCCAATGAAGTGGTCAACCTCGAGGATATGGGCAGATTTTAGAAAAATGCAGTCTACAAAACTAAACCAGGAATAATTAGAAAAATTGAACAGACCAACCACAAGCAAGGAAATACAAGTGGTAATAAAAAGTCTCCTTAAAAATGAAAACCCAGAACCAGATGGCTTTTCTGAATTTACAAACACACTTTCAGAAAATAATTAATACCTATTCTTCTTAATACCTATTCTCCCCCAATATTGAAGAACAGATAACACTTTCAAACACTTTCTGTGAAGCTAACATCACACTAGTAACAAAATCTGGTAGAGACATCACCAAGAAAGAAAGGTACAGACAAATACCTTTAAAGAACATAGATGCAGAAATTTTCAACAAAATATTAGCAAACTAAATCCAATATTTCATCAAAAAGATTATTCACCATAACCAGGTAGGATGTATCCCAGTGATGCAGGATGGTTCAACATACCTAAATCTAGTAATGTAATAAACCATCTCAACAACAGCAAGGAGAAAAAAACCACATGATTATATCAGTAGAGGCAGAAAAAGGTTTTAATAAGATCCATCACCCATTTATGATAAAAACCCTCAATAAAATGGGCATAGAAGATACATATCACAAAATAATAAAGACCATAAATAATAAACCCACCGCCAGTGTCATAGTCAGAGGTAAAAAATAGAAAGCCTTTTCTCTAAGGTCAGAAATCAGGCTAGGTTGTCCACTCTCACCATTGCAATTTAATATCATACTGAAGATCTTAGTCAGCAGAATTAGGCAGGAAAAAGAAAAGGAATCCAGATTGGAAAGGAAGAAGCAAAATCATATTTTAGATACCATGGCTAGATATATTGAAAACCCCAATAACTGTCAAAAAACTAACAGAGCTAATCAACAATTACAGTAAAGTGGCAGGCTACAAAATCTAGGCACAAAATCCATTGTATTTTGTAGGCAAGCAACATGCTAGAATAAAACAAAATCAAGAAAACCATGTTATTTAATATAAAAGTAAAAAAAAATCAAATAACTTGGAATATACTCAACAAAGGAGGTGAAAGTCCTGTACAATGAAAACCACAAGTCACTTAAAAGAAATAGATGAGAACACAAGAGATGAAAGGACATCCCCTGCTCATATATGGGAAGAATAAAAAATATTAAAATGGTCATCTACCTTAGCAAAACATAGATTTAATGCACTCTCCATTAAAATCCCACAGGTTTGTTTCAAGAAAATCAAGCAAAAAATCCTAAAATTATACAGAAAAAGAAAATACCCCAAATAGTCAAAAGAATTATGAAAAAAGGAACGAAACCAGAGGAATTACTCCCCCAGATATTGAGCAGTACTGGAAAGTGAGAGTGATCAAAACTGCATGGTACTGGAATAATAGCAGAGGCACAGATCAATGGAATAGAGGTGAATCTCCAGAAACTTACTCACACACAATCAGTTAATCTCTGACAAAGGAGCCAAAAGCATACGATGGAGAAAGGAATTTTTTTTCAATTAGTGACATTGAGAAAACTGAACAGATATATGCAAAAGAATGAAGCTAGATCACTCTCTAACACTGTTCACAAAAATTTCCTCAAAATGGGCTAGAGACTTAGACATAAAACCAGAAACCAGAAAGTTCTTAGAAGATAACATAAGAAAGACTTTCCATGACATCAGTCTTATAGAGGCCTTGGGGGACTCAACTCCACCATCAAGGGAAACTAAAACAGAAATAAACAACTGGGATTACATCGAACTAAGGAGCTTCTTTACAGTGAAAGAAAATATCACCAAAAACAAAAGGAAATCCACTAACTGGGAGAAGATGTTCTCATTATGTATTTCTGACAAAGGCTTAATATCTGAACTATGCAAAGAACTCATAAAACTCAGTAACAGAAAATCAGACAATCCAGTCAAAAAATGGAAAGAGGAATTGGAGAAACATATTTGTGTAGAAGATATACAGATGGCCAACAGGCACATGAAAAGATGTTCCTATCTGCTGGCTTTCAGGGAAATGCAAATCAAAACAACAATGAAATACCACTTAACACCTGAAAGATTGGTTATTATCCAAAATCTAGAAACAGTAAGTGTTGGCCAGAATGTGGAGAAAAGGAAATGCTTCTTACACTGTTAATGGGGATGCAAATTGGTGCAACCCCTGTTGAAAACAGTATGGAGATTCCTCAAAAAAGTCGAATATGGAAATCCCATATGATTCTGTTATCCCACTTCTGGGTGTTTACCTATAAGACACAAAAACAGTTATTTGCAGAGATTCATACACCCCCATGTTTGTTACAGCCCAATTCACAAATTAAGAACTGAAAACTACCTAAGTGCCCAATGTCAGATGAATAGATAAAAAAGATGTGGCATATATACATACAATGAAGTATTACACAGCCCTTATAAAATAAATCCTGTCATTTGAATTAACATGGATGGATCGAGAAGGGATTATTATTATTATTAAATGAAATGTCAAAAGAAGATAGAGACCAGATGACTTCACGCACAGGTGGAATGTGAATAGAAAAAAACAAAAGAACAGATGAAACAAAACTAACCCATGGACATCTGAAATAGAACTGGTTCCCAATAAGGAATGGGATGGGGAGGGTGAAGCAAGTGGTGGCAGAACCCACAACACAATGGTGAAGAACACTTGGTGATTTGATGAAGGGCAGGGTGTGTTGATATTGATCCGGGGAATGGAGAAACTGCATATGTGGGGAAGGTTCCCACATAAGAGTTTATAAAGTTACTGAGATAAAATACTAAAATAAGTTTATTATCCCCATTTTATAGGTGAGGCTATTGAGGCTCAGAGAGGCGGTGACTTGTGAGTAACTCTTGATTGTAAAGCCTGCACCCTGACTCCCCCATTTCACAAACTGAGGTCTCTGTCCTTACCAAACAAGCAGAACTTGAGGGTCTTGGGCAGCAAAAGAAAAAAGAAAGGGAGACTTCCTGACAATCCTCACAATAGGCCTGTCAGTAAATCTCATGCGTGGCACTAACCGACCTCGCACATTGGCACATTTGATCCCTCTTATTCTTCACAGAGCTTTGCAAATAGAAGGGAGGCCAGATAATATTCTCTTCTGAAAGACAATTGTAATCAAGCAAGGCCAGACGTCTGCATTTTCAGCTCTCAAATGTTATAGACAATTATGCCTGCAAGATAAGCCAGGAGGAAGATATCATATGATATGTATATGATGTGTATACAGACAGAAAACAAATGAATAACATAAATTAACTATACTAGACTCAAAAAAGAGAGTGAGTTAATCTAAACAGCAATGGACTCTTACTGGTGGAGGAAAAAAAGGCAAATCAAAGGGCACCAAAGAGACATGGGAGGGATGGGGGAAATGAGGTAAAGGGGATTAATTAAAAAGTGAAGGGAGAAAAAAGGAAATATTGGAAAATTGTGCTATATACAGATGTAAATGTGCTATCATGTAACTCAAAACAAGTTAATGTTAAAATGCAATATCCTTTCAAGAAAATCTACTTTAAAAAAAAAGAAAGAAAATGCAATCATTTCAGTTTTTGTTTCCAAAAGTGTTGCTAGTTGGTGATGGCTCATTTCCCTTTTTGTGTCTCAACAGAATGAAAAACAGTTCATACCACCTCAGCAACCAGTAAGCTCTAGAGAACAGATAGGAAATGTGACCCCTCTCTGTCAGGAGGAAAATGGGCATCTGCACCCTGTTGCTCCCCCAAGACAGGAATGCCTGGGAGGGAGACCACAGAACCTTCCACTTGTCAACTCCAAGCTGTTGGCTGGCGCCCACTGGCCCCTCATGCCTTGCTACATCCCCTCCCTCCTCCCTCCTGAATATTTATGGTGAAGGGAGCGGGTGTGAAAGATTTAGCAGAGGAGTAAGGCCAATGGGTGCCAACCTAGGGAGTAGGTGAAGACATGAACTCGGACCTGAAAAGGCAAATGTTCTGCCTCAAATCTGTGATCATGTTTGAAGAATGACCCCAATGCATCAACTGTTTTAAAGACTTGCATCAGCTGTTTTAAAAACTTCCCAATCCTGAACCCTCAGTTGGAACAGGAACAGAGAGAGCACTTGCTTTCTCCCCGGCCAGGTGTGAGTGCTTGACAACTCCTATCAAACTTTGGTGATCTAGCACAGTTGTTCTCCAAGAGGGTTCTCAGACCAGCAGCAAGAGCGCCATCTGGGAATTTGTAAGGCAATTTCTCAGGCCTCAGACCTCTGGGATGGACTCTGAAAGTTGGTTCAGCAATCTGCATTTGTCAAGTGCTCCCAGCAGTGTGGATGACTGCTGCCATAGTAACCTGAGGAGCTGGAGTCCTGGAGGCATGCAGACTGACTTTAAATCTCAGCTCGGCCCCTTAGCAGCTGAGTCTTAGTTTTGGCACCTATTAAATGGGTATAGTGATATGCTTTAAGTGAGCAGATGAATTAGGAGTATGCACTGACATGCTGGGCTCATAGAGCTCTACCAGCAGTGGCTCCACTATTTTTCTTGGAAATCAATTTAGTAAGGGTGACCTCAAGAAAGTCACCCTCTCAGATGTGTGGCTTCTGATTCATGCCTAGGGTCACCTCTGTCATCCTATGTCCTATGACTGGTTCTTAGGACTTGACCACACTGAAATCATTGATGGATCTGGTGTACTTCCCAGCTACCCTGGAGAGAAGTGCCATGTGCAGGCTTGCCCTCTGCCTTTATTTCCCTGCATGATCAGCACCTACTGCTTTGCAAACAGATTTGGTTAGAGTTACGGTCTCCATCATGCTTCCTCAACAAAAAGGATGAGGATAACCCCTGTTCTGCTGCCCCTGCCGCAGGATAATAGTGAGGAGTAACATTTTAGCACGGATGAAGATGGGTATCTGGATATTCACAATAACTCCTTGCAACTGAGTTCTCTCGAACCCCTTTTTTACAGATAAGGACACCAAGACAAACTTGGCCCGAGACACTAATAAGAGATCAAGTCAGGATTCAAATCAGGCAGCCTGGCTCCAGAGGCCTCACTTTTCAGCACTGTACTATGTGCAGGGACACTTTCCTAAGTAGGACACTGTAGCTGGCACCCAGCATTTCTGAAACCTTAGAACATGGTCCCTTTGGCTAATAAAAGCTACCCAGGGAAAGCACAAACGAACGACAAAAAAAAGATGGATGATTTCTCTTTGGTAGACTCGGTAGTTTAAGATGTGCTTGAGTTATTGTGAAGAGCAGGTTTTTGCTTGCTTATCTAATTTATTACAGTTCGAGCAATGGAGTTACTAAGGGTAGGTTGCGTATTATTTGACCATTTACATAAAGCTAAAATTACAAAAAGCTGCAGAATACTTCGACTTTCATTGATAATATAACCTTTATATCTAGTACTTTAAATAATCCTTAAAATTCAGTCTTTTTCACATTTTTCTTGATTGATGAGGTTATCTAACTTACTTTTCTTTTCTACATCATAGCCAGTGTATCTGTTACTGTGTTGCATTATGAAGTCCATGACTAAGTAGAGTTCTTCATAACAAGTCATAAGAGACACAGTCTTTAGTTTGTGTATCATGGTAAATTATATTGACTTGATGATTATTACTGTAGATTCCATATTTACCTTCTCCTTGGGGATAATGATTCTCAGGCAAGAATATTATATTCTTAGAGAAAAAACAGCAGCATCCTATGATAAATGAATAATCCATATTCAGTACCTAAAAGAGTATAGTAAATAAAATATCTTTCTAGAGAGTACTTTCTAAAAAAAGAATAAATTTATGAAGTTTTAAATATGAAAGGATATTTTATTTTTCCTAGTATTATGATAGAGTAATAGTCTATAGAAAGCTTTCATGTCATACTTTATCCAACTCCAGACTTACTAAGGTTGTCATACTGTCCCTCAGCAGTCAAGATATTCACTTGGAACTAATGGATCCTGATCTCAATTTGTTGAAATGAGATATAACTGTAGACTGTTTTGTTCCATTATTATCCATCTCTTAAGTATTCAAGCAAGTGATTTTATTTTACTTTGGAATATTTTATCCATTGACTAATAAAATAAATACCTGTTGGTCTACAAAAGCAAAGTTTGTTGAAGGTACTGCTTGAGTATCTCAACTGATTAAATAAAAATACTGTGAATAGTTAAAATCTATTAGGTGAAAAAATTTCACAAGATATCATCATTTATCAGGAATGTGAAATTATTCAACAGACTTTCTGCCTAGTTTGTGGCTTATTCAAAACATCCTGTAAGTTCATACAATTAATATTATATAGGAAATACACAAAGTAATTAAGTTAACAAGTACAGTAAACCCAATAACACTGGCAGTAGAAGTTGCTGATCAATATTTACCGTAGTCACTTATTTAGAACAGTGGAAGCATCTTAATGATTAGGCTGACCATACATAACATTTTAAATGAGACAGTACTGTTTTGTTTTTGTTTTTTCATAGTGCATATTTTCATATTTTTGTTTTATTATAAACGTTAATTTTGTCCCATTTTTAATAAACCAGGGTTGTCTTTGAAGTAAGGCAAAAGGGGTAGTTGAATTGCCCAGGCCTAGTCTGTTGAAGAGGCTTCCCCTTTGACCCATGTTAAAGATGGCCCTTGCAGACACTGACTATGGCTGGCCTCAGCTGCTGCTGCTGTTCCTGCCCCCTGTAACAAAAGAAATAGAAGCTGGGAGGGAAGAGGATTCCCCCCACCATCCTGAACACCTGTTTCTTCAAAGGGAGCAGAACACCATTGTGGTCAAATCACAGGTGAGTGAAATGGGAATTATCCATGTCACTTGTGGCGATTACTGGTCATTTCTGGGATGACTAAAGTGGAATGTGTTTTAAGCAGGACATTTAGATCAGGGCTTATAGGGGTGCCAAATTTGGTTTTGCTTAAGGTGCCTGATAGGACAAGGTCCCCCAGAAAGGCCTGGGTGATGCCATTTTGTGCTGGGGCCTTCTTCATTGTGTGGCATTTGAGCAGGATTCTCCATTGACCTTCATCTGTCTTTCCTGGATGCTGCAGGTCCTAAGCACTTTTCTCAGTCTCCTCTAATGAAGATTCTCATTAGACATTGAGTGATGTCTTGTATTGACATCTTAATGAATTTCTTAACACTCTTTGCTTCAGACTCTGAGTGAATTGCAGCAGTACAATGCCCTGAATCTGAAAACCTTCCCTGCCTCCTACATTCCTTAAGATCTGTAACTACCCCTACACCCCTATAAAAACAGTTAATCGTCCTTCTCCAGGGGTCTGGTGCATTTCTTTATTGAGCCAGCCCATGTTGACAGTCCAAACAAACACTTTTCAATATTCAAACATTTTTCTGGGTCACTCCTTCCATGGTCCCAAACCAAAATATATCCAAAACTATTCAGGAATCTTAACAGTGCCAAAACTTTTTGAACCAACCCTGCAGTCCTGCTGAATCACAATTACTGATTGTTTTCACATCGTACTTATTGTTTGCCTGGCTGCTCTGCTCCCATGGGATTGTTCTGCCTCTTCGTTCACTTTGTGATCCAGCACAAAATCCCATCCAGTTTTCATCATTCCAGTGTCCTGTTTTTGTTACAAGAAAATATGATCAGACTAAAGTTTATTAATATTACAATAAAATCAAATCAGTGGTTACAAGAAAGGAAGGAAGAGGGGTAGGCAAATTAGGTAAAAAGATCAGTTATACGATGAAGGAAGAACTGAAATGATGATGGTAAATTCAGAGCATTAAATACAAATGATGATTTACAATGATGTGCATTTTAAACCTATATAATAACAGTTTCGTCAATAAAATAATAAAAGAAAATTAAATAAAAAATAATAAACTCATCTGACAAGCTTTGCATTAACAAGTCATTTTGCTATGATAAATAGTGAAACATTGCCTAAAATAGTCCTAAAGTCAAATGAACAGTCAAAAAGTTTTATGACATGCTGAAACACAATATTATCATTCCTATAGTATTTCAAAGAAGTTTAACACGATGGTATTTTATAATTTTATTTTCATAAATTTTATTGAATACTTTATTAGAATTTATTGATGCTAATTAATGGGTTATTTTATGAGAAAAATGTTTAGAAAGTTTTTGTTTTAAAAAAAATTATTGGACTAATATAAAACTCCTGGCTATAACATATAATTGCTTTACTTTTATGTTTGAATTTTGAGAGATTAGGACAAAACTATGAAGTTGGTACCATACTGTCCTAAGCAAATAAATGCATTAGTTGTTAATATTTAAGGATTCAGATAACCTCATGCTATATGGAAAATTAACATTGTCTTTCATGTTCTGTACCCTATATAATTTTTCTTCCTATAGAATTTACTGAGTTTCAGTATTCAAATAGACACAGTCATTATCACAGGCAGTGATCACAGCTTATTCATGATTGCATAGGCATATCAGTTATTGTTGAATAACAAACCACCCCGAAATTTAAAAATTTACAACAAGAAGCATTTCGTTAACTACTCTTTAGAATACTTGAACTAAAAGGGCTTGTTCAAACATCTTTGAACTGCTGCAGCTGTAGATCAGTTTGCTGATTTGGAACTTATACTTTCAAATGTCTTGGGCCTTTGTTGGATGGATTCAGTTAACTCAATTCTGCTCCATATAGCTTCTCATTTTCTTGTAGGCTACTTTGGGCTTGTCCACATGGCCATATCGGAAGTTAAGAGAAAGAGAATCTTCAAGCATCTTCAAGTAGAGACCCTCAATGAATAGACTAATAGCTGACATATCATCATTTCTGCCATATTTTAGTAAACAAAGCAAGTCATAAGGCTCTTTCAGATTGAAGGGATGGAGAAAAAAAGAGACACGCTTCTTGACAAACATAATTGAAAAGTCACAATGAAATGATTGTGAATGAAAAGAGGGAAATAATTGAAACATTTTGCAGTAAATCTACCAAAATATGTCTTGTTTAGAAATTCCTTTCTAATATTGAACTGTACCTTTCTTCTCAGAGCTTCCTTTGAAAGAACACAGAAGACAGTCTACAAACCTTTCCCTCAAGAATTTTTGACCTCCACCAGTTCTCATGAATTATTTGCCATTCTGGTTACTTTACCCTTAAGGCTTTCTCATTCATCAGTATTTTTATTTAAATTTTACTTCTAGAACTAAAACTACAACTTCTGACAAATTTAACTTACTGAAGTGAATATAAAGGCACTTAATTTCAATGATATGTACAGTTCCTTGTTATTACTATACCCAAATAAGCTAGTTTTTATAGGGAAATCATAAATTAATGACTAAATTCAGTTTCGAAAATATTTATCAAGCACTAATTTAAACAAAACTTAATGCTTGAACTAGATGCACAAAATTGGAGTAAAAACATCATCTCCGTCTTCAAGAAGCTTACATGTAATAGAAAAGGTAATTCAACAAACATTACTTTCATTATGATAATAAGCTGGAGATATACATAGGGTTCTATGGGGGAAGAGAAGAGCATAATAGAAAATAGGAATAGTTTAAAATTATGATCAATAACTCTTCTTTAGTGTAAACTGCCCCAAATTACTTTAAAAAAAAATGGAAACCCTGATTGTGTACCAGGTAAATCTGACAGTATGGACCAATTACTCATTTTTTAAAAATCAATTTAAAGAGATTTAACATCTTTTTAATTATAAATATGTAAAATGTATTTAAAGGATAAGCACAAGATTTAATATTGTGACTTTATTTCAATTCAATTTCCCAATTATTTTGAATATAAACTCAAATGCTTTTTGCCTTAGCAATTTCCTCCCATTTAAATTCACATTCTATGCCAATCATTTTGTTTTTGTTTTATTTACTCTTTCAAAGAGAAAGAACTCATATCCTTTCAAAAAGAGAGTAATATGGAATTCCTCTACGAGATTTCTTTCCAATTTGTTCCGGAGACAAATATTCTCCAATCTATTGTTTAACCCACTGCACATAACGAATATTTTACCCTTTTACTAAAAATAATTCTCTTTGTCAAGTATTTAAAAAATTACCATGTTTATGGCATCCTATGCTTAATTACATAACAACTTTTCCATAAAAATAATAAATGTGGTTAATTTAGTATGATATTTACTTCAGCGTTGTTACTGGCTTTTTTCCACTCACTCAATGTTACATTCTTTTCTAAGGCCTCACTCACAAACCAGATTTCGAGAATGTATTAAAGGATTAATTTAAACATTTGTTCTTTTAGAAAATCAGAGTAACATTACCAATGCCCCAGTTTTCTGACCCTGTGCCCATTTCATGAAGTTAAAAACATTGCTAACTAAATTTCCAAAATCATTTATCTAAAACTTTAGGACTGAATTTTTTATTTATTTGGCAATAAATGCTTGCAAATTTATTATTAGCTCCTCACCTAATTTTGGAAAAAAGATTTCAATGTTTTGTTTACTCTTTCCCATATAATTTCATGATCATTCCTCTTAGTGAAGAAAATGCAAATACACTTTCCTCCATGATAGTTGCTATAGTTTTCACTAGAGATCTCTTTTTTCACCATATTTCTACAAATATTAATACACAAATTTTATTGTCTTGTTATGTTTGCAACTAAAACCTCAACTAATTTAACTTTGTCTTCCTGCTATGATAATGCTGGCTTTTTACTACCATTAAGCATTTTTCACTAAGCACTTTCTACCATATCCATTTTTTCTAAATGTTATTTAAATTTTTAATCAATTTATTCTAGTTATTAAATCATCACTTAATTTCCTGTGCAACCCTACTTGTTTTCATAGACACTTTTCATATTGCTGACAGTACTTTCAACCAATTTGAGCTACCATTTCATTAGACACAGACACACAATAGATGTACAACTTTTTAATGGGTTTTAATATCATGGATATCATTAAGCACCCCCTACTACATGTCTGTAGTTTAACCACTCATTGCTCACTTTTTATAACACAAATTCTTTTCCACTGGGATTCCACATTCATGATGAAAATACTCAACATTAAATGTTTTGTTTCATTTTATTTGATTTGTCTATCTTCCACACAAGTGAAATCATACATTATTTATCTTACTGACTTATTTTACATAGCATAACACCCTCTAAGTCCATCCATGTTGCAAATGGCAATTTATCATCTTTTTATGTAATACTGTGTTGCTTATATACCATACTTTACTGTGTATAATGCATGCTTTTTTGCCCAAATTTTTGAGGGAAAAATAAGGATGCACATTATACATGGATAGTATTAGTTCTGTATCTATAGAAATGTTTTTAATTATTTATGCATATGAGTTAAAAGCATAACTCTAGAAATCAATAATGATATTCACATGCAAAATAATACACTGAAATGTGATCACTGGTTTCCTAATATAAAAAACAAATATAAATATAAATAAATAAAAATTTGAATTGAAATTTAAAACGAAAGGTTTTTTCCTGAAAATTTGGGCCAAAAGTGTGAGTGTACACTATACGTGGGAGCAGATTATATTATACATGGCAAAATATGATATATCACATTTTTTACCATCAATTTATCAATGAACATTTAGGTTTCTTCAAAATCTTGGCTGCAGTGAACATTATATTAACATAGGAATGTATAAATCTTTTAAAATTAGTGTTCTTATATCCTCAGATTATGAGAATAAAATATTGATTAAAGAGAAGAGATGGGAGGTAGGCAAAATGGGTAAAGATGGTCAATTACAAGGTTTGTGATAGAAATTAGACTTTTGGTGGTGATCATTTTGTAGATGTTGAAATAATGTTAATGATTAAATATAATAGTAAATACCTATAACATATCTGTGTGTGTGTTATAAACCAGTTACCTCGATGAAAAAAATGTTTAAAAATAATCTTTTTAAAAAATCAATTTATTTTACTAAAATCTCCCTTAAAGTAAAACGTATATTCCCACTGATAAAATTCTACCACATTACAATGGTACAAAAGAAATTGTATTTGCCTTCTATTTGTTAATTTTTTGTTCATTGGTATTCAGATGTCTATGACCATAAACCTTATTGTTTGTTTTCTTATTGTTTTCACTTAAGAAACGGCAATGTTTGTCTTCCTATAAATTGTTTTATAATATGTTTGGTATATTTCCATTATTTAAAACTAGGGCTGAGTGACCAAATTAGGAGTGGAACAAAATTAATACTGAAGTAGATGACAGCAGAAAGTTTAAGTGAGTAGTTGGGACATCAGTAGAATATGGAGACAGGGAATATTATTTGGGAAATAGCAAAACAACTTTCTCTCAAATCAGAAAACTTCTCCAAAAGGTATAATGGAAAGAAAGCAATGTGTTATTGAATAAATATTAAATTAGAAAGTGATGTGTATCACCAGTAATCCACTAAGAGATTGAAAAAAACAGAAATTTCACTTTCATACAATCAAGCAGGGACAACCCATATATGTTCTCAAGATAAACAATAACTAGTCTCAAGTGAGAAATCTTAAGAGAATCCATCTGTTACACATAGTTCACCCTAAATTCACGTGATAAATGGGGTTAGCTCCTGTGTTAATTGGTTTTAACCAAAGGAAAAATAAACTGCTCTTATATTTATGACAGGAGGTATTTTTGCACTGGGAGCCAGGCACCTGTGGAAGATAGGTTTCCACTCCTCACAAAAACCAGGAGATAAGGATGTTATCACCTTTGGTGCTCATATCTCAAAGATAAGACTCCCATACCATTCAAGAAGATATTCCTGAACCAGATCATTTAGCTTTTAAGAGATTTACACACATTACAAAGATACAGAGAAAGAACTTACAATTATAAATTTCCTTAAGTAAATGTTCCAAGTAAAGAGCATAGAAGGAAATATCTTACCTTATTTTCAAGTTAGAATTTATGCCTTTTATTTTTATTTCTTTAGGTTTATAGTAAGTAAAGCTATCCATAGTACTGTTAACCACTAGAAGTAGAAACTGGAGTTTAATAACTAGACTGTGAGCAAGCGCTCACAAAAGTGTTCTAATTAATGAATTGAGGTTCAAGTTTTAATAACAAGGATTCACTTGGGATTGTAATAAAGAGAGAGATAGTATTACACAAGTATGTTAATTTACAAGTATGAACTACTGGTCCAGAATTCCCCATTCTAGGAAGTTTAGTCAATAATCTAAATCTACTTACATGTGGGGTGATTTAAGGGGTTTGATAGCCATGAGTCAAGAAGTATGTCTATACTTATATAGTTTTATAGCTTTAGTTAGAATTTTTATCTCTCCTTTTATAAAATTTTATTTAGACCACCTTCAATATTCCATCAAATCTTTCAAAATCATTCATTTTCATTCCATAACAGAAGTTTTTTGTTTTTATTTCATTAGTCATCATTTAGAAAACTGAACCATTTGCTTTAATTGAATCCATATAGTTGTTCACCCACAGTCTCATCCATTCTCTTTCAAACCGAATTAAAAAGAGATAGGAAAACACCACCTGTTTCCTCAAATTCTCTTGCTTACTTCTCAGAAATTCACTAGCATTTCATTCCCAATTTTTTTGGACTTTATCATTTTCCCACATATAAATCAGCAAGAAAGGTGTGCTTTTGTAATGACTGGCAAGTACCTCATCATTTGAAAACACACATTCAATTCAGACAGCTTGCTTTTCACTTGGCATAGGCTGGCCGCCATATTCTCCTTAAGAGGGAAATTCACCAAACCTGGACTGCCAAGGTCTCCTTTTTCTGCTGTGTCACATTTACCATCAATTTCCAGAACCTGTGAATTCAGTTTTTATTGCTTCTTTTGAGATTGTTTTTCTTTAAATTCTCTAGATTCATCTTCCTCCTGGCATAAGATAAGGATGTTATAAAATTGTTTACCCTATCTATGGAGCAAAATGGAGCTGATAGTAATGATATTTATCACATGATATTGTTGTGAGGGTTACAGGAAAAAATGGATATAAAGACAAACAGACAGATAAATACAGACCCCAGAGGTAGCAAGAATTTAAACATCATAGTTATTGAATATATTGATTTATGTTATTTGTAGCTTATTTCTAATATTCATTCATCTGATAATATATAATTCACTTAGAAAATGTGCTATATGTTGTCAGTTAATATATTTTCTATTATGTTTTACAATAGTTGATTCTAGAAAAGTGCACCATGTTCATCTCCACAGACTCCTTTCCTGAAGAGACTGTTTCATTCTAACAAACATGTTAAGGAGAGGTGTTATTTAAATCTTTTCATATGTATCTCTAAAGGAACAAACTTTCACATTCAGTAATGATCTGAATCAGGAACAGAAAGACATATTACATACCTATTTAACAACAAAAAAACTATTCAGACACATAAAAATGGCAAGGAAGACTTTGTTCAAGACTATTTCAATAGAGGAGAGCAATGGAGTTCATCTTCAAAACATCAGAGTTGGGGGTTATAGCCAACGAGCATAGTTAGGGGTCTGTAGATGGTAAATTATCAAGAAGCATCAAGGGTAGGAGGATTCTTATGGTATTGACTTAATAGGATTCTTGCTAAAGACAGGATAAAAGCTTAGACATCAAGGGTGGCATATGAGGAATTTGATAAAATATCAAGGGTAACCATATGTCAAGGTTAAGAGATTTCTAGCTAAACTGACTTAGCAGGGTTTTGCTAAAAGTGAACTAGGCAGGTCATACACTGAGCAGAGACATGAACCAGACTTGAGAAGAGATATCAGAGAAACCTGAGTAAAGTTTGATCAAAAAGTAGCTAATTGTCATACCTTGTGAGCTACCATGATCTCTCTCATGTGTTTTAGATCTCCAGATTAATTTAGTCCTAAACCCACCTGAAAAAAAGTGCCATGGAATCTATATATTTTTCAATTTATTACCTTAACATACATAAAAGAAATGTATAAAAAATGACAATATACTTTCTTCTAGTTTAATATTATAAATATAGTTATACTGAAACATCAACTATCCTAAAAAATACTCAAACAAGTATGTATACATATATACACAGATAAATAGATTACCTAGGACAAAGTGTAGTTTGGGAAATACTACATGACGTGTCACTCTTTAGGATATAAAATTGGTACATATATTAGGTTATGAGATACCCTTTAATAAATAATGAAAAGAAAAAAGGAAAAAAATCAAACCACTAATTTTTTTAATCTAGTTTTTCCCTATTTTTTTTACCAAAGTTTTTTTTTTTTTTTCCTTTACATCAGTTGACATTGGTAAACCAGTGTTTCCTTAGGACCAATTATAGAAAGACTGATTAGGCATGATAGATATTTTGAGAGAACTCTCAAATAAAGAGACAGGAAAGCTCAAACTGTGTACCCACTATTTTTTATATTCAGTCCTGTATATCTAATACCTAGTAGAGTAATTTACTCCCATAAATATTTCCTGAGAAAACATTTACTAGATTTATGCAAAATTGTTACAAAATTCAAAATGTGCAAAACTAATAGGATAAGAAATACTATTATTCTCTCCAAGTTCTATGTGGTTGGGTTTATTGCCTTATGCTTCTGGGCGTCAGGTACTTCTAAGAAATGTGTAGTACTGCTTTTATGGGTACTTCTCCTAAATGATATTCAGATAATGTAGTCCTTCATAGAAATGAAGAAAATGTCTCAATGATTTTATAAAATACTAATGTGACTTTTAAAATAGCCAGATACATAAAAAAAATTAATCTAATAAAAACTAGAAATAACAATTATTTTTTTTAATTTCATCTAATAAAAAATATAAATAACAACTATTCTTTAAAATTGTTTAGAATTTAGCTTTTGATTATTTCCAAAAGTTCTTTAAAACCATTTGTAAAATGGAACACAATATAAAATATCTATAATACCCAAGGAGTCCTATTTTTAAAACTGCAGGAAAGATGAAAGTAGGAAAGTTATTTATAGACACTAAACACTTCATTTTTATCTCTAAGTAGCCAATCAACCAAAGTAAAACTTAAAACATCTGAAGTTATTACATTCAGTGTCTTATAAACAATAGAGATCAATATTTTGGGAGAAAAATTATAATAAATTATTAAGCAGCTGTCTTGTAAATGTTAGCTGATCATGTTGAATATTTTGAATAATGTCTACATGGTTTTACAAGAGACATGCAAACATTGCTCTATTAATCACACTCTATAAAAGTAGATAATAAAGAGAACATTATTTAAATGAAGTAATCTTCTGGTGGTCTAAAACTATAAAGTCAGAGAAATCAAAAATATAGCAAATATATAAAATTTATTATTGATTACACTTAATTTATCTTAAGATTGAGGTTAATCACACATACCCTGAACTAGATCATCTTTATCACTTATTAGCTGAGTCACCTTATAAATATTATTTGTTCTCTCTGTGCTTCCATTTTCTATCTGTAAAATGGGAATAATAATTATGCTCAGAATATTATCAGAGGCATTATAAGTACTAGGTAGCTATTGGGTAAAATGGACAAATTTAAAAGACATAACAGGTAACAATAACAAGAGTTAGCAACTTTTGCTAAATATTAAGTATTCATTTCCTTTTAAAAATCTTTTTGAAGGAATACTGCATCATATTATGTAGATTTGCATGCATCATTGTAAGTCAAGTCTGTATATGCTACATTAACAGTACCAACATTACAATTATATCCTTCATCATATAAATGACATCTTTCACCAAATTTCCTGACACCCCAGTTCTTGACAGGATTACAGTTAATTCATGATTGATATTTGAAAATTAATCAAAATGCTGTTCTTTAATATAGTCAATTGATATGTGGAGGAAAATACATTTTTTGAAAGTTTAGAAACCCGACTTATAGTCTCATTTTATGAAGGTAAGCTTGTTTAAGATGCATGAATTAGTCTAAAAAGAGTATATATTCCCCTGAAAGAAAACTGGTTCGATTAGTAGAACAATCCTTAGACCATACGGTTATCCACATAAAACGAACAATATGATTTTTCATTGAAAAAAAAAAAGGACATACATTATTAATCAGCAACCATAACTATAAAATAATCTTGGCATTACATTTCGAGAACATCTGATTTTTAGTATGTTATTGCTTTTTACAAAGGATTAGCTACTTGGAAAATACATTCTACCATTGAAATGAGTTGATCATTTGAATTGGGTCTCTTAAATAGTATATTTAAATAAGTACAGATTAAATCTATCATTTGTTCAGATTCATTTGTTTTGTAAGTCAATGTTCTTCAACTGAGGTAATTAAATCATCTGCATAGATGATATTTCTTTAGTGGGTATAATTCTAATTGCTTCAAAAATAAAAACCCTCAAGTTTTCATTTACATTGTAAATAGTATTATTGCTTTTTTATTTTTAACTTTTACTTACATTATTTTGAATAATAAACCTATTCTTTCACATCACTTATATTTTTCAATAATATATCTAATATCTGGCACAAACTCTCAAATATTTTTCTTATTCTGGAATTCCACCTTTCATTCAAGATTTTCTTTAGATACCTGTCTACTGTGATAACATAATTTGAAGATTAACATTACCCAGCAGTAACCACAAACATCCTACAAATTATTATTACTTTATTGTTTATATTTTTGTTTCTCTTGATTCTTTTAAATGGCAATGACTCTAGAAAATCAGCTCTGCATAGATAACAGATCAGTTTAGTAAGCTCATTCATTATTGGTTCATGATCATTTTTGGGTACTTTCATTCCTATAAAAAGTTTTCATAATCAGCAAAGTCACCTCTGTGATGACAAAGAAGAGTCTGTAAGGAATTTCTAACCACATAAAGGAGAAAAATGAAGCCTATATGCAAACTACATAAAGTAAGAATGGAAGCTATATTAAATCAATTTAGTTGTGTGAACAACTAAATTAAAAAAAAAGTGTTTCTTCCTCCTCTGTCTTCATGTCAGCCTGCCTACTACTGCCTTTATTCCTGCCTGTACCTTTCCTTTAAAAAAAAGTTTTTTAGAGCATGTCCATCATCCATACTTTATTTATATGCCAGGTATTCATATGCATGATCAAAAACACCTTGGTCTTGTAGAAAGATTAGCACATTGAAGACAATTTCAGTGCCCCTAGAAAATATCAATATGCCAATATGATATATTGTTCAATAAGATGAGATACATGCAGAAGTGGCAGTGGCCCTATATTAGTACATCTAGTGAACAATTGACAAACCACTCCCCAACCCTTCAGCCTTAGGCTCTGCTGTTGAGAAGACTTAGTATTTAATAAATAAATTATTTCATTAGGAGAAAAACAAGGAAGTAGAAAAGAATTTTAACTTTGGGTAAATTTCCTGGTTAACTTTTTCTTTAGAGATATAATTTTTTCTCACACATCAGAAATATGTTGGGGACCAGTTTTTCATTTTGTTTTTGATACTATTTAACCAGTAATTTTCATCAAGTCAGAATTTAATGATGTATTCTATTAAGCTATGCCACGAGATTAATTACCAAAAATAAATTTCATTTATGGCATTATGGCAGA
The DNA here is from genome assembly GCA_004363575.1 of Solenodon paradoxus. Taxonomy (NCBI): domain Eukaryota; kingdom Metazoa; phylum Chordata; class Mammalia; order Eulipotyphla; family Solenodontidae; genus Solenodon; species Solenodon paradoxus. The sequence continues at coordinate 893,068 of RJWH01000173.1, read as the reverse complement.
TTTGTTGGATATCATGACATTTAAAAAATGTCTACTAAACACATATTTAATCCAAATTTTTAGAATAAATAGAAAATTGTCCTATGTCAGTTTGTGGACAGAAATATAGATATAAAATATAAGGAAAAAGACAAAATATTCACATAAGAATTAGGAAATGAGTATGTTAGAATGGCAAAATGAGAAGAGAGGTTATTAGCTGCAATTGCCTTTGGTAGAAGAGTGTATTTCAGTAATTTTCAGAACTTAAAATGTCAAAAATAGTGTGGGTGAAGTTACATAGATAAAAGGAACTGAATAAGCTAATGCCCAAAAGAGCAAATACATGAACATGTTCAAAGACAAAAAAGTAGGATAAAGGAGAGATAAGGATAGTATCAGATTAGATAAAGTCTACTGAAAAAGAAAAGAGAGAAAAAACAATTTAAAAAATGGCCAAAACGAGAGAGATAAAAGAAGAAAACAGAATATGACACTAAATAACACAAACACGTATAACTTGATTAAAGATACAGAAGCATGTGGTGACCTCTTTGGTATCCACAGAAAGGTCATGAGTGGGATTATACAGAGTGAATGACAAAACAGATGTCAATATATAATTCCAATTTTATTTCTACATAACCTTTTCACATAGCCTGAATTCTATTCTGGAAATGCTCATGAAAAATACCCCAGAGATTGTTAAAAGATCTCTTGCCCAATTTTTATGCTTCAGAGGCTCCTGTCATGGCTTCTGTCATGCCTTAAAAGTTGTCATTCGCAATCACTATTCATTTTTGCAATATAACTAAGAAAAAGGTTTCATAAATGTCTATTATTTCATCCAATGGAAAAATATGGGATTCGCTGCTATGAAAGCTATCAAGGCTTAAATGACCTTGTTTCCCCTTCCCATTCCCAAAATGGATTTTTTTTTTAATATACATGTTTTAAATGATCTGATTCAGCATTCATTCGACTGCCTGGTGATAAGTAGTTCTCAGAATGTCTGACAGTATTTCTAGTAAGCATCAAACGTGATAGAGAGATGGGTACTGATGAAGCAAAGACTTTGAAATGTTATTTTGGATCACTGCATAACAAGATTCAGGGTTGTATGGAGAGGAGTTTGAGTACCTATTAAAACTATATGTTTTGATATGCTGAAGTACAGTGTGAATCTAACAGGTCACTCTCTTTTGTTTAAAGCCAACTGTGTGTTTACCTCAGCTTTTCCTATGAAAGATATTTTTGCTATTTGAAACTATGATTGCTTAATAAGATTGATTAGGATTAATACTTTTAATTTTCTAGGAAAAACATAAGTTAATTCATATATATATGAATATATATATTCATTTTCATCTTTTTCCTTCCTCAGACATGACACTTTTCATTTTTCTAATACAAACACGATTTGTTCTGTGCCCCTTTAAACTGTTTCCATATATATATTTGAAAGATTTTCCTACATTTTTACCAGTCAAACAAATAAGAACTTAGTCACACATACACACACACACACACACACACACACATGCACACACACATTACTGCCCTAAATAATTCATTTAATTTGACATATGAAGCAGAAAATGTAACCACAGAAATTCATAATCGATGCACTAATAAAATCTTGCATGGTTCTAAATGTGAAATAATTTATAACTCATATATATATTCTTGAATATGTCTTGTATTACCAGAATATTAAATCCTTTTATTAGCAATCTGTATTTATTCTTTCATATTGGTTAACTCTGAAAGTTTCTCTTTTATATAGGAGGTTTTATGTGTGATTTGTTACATAGATATTCATAACTTTTATATTTTAATTAGTTTACAGTACGATTGCTTAAAAAAAGGCAAAATTTTATCTTTCCACCTTAACTGGAAATATACATATTAGACGACTCACCTTTCACACTTTGTAAATGTGCATGTTCACAAATGACCATAAAAAGAAAGTGATTATTGATTTTGGAGTTACAAATAAATTTTAATGAGTAGAATTTGCAAATATGGAATTTGTGGATAATTAAGATTGAATGCAATTTGTTCATACTTTTTTCCCTGGGTTTATTGAAAAAATTGTTTCTTTTTTGCTTTGCTTTAATATTACTCTTAAGAATTCTGATACCAGCCTTAATCTCTCAGCAAATTATTTGATATTTTGTCTGAGACCCTGAGAATTTCTATGTTATTAAACTGATAGCTTATTTAGAATATGTTTCAGATTTTATTGCTTAGGCTCATATGTTTGCATGCCAAATAATTCATTTAAATATGTACATACATACATTTTTAGGATTTTTTCATTTCTTAGAAGTTTTATTGAATTACAGTTTTAAACGAAAGTTCAATCTTTTGTCTGTTTTATTTCTTTAAGGATTCCAATTATACATATGTTTAAATTTCTATGTCTGTATTTAATTTCACCCACTTTCCCTCTGTTTTTTGTTTTACTTATTTTATATTTTTATCTTCTTTATTTTTATTGTCTTACTAGTTTTCTGCCTATCTTTAAGTTCCTAATTACATTTTTATTCAACTCTACTATTGCTTGGGAAACATAATTTAATACATTTTTTCTGGTACAATTATCTTTTTTATCTATTTCTTTCTCGGATTTAACAAATTCTAATTTCTTCTTTCTCCTCTTCCTTCTCCTTTTCTACTTTTTTGCATTCTTGATCATATATTTGGATTTCTTTCATGATAGGAATATTTGTTTGTGGATATTTGTTTCAGTTGTTAGTTATTTGCTGAGTTTTTGTTGGGATAATTTCATGAGCTTTATATAGTGACTTTATATAGATGCATACTGTTTACTTCTGTGCACATATTCATCAGATTTGTTAGTTTAGGGTGACTTACAATATTTCTAATTAATTATTCTTCTCTGTTAATAAAAGAAATTGTCTTTTTTAATGTGGAGGTCAAAAAAAGGGTTATATATCCTTTGCATTTTTATGCTTATTTTTGTCTTGCTGTATCATTAATTACCTACCTTGCACACACTCTCCAAATGGAAACTCTCCTTTTATATTCATCTTTTTCCTTCTTTGGATGTGACATTTTTCTAACACAAACACAATTTGTTCTGTGCCCCTTTAAACTATTTCTTTATAACCATGCTCTAATTTAACTGGATTCTTCCAGTAGGTTCACACTTGGAGTACACTTTGTCTTTCTAAATGTGAGCCTATCTCATTTTAGTCATGTGTTTTCCCTTCTTTGTGTGTTTTTTCTTCTTTTATTTCAGTATAGATTTTCAAGGTATGGTCCACCCCCGACCCCCCACCACACACACACAGCTATGTATCACAAAGTCTTCTGACAAAAGCTTGAGAGGTAATTGTGCTGGAAATTAGTGTTTTGACTTACAAAAAGTTTCATATATTCTCTAAATTCTATTCTAAAGGTGTGTAATTTCTGTTTGTTGATTTGTTAGTATTTTGTTGAGAAATGTGGATTTATGTTACCACTATTACCTTAGTTACCTGGAAATTCTACCTGTAACTACTCTTGCCATCATTATGCATGATTTTTATTTTCTATATAAAATTCATACATCCCTTATTTCTCATTTCTTTGGCATTATTACTTCTATAAGTTTTGTTCTACATGTCATCTCAGTCATATATATTAATAATGCAAACCTAGATTAAACATTCACTCTTGGTCATAGCTTGGTGCTTATAACCAAGTACCGTAGACTTGGTTGGTGACTAAAGAACAGACAGTTATTTCTCATAATTCTGGAAACTAAGATGTCCCATATCAAGGTGCCAGCAGATTCAGTTCTTGACATGGAATCTCTACCTAGTTTTTATACAGCAGTCTTCTCTTTGAAATTCACATGACAGAAAGATAACTCTAACCTCTTTTCCTTTTCTTCTAAGGACACCGATGCCAACATGACGATTCCTGCCTCCAAAACACATCTGAATATAATCACATCCCAAAGTCTGTACCATCTAAAGACTAGTATATTGAGGAGGTTAGGGCTTCAACATATAATTTTATGGTGGGTGGAGTAAAGATTCATCCCATACTACCCTCCAAAATCTCAATTCAAGTGTCCCATTCTCTGCCATTAGATTTTATTTTTCCAGTTTCATTCTCCCTAGTAACTCCACTCAACTATTCTTTCATACCAAATCCACTGACTCATTCTTTCCCCACTTGTCAGCAACCTCATATTCTTACTTCCCTCTTTAATATCATTATAATCAATTTGTTTCACACACCTAAATTCCTTTGTCCCTCTCTCCCTTCATTAAAGTAACTTGGTTTATTTATTTTCAATAGTTCCTCTAGTAAATTACTAAAAACTTGGTATCTAATAGCAACACAATTTTTTTTTTCTTCTAGCTCTGGAGATCAACAGCCTAAAGTCAGTGCCCGAAAAGGAAGTGTCAGAGAACCTGGCTCCTGCTGGACATTCCAGGGTAAAATCCATTCCTTGCCTCTTCCAGCTTTTAGAAACTACTTGACATTCTTTGACTTATGTCTGCATCATTCCAACCTCTGCTTCCAACTTCATACTGTCTTTTCAGCTCTAATATTTTTAGTCTCTCTCATAAAGAATTCTGTGATTATATTAGGCATACCTTGGTAAACCAAGAATAATATCCCCATCTCATGACCCTTAATTTAATCACACATGCAAAAATCCCTTTTGCCATAGTAGCATTCATAGGTTCCAGGAATTAGATGTGGATATCTTTGGTAGTAGGAATATTATTTAGCCTACCACACTTGTAAAACTTGCACTATAATCTTAGATTACCAATTCTTTATCTAGTGTGTCTCAAAAAAAAAAAAAATTGAATGATTGTTATTTCAACACAAAACCATGATAAAACGCAATATAAACTTATAAACATCAAGTGGGTCTCAGATACTAACTGGAATTCTCATATATTTCTCTATATAAGTTGCTTTCACACTTTAAAAGATAATTTAATAATACTTTTCAAAGTTTCTATTTTTTACCTTCAACAATTCCCTAATGACTTATTTCATGGAAAAAAATAAGCCATCAGAAGAAAATACCCACATTTCTCCACTATCAAATCTACTTCATATTTTCCCATGTTATTTTGCATTTCTTTCTGGTACAATGTATTGACAGTGGGGATGCGATAAGAACTTCTTATTTGTGTTCTAAACACTAAATCCTTTTGTCCTGAATAATCAAATCTCAAACATATAAAATAAGATAAAGCAAAATATATAGGTTTAATACAAGGAAATAGTAATTTTTGGAGACTTGATCATTATTCTTTTTCTGATATCAATACCAGTAAGAATTTAGTCTTTTGTAATATTTAATCTTATCACCTTGAGGTAGACTGTTACCTCAATTATCTTCATTGAAATCAGCTTTTTTAAAAAATTAAGACTGAGTTCCTGTATAACTTTTCTTTATTCAGTTGTTTGTTGTTTTGTAGTTTTAACTGAATTTATAAAACACTTGTGCTACTGTAGGTATAGCTAGAAGACAGATTTTACTGTTTCTACCAGATCCAGTAAGGAAGAGTTTTTATTGAGGGAATGCATAAGCATGCAGGGATCAGAAAAACCAAGGTCTTCTGAAATTTCAGAAACCTTACTTAGCATCATATTAATTCTTACTAAGTGAAAATTTACTCAGCTTTTCCCTTATCAAAAGTTTGTTAAGACACTAGTCCATGCCAAGCACTACTTGTTATGCGGTGGGTATAACCAGGATTTTAAAAATGTGATTTCTGAAAACCACCAACAAAATGAAAAGGCAACCTGAAGATTAGGACTAAATATCTGCAAATCATATATCTGATATAGTTTCCATATTCAAATCACATAAAGAATCCATATATCTATAGCAAAACAAATCTAATCAATTAAAAAATGAACAGAAGATTTAAATAGATATTTTCCCAAAGACAAGATGGTTAGTGGGTATATGAAAAGATGCTGAACATCTTTAATCACCAGGGAAATGCAACTCAAAGTCACAGTGAGATATCTCCTCACACCTATTAGAATGGCTATTACCAAAAGACAAGTTTTACAATGAAGTGGAGAATGGGAATCCTTGTGCACTACTGATAGGAATGTAAATTAGTGAAGACACTATTGAAAATAACATGGAAGTTCCTCACAATATTTTTAAAACAATCTGCCATATCCTTCCGTTACTCCATACTTCTGAGTATTTATTGGAAGAAAACAAAAATACTAACTTGAATATACATATATATATAAATATATGTATTATTTATATATTAATATATATGTGTGTGATAATTTTATAATATATACGAGCACTGAATCAAGTTGTATACATGAAACTAATAAGTATGTGTCAATTGTATCTTGATAAAAAAATTCTTTATTCTAATGAGTAATAGTACAGGTGGTCAATAACCAAGAAATCACATGAATGAATATTAAATTGGATAGACGAGTTATGCTGAGTGAATATTTCATAAAACTTCAAGCTAGAGGATGTGCTGGCAGGAAGCAGAGAAGTATATCTCTAAGGAAGTGTTTCTTTAATCTGAAAATTGAAGGTAATTTAGGGTTTATGAATAATACAGAGGATAAGTACAACAAAGAGAACAGAATATGCAAAAGCCCTTACTTGAATGATTTTCACCTTGTAAGTTTTTAGTGTGCTAAAGTTATCCTGCTTTTATTTTCTACTACTGATATTTAGTGAAAGGTTGGGAGTGACTATACTGAGGGCTGCAAACAGATCACAAATTTTCAAATAATATTTCTAATTTTAATACCATTTCACATAATATAGCAATGTCTTAAACACAGTTAAATATGCTTCATAACGTTGCATTCAAACACTGTATATGCATTTCTAACCCTGAGTATTATTTTTCCTTTCTGAGAAAATAAACATAGATTTGAGAGTTTTCACATCATAGGGCAATTTTAATTGTTCTATTAATTTTCTTTCGATCATGGAAAACAAACTGATGCTAGAAAAAACTATTTGCAAAAATAACTTAGCTTTAAAAAAGGTTTTCCTTAGGCTTTCAAACTGAAATTTATATAGACAACCCCAAGTGAAAGAATTGCTTAATTCAATCACATCTAGATAAATTTATATTCTCATTCCATAGTCAATTAACTCAATAGAACAGAAACAGAAGCACAGAGAAACTGAGTCACTTAGCTCACATTTTAGTTTCATAGGTAACACAGAATTTTAGTGATTAAAGTTCACATGTTCACTAAGATAAACCTTTGTAAATACTGATGTATTCAGGTAAGTCAGAATTGATGTCTACATCAACTTAAATTTTTGTTTAATTTTTTTATGTTTCAAAGTTGGAATTGGTGAATTTAAAGCAAGGCAATAATATTTAATGATATGAACCCAAAACATAATTACTCTCAGATATCATGTAACAATGAATGCTAATCTATACAAATGCCATTGAAAAAGAAAACAATGTTACACAAAGTAAAATCTCATATATTTAACAAATGTACCTGCTCTTGACCATATCTCCCTTATTTTACAGGACTTAATGAACCCATCCTCCCTCCCACCCCACGTGTGTGTGTGTGTGTGTGTGTGTGTGTGTGTGTGTGTGTGTGTGTGTTTTATATATGATGCTGGGGGTGGCCAGGAGTTAGTTAACATGACAGTGCCTGTGACAACAAACTTTGTGCAAATGGTTGTTTCCATATTAAACTCTGATCCTCAACTATGGTGGAACTTAATGGTCAAGTCTAATTAGATCTGGAATAGAGGCAGCAAATCACCTTCTGAAGTCAAGAAATTTGGTTTAAATTTCACTTCGATGTGTATTCTTAGTAGCGTGATTTAATGAAAAATGACTTTCCTTCTGAATTTCATATTTCCTTTGTAAATTGGGGGTAAAATAAATGTTGCTCAGTCGTTTCCTAAAGTAAATGATAAGTATTACTTGAGATCATAGATGTGAAAGCACTTTGTCAGTGGTCATGAGTAATGAAATCTTTGTTTAATTATTAAATTAAGACTATATGTACAAAGTGTTAATGCCATCCTATTGATGGTCTAATTTCAATATATATTTTCTATTTGGTATTGCAATTGAATTTTTCTGAATCTAATAGATAACATATCAGGGATATATTTTTCTATACTAGGAAAACTGTGTATTTCTGTTCTTTTTGTCTTTCAGTAGCATAAAACACAAGTTTTATGAAGTCAAACTTTTTATAAAGTTTGTAGTTTCTCAAAGACTCTAAATAAAGATCTCTCATTCTTACCTCATGAGACCAAACTTTCCATTTCCCCTCTCTGAGCTTTAAAATCTAGTCCTAAATGTTTCAGACATTAAGAACCCTCTCTCCAACTCATCTTTCCCTTCAGTGCAGGTGCAAAATTAGCTTAACACACCTGCCTTCTTTTATGGTTCTGTTTCCATTATGAACCATAGAAACACTGATTCCCTTCCTGTGGGTTCCTTTATTTGCTTAAAATGTTGCATTTTCCAAAATTGTATTTATTTTTTCTGTAGTTGTATGGCTTTTGTCATCCCCAAGTTCATGAGTGTTTATTGTCTAAAATAGAAATCCTAAATGTTTATCATCAAAGAACAGACCCTATATATACATACATACATACATATAACATATGCATGTATATAGAAAGAGATATGAAAACTTTTACAAAAATAATTGGTTTTCCAGGAGTTACATTTCATGAAGAGGTAAAACATCTAAATACATAGTTACAATTAAGTGTGGCAGTGCTATGAGGGTGCTCAGATGGCACACAGCAGTATTACTAAATGCATGGAAGTCAAATGGATATCAGGAATGACTTCATGGGGAAGTTAAATCTTCAGCCAAGAAAAGAAAGAGGATGAACATTATAGAACAAAATATATTTCTAAAAAAATACAATTAATTATTTGTGGATGAAACACTGTGTAATTGGGAAGAGTTATTAAAGATTACGATGAAGAGGGTAGTTAAAACCAAGATCATGAAGAGACTTCAACTATGTTGGTAAGTTTCAACTACAAGATTTCAGGTAAGGAAGTGACACAAGCAGCTGTGCATTGTATAAAGTGCATTATGACAACAATCAAGTAAAAGTTAGATTGAGGAAAAAAAGGATGGAGAGACCATTGCAGTAAAATTTAGGTCATAAAATGGCAGAGGCCTAAACTAAAACTGAAAATGTGACCAAGGGAGAATGGACATACTTAAGCAATACTTACAGGAGATATAAACAACTGTAGTACATACAGCTGGGTAAAGAAAGAAGACTTTAGAGTCATGTTCAGGTTTCTAGTTTGAGCAGCTGAGTTTTTATGTTAATCCGTAAATCAGAAACAGAAGTAGCCATATATTTGGTACAAAGATAATAAACCCATCTTTAGACAAGTTAGCTATGAAACGCACATGAGTTGTACCCCCAGGAGACTAATAGTCTAGAACACCCTGGGTGTAGTTCACATACATCCCATGGTCTTGGTTCAGACCCAGGGATACGGTTTACAACAAATATGAACAAGTAAATAAAATAAAGTGCCTCTTTCTTCCTTTCTCTGCCTGTCTACTTGCCTTCAATGGCCAGCAACTCTCCTTAAAAAAAAAAAAGAAAAGAAAAGAAAGAAAGAAATGCCCATGAGGATATTTAATTAAAGATTCCTTTTTCCCTTAAAACACACATATGCAAATATTCATAGACATGCAAGCTTGGAATTTTTCCATTTGAATGCCAAAATGAGTATTTTTATTTTACCTAGTACCGGAGAATTAGAATTTTCAACCAGGATGATTTTCCTGGTTCTCAGTTCAAACAATATTTGAAAGATGTCTAAGTAAAAGTTGAGACAGAATCACCTTCTATAACCCTAATCAGAGATTCTGGTTTCACTAGATGAATCCACAAGTGGTGCAAATCTGCACTTTTAATAGCTATCTTAGCTGATTATGGTGCATTTACTCCACTGAGCACTGATAAAAAGCCACTGATGCTCCTATTTTTTAAATGATAGCTATATTCCAATTATATTTTTATTTTTAAAAGAAAGGCGCAGGCAGGAATGAAAGCAATTAGACAGGCAGGCAGGCAGGAAGACAGAGGAGGATGAAGCCTTTTTTTTTTTTTTTTCATTTTAATTTATTTACACTGGTTGTTTCCCCCTGAACCTGGGACTCGAACCCAAGGATATGTGACCTGTGCTCCTGCAGAGGCAGTTGATATACCCACTACGCCCACCAAAGTGTGCCATAACAACAATTCTTTAGTATACTCCTTGATTTGCATGTCAGTCACTATCATAAAAGCAGAAGAAATTCAAATTTTTCCCTATTGCTAAAGTCACCCATCATGTAATTTTTTAACAGAAATTGCACATAGAAATTGATTACAGGATTTGACTAAAGAGGAAGTAACCAGAGCCAATGTGAGTGTCAAACAACAAGCTTTACACAACCTATAAAACTGATCTATATAAATAAACTAGTTGAAATCACTAGTATCATATATTGACCTCTCATATCACCAATAAAACATCAACTGCTGGTAATTTTCTGAATGTGTAATCGTGAAAAATGTCCAATGTGCACTGGTGAGAAAAAATAGAATTTTTTCAGAATGAAATGATGGGTATAAAATGCTATGCCTGTCTTTTCAACAAATGGTGTCAAATCAGATATTCACACACACAAAACTAAATCCTGAGTCAAACCTTACACCTTTCACAAAATTTAACTCAAAAACGAATCACAGACATAAGTGCAAAATGTAAAAGTACAAAATTTCCAGAAGATAATACAGGAAAAAATCTAGGTGACCTTGAGTTTGATGATAACTTCTTATATATAGTCAAAGAAACCCTTGATAAGTTTCAGGACTTCACTAAAATTAAAGACACAATAGAAGAGAGATACAAGTCATATAGAAAATATTTGCAAAATATGTCTGATAAAGAATTGTTATCCAAAACATACAAAGAACTCCTAAAATGCAGTAAGAATAAAAACCTCTATTTCAAAAATGGCCAAAAGAGCTAAATAGACATAAAAGAAGATAAAAAACATGGCAAATTAGCATATGAAATAATGCTTGATATTATATGTCATTATGGAAATGAAAATTAAAACAAGAATGAAATATCATTTCATGCCTTTTAGAATGTCTAACATCCACAACACTAACACCATATGCTGGCAAAGGCATTGGATAATAGAAACTTTCATTCACTGTTGTAAGTAGAGCATAGAAGATTTTTAAGACAGTAAAACCATTTTGTATACTATAATGGTATAATGGTAGATACAGGTTATTATACATTTGCCAATAGCTGTAAAGTGTACAAGGCAAAGAGTAAACCAAAGAGACACTATGGACTTTTGGGGGGAGAGAACACAACAGATTCTGGGAATTCTCCATATTTTATCCTATTTTTTTCTGTAAAGCCTAAAATTTCTCCCTAAAATTAAATCTATCAATTAAAAAAAAAAGAAAGAAAAAGAGCTATGGCTGGGGTGTTAAATTCATTGAGTATATTGGAGCACAATTATTTTAACTTACTATTATTTGGCTTAAGTAATAAATAAATAACTGGGATTATTTTCTAAAAATATATAAAGAATTGGTTTGGAGGAATTGCAAAATGTTAAAAACCATGAGGTGGTAAGTAGAAAAGATTTTAGTAGAGACTTCTTTATGATACAAAAACAGAGATGCCAACCACTCACCTTCACATATCAATATTTTCCCCTTACTCTTTCAACATATCATCAGATCTAACATCACTATTACCAGGATCTATGAGAACAAAATACTTAAAAAACCTGTTATCCATCTCAGCTTTGAAAAAGCTTCACACTTAAAGAGGTAGTGAGGTTTCAAAAATTTTTTATTTCTAGTGAAATCTAGGGTTCAAACAGATAACTTAGGTTAAAAATCAATGGGCTTCCTAACCTCAAAAGGAACCAACTTCGCCACTGAGATTGCAGCACTAAGCCTAGCAGGTCACTCTATTTACAAAGGAGACAACTACCCTTGGAAGGGCAACGTAGGTCAATGAATCTTGTGGACAGTCTATTCCTTATTGCAAAAGAACCAAGTTCAGTTTAATATTCCTGAATTTATTAATCATACAAATGATCCCAGTGCCTCTGGAATCGCCCAAGTAAAGAAGCAGAGAAGAACTAAGACTGTTAAAATAATAAAGATCCCTTCACCTGGGAGGAATTAATAGGAATAAAGAAGATGCATTTACTCCGTCTCAACAATTATAATGTGAGCTAAGTACTATTATGTCTATATAAAATTCTGATAATAGATGTCTTTTACAAATTTTTGAATCCATAAAGATATTAAGCGTCCCATAAAAATGCTAAAGATCACCTGCATGGATAGAAAAATGATTTCAACATTTGTACCAGTAATACTATATTGGCAGAGTGCCAACCTGAAGTGCTACATTGAAGAATGTAAGGTTGAGTCAATTACAACAATAGAGAATGCTGAGATGAATTGGTAAACTCTTCCTAGGGCACAGGAGGAAGAATATTGGTATTTGCACCCTTATTTACTATATGGATATAATGTTACTGACTAGAGATTGTAAGGTTAGAATTCAAATGCATATTTTACCATGCAAAAGAAGCTTAATATTGGTACTGAAGTTTATATTTTAGATTTTTATACCAAAAATATTTATCAGGAAAAAAATCAGGCTGCAATTTTTACTCAAATGAGCTATTACTTGATATAGCATTTTAGTTTAACATTGAAAATAATTTGGCTAAAGACAAAAAGTCAAGGAAGACCACATATATTTGAGGAAGCAAAACTATCTTTCCTATGTAAAGAGAATGGAATGGGGAGTGGCAGTAGATTGGACTAGAATAGAACAGCAAAATAGCTTGAAAGCCTGAGTTAGAAAACTTCAATACAAGGCAGAGAACTTTGTATAAATTCAATGAATAATAAGAGAGTCAGAGGATTTAGCGGTAAAGCAATCCAGGGTATATGCCTCACTTAGGAAAGAAGACTAATCTTTGAGATATGTGAAGCCGAAGAGTGACAGAAAAGAAAGTATCAGAAATTATCAGTAAATTCAAAGGTCACTAAACGCTCTCCACCAAAAAAGTCCAATCTGTGATGAGACCATAAGCACAATTTGAGGAAGATTTCTGACCACAGAAATCTCCCTCTCCAGTGGTTTTTTTTGCCCATTTGTTCTAAATCTACTTCAGTTATTTGTTAAAATAATTTAATATTTGAGCCTCATGACTGAACTTCTATTTTTCTTTCAAAAATATTTATTTTTTTGCTCAAAACTAACACCATTAGTGGTCTTTTAGTGTTCCCTATATTTATTTAATTTATTTATCCAAAACCAGAACAGAAACCAGGCTGTCTATGTTTTGAAGATTGGTACTTAGAAATTAAACCCTATTATATTTTATCTAGGCCACTGAAAAACACATTCCAGTTCTACGTTCTAAATTTGAACATCCTATTACTGAAGGTGACCTTACAAATTCAATCATTAACTAAAATAACATGCTTATTTTTCCTTTTTTCCTTCTTGAAATTTGATTGTATTGCTGGCAAAAAAAAAAAAAGTAAAGTGCTAAGATCAATACTCAAGTCCTGTCATGCAGCCTGGTGCTGCCTATCAACAAAAAAAAAGCAACAGCCCTGGGACCTGTGCATTTGCCCCTCTCCTCCCCAAATTTCATTCCTGCAGACCCTTGAGACTTCCAGACCTGTGAATCTACCCACTTTCCTCCAAATCCCCTTTCCTGCAGGCCTCCAGGTCATCCCCTTTTCTTTACTCCTTTAAAAAGCCATCACCTCACTTGTGAAGGGATGGTTATTTTTGGACACAAATTCACAGAACACCAAAGTTATTGATTAACTTGAATAAAAAGCCTCTTCCTCGCAAGATGAAATTCTGTTCTCCATATTTGGCAGTTGTAGTTGGGCAGAAAGAACCTTGGCAGTTTCATTACTATAGTTTAACAGAGTACCAACTACATGCCAAACTTCATGCCAAGTATTCAACATTTAAAATTTTATTCAGTACTTATAATACCCCTAAGAAGTAGGTACTATTGTTTTCCCAGTAAAGCAGAGAAAACCAGGCCAAGAGAGATTAAGGTAACACATCTTGAAAGAGGTAGAGCTGAGACTCGGACCACCTTCTTTTACCCTGAAGCATCCATGTTGATGCAACCATGTTGATACCATGGAAGATATCCTATACTCTTTCTCTTTAAGTTTATTCTTTTCCACAGAGGAGACAGTGATATCACACAGCTAGCTCATAATGTACTAAAATTAGTGGCTATGAAACTTGGCTAAACATATGAATCACCTGGAAAGACTTTAAAATTTTCTTGATCTTAGGTCTTATCTCAGATCAATTAACTTAAATTTCTAAGAGTTGAATCTATGCACTGGGATTTTTAAAATTCCACCCAGGTAATTGCCATATGTAGTCAGAGTCAAGATCTACTGCATTAGTCATTTTAATGTATGCTACAGTTAAGTCCAGGTTCCCTTATTCTGTGTATAAGTAGTTGATTTGAAGATCTAAATGTTGAAGCTAATATTTATCAATTCAACTTTCTCTTACTGAATCTGCCCCATTATTCCAGCCTGTCAAGACTTTTACGGAATCTGATTCTGTCACCTAGCATATTTTTTAAGCTTCTTACTTTCCTATCATCTAAAATGTCATAAGAATTCCTTTGATATTTTTATTCAAATCTGTTTTAAAAAATGAAGAGGAAAAAAAAGGGGGAAAAAAAAAAGAGGAAAAAAGTGAAGAGGAAACAACCTTCAAACATAGTTGGCCTGATATTCTTAGACACAGGCATCCAAATACAAATTTACATAATTATGCCTGCGTCTGGTTCATTTCCCTATTTTATTCCTTGGAATGTCATTTTATTCCTTGGAATGATCTTTTAAAAAGACTTCATGAAATACAAATATAGTATCTGTAACACATTCCTATGCTCTGTCAACTAATAGAATTTTGACAAAAATAATTTCTATGTCCCTGTTTAATAAGTTATGACTTATTTAGTTGCTCCTATTCTTATTCTTTTTCCTTAAAAATCCTCCTGCTGCCCAATCCCCATCTCAAAGTCTTCCTTCCAGGCAACTCAATCTATAGTAGGTAGGGTTCAATGTAGGTCTGAAATTCACCTAGTAGAACAATGGGAATGTGTGAGACCACTGAAAAGATGAGGGTATAACTAATCAATGAAATGGCTTGGAAAGACATTATGAATGAAATATATTTTAGGAATATATATAATGGAAGAATGTTTTCATTGATAGAAGACTGTAGACAAGAGTGTGAACAACAAATATCAAGAGTGGAATATCATAGTGACTAAAAAAGAAACTACTTCAAGTAGACCAGTATTACCAACATCAAATGATACCTAAAGCTTGAGGAGGATGACTATTAAGCAGAGGTGCTTGCTTCCATGATTATAAGCAAAGGTATTTAGGATATCCTCTTGGGATAGAGCCCAAAGGAAACAAAGTAGTACATCTGGATAAGAGAGAGAAGTTGCTGTAGTTGTGATACATTATAAAGGGAAGCTTTGTTTGAATCTGCAAGGAATTCTGAAGACAGGATAATACAGACAGGGTGAGAGAGATGAGTTTCTATGTTTTTATACTGATCAGTCACTAAATGTGGGTTGCCCTAGAAAGGAATCTATCAATAGTATCTCTATAGAGCAGTCTTGGTGACCTTTAAAACACAAAGTTTAGATCATGTCACCTCTCTTTCAAAGTGCTGTAATAGCTTAGAAATTCTACTCAGACTGACAGATCCTGGAATCCTGATTTTACTGTTTCATTAACTTTCCTATTTATTTTTCTGTTCTAGTCTTAAAGCAACTTTTGTAACATGCCAGAAGAATTCTCACCTCAAGTTCTTTCCCATGCTGCTTTTTCTACCTTCCTTAAATAACAACCACCTAAAAATATTTTTTGTAAATTGTTAAATAAATTAAAAAATAAATTTTTACTTTTATCTAAACTTAATCCTCAATTTACATAGACTATATCATGTACTATGGACTAACAATTATATTTTAATACTTAACCTTTAAAGAGATAAGCACTGGATGAGAGATCCATACTAAAAGTCTTGTATTCTAGATAAGCCAGGAAAATAAAATTATTTTGCTTTCCATCAAAGACAAATTACTTTTTCATCAAATCTGAAGAGTATCTATTCATAAATGTTGACTATCTGGTAAAAAATGAAATACAAGTATCTATCTTCACATGCACCCAAGTACTAAAAGTTTCTTAATTGAAAATCCTTAATGTTTTAACAGTGTAAAAAGCTCTGTTCTCCAAAAAACTCATGGGAGAAAAATAAGGTCTTCTCATTGGTCCTTACTGGGTAAGATGCTCACCCATAGGTCAATCACTGTGATGAGGGAGGCAGCAAATTAGTGCGACTACCATTTGAAAAAAAAGGTCAAACACATAAAAGATAAAAGGAACTCCTCTAAAGAAGAAAGACAGACAAAAAAAGTTAGGTTTATTACAGGGATATATGACTAACATAAAGTTAAAACATGAATTTTGGTAATTCAAGAAACAAATTAAGGAAGAATCAAAAGCTTACTTTTATATAGATCTTTGAGAATTATTTATAAATAAATGATCTTATTTGTTAATATTTCTCAGTGTCTTATAGAATATTTAGTGCTGAAGGGCTTAAAATAAAATATCCCAAGTCTCTCAAACTTTGCCTCTTGTACATGCTTCACTCCAATATGAAGAACCAAGGACTGTGGAGAACAGCCTCACAGGAAAGGAGAAACTTCAATTCTTCTAAACCTTTAGCAGTTTCCTTAATCAAAGAAGCCATCTACAGCTCCCTGCGTCTCCGCCCTTCTATCCAGAAACAGTCTTTTGTCCGTATTCTCTAGAAGAGCTTAGAAAGTAGAATTATTTTTCTTACTCCTTGCCTTTCATTCCTCCTTGCCTCTTGCTATGTGGTAACCCCCTCCTTCCTCTCTCCCCTGAGACTCTTAACCCTCTTTGCAAAATACCTCAGCTCAGCATATAAAGGTGGGTCAGCCCCAGCTACCTCAGAATTGACCACCATGTAAATTCCCCATGCATATGTTATTAAATTTGGTATTTTCTCTTACTAATTGCCCCTGATATCAATTTATTCATTTGTCCAGCTATAACCTGAGAGAGAAAGGGAGAGGTTTTTCTTCAACCGCCACAATTTGGCAAGCCATTCCCAAGAGAAGCTCAAAAAAGACTGGACACTGCTTGTTTCACAGGATGGTTGCAGAAGTTTGATAACCAGAGCTCCTGACAAAGCTGACAAAGATTGGTAAATATTTTTTTTACCACATGAAGATTCCTGATCTTGTTCCCTCTACAGATATCCAGAAAAAACAAAGAAGTGGGGAATCCTGTTCATTCTAAATTCATTAACAGAAGGAAACTTGGGAAAGCTAGTTTCTTGAGTGTCTGAGACTCACTTTGCCTTAAGAACATCGTTTTGAATTTGAGTAATTCTACCGTTAAGAAACAGAATTCCTTTGGTGAATTTGTGCCTCTCCCTGTATCTTCTTGTCTTTGGTGACCTTTCATCCTAAAGAAGTTATTTTTCATGGTCTTTTCTTTCCCATATACCTCTTGAAACTTTTGTTTTCAATTCTCACTGAAGGATTTTTCCTCTCTAAATCCTCTCAAGGAGGTAAGATCTAGCCATGTGAATATTTACTCTGTTTATGTGTATTGTTAATGGGAGTAAATTTCATTTGAATCTATGGTTAAGATAAAATGCTTAATAGTTTGGTTGAGTTACCATAGAACTGGACTTCTAAATTGAAAGAAAAATTTTAGAGAACTCACAATTTAAGTATGGCATATTGGGATAAAAATTATAAGCTGGAAATAAAAATGTAAAGAAAACATGCTAATTAGCCTTAAGGAATTAAAAAACATGGTCTTGCTTTAGAAATTTCTGTTTTGTTGGTTGATAATACTAAAGATGATATAAACTTACAGTGAACACTAGATTTGAGCTTCCAAAAACCCCACATATATAAAAAGAGAAAGACAGAGACAGAGAGAAAAGATAGTAAATGAGAGACTTATTGCTATTTAAGCCGTCCAGAATACATAAGAACTCCAAATGGTGTTTTTCTCTAAAATAAACATTGAAAGTCATTTATTCCAATTGCTATTACTTTTATAATAATTAAAGTCTTATTTTATCTGGTATGTGGGTATAATTTTGAATGAAAAGTAAAAAATGTGTCTACATATGTGCCTATTTATATGTTATAGATAACGCATGTTATTGAAGTATTTGTTTATATGTCATTGTGTCATGGAAAGCTCCTTCATAAATTGTTAAATTCAAAATAGAATAAATTAATCTGAATGCTTCTTTTAGTCAAATGATTGAATAAATTTTTGGTAAATAAAAGCTAGATTAAATTATTTGGTTTCATATACACAGGTGATCTTTAAAATATTTAATTAAATATGAATGGGGTACATCATATATCATACATTACAGCAGAGGAAATGTAGCCTGATGAAAAATGGGATTCCAAGATTGCCAATAAAATTTTTTTTCAGAATTATTCCAAGCTGATTTGAACAGTAAATCCTGGTGGAGGTTTAACATCATTTGACTCAATTTTGGGCCTACTGTTATAATTTAACATTACTTGAGCAGTTTAATTTATATCAATGGGTTAAAATTACTCTCAGGTTTTATTGAGCTAAATGATGGAAATTTACTGAGTTCCTAACAAGAAAAATAATTGACTTGATCTCATGAAATTTTAAGAATAAGGTCAAGATGAAGCGGTCTTTTTGGTTGTTGCTTTGTGTGTGTTTTTTTTTTAAATAAGCCCTCATCCCCAAATCTAGTTTCATGCCAGAAATGTCACCCTGAATTTTCCTGTTAGGAAAATTGCTTAATTAAAAATCTCTATTAATCAACTTCATCAGTTTCTCTAGCATGATTACTTACTTGAAACTGTAAATAACTACTGAGTTTATTAAATAATGATAATTCACTAAATACAGTAGAGATATCAATTCCTAAATACATATCAAATTCTGGCAGAAAAATTAAGAATTTGAGTTCTTAAGCACATGCCTTATGCTTCCTTGAGAAAATATCCTATAAGTAAACATACAATTAGTCAGCCTCTAATCTTGAAAATATTGATGAAATAAACTATTGCTATTTTTTATAATTATTTCAAAAGGTTTTAAGACTTAAAATGATAATTAATATAAGAAATAAAGTTAATGAAAATAAGGGAATTATATCAGTATATAAATAAAGATGTGTGCTAAGGAAATGAATTTGAGGGTTAAACAGGTTATTCCAAAGAATCATCATCCTGGATAAAATCAAATGAACTGAAATCAGTCTTTATAATATATCTAAGTAAATCAAACTTTAAGTTCTCTCATCTGCTAAAAGAACAAAATGCATTCTTAAATTTTGGTCAACTTTTGATAACAGATTGTAAATTATTTAAGAAATCTACCTAGAGAGAATTTATGATGCAAAGCAAGTTATCTCTCTCAGGCCTCTGATGAAAGTGAAGGTAGGAGCTGAACACTATAAGATTTTGCCTTTGGCTAAGTGAGTAATTAAATAGTTTCATTACTGTGTTTTAGAACTTAACTTTCAAAGTCGCCCTCAAAATTCAATTCTAAATGAAGACATTTTTTAAGAAAAATTTGGGAAATCTTTGAGAGTTCCTAAGATATTCCCTATGAAGAAATCATTTTTCTTTGTGGAAAGAGAAATTAGGTTCCTTTAGTATGGTGAAATCTTTTGGGAAGCATTGTCAAAATAAAAAGTAATGTATAACCATCTTAGCATATATTTATATGCAAATTAATAATAGAAATGTGTGTTGAGTTATACAAAATTCCTAAAAAACCATTTGTGTTTTCATACCATTCTTTTCATTATTGAATAAACTTCTTTGTCAATTGTGTTATAACCAGATCTTTAAGTACAGTCATTTTAAAGTCTTTTGCTATTACAGAAATTTTCATTTACTGATGTTTGTATGTTCAGAGCAATTCATGGAAAGAAATTTGACAAGATTATCATAAAATTGAACTGGGTATGGAATTGCATAATTATTAAAACTAGGTTCATAAAACTAATAACAGAGATTAAGATCAAGAATTAAATGGGAGAGAATAAATTAGTGAGAATACTTATAACCTTTATATGACTTTTTGACTTAAAGCATTATAGGTTCTTTTATGCTTCACCAGAATAAGAAAATTATTTTCTCTTCCAAGCAGTTAACCTACAGCCATATGGAATATTGAGCCTTTTTGTTAGCAGAATTGAAGTCTTAAATTTCTCTCCCTGATACCATCATAATGTGAAAACTTTTAAGAATCTTTTTCTGAATGCAAACTGGAGATGGAAATTTTAATATGAATTGTTACTATTCTTCTGAATACCTGATAACATCAGAGATCATTTGAAATGCAGTCTAGAACCTATAATCTAGAACATGCCAAACTGTTTTAACTTATCATCTGAAGATGCTTGAACCCTGACATCTGAAAATGCGGACTGTGTGCCCTCAGATCACACTGAATTCATGGATTGAACCCAATGGTTAACCATTGTTTTCTTGTTTCCTTGGAAATGTTTCCTATTATTACTTGATATAGAATTAACTTTGGGAGTCTACTCCTACAGGTAAACTTAAAGTAAGAATTCCCAGGGCTAACTCCTAGGCATCTGAAACTGCTGTTGACATGAGGTAGATGCAGGCACAAGATCACAGATCAAGACAACTTAGTCTTGTTTATCATTCCGCTCCTTTTTAGAAACTCCTTATTTTCCCCCTATTTAAAAAAAGTGAGAGGTAGGAATATCTTTTCCTTCTAAGGGAACATTTTGTGCTTACTAGAAATCTGATTGGAAGTTGCTGGTCTCTGTTTATCTTCCCTCTCTCTAAGCTTTCAGCATAAAAATCTTTTAACCTATCTTACTATCACTCTCTTTATCAACAAGTCAGGCACAGGCAAATACCATTTTGCCAGTTTACCAAACCATGGTCACATCAACTAATCAATTAGATTTTGGTTTTGTTAATGTATAGATAGTGTGAAAGAACCTGAACTCATTTTTGTTCTTCCTGATGGACAAGCACTGGAAGAGGTCTTTAGCTACAAAATGTGACTCTGCCTCTGCTTCTTATGAGTTACTTGTGTCACAGATCTTCACAGAAACACAATGATTATTTTTCACCCAGCTATAAGAAATAGGTGAAAAATTTGCTCTGTGCATAGAAAATAAATATGTCACTGGAGTTTTCCTGGAGTTGTGTAGCAACCAAACTCTGCAGTGTGATTTTGAAAGTGGCATCTTCAAACTTGCCAAGGACTTCACAAGTGACTTTAGCACAGAGGTTTGTCAAATCACCAGATGTCTTATTGAAGACTGAGCCTGTACAACTTCAGGTATCTCATCTATTTCTGTGGTTAAAATGGTCTCATAGGACAGATTATATATGTGTGTATCAGAACTATGGACTTACCTGGCTGAGTAAGAAGACTAAGCTTACAACTACCCAAACCAAACTAAAATCTGCTTGTATCAGTTCTTTTGAAATCTGGTTTACTCAGAAACATGTGGATAATGGAGATGTGTAATACTTTTTCAAAAGTACTCTAACATTGCAGATACTGAGAATCACAAGATTCCAATCTGATTCTGCCACAAACTATTCTTTATTCTTTGTGGCAACAAAATATATTAAAAAAATTTCACTCAAGCAGCCAGGAAGCTATGGACTTGGATAGCTAACTCCCTCTGTCGTCAGACATGTCACCCCCAAACCAGCCAAATTATAAACTTTGTTCATAAAATTGTGTCTAGATGTGACAGTCGAAAATTATGGAGTATCTACTTGTATATCATGCATATATTTTTATCATGTCAAAGTTTTATTCCCAAGCTTTGGAGACAAATTGGAGAAAGCAATCCCAATATGGTATTAAAAATGGTGTCCAACACCTTTATAAAAACTTTGGAATGAGAAGTCAACAGCCTAACCTGTGGTACTTCAGAATCTCTGGACATGCTCTGGACACTGCTCAGGAAAAGGAGCTTGGATAAAACCTTGGATAAAAATGCTCCTTCTACAATAACAGGACAAGTAGTATCACAGTAGCATCCATTTTATGGGTCCAAGAAGTGAGATACTAGTTTAACTGAATGTGGGCACATGTGCTTTAGTTTGTTCTGTTCTTTTGTTATCTTCACCCTAAATTTGTTCTTTTTTCTTCTGCAGTATTCTTGTCAGTAAAATACTAATTCAATTTTTCTCTCTGTATATCAACCAGTCTACCTATTAATGTGGATAATTTCCTAGTTACAGAGGAAGGAATTGAGGGAACTAAATCAGAATACCCCAAGTCTCTTAGAATTCATCTCTTGTACATGCACCACTCTAACAACAAGAACCAAGGACTGTGGAGGACAGCTCCAAAGACAAAGGAGAAATTCCAATTCTTTGAAACCTTTAGCCCTTCCCTTGTTCAAAGAAGCCATTTACTACCCCCTGGATCTCCACCCTTCTCCTAACACAGAAATAATCTTGTCCCCATTCTCTGGAAGAATGTGGAAAGTGGATTTATTTTTCCTTGTTTTCAGAATGAGTCATTCCTCTTTGACATGTGGTGACTGTGGTGAACCCCTCTTCTCTCCTCTGAGATCCTCTCAATGGGTGGGTGTAGGACAAGCACCCTGATGAGACAGAGTCCATCCCGAAAGAATTCACAGAGAGTTGCATGCCAGGATCACACTGCAAGTTTATTAGAAGTAGTAGCAGGAAGTTTAAGCTGCCTGCAGCCTGGGAAAATTACATTAAGAAAGGAATGCACATGTGTGTGTGCCATGCTATTTGCATCACTTCATGTTTGTGTAGCTAATATGGTGTCTCAAATATGCCTGGCATGATGGAGCTCCCTTTGTGGATATAGCCAGGGGCTGGAGATCTCAGGATAACTGGAAGAACTGTGAAGGTCCATTGGAGTTCTCATGAGTGCTGGTAGGTTTGCCTGGAGTAAATGGTGGGAGTAACTAGGGTGTGCGTCTTCAGACCCAGGTACAAAGACATCTAAGTGTCTTTGTAAGTTCATATTCATCATGACTCCGTGGTAGTAACTTATTTTAGCAGTTTTAGATTTTGCCAGTTAATTAATTTCCTGCATATACATCTGCATACCTGCTTTATAGATAGAGGTATGCAGTTCCCATCTCAACAGCTGAACCACAGATTAGCTTAATGGTGGCAGGGCACCTAGTCTTCTTTCTCATAGATATTGGGGCAATCTATTCAGTTCTGCCTGAGTATTGGGGACCTTTAGAGACCTCTCCCCTCTCTGTTGTTGGCATCCATAGAAAGCAGTCCCAGCCACTCTGTATCTCTCCTCTTAAGTGCCTCCTAGGAGAACAGACTTCTACACAAGCTTTCACTCACTCTTTCCTAGTAATTCCAACATGCTCAACTCCTGTTATAGGAAGAGACATTCTATTCAAGAGAGGTGCATCTCTTCTCTCTCCTGTAGCCCCAAAACAAGCCTTCCCCCTAGGCCTAGTGACACAATCTGATTCTGCACCTCCTTTTCTCCAAATAAAAGGCCCAACTCTACCCAAGGTCTCTTACTTAGGGATCACTCTATCACAAGGGAAAAAGGCAATCCCCTCCCCGAGGAAAAAAACTCTTCTCCAGTCTTATTCCCTCCCCATCACAAAAAAAGAAACTTCTCTCCTTTCTGGGGTTAGCCAATTTCTTCTGGTGCTGGGTTCCTAACTTTGCTCTCCTAACAAAGCCCCTATACCAGGCTATGGCAGGACAAGACATTGACTCACTCCTATCCAGTCCCCTCTCAATCCAACACTCCTTTCAAGGAGTAAAAACTGCTCTCCTCCAAGCATCAGCTTTAGACCTTCTGTCCCTGGACTGACCTTTCCAACTGTACACAGACTCCCAGGATGGCTTCACCTTGGACTCTTATCCCAAAAAAGGGGCCCCTCTTCCAATGTACAGCCTACTGTCCAAATCTCTTGATTTCCCCTTTAGAGAGTAGCTTCAGTGCCTCAGCATTTTATCCACTGCAACCTTCTTAGGGCAGGAAGCCTTATGCCTTATCCCTTACGCTCAAATTCAAAACTTCTCACATTCCCTCCAGTCTCTCACTTCTCATCAAGCCATTTCTAATGCCTCTCCGTCCAGAATACAACGGCATGCTCACCTTCTCCACACTCTGTAGATCTCTCTCCAACCCTCCATCACTTCTCTCAATCCCACAACCCTCCTTCCCCTGCCACCCTCAGACGCCATGCTCTCTCCTCACGATTGCCTTAAACTCCTCAAACAGTTCACCAACCCCTTCTGTAACATACAAGCCTCACCCTTACCCAGAGAAACTACCCCCCACTGGTTTACAGATGGACATACATTTAAAAATGACACCTCCCATGCAGAGCTATGCCATAGTTTCTGCTGACCATATTCTGGACCTCTCCAATGAGGCACTACATCCCAACAAGCAGAACTCATTGCCCTCACACAAGCTTTGGCCTTAGCCAGATGGAAAGTTAACATATATACTGACTCAAAATATACCTATCATATAATTCACTCCCATATACCCATCTGGAGGGAAAGAGGCTATCTTACCTCAAAAAAAGTCTCCTATCATTAACAAACATCTCATCCTCAAACTCCTTACAGCTGATTACAGCCTAAATAAGCATCAGTTATCCATTGCAAGGAACACCAAGCCGCAAATAACTTCATAGCCAAGGGCAATCAGAAAGCTGATGAGCAAGCCAAAGACAGGCAAAACAAGGGTCCACTTTCCTGGTCATGTCTCACCCAATTCCCCCTTATGAGAAAGAGGAACTCAGACAATTCAAGCAAAAGGGAGCATTATACTGAGCAAGGAGGGTGGCTCATTCTAAACAACAAAATCATTCTCCCATACCAGCATCAGGAGGAGATCCTCACAACCCTACATGAACAATTCTATATAGGGGCAGAACCTCTAGCCATCCTATTTAAAAAGGCCATACATGTCCCTAACCTCACAAGCTGCTTGCAAATAACTGTACCATCTGTCAAAGTACTAACCCTCAGGGACAAGTCAGAACTCCCAGAAATCCTCATAATGACAAGGACACTAGTCCGGACAGGATTGGCAAATTGATTTCACCCACGTGCCCTAGGTTCGGTGGTCTTACATCTCCTTGTTTTTGTAGACACCTTCACAGGATGGGTAGAAGTCTTCCCTGCCACCTCTGAAAAGACCCATGAACTATCTACAATACTCCTAAAATAAATCATTCCCAGGTTTGGCCTCCCTACTTCTCTCCAATTCAATAGCAGCCCTTGCATATATTTCTCAGGTCACTTAAGAAATAGCCTCAGCCTTAGGCATCAAGTGGCACCTGCACTCCTCCTACTGACCTCAGGCCTTCATAACCAAATTAACTCTCTGGCTTCAGTTGTCTTGCAGAACTGTAGAGGTCTGGACATGCTAGCCACCTCTCAGGGAGGCATTTGTCTTCTCCTTCAGGAATAATGCTGCTTCTATGTAAACCAGTCAGGCCAGATAGAGAAAAATCTCTTCAAACTCATAATAAAGCCACCCATCTCTGAGAAAACAGTCAATCCCCACCTCTTTTTTCTGGTCTTCCTGGATACTGGAGGGAATGTGAGAAGATTTGAATTTGAGCATAAGGGATAAGTCCTCACTCCGTTCTTACCCTTTTTAACCCTCCTTCTATTTGGTCCCTGCCTTATACAACTTCTAGTTAATTTCATCAGAAGAACAGCCACTGGTATCACTAATCTTAAACTCTTTCTCTTACAGGAAAAAAGGTTTCTCACTTTCAAGGTGCTCACTTAGCTACCCCCCCACCCATTCAGCGGGAAGTAGCAATTGAAACCACATGACTTTTCCCTTTCATCTTTTATTTAAAAACAAACAAACAAAGGCAGCAATGAGACAGGAGACAAAAGAAAACAAACAAAAAAAAAAAAAAATGAAAGTTGTCACTTTCCAGTCAAGCATGAAAAATGTAACGTTTTACAGTTTGAAACAAGACCAGATGTTGTTCAACCCCTCTCATTTATCAAAGTCAAGGACAGACCCTCCTGTTAAGACATCCCAACTCCCTACCCTGCAATCACAACACAGCATACCAGGTGGCCTTATCAGGATTACAACACTACCTCCTCCACGCTTGCCAGAGACTGCCCTTTAAATATCTCTTTCACCCAGCATTAGCGGATTGCTCTACCCTCTTCACTGAAAGGAGCTTTCTTGGCCTGCACTTGGGACAATGGAGTCTCACTTACAGCCCTCCCTTGTCTCTGCCTCTTGTTCTCGAACCAGCTTACACTTGTCATGTAAATTCTCCATATACATGTTTTTAAAATTTGTATTTAACTAATCACTCCTAATGTTATTTTTTTTATTCATCCAGCCTGTGAAGAACCTTAGAGGAAAGGGGGACTTTTCTTTTGACCCCCACACATCATGTTTTATATTTGTGCTTTTCTCACTAACTATACCTAATGTTAATTTGTTCATTTGTCCAGCCTGTGAAGAACCTCAGAGAAATGGGAGAAAATTTTCTTCAACCCTCAAAGTGGCTTATATATTATTTTTATTAATAACTGTTTAATTCTAAAATCATCAACCATCAAATTTTTACTTAAAGTCTTGTAGAAGAACAGGAAAAATTACCCTCTCTGTGAGATTCTTCTCAGGCTAATCAGGGAAATAAATAACACCAATTAGTTGGAGAAAAAGACCAAATTAATTACATACTTGTAGATAATTCACAGAGGTGTAAATGAGACAGAGGACTTATATCCTGACCTAAATAATGGGATTCCAGCGAAAGAATGGGCCTGTGATGATCAGGAGAGAGAAGGGGTTCTTCACATGACGGGATGACTTCATAAGACAAAATCTTGCCTCTAACTGCTTGCCCTGCCTTAAGAAAGTTTACTCTGACAAAGTGGTTATTTCTGGAAATGACTCCATATCTAAGTAATTATTATTCTTTAAGATAATGATGATCATTTCTCTCAAGGGCTCTCAATTAACCTTTAGCTCTGCCTACCACACTGGCACTTTTTGGGAAAATTCTGCTCATGGACCTCTTGAAAAAAGTCTGAACATTGTTTGAAGACTGGTCCTTCAGCTTCTTAAAATCAACCATAAACTTCTAGTTGTAGATAAATTAAAAACTAAGTTTCAAAGTTAAAGAGATTACAATTTTCATACAAAATACAATAAAAATAGCAGCTTGTCTAAACATGCTATTATTTTCAAGTGATACTCTCAATTACAACTTTAAATATTTGAAAAGGAAATGCAATGACCATATGAGGTGACTGTAACTAAACCTGCTCAGACACAACCTGGCAATAGAATATTGTAATATCTCTTCTAAAGGGCTTTCAGTTTCTAGTGTGAGCTAGGTGTAACCACAATGCAGTCAAAAACAAAAAAAAAATCATTCCTGTGACTTCCCTTCTGAGAGAAAACTGCACAAATGGAATTGAATGCTATTTTTCCAATACAATAGATATTGCCTGATACTGTGAAAAGTCCATCTAAGAATGCACTGATTTAAATAAGCAGGTGTTGTCTTACATTCTATCTGCAAGAGAAAAAGGGAGGTGAGAAGCCTTTCTGAATACTCCCTGAGGCTCCTATAACATTAATATTTTAAATCACTCTTGCTTACCTCTTTCAGAGTTAAAGGACTGAAAACAGATGTATTTTATAACAAGTATGTGCAAACCGTCCCAACTACTCAAAGGTAGTTGTAAAAAGCCCATTCAAAATCATAAATGTGGACAGTGTACACAGAATAATCTGTCTGACTCTACCTGGGTTTGAATCCTCATACTTAATTAACTAATAATCGACTAAATTTCACAATTTCAAGAATCAGTTCACTCCATTTATGACAA
This sequence comes from Solenodon paradoxus, assembly GCA_004363575.1. Lineage (NCBI taxonomy): Eukaryota > Metazoa > Chordata > Mammalia > Eulipotyphla > Solenodontidae > Solenodon > Solenodon paradoxus. Next base: position 865,027 of record RJWH01000173.1, on the reverse strand, counting down.
AATATTCAAAACCTACCTAGACAGAAGTATTGATTTTATCTAAGTGAAAACTGCTTCAGAACTACACACACATACAAATTTATAAAACTATATATTTTTTCTTAATTTCGAAATACAAATTTTCTGATGCTTAGTCATGAAAATTACAAGTTTTTTCTTCACTCTAACTTTCCTTATTATTCCACCATAGCATTAATTTTAAATTTCAAAAAGAATGAAATTTTTATTTCTCCTCACACACACATTTTTCCTATTAAAATTTTATGCTTCTGTTTTTTAACTGTCTCTATTTGCATAAAATTGTCCACAAACAATTAAAGTTAATTAAGATAATTTATCACTTGGAAGTAAAGCTATCTTATCAGCAGGTATCAGCTTGTTAAGCAAACAAAACACAAGTTTCAGGGAAAATAGTCAGCCCTTGTTACCAAATATGGTACAAGTGGCAAAATTTTTTTCAAATATCTTCCTAATTCTTTCTGTTTGGAGGAGGCGTTATGCTTTCAGAGTCATTAGATACAATTAGCTAGGCATTCTTTTCTAGTGGTTTATTTTGTAACACGACACTATCGATTTGATAATTTACACTTTGGCAATCTTTGTGCATATAAATTATGATAAATTCTCATAAAAATAACAAGTCTTTCAACTGCCAAAAGAGCTTTCTATCTAGAGTTCCTTGGAAATTAAATCTTTTTTATGATATGCATCAGAGCAATATTCATTATAAGCAGTTACACTGATTTTAGATAGGCATTTATGTTGTTTTCTTATATAAATAAGCAATTAAAAAGAATTGAAAATGCTGGGACTATGTCAGAATAAGATAGGATAGCAAGATAATATGTGGAAGTTTTAAATCTATGAAAGAGCCCAGAGAAATCTTCTAAGGAGTATAAGAAACTCATTAGAATACTAAGTACATAGTAAAAATGCAATAAATGTATTATGAATATTGAAGTTATAAAGTGAAAGAACATTTAAATTTTTGCAAAAATTATTTTATGACTGATAAAATGGATGATTCCAAAACCATGAATTTGAAATATTTTATCAAAACTGCCTTACATAGAGAGGCAAAAATAATTTGCCTTCCATCCTTCTGAGTTTTTTCATGAGATACTTGTAATAAAAGATTAGCAAGAGGAAAACAACGAAGGTTTATTAACATGTATGCTTTTTGGATATATAGGAGATATCCAGGGCAAAATGAGTATCTCTTTGAGTTGGCTTAGAATCCAGGCTTAAAAATCTTAGTAGGGAAAGGGGAGGGGTATTTTTGTATCTTAGAGAATAATAGATAATTTTTAGGAAAGATGAATGGGCTCTTAGAAAACTCGATACAAGGAATGATAAAAAGTTTGTTCATCTGAGAGTGGTTTTTAATTCTCATTTCTTTTCCTGTGAAGTCAGTCAGTCTTCCCAGGTTAATGAAACTTCTCAGGGAGGGATTTATTACAACTGAGTTCCTTTTGGAGGACTGGTCTTCAGGCAGATAAGGTGAGAGAAAGCCATTAGCTGAATTTGCTCTTTTCTAAGGGCCTAGAGTTCAAAATAATTAACAAAACAAAATGGCACATTTGAAAGTAGCATGTCTCAACTTCTATCATCATACTCTGGGTTTGGTATATTCTGCTATCCTTCACATGTTTTTTTTAAGGTGAGTAATAAAAGGGCTACATAGATAATAAGGTATGTTTGCATATTATAATTTCTATGACCTCTACTGAAAACAATAAAACTATGTACTAAAACAAGCTATTAGAATATAAAATGGAATAATAAACAATATTAGATTAATCCCAAGAAAAGCAAGAAAGGAAAATGCTAAAAATATAAAAACAATGAAAAGGTGAGTCAAATAAAATGTGTTAATTGAATTATGTGGGCAAAAATGTAAGTAAAAGAAAAGCAATTTGATTAAATATTAAAATATACTCTAAATTCTCAGAAAGAATGGGAAATGACATTTTGTCAATAATCATAGCATATATGCAAAAAACGATGTAGATGAATAAAGGATTTTAATGTCTGATCAAGTTGTCACTTAAATTAATTGAAAGATGATGCATTATAAAGAAAACTTTCAGGAAAATTTGATAAGCATTTGGGACAAAAACAAAGTTTAAGCCATATTCACAATCTATAGTAGGAAAATGACTTTATGACTTAAATGTGAAATTTAAAAAAACCACACTGGACAATTTATAAGTAAATAATTATATTACCTAAGTATGACAAAGGTTTTCTAACTGTAACACAAAAGCTCAAAGCTATGCTATGAAGAAAATTGATCTTTTGACCATATTAAAAACAAAAACTACTAACTTCTTAGCCAAAAGTACCAACTCTTTAAATGTTTAAATTTGTGGAATGTTCTGTCTCCTAAGTTAATGTCTGATGTTATTATAAAGACAAGCAGTATATAAACAAATTTTAGGAAACTACCTATCTGGTATCAAACAAACTCTTCCATTCACTGCCTTACACTATCTTCAGAAAAATTGTTAACTTCCCTTTATCAAGAACTATGTAGACTCAAGATTTATCATACTTTCAAGCCAATAATTTATTCTGCCACAGTTTTATGAATTCTAATAGATATTAGACTCCTAAGTCAAAGGGAAAGAATGTCATTACTAATGGCACAAACATCAGCATGAAGTTCATGTTTGCTTCAGTTCCCTCTTATCCTCCAAATCCATGGGAGTGATATGGAGGCAGGCCACATAGGTACAGGGCACACCATGGGTCTGGATGACTTGAGAGGCAATCCAACATTTTAAAGGGTCTGCTAGTAAACTACCAAAGAAAGGAAGATATTATCTATAAGATACAGCTCAGGAAAAAAAAATCTGCTCACTTTCTCAATGAAAGACATGCTAACTTCCAGTGCTATTTCTATAAAAATATTATTTAAGAAATAATCTGGAAAAAAGCTAATACTTGATGTTGATGGGACTAAAACATGACACTCCAAGTTTCTCAGAATTGCCCTCTTTACATACCCTACTCTGATGTGAAGAGCCAAGACAGTAAAGGATAGACCCAGAGGCAAAGAAGTAGCTCTTATTCTTACCCTGTAGCCCTTCCCTTAAAGAAGCCATTGCCACTCTCTAGACCTGCACCCTTTTCCTAATCAAGAAATGATCTGGACCCTGTTCTCTAGAAGATTATAGAAAGGGGAGTATTTATCTATTCTTTCAGAGTAAAAGTAGGGATGAGTCATTCCTATGCCACATGGAGAACCCAGGTCTCTTTTCATGCCTCAGCATAGGATATAAATTATTGTTCTGCCTCAGTTACTTCTGAATTTACCACATGTAAATTCTCTCTATGTATACTTTTATTAAATCTGGACTTTTATTAATAATGCCTAAAGTCAATTTGTTCATGAGTCCAGTCTGTGAGAAAAGAGAAATGGAGTAAGCAACTTTTTCTTCAAGCCCCACAATGTACAGAAAAATAATGGAGAAAACACTGCCTCCCAACCACTCTTAAACTGAGTAGTTTCACTTGTATAATGTGAATTGTCAAGTAAGTGGCATCTGTTGCTGATCTCTAGAAGTACAAACTCTTTTGTCTACATCATCTTGGCAATTAGAGTTGCTATGGAACTCAAAACACAAGCACTGGATGAAACAACTCTTTACTCAAATAAGAAGAAACTGAGTAAGAGCGACTTCAATTGGTGGTGTCTATCTCACATAGCTCATAGGTCCCACTGTCTTCACAGGACAGTCTGCATGCACCATTCCTATGTTGTTGCAGAACCAAGGGCCCATCCCCTCTCTTCCAGGAACAGATATAGCAGTGGGTTTCGCCAGGTGTCATACGATGCATATTCTTAAACAAAACAAAGGAACATACTTGAGTCCAATATAGCAAAAGGTGACAAGTGCAACACAAAATGTAAGGACTCTATCTCTTGGTAAGGAAGTGTTCCAGGTCCAAGGTCCATTACTTGTGGCCAAGTGGGGGCAGTCAAAAACTGCATGGCAAGACTGCCTTTCCCAACCTGGATAATATACATTACATAGTGTAATTATAAAAATTAAATAGGAAAGTGTCTGAAAAGTATCCAGAATAATGCTAGCATCTAGTAAATGCATATAAATATAGACACTAAAATCCACTTGGTTATAATTATATAAAGTATCTCTCAGAATAGGTCTATATTTTAAAACACATATTAAACTATGTTAAATATTATTTTACTTTCCACAACTAAAGACCAATTTCTCTTTTTATATTAGAAATGCATTAAGTAACTTTTAGTTTTTAATTAATTTATATTTGGATCTGTTACTAAAGAACTTTGTAATTTAACTCTTACATCTTCAATGGAAAAAGAAATTCTCACAATATCTCTATCGCCAAAATAAATAGATGTGGTCTACATTTATTATTAAATAATCATAAAATTATCCTTTAAAGGCAGACAGTCACATTTAAAGGAGCTCCTTTTTTCAATTGTGTACAAAATCAATAAATAAGGTGAGAAAAATCAACTAAATTATGAGTCAAATTTTCTGTAGTTGATAAAGTCCCCAGGGAATGTTAAAAAAACAAATGGTATACACACAAAATTAGACCTATCAAATCTGAAACAGAGCACTGGAAAAATGTGATTGGTTTAGAATAGAAGCCCCTTTCCCCAGAAGCTTTTTCATTTTCAGTTTGACATGATCTGGGATTATAAATGTTAAAGCACTAATGTCTGACTTATCTTGAAAATGCTGAAGATTAAACAGAGCAGCATAGTAAAAAAAGTCATGAAAAGTAAATAATTAAATATTCACAGTTAAAATTTGGTGTCAGTGATTGCAATTTTAAAAGTAAACAAACTCCCCATTATTAAATCTCTGAAACACAATTTCAGCTGTTAAAACACATTTCCCCCACTCCCCCCAAAAACATACTGTTTAATTAGGTCTTCTAGTGAATGATTGTGTATTTGCATTTATAGAGGCATTAGCCCATCAGGGTAGACTAACTTAATACTGTGCTAAAACTGCTAAAAGGCAATAAGGAACAGTCATTTTAAAAATTAATTTAAAATAATTTCTGAATGTGCCATGGGGAAACAAAAGTCATTAAGCAGTATTATTAATATTAACAGCAGCTGTTACACAATCATGCATCAAGTCCCCATGTTTAAACTTGCTTTATAATAGAGTGCCTTAAAATACTCTATTAGTCTGTAGTTTGTCATACACCAATAGGCTGAAAATAACTTTAATTTCAATTTCCTATCAGTTAATCAGAATGTTCATAAAAGGAGTAAGACAATAATCATAGGGAAGAAAATTTATAGATAGAAGCTTGACATTTGGGTATATTGTTCTCTAGTTGTATCCACAAGTTCCAGAAAAGGTGATTGAGTTACTAAAAGAGCTTAAGTGCTTTTAAAATACAGATCGGGTTTGGGTAAAACAATAAAGAGAATTACCTTCAAGAGAGCAACAATTAGAATGACAGCTAGCTTCTCAACAAAAAACAATCTGATCAGAATACAGTGGAAACTACTCTGAATGTGCTAAAGAGCATAACTGACAAACTAAAATACACTATGCAGAGAAAATAAGTCAAGACGACAATGAAACAAACATATATTTCATTTAAAGAAAAGTGAAATAATTTGTCACTACAAATTTTAACTCAAGGAAATACTGAAGGGTATTTTACATGCAGAAGAGAAAATTTAAAAAACTAACCAAAATAATAGACAATGAAAAGAAAAAAAAAAGGACAAATGTTTTATAACATTATATATTTATACATGTATATATTTATTTATAGATTGAGTCTATAAAACAAAAATATTGTCATGTGAGATATCTATATATATACACATATATGTGAGATATAGATATATATGTGGAGAGAGAGAGAAACAGTGACAGAGAGGGATAATTAAAAATTTTAAATATCAGTGACATGAGTGTAGAAAAATAAATGGGGTGAAGGGTTCAAAATCCTGTTTTTCCTAATAAGAAGGTAAGAATAATAATATTAGAGTTTAGTTAAGAGTACATATTACAGCATATGTAATAATCATTAAAAGAATAACTGAGTGGAAAATTCTAAGCACATGGTTTGAAAGTTGGAATAATAAAAATTCACAAGGAGATAACAAAAGATTAAAATATAAAACGGGTCAAAAAATAGAAGACAAATTAAAAGTATAAATTTAAAGCAACATTAAATTGAATATAAATGAAATACATGCTTTACTTCAATCACAAGGATTTAAGGGGCAGAAAAACTTGGATGTAAAACAACAAAGATAATCTCTGAGAATGATATCTAAAAAAATTTGGTATAATGTCAAATAAACTAGATAAAAATGCAAGTTTTACTGGAGGTAAAAAAAAAGGCATTTTGTAAGACTAAAGAGGCCAATCTATCAGAAATATATAATCAATTAAAATTTGGTGTCTCTATAAATAAAGTCTCAAATTATATAAAACAAAAATATATTCAACCTGCAAAGAGAAATAGACAAATTCACAACATGGAAGAGTTTAATATGCCTGTCTCAGTAAGCATTAGAATAAGTAGATCAAAAATATATGAAGTCTTAGATATCTGATTGGCATCTATAACAAATTTAATTTTACTCATGTATATAGAATATTTCACCTAACTGCAAAATACGTCATTTTTAATGGCATATAAGGCATTTATAATATTGACCATATTTGAGGTCATAGGGCAAATGTTAACAAATTTCAGTGGATTTAAGTTTTGCAGAGCATATACTCTGACTGTCGAATTGGCCAAGAAATCAGTAACAAAAGTGATACCTCAAAAAAAGCACCAACCATTTGAAAAGTAATCAACATATTAGATCATAGATAAAAGAAGCAAGTATAATTAAAAGCAAAAATATTTCAAATCAATGACAAAAATGATATATATCAAAGCTTTGTGAAATGTAGCTAAATTAATACCTATAGAAAATTTATAGAATAAAATATATTTATAGAAAGGATAAAATTCAGTGTTAAGAGTAATCTACAAAAGTTAGAATTAATAGCATATCTAAAAATTAAATTACAATGAAGATTACATTAAATGTTGAAATAAAAAGAATAGACGTAAACATATGATAGAAACATTAAGACCTAATGTAGGTTCTTTTAAATGACTAAAATTAATCGATGTCATTTAAATGTAACTAAGAGCACAGAACAAAAAGCACAAATGAATAGCAGGATAAAACAAAAAGGTTAAAAAGTTAACAATATTATGAATAACTTCAGGTTGACATATTTCAAAAATTAGATGAAATGGAAAGTAACTAGAAAAAAAGTTTAACCAAGTGGAAACAAGAAGAAATAGAAATCACTAAAAGCTCTATAACAACAATTACAGATATTGAATATAGAAATAGAATTCTTCCCACAAATAAAATACTACATCGCCTCAACAGTGAGGTTTTCTGAATATTTAAAGCAGTGATGTCAATCTTGCACAAATTTTTCCAGAAAAGAGAAAATGGGGGTACCTGCCAACTGATTTTATGAAGCCAACAGAATTCTAATTATGAAACCCTGGTAAGGAGATTGTAAAATTAGAAAATCTATAGAAATAAAAATTATTAATTTTGTGAAGACCATCTATGAATAAATATCATTCAAAGATAATTTAAAGACTCTTGCAATGATAACTAGACACACTTCAACATGGAACTATAAATGATAACCAGGTATTTATCAGTGCTTACAGTATGTCAAGCATCTTTGCCGTGCGTTACTCAATTCCTACACCAAACCTACAGGGTAAGCACTATTTTAACTCCTCGGACTTCCTTCTTCTCCTACTGTCTCTTACCCGCTAGCCAAGTCAGTACTGAGAGATGGATTTTTGGATGCATAACACATAGCTCTTTCTCAAAATCATACAATCTACCTAAAATAGGAGGAAAGGTAATTTACAAGTGTGGCACGAAACTGAGATTTGCAAACAACACAAGACAAGGATGGCAGTTTGTCAGAAAAAGGAACAAAAGAAGTAAGGGGAATATATAATCCCTGAAATTTCAGCTCTAAGGATGATGTTCTGGTCTCTAGTCCCTATAAATTATGAAACCTTGACAGTGCTACAAGTTTGCCCCAGTTACAACGAGAAGGGCAAGGCATAATCAGTCTGGAGGTAGCAGTAGAAGATAATGCTGAATTGTTCTTTCTTCTGAGAAGTGTCATGACTCTGCTGTTCTGTTACCACTCTGCAGAGAGGTCTTTGTCTTGAGTCTTGACATGTAAATGTAATTGCACATTAAATAAATGTGACACACAAATGGGTTAGGATACAGCTTATACTACTTAGGAAAATAAAGATGTTTATGAAGTTTTTGCGAAGTGGTTTAGGAGATCCCCAGAGAATGGCACTGTGGCAAATACAAATCATTAATGTTGTTACTGTGGATTTATATAGTGCCTTAGCTCCAAACGGCTGGAAGCCCTTTCACAGTATTACTACTTGCTAAATGTCTATCGTATGTTTCTGCTGAAGAGTCTTTTTCCCAAAGTCTTGAGCCTGAAGTTAAATTATATGGCCTTAGATACTCTCAAAATGACACCCCTTACAAATCATTTACTTGCATAGCATTTCTATGAGATTGTCTCATCCAAGATCACTGTGAGTCTTACTCTTAATCCAAAACATTTTTCATATGTTTTTATTTGTATATTTCTTTTTTTTTGTTTTTGCTTTGCTTTGTTCTGTAATGTATTGTCTGTTCTTTGAAAAAAATTGAATATGATGGGTATAATATTAACGTTACACAATTTAAGTTACTATCAACGTGAAACAAAGTATGCCAATTTTGTTTAAATTTAACTTTAAATATGAAACAGTATAACAAGAAAAGCAATTAAAATAGAAGACTAAGAAAATATTTATTTCCTACAAGCAACAAACTGCCTGTGATATAAATTGAAAGTTTGAAAGCAGCTTCTTTATCAATATAACTTTTTCTGCTAATATAGATTATCCAGTCTTTCTAGTAGAGGCAATTTTTTTCAAAAGTGTTTTCAAATTAATTTTTAAATGACATACAACTAAATGTATTTGAAATATTTAACAACAAATATGTAACAAAGTTTACATAAAAATTTGAATATAGCCTAGAAAATTATTTCTCTAAAAGTATTATATCTCCTTGAATATCAAAGAAGAGTTATTAAGAGAAATAAATAGTAAATACAGGGACAGAAAGAAACTAGGTGCATCAGAGAGTTTTCGCTCCAATATTGCTGAATAACAATACCAACTAGATAGTGACTTAAAATAGGAAGCATTTCTTTCTCACTTACAGCACTATAAGTAACCTCTAGATTAGTTGGACCTAACTGAGATGTTCTAAACTTGGCTCCAGGCCCTGGCTTGTGTTCAGTTACACCATATGTCTTCTCATTCTCCTTAGACCATACCTACTCCAGTACCATCTTTTTGTGGCAGATGCCAGAAATGGGAGAGGGCAAACCGAAGCATGACACACAGTAAAACCTCTATTTCTGTTTCACTACTAAGAGTCTATTGGCCACATAAAGAAGCCCAGAGTCAGTGGTTCGAGAAAAATGTACTTAACTGACTAATGAGACTTTTGTGGAACTGCAAAGTGGCACGCAAAGAGAACGCATGAATAATTCTTGCATGCAGAGGGAATGAAGAATCAGGAATGTTAATCCAAAATACTACTTTAGAAAATCATCATTGTCATATTCTTGGAGGATAATTTCTGCTTGCTTAATCATGACTTCTTAGAAATGAAAACATTTTCAGAGTCATGTACTATAATTTGTGACAGATGTTATTTTTAATGGGAGCCTAGGAAGCTAAATGCTGAGGTGAATTTTCATAGCTCAAAAATAGAAAAATGATCCAAAGAAAAATATATTTGGGGTTAAAAGTGGAAGTGGTAAGCAAGCAACTGATCCTAGATATCTAGAACATGTTTTCTGTCAGTTGCTCTCCTGAAATGTATCGTAATCTCTAAATTTGTGTCTCTCAATCTAACACAAAGTTTTTCCATAAAAAATAGAGCAAAATATAGCTGAAAATGTAAGTGTCCTATGTATGGGCTTAATTAGTTCATAAATACTGCATTAAAGGTTTTGAAAAAGAATTTTAAATTATTTCACCAAAATAAAATCTAGATAGTTTTTTTGTTGTTGTTTTTAAGGAACAGTGTGGACAGGAATGATGGAAAGTAGGCAGGCAGACAGGTGGAGAGAGGAGGAATAAACACATTATTTTTATTTAGTTGTACATCTTGGTTGCTCTCCTCGTCCCAGGATGAGAACCGGATCCTTGAAAGGTATGTGGACTGTTCCTTGGCCAGAGGCACTTGACCAAATCAGTACTCCCCCAGGCTGTACCCAGACAGCTTTTTATTACATCACTTACCATAGCAATAACACTGAACATATTTTAATCTATATGACTAAAGCAGTAAGACGGTAGAAGATGATCTCTGGTATATCACAAATGCTCATCAAGGCATTTCTATCCAACATACACTGATTCCAAGAGCAAAGAATATGTGTTCTGCTCCACAATGCTTGTTTTCTGAGTTTTTTAACTTAACAAGAAATACTTAAGCAGTAACATGATCAGCTACTACCATTCTGTTATATTATATAACTGAGATATCACATATGCAACAGTTTTAAATATATATGAGCTCAAATAATTAAGTAACCTTTATATGAATCGCCAAACCCTTTCACTAACGAATAGAAATCAGGTCTTTTTGCTTGATATACCTCCTCAGTATTCTAGAGAATTTTCAGTTGTATTTGTATATACGTATGGAGTGGCATTGATGTATTTTGAGGACATCAGTGATGTTCAAGTGAACAGAATGGCGGCATAGATCTGAAGGATAAAAGCTGCAGTGATTGGTCATGACTATCATAAGATACTGATGTGTTGCACTACCATGCCTCCCAGTACTCTGAGTTCTGGAGAAATTTCACACAGGATGGATATTATCACACCTTTTATCTGAGAGATACCCAAAAACGGAGTTCACAAAGATGGTTTCTGTATGGTGACAGGCTTGTGCCTGATTTGTTACATATCCCAAAACATACATGCATTCAGAATGGTTGAATTGAGTTGGGTAAAAAAGTAGCCTCCCCTATACTAGTGACCAATGACTCCCTCCAATTGAGTGGCCCAGTTTGTCTATCAAGGTCATATTCTTTTAAGAGATTCTTATCCAGATCATTTTGTTTTCTTCCTACTTTTGACAGAAGATGAAGACTACTCCATTCAATTTTATATATTTGCATACACCCAAACTACATCGGGTCAGAGTAAAACTAAAATAAGCAGAAATGTGTAAAGAGATAACCCCCAATTCCACCAATCAGTAGGATTCAAATTCCTATTTAAGTGGGTATGGTTGAAGAAACAGTTTGATTCAAATGTTCACAAAGCCAGAGATGACCCAAATAATTCCTTGTTACAATTAAACACAAGTGTGCAAGTAATTGCTTATTGAAATTCATGAGCCCATGTTTGCATATGAAAAAATACTTTGTATTGATCATTATAGCTTCACCCTGGACGTTACCTGTATTTCCTTTCTTCCAGTGTGACCCAAGAATAACACATACTTTTCATATTTCACATACATTCAGAATAATCATAAGAATATTTTGACTTGCAATAAAGTGAATCTCACATCAGATAAATTTTTGCAACATTTGATATACTAAGTGAGTTTCACTTGGTGCAAAAAATGTTGAGTTTATTAAACCCATGAATTCAAATCAGCGTACATTCAACTGAGTTCATGTTTATAAAAATCTGTTTTGCATAAAACTAAACCATTTGAATTAATTTATATTTTATTCAAGGAAATAATCATAGATTTTATTTTAATGACCTTTATTTTCTCTGTGGAATAAAGTTTCTACTTTATATGTAATGTATTATCCAATATGTTTTCAATACATTCAATATTTTAGTAAGAATCTATTCTGGGCCAGGTAAAGGACAAGTGGGTATAAGAGAAAATACAGGCAGTAAAAATAGCATGTTAATATAATCAGAATATGTAAGAATAAAGATTTTAAGTTGCTTAACAAAGTATAGTTTAGACTGAGATAGAAATAGTGCCAATAGTCATTTGCAATGGCTAGAATATAGTGGAATTTCTATGGAGTTTGAACTTTGTTCTGAATGTAATAGAAAATCATTAACGTGGTATTAGTAGATAAATGCCATGACTAAATCTGTAGTTTTAGAAGATTATTGAAGTATAGAGGCAAATTGGAGGCAATGAAGTTAAAGAAAGAACAGCCAAAAGTTTACATAATCTAAACAAGTGATGTGATGCAGGACTAAAATTGGTGGCCCTGGGAAGGCAGGAAATAAAAAAACAAACTGGAGCCGTATTTATAAGAGGAAAGCTATAAAATTTGGTGATTACTGGATTTATGGGATAAGGGGCAGAGAGAAATCAGCACTAAGGTTTGGGGTTCAATCATGAAATGTATGGTATGTGATTCATTGACATAGGTATCACAAAGGGTAAGGAGATTGATGACGAAAGTGAAACATACGTGAGTTTAATTTGGCTAAGAATTTCCAAACAGAAATATCCAATTGATAGAGGAAGTGTATGCTATAATAAGAGAGCTAGGCTAGAAATATACACATGAGAATCATTAACATATCTGTAATATTGGAGGCCCCAAGGGTAGGCAAGATAAACCAGAAAGAGTATTCAAGATAAGCGATTAGAGAATCCTAGGATAGAATCCCAGAAGTAGTCAATAATTAAAAAAAAAAGAAAGAAAGAAAGAAAGTGGCACACCCTAGTCCAGTAGCAGCTAGGTCAATAGCCTCTGAAGAAGTACAGGTCACATAAACCTGGGCTCAAGTCCCAGGTCCAGGGGGAAACAACCAATGTGAAATAAATAAAAATAAAACAAAATGCTTCCTCATCCACTCTCTTCTTGCCTATCTGACTACTCACCTTCATCCTTGCCTGTACCTCTGCTTTAAAAAAATTAAAAAATAAAATGGAGGAAGAAGCAACGAAGGAAGGAAGGAAAGAAGGAAGGAAGGAAGGAGGGAGGGAGGGAGGACGGGAGGGAAGGAAGAGAAGGAAGGAAGGAAGGAAATTGAGCTATCACTTAATTGATGTATATTTTGTTTAAATATGCTTATTTCTATTATTATAAATCTCATTACTTAAACTCCAGTACTAGATTATACATCTTTGACTGCCTTATTTTCAAAGTGATGTTTCACCTGGTGTCTTCTCTATGAAGTGAACATATTTTCTAATTACTTAAGAAGTTACTTGAGAAGAAACCCAGTCCTAGTACATTCATCATTATAATAAGTTTTAAATTTGCTGTTTCTACAATAGAACTTCATTTATTAATTCGTATACTAAACAAATTTATTTACTATATCCTTCTTAAGTGCTACTCTGTACCATGCACTGTGTATTTGGTGGGTAAATTAGAAGAAATAGTGTTTTCCCTTTAAGAAGTTTGGAGTCATGGGTTGATGGATAACATGGGAGGAATAACTTCAAGTAGGAAGAATGTTAACAGGTTCTATTGAAGTGTATAGCAGGATTATCTAGCCTACTCTGAGGATTTATGGAAGAGCAGATGGACGGAAGACATAAGCTAATGTTTGTTTGAAAATTTTGAAAACTTTACTATAAAATACCTTATCTTCACATGAATCTATATTAGCATGAATCATACTAATACATTCCTTAGGAAAAAAGTTAAATGAGAGACACCCATTATAGTTATCTGAAATTACCAGAAAGAAGATAATGTAGTTTATGTACTATTAAAGACTAAAATAAAAAATGGAATGCTATAGATACATTTTGTGGTTAATTGCATTTTCTGGTTATTGAATGCTGAGTTTTGCTGCAATGTTACATTTGAATTGAAAAGTTATTTTAGCACATTCATGTATTTTAAGCAACATCAAAATTATAATCTGAGAGATCCCTTATTGTTCTTGTTATAAATATGGTAACATTTGGGAGGCAGACATTATAATCAATCTTTCCCAATAACTGGAAAAAAGTTCATTCAAATACTTAGGAATATGCACTTTAAATTTCTTTTTAGACTCACTAATGGTTGACTTTTTGGTGGGAGAGGGAATAGGATCACCACCTACTCTAGTACTATTTCAATATTAGTGGTGATTTAACATAGGGAATAGTTTACAATGGAGACCCAAGCCTGCTTATAAATCACTGAAGAAGACACATACTTCAGCCTGTCATTTCATAGGGAGTTATTATATTAAAACATCTTGGTACAGCAGGTAATTCAAAACAAATTTGTTGCTGATACCTTCACCATGCATTACATTCTCATAAGTTGCTGAGAGAGGTGGAGGTGGAAAGCAACACCAGCTGACTTATCTAACTAAATGATAATTGCTTTGTCTTTAGTTAAGAGCTAGTCAGGTGTTTTTCTTTAATGATACAAGATGTGTGCATTGCTATAGGAGTTTTCCAATAATGAGTACAGGAATGATAGATTCACTGATTAGAAGCATTGGTGGAATTTGCATAGCATTAAATTTTATTTTTCACAGGTCTCTCACAAAGCGTTAATCTCATTAACATTTTTGAAAGCATCATTGATACAGCTTCCTTTGTTCTCTCTCTCCCTTCTTACCTTTCCTTTTCTTTCTTCTTTAGAAAAACCATTGACTCCCTATAGATACATATTGAGTTCATTTATTTGTGATCTTTCCCCAGAATATTTTGAGGTGAGACTCAACAATGCATGTAATGTGATTTCATAAAAAAATAAAATAAAATTAGGATGCCATGGGGAAAAATATATACTTAAGACAAATACAGCTGTATTTTGCCGAGTACTTCCTGTTCTTAAGACAAATACAATTGTATTTTGCCCAGTTTTCTGATTGTACTTATGTGTGTTTAGTACTCTACTCTGATCTATGACTAAAAATGAGCATGTGAGCCTTATTTTGAGTGAAAATTATGTTTAAGGGAAAACTGAAATTTGATCTTAACAACAGAATGGTAATGGTGGTCAGGTTTTCCTTTCTTAATAAAATTTCAAGAATATATAATAAAGTGTTTCAGAGCTTGGGCTCTAGATTGTGAATTCCAATTAATTCTAGGTCCTGTCACTTTCTAACTGATTCATTGGACAAGTCACTTCACCACTCTTGTGTCTAGTGTTCTCATCTATAAAACAGAGGTAATATCATGTATCTTACACATTGTTGTGAGAAGTAAATACGGCAGAAAAAATATTTAGAATTTCCTGGTATATTCTAAATGACTGTTTAAAAAGTTAGATATGATGATTCATAATATATAAGAAATTATCGATTTTCCTTTAATGTACAGGTCATAAGGGAGATAATAACAACATTTCATATCAGTAGTTGTTTATTGGGATGGTATTTTGCAGGTGATATTTGAAAAAAATGTGTGTGTGGTAAGGGGATGAGTTGGAGTTAGTTTATTGATTCAAGAGGGAGGAGGATGAGGTGTTTGCTATTGTCATTTAGAACAGAAAGAAAGAAGAGGTTAAAGGTCATGCAATACCCAGGAAAGCACTACAAGTGATAAATTTTCTTGCCCTAAATGCCAGTAGCTCCCTACATGAAACATGTTACTAAAGGAATCTAGTTCTAAAAATAAGTGAAAATTTTCTGTGGCTGCAAGAGCCATTTAAAAAGAGGAAACATACTGAGACCTTTACGGAGTTTGTGTTTATTTATATATCATATCCCAATTATTATATAATTGAATTTATGAAAAACCTTATTGCAAGCAAATGAATACAACATATATTTTTAGCTAGTGGCTACTTAGTATTCAAAAGGAATTACAAAATAAAGACCAGGTTAATCTTGCAAAGGACATTGGAAGCTCAGCACTCAAACTAATTGATAAATTAACCTTAGTCATAGTGAAAAATATTTTAAAAAATAATTATTATTGGAGATTATTAAAGATAGATCTTAAAGAATAAATGAAAAGAAGGATACTCTAACACATGAAAATAGTTTAAATGCTATGGGAGAAAATAAAAGTATCAGTACCTATTTTATATAATTTATTTCATCTAGTTCCTCAAAGGTGTTTTCTCCCACAGTCTTAGTGAGCCTGGAAAGCAAATTGTTGAAGTTTACAGTAGCTACCACAATATGACTGAAGCATAATTTAGCATGTCACTTGGGTTTAAAAAGAAAATCAAAAGTGTTTCTTAGAAAATAAAATAAACAAATAAAATTTTAAACTATTGGAAACAAAAGATTGCATGAGAAAGTAACATTTTAAATTTTCTTATATATTGGTATGAAGACTGAAAGCATTTTTTCTAAAGAACATTTGTTTTTTTCTGAATTGTTAATGACATTATTTGTGAAGCTCTTCTATTATAGTGACTTACAGAAAAATTTCTTATAAAAATAGAAAAAAATGTATTCTTTCTGTTGCTGAGATTTCCTTTCCCTATTACTAAAACCTGTGGTTGCTGTTCCAAACTTAAAAGATGAGAAACATTTTTTTTTGTCCTAACAACAAAAAGGTTAACGGTGAATTGATATGAGGAAAACATGTGTCATTGAAAGGTGCAAATTTTTCAATACCTGTAAGTGTTTATTCAAAGCAAAAGAGTTTGGTTTTTTTAATATGTTAGGTCAAATCTAGAAAAAAATACATAGCAGCACTGTCCAGGATAGATAAAACAAAAGCCACAAATGTAAGCACCATAGTAATTAAATTTTGGAGTAGTCATATTAACTAAAAAAGACACCCCCAAGATGGAAGACTAACAAGATCTTGATTTCACCTCCTCTCCACAGAAACAACAAAATTGCATCTATATATAAAACTATAGCTTTCTAAAAAGAACATGTGATTTTAAAATAATAGTAATAGAGGCCATAAGAAAGCTCAAGTCAAAAAATACCTACCACAGTAGTGAGTAGAGCTGGATGCAGTTGGATGAGGAAACAAGCACAGGGAGAGGTGAAGAGTTTTTTCCTAAGCAAATACCAAATAGAGATTTGGGATATCAGGGGAAGAGTGGGCCCTGTGGGGGCAGGATCCCCACAAGGAGAGCAATTCAGAAATGGGGAGAGCAGACCCTAAAGGTGGAGAGCAGCCCCAAAGCGGAAAAAGCAGGCCCCAAAGCAAAGCCAAATCCTGGAGAACAGACCTGGAGCAAACCTTGAGCCTGCTTCTACCTGCCCCAGCAGTCCACACAGAGAAAAGAATGTGCCAGTGAACCCCCATCAGACATCCAGTCTGCCAGCACTGTGATCTTGGTCCCCCAGCCTCCAAGAGATATCGAGTCCTTGATGTCTGAGGAAAATAGTTCCAGGACAGTGACAACTGACATGAAGAAAATAGATGTTCTATGTCATGTTCAGCATAATAATCACACAAACACTTTATATCCTGCAGCCTGAGTTGAGGGTTGGGTGGAAATTTTAATGGCAGTAAAAGAACTCAGCATGTGGAATATACAGAATTAAAGCAAAGGAACAGACTAAACAAAACTAACACTTGGACATTAAAAATAGAACTGAAGTTATCAGTGGAGAACAGAGTTGGGTGTAGGGGTCAGTAATGGACAGTGGTGAAGAAATTTTGGTAAGTTGGTGGTGGGCAGAGTGCTTTGTCATATATTTGAAGAATGGTGAAGCATGACATATGGTTTTATATTATTTTGTAAATCAAAGTCACCTCAATAAATATTAAATTTAAGTAAATGAAAAATAACAATTTAAAAATGAAATAAAAGATTAGTGAGATTAATTACAGTCAAATATTTTGTATATTCAAAATATTTCAAAATGCAATCAATATAAAATTCTTGCTATATTTGTATCCTTTTGTTTATAGTGTCTTCAAAATCAGAATATATTTTGTACTTAAAATATATCTCAGATTGAACTAGCCCCATTTCAGGTGATAAATAGTCACACGTGATTAATGGCTACTGAGTTGGATAGCACAGATTCTGAGTATCTACTTCATCCCCTATCAACTACCTAAATATTTTGTATTTTTCTAAAGATCTAAGTACCTTCAGCATACTTTACTTTAGTAAAGTAAGTTCATGAGGAATCAAGTATTTACCAAGCACCTCACAGACACCAATACGTTATTCCTCTCTTTGACCTCAAGGATCTTACCTAACAGTGTAAAACAGATATATAAAATGACCATGAGATGTAGAATATGATGAAAAAAGTCATATTTTTTAAATGATGTGATATGTCTTGAAAAAAAAATTAAAATAGCTCATGAGTCTTTGTTTTGTACCATCTTTTTGTATTCATGTTGCCATATAAAATAATTTTCTCACTGTATGAATTGGTGATAATGGAAACTTAATTTAGTTCCAAAGTAATTTAATATCAAATATATTCCTCATTTTAACATTTATATGAAACTAGGACTATATTTTATACGTAAAGATAAATATATTTTATATGATAAAGACATATTTTAAAATAAAAATCAATATGCGCTATCAGAAGACTACAAAGAACAATAGAATAAAAAAGACAACATCTCATTAAGAATAATTTACTTCTAAAGAAATTATTATGGCATCATTTTCCTTTATTTCTCATTTCTCTTATTAGATGGTATAAAATGGTAATCCATTGCTAACAATATCAGATTCTACAGGAAAATTCCTGACAACTATTTATACTCATAATTTTTTGCTATTAACACATAGGAATTCTATCCTGGCCTCTTTTTGTATATAAGCACTCTCAACAAGAAAAAACTGAATGAATACACACTGGGCTCTCTCTGAGATTTAACACTTATCTGTGGGAAGTATATGTGAATATGCTTTATTCAACAGTTATTCAGTTGAGAACTACAAAAATGAATGGATATGTGTGTCTCTTTAACAAGCAGGGGGACCACTTAGGGACACAAGTTAGAGTTAGAATGTCAAACACTATAACTGGATTGTTTTATTGTATTTGAAGTGCAAAAGTCCAGTTTGACTTGTCCTGCTGTTCTTTACACTGAATAAATGATGTTTGGGGTATGTACTTTTGGAGAAGTACTTACCGAATCTCCCAGATTAACTAAGCAATAGGTATGAATAGATAAAGGAGGTCAGAACCTCTGGCCACTTTTCTATGTGTATGAGTTAGGATTTTCTGAAGTGGGGAGTGGTAGTGATTCAAACTATAGTGTTTTCTAATTAGGAATTGGGTTGAGTTCATAAAATAACTCCTACAAGGAAGGGTTAACCTTGCCATACCTTGAAATTGGAATAGGAAAACTTCATGTTTAGCAAACAAATTAAATGTGGAAATAGTTATATATATTTTAATTTTCTCCAAGTCTGGTAAAATCTGACATATCTAACTAGTCTTCAGGGTTGGTGGTGAGAGAGGAAAGGAATGAGACTAAAAACAGAAATGTGCCTGGTTCACATTTATTTCCTCACCCAAGACGCATGAAGAGACAGTACTTTTTACTGAGAGGACTGGCTGGCAGTGGAAGTGAGGGTAACCAGCGCGGAGGAGTGAGGAATAGGATGTGAAAGAATGTGCAATTGGACAGATTTTCTGGGTGCTGGGCCAGAAATGGAAACAAAACAACCTTCCTCTTATTTTATAAAGCCAGAAGTGGGTACTTTTCTTAGGTAGAGATGATGTAGTATGTAGAAGACAGGCTGGAAGAAGTTACATTTAATTTTTACCATTGTTATCTGTGAGCAGGACAAGGTAGTGGTCAAAAGTTCTTAAGTCAGATCAATATGTCTATATCTCATAACACTAAATAATTGTGTGAACTGAGACAAGTATCCTCTCTTGGTTTTCCATCAATCCAAGGAAAATAATATTAATAAACCCTTTATAGTATTATGAGAAATAAATACATAACATATACAAAATTTTTAGTAAAAGCGCCCATCGCTGAGTCAACTGTTTAATATTACCTAGTATTATAATTAGCCTTTTATTTCAACCCTTATATTTTCATGTTTTATCTGAATTTCATTTCTTCAATAATCAGAAAATAATTTAGTACACCACTTTGAATAAAGCTATTTTATGCTATGTAAAGAAAAATAGCATTAGCCATTAAGGGGATTTTCTGAAATTTTACAGTAAAGGAGTCCTATTTCGAGCTTATTCAAGAACTCTCCAAGCAAGGCCAAAAATTACTTTCAAATTATATTTCTTCAATTGTTTTTTTCAGTAATTGCACTGAGAAATTTTGACACACATAACAGGAAGTCATTTTTAGAAAGGTTATGTGGAAACTTTTAAATAAAAGTTAAGAAAACAAGTAGCCTAGATAAATCTAGGAAACAGAGGACTGCCAAAATGAGTTAAAAAAAGAGACAATCTAGAAGCTTCAGACAGGTTGGAGAATAAAGGAAGCACAATGTGTCGGAAGTTCAGAGGAGAGAATTTCTCAAGAGAACAGATCAGCAGTGCCAAATGCTACAGAGAGAACAAGGAGAACTGACAGGATGGTTAAATTTGGCAGAGTGTCAAGTTGAAAAAATATTTTAGAATAACTAGCAAATTGCATATATTCAAGTTTAGGCTACTTTTCCCAAGTACATTGTAAAAAAGGGAATAGCAGAAAAGTAAATCAAAGTAGGACAGGTAAGGGAAAGGACGTTTTTGGTATACATGAATGTTGATCAGTTCAGAGGCAGAGGGAAATTTGCAAATACATTTTAATTGGCACTAAAATTTTAAGGGCTTCCAATGTTTATAATTCCTGAAGGAATGTAAATCATTAAATTCTACAAAGCTCACTCAATACCCCAAAGTAATGAACCTTGGAAACAATCTAGATAGAAAAAGGAGGAAACATATGTTTGTTACTCCTCTGTTCAATGTGGGCCTATATGAATGGGAATGTGCCTAACAGCTCTCAATTCACATATCAAAGTCATTGGATTCATTTATCTCCATTTACTCTCTCTGACAAGGCTGTACAGGATTCTGATATCTTGTAAGGTGCCTAAAATATGCAAAGTTTCTTAATGGCTTGAGAGAATCCCTCAGGCTACCTCCACACCAGCTTTACTACTGATATATTAAGCTTTGAAGAGAAATATCATCATCCTCTTAAATGCTTAGACCACTTAAATCTCTCTGTTTTAGAAGACAGGAACTAAGAGATGTTTAGTGATTTGCATAAGGACATTCACTTGTGACTAGCCAAACTCCTCCCTGAACCTAAGTTCCCTAATTATTAGCCCAGGGCTTTTTCAAATGAATCAAACTCTTATTTCTTTCTTGAAAATACTAAATTGCTACTATATTTTACTGGAGAATTGAGCCTGCCTTCTATCTGAATAGATTTCTAGTAGGTGTTCTATTTCCACTTACAAGAATGTGTCAATTTAATTTATAGAATTAATTTATTAATATATTGACTTAATTAGATTAATAGAAATATATCTAACAGATTAATAGAATAATTATGAAGGATTTTATATGATAGATCTTTTTTAAACTTAATAAATGATTCTGTCTAAAGAGAAATGAATTACACAAAATGGATGTGTCTTCGGGTGCCCTGGTGGAGCAGTGATTAGGTCAATTTCCTTTGAAGGATGAAGACCACAAACCCCTGGGTTCGGGTTTTGGGTTGATGGAGAAACAACCAGTGTGAACAACTAAATAAAAATAAAATAAAATGCTTCTCTCTCTTCCTGCCTGCCCACACACCTTCATTCTTGCTGGCAGCTTTTCTTAAAAAAAAAAAAGAAAGAAAAAGAAAGGGTGTGACTTTCCTATCCATAACACAGTATATATTGTATAACTTTCACTCTAGAGTGAATGCCAAACCTTGAAAAAGAGGTCATTTTAGTCCTGGTATATTTCTTTCTCTGTATTCATATCAGAGCTTTAACTCAAAGTGCAAAATTAACTACCCAGCCTGGAAATTGGTGCTTTTGAATAAGAGAAGTTGAACTAGACTTTGATGAAATACATTTTAATATTCTTTTCAATTTACAACAGTGTTAAATTCCATAATTTTTACTTTTAAAATAAAGTTTAAGAAAATTTGAATCTCAAGATAGACTATAAAATTAGAGGAAAGCCTTGAACAAAATATGTTAGCATGTTGCATTGTAATTCTATTTTTTGGTCTTTTCTATAAGTCTTCAAAAAGTGTATTTTATGTTTTACCTAAATCCATGTTTTTCTGAACTATCAGCAAAGATTTTTCTGATCTATTTACACCTTGCCCTCCCTTCTGCACTCAGCAATGGAGAGTTCTTTCTGCTTCTGAAAATCTCCACTTTTCTGGCATCATGACAGCTCATCCTTCTGATTGAGGTCTGTATTCTCCAGGGATTCCCAGTTTCCTTCCATGGCTATTCTTTTTCCTGGACCCTGATTGTTTTCCAGTGTTCACTCCTCTCTCAGCTCCATGTTGATCACTATCATCTAAATTCATGCAAATAAATTCAAGGACTCCACTAGTCTAAGATATACACACAAAGACATACACACTTGCTACCTATACCATAATTTGATGTATGGCACAAATTTCACAGATCCTTTCACTACTATAAAGAATTAGCATACCTATATACATTTCCAGTCAAATCGTCAACACTAAAAACTTATAATTTAAACAAGTTCTCCTAAATTTATCACTGTTTTTCCATACTCCTACTTTCACCAAGCTACTTCCAAGAATTGCTAACAGCTCCCATTCAAAGGAGCTTTTTGCCAAGACTTCAGAATATAAAATAAACTCTATTCATGTTACTCTCCTCTCCCTTGTTTAAACAAAAATAAATAAATAAATAAAATGACATAGCACCTGTAAGAAAAAGTCCATATCCTTAATATGACTTGTGAAGATCTAGCTATATAGTCTTTTCCTTCCTTATATTTCCTATCTCATATACATTCACTTTCTCCTCACACTCCATTCTCCAGCTACAGAAAAATTTTCTCTAATCTTTCCCTTCCTTAGACCTTGATATGAACTGTTCCCTTTTTCAAAAAAGAATCACCCTCTTTTCTCCAAAATCCATCATATTATTAATTCATCTTCATAGTTCAAGTTCATATTGAAAGTTACTTTCTTAAGTAGTGCTCCATAACTTTCCAATAGAGGCCACACACTCTATTTTGATGTACTATGTTTTTTGTCACATAGTTTATATATTATGCAATTGCAATTAATTATTTGTATATTATTATTTAAAATTAGTCTTATAGAGTAGTTTCCAGCTATATTCATTCCTACTCTGTTCATCAAACATGCGAAACACACTCCTGCCTCAGGGCCATTGTACTTGCTCATCTTTCTACCTGTCACTGAGATTTCTACTCTCTTTCTCTGTTCCCTGCTCCAATCTCAAATCAACAGAAACTTTCACAGCCTAGTCATCAAATTCATTATATCTGTATTAATCTTCTCATAGTAGTTATTACCATAATATTCATATATACATATATAAAAATCATTTTTACTATCTTTTTTCTACAGTTAGAACAGAAGCTTCATAAGAGTTGAGGGTTTTTTAATCATTGCTGTATTCCTGGTTGTTACATAATATATAATCAATAAATATTGAAGCTGTTGAATATGTATGCAGAATAATCATATTTTCTATTCCACATGTCTATTTTAATTACTTGTGTAAAGTCAATACAACAAAATATTAAATGTGAGTGTTTTCACATTCCATTTCACACTGAATTTCATTTACCAATTCATTAAAAATAATCTAATATTTTTCATGTATTTTATTTCCATAATTATTTTTATAAATAAATGAACTACTTTTGAGAAACATATTCCCTTTTGTAAGCTGGAAATAATCAATAATAACAAAAAATGCAAAATTAAAGAAAAAAGTGTCATGCAAATGAATTGAAAGCATGTTACCTCAGTTGAACTGTTAGCTATAATAAATTACCAGTTACAAAATATCAATGTCTATAGCCCACATGCATCCTTTAAAATATAGCAATAATTCAGAAGAGAAGGATATTTTATGAAGTTATAATATCAGATATGTATGGGTTTACAAGCAAAAATTGTCAATTTATTTTCTACTAAAATGATCAAAATACCTAATTTACTAGGCAACTTAGAGACAATCAGTTGGCTTATAGATCACAACAGATCTTTTTTAAAATAAGAGTTTCCATTAAAAATATAGCTAATGTCGGTGTGCCCTGATGGAGAGCAGCAGTTAGGTCAATAGCCTCCAAGGAATGCAGACCATATACCCCTGGATTCGAGTCTCAGGCCCGGGGAAATAACCAGTATGAACAACTAAGTGAAGTATAAATAATGGGCTTTTTCCTCCTCTCTCTTCCTGCCTGTTTGGGTATTACTGCCTTTATTCCTTCCTGTACCTTTCCTTCAAAAATAAAACCAGCTCAATGTCATATTTCATCATCATCTCTGATTTTTTTGTTTTTTGAAAAAACACTTTATAGACACTAGTATTTATCTATACTTTCATCAGGATATTGATGATATAATATATCTAATCAGCCATTTCAGATAAAATGGCCAGCATTCAATTATTGCAGAGCATATGAGGCATGTATGCATTAAGCTTTTGGTAAACAAATTTTGATGTAAAAATATGATTTTACTGCAAAATTAGCCAAAAGTAGAGGGATGAGGGCAGGTAAGCTTCAAAAGAGAGGACAATCTAGATATTTTTCTGATCACATATTAGTTCCTATGCGATAAACCAATATAATACATATATAATTCCTATAAGTCAGAATTTCTAATTGCACTTATATTCAATTCATGGATACATTTATCTATTAAAAGTTTGAATGACAAGAACATGTCAAGCACTAGAAATCCAAAAATAAATAAAATTATACCACAGAACAAATCTTAAATCTTTATTTTTCAGCTGAGACACATGATTGATGATACTTACATGTAGAATAAATTCCCAGGACTATATACATAAGATAGACTGAGGAATATAGGTAAACTTGGACCACCAGTTAAAATTCTTTCTTTACAACTTAAGAATTCACATAACAATGCAAGTGAAAGTGTTATTAAAGGGATAATCTTGAATCACTAGTTGCAAATACCAGTACCATAATTATTATCAATAGCATCGTTCTTCACATATAACTTAGAAATGATTATGACATATGAGAAACTCTGTTCTAGAATAATCTAAACAAGAGGCAGCAGATAAATTACTTTATAATTTTTATTAACAGGGTCCTTTTAATTAAAAATATTAAAGAAACACTACACTATAACATATAGGTTTAAGGTATACCATCATCCTAAATCAATAAATCAATATCTGTATATAATACATTAAGCACCACACTAATAGTCCAGTTCCATTCTTCACCAAATAACTGACCCTTTTATACAACTTGTCCCTTCTTTTCTTCCCTTCTAGTAACTACTATTTGGTCCTATAGTCTAAAAGTCTGTTTTGGTTGATTTGGTTCATTTGTTTGTTTGACTTCACTGTATACCCACATAAGTGAAATTATACGATATATGTTTTTCTACTTCTGACTTATTTCATTAAACAGAATTCATTCTAAGTCTACCCATCTTGTTCCAAGTGGCAGAACTTCATCTTTTTATAACTGTGCAGTATCCTATTGTATATATGTATGTATATATCTCGTATTTTCTTTATCTACTCATATCAGTGGGCATTTAGGTTGCTTACAGCTCTTGACTAATGTAAATAATGCTACCATAAACATAAAAGTGTATATATCCATTCAATTTAGTGTTTCTTGAGTAAATATCCAAATGTAAAATAACAAAATCATATGAAGTTCCTATATTCAATTTTTGGGGAATCTCCATATTACTTTCTATAATGGTTGAACTTATTTATACTCCTATTAAACATGCATAAGACTTTTTTCTCCACATTTTCAGTCTTTTTGACAGGCATTGCAAACAGTAAGGAAACGATCTTTATGTCTCACTCATTCAAATGTTCATGAGTCCTCTGAGTTTCCAATATCCCACTCACATATCTGTAGCATAAAGTATCAAAATAGCCTTCTGAATCACACAATAGACTGTGATAGATTATACAGTCTTGTTTTTAGTATTCTTTTAACAATAAGGTCCACTAATTATAACTGAAATTTACCTATTAGAAAGCAATTATTTTAAAAAAGATGTATAATTATTATTTATAAATAAATCAAGGTTAATGCAATTCTTGTTTTAATAAAGGGCAGAATGAATTTTAGTAAGATATGCAATAAGCAGTCCAATATGATCCAAGTGGGCTATCATTAAAAGGCAGCAGCCTACATGTAAAAATAGCAGCAGAATCAACATTACTTAATGGTTTCATGAATTTGTGGAGTATCTGTTTGAATGCTTTCATAGCAGTATTTTGCAAAATGGAATACACTATTACTTAAGCAATGATATCATCTGAATAAAACCAAGTTTATAACAGAGTACAACCTGAAGTGCCCTCTTTGCATATGTATAATCCAGTTATCTGTACAAAGAAGGTGACGTGATATACCTTTCTTCCTGAAACATGCAAGAAGTGTGCTAGCATGACTTGTGTCTGCTAAATTGAAGCGCACGTATATCTTTGAATCATCTAACAACAAAAGTAAGACATCAGCAAAGTTTAAGTTCAGAATTTTCAAATTTAGTATAAATAAATCAGAATAGAAATAACGTTTCAACTCTAACCCATTTATATTAGAATTATAGTTATCTGGTATGCTACTGTGGGAATAAATATGTTGCAAATTATTATATACACATATATGGTTCCCATATTAAGAAATAATCAGTCTGCTCTTTCATAAGCTAATTGTTTAAAAATTCTACTTGATTTTTATTCTCAACCACGACAATGTAGTTAATACTAGGTTTTTCCATGAAATAAATGATCGTACTAGCAAGTATATATGGGGTAATTTTTTCAAGCATTGAACAATAAGTAGCATAGGATTGTCGTACTTGAAAGAAGGAAAATATACAAAAAGTGATCCACATGATTGTGCTATGAATCTTAATGAGATGAGGAGTTCAAGATAGGAGTTCCAGGTTTGTTGAGTGACTAGATTTCTCACTATATGGTCTCTCTGACAAGACAAGGAGCGAGAATCCTATAAGACTGCATGGGATAATTATCATAGGTACTTGACTGGAGGAAGGCTTGTACAAACACACACACACAAAAGGAGATACCAAAGATTAAGCATTTCTAGAAGACACTGGAATTACAGTCTATTCATAGTTGGGAGACTTCAATGAGCACTTCAGACATTTGATTAAAACTTAATGAATGCTATCCCTTAGGAAAGAACAATGCTTTAGAGTAAGAGCACCCACTAGGACTATGTTCAAGTTAGCAAGAGATTCACCCTAACAAAGAATAAGACCAAGCCAGACAAACCAGAAAAATAAAAGGTGCTAGTGACTAACCTGTTTGCAGAGCAAATTTTAAATAATGATAATGTAATATATACTCTTGCAATATCTCCTCTACAAGCTCCAGCAGAACCTCAAAAATTACAAACATAGAGGTATACCACATTTTATTATTCTTCACTTTACTGTACTTAACAGATATTATAATTTTATAAATTAAAGGTTTGCTGCAACTCTTTGTTGAACAAGTCTATTGGTACTAATTGTCCAAAAGCATTTGATCATTTTGTTTCTGTGTCACTTTTTGGTAATTTTCACAATGTTTCAAACTTTTTCCATTTGACTGTATCTGTTATGGTGCTTCGTGATGAGTGATATTTGATGCTTCTAATGTAATCCTCCACCAGCAAAAAAGATTACGACCACCCAAAGGCTAAGATGATGATAAGCATTTTTTAGAAATCAACTATTTTTTAAATATTAGATTGGTTTTTAGGCATATTGCTATTAACAGACAATAGTACAGTATCAACACAACTTTTATATGTACTGAAACAAAAACCGTGTGACTCATTCTATGGTATATTTGCTATATTGCATTGCTCTGGAACAAAACCCACAACATCTCTGAGGTATTTCCATACTAGAAAACAGAAAAAGATTGTGATCCAAATGGAGAGAAAATGTTGTAAATTAAAAATGATCATAAGACAATTTACAAATTGGGGTTGGCAGAAAAAATGCACTTATTTAAATATATTCAGGGCTTAAGAAAAAAATGTCATAGTAAACAAACATGTAAATTGTAAAAAAAAATTCTAGAATTTTCCTATACGAATTCTGATACCTTTCTCCCTTTTCCTTTTAATGTACAGTGGCAAACAGCCTTTTACTTTCTTTGAATAAAACCATACTTTATTCTGATAGGGGGTGAATTTTACAGGTGTGCGCACTTGCCAATACAATGAATTCTATAATTAGAATTTGTGAATTTCTCTATATATATCTTAAGAAAAATATGAATAGAGTGAATTATAGGTAATGGTTTGTGGTTTAGCAACTCTGAAAGTACTTGCTAAGTAGTCTAGGCATGAAAACATAAGTAAACACATAGAGAAAAATATGTCATTTGTCATTTCATAAGGAGTTAGATATATAAAAATTAGACTAAAATTTACCCCATAAGTTGACATGCTGTAGGAAATGATAATATGCATGTATACATGTATGTTTCTATCTATCATCAATGGAAAGAGAAAAATGAAATGTGTTTATACTTGCACATACCTACACCCACAGACATAATAAAGCCTTGTTCATGGAATGGTTCTAAAAGCAATGCCATCTGTACAAACTAAAAGCAATGCCATCTGTAAAAACAAATCTGTATAATTCAGAGATCTTGATTTTTATCTTCAGTAAGGCCCAGAGCAGTGACACACCAGAGTAGTTATCACTAATATTCAAATCTGTGTCCAAACCTTGGTTTCCAAATACCATTATCTACTAGATGGAAGTAATCCCTTTTTTGATAAGCAAGCAAAATCCTGATTTCAAAGTTAGCATAGGGAAAGCAGATAAGCCTGGAATATATCTTGAATCTGAAAGTGGTAGAAGTCTATGGACATACTAAGTAACTTGAAGGGATTTACATTGCCCAAATCTGATACAATTGGAGCCTGAGAATGAATAATTATACCAAAGAATCGCTATGATATAATACAAAATTCAATGATACTATGGGTATGTATGTATGTGTGTGTATACATACAGACACACAAAATACAAAAATTGAACTTTATTAGAATAGAATGACAATAAATATTAAAGAAATTATGGAGTTAGAAAAAACATTAATGGATACTATAAATAATGGATAAAACTCTGATGTGTAAAAGTATATTTATATGTTAAAATATCTACTCATAACTTAAAAAGACTTTATACATGATCAAATTTAAATCAAAACTAATATTAGAACAAACTGACACCATGTGTTTCCTGATAGGATACATAGAGAATGGCAGAAATCTCTTGTGTAAAAATCTTGCCAAAAATTCATAAAGTGAATCTAATCAAACAGAAACCAGACAACCCAGAGAGAGGGGAATTCTGATAAATATTCTTCAAAATGTTTAAGTCAAGAAATAAATGTTAAGTACAAATTCATTTAAAGATATTTAATAGGAACAAAATATAATTCAATGTTGGATCCTAGATAGAGGGATTAAAAACTTAACAAAATTTTAATATGTAATATAAATTAGGCAATAATATATCAATATGAAAGTTCCCATTTGAAATGTATACTGTGGCTATGCAATAAAATATTGTTTTTCATAGGAAATATATAAAGAAGTATCTAATGGTAAAGGTGCACTATATTTCCAATTTACTTGCAAAAAGTCTATGAAATATATATAACTGTATGGAGCTATGTGTGTGTATGTGTATATGTAGATGCATGATGTGTATACATAGAGAGAAATGATCAAGCTTAAAGAAGTGGAACAAAATATAAAAATATTGAATCTGAGTAAAAGTATTTAGAATTTCATTGTAGATTTTTTGTGATGTTTAAAATTACATAAAAAATTACAGTAAAGAATTTTATTTTGTGAAAGAGATGAGCCATGAAGAATTTTATGTGATGTAAAAAATACTTAGTAATCAAAAATAGATAGCTAAAAGAATTTCTAAAAATTGACAAAATGTACTGTAGCTAATCACTTGATGAAAAATGCTCAGGAAAATAGATTAATACAAAGAAAATACAAGGTCCACAAGAATAAATTTAAGTTATAGTTTACATGATAGAGAATTAAATAAACATACAGGTAACAATCTATACTATTTAGACTTTGCCTAATTAAATATTTTAAAAGTAAAATTTCTGAACAAGAAAAGAAAACTAAAACATTTCTTTAACTAAATCTTGCTAGCAGCAGTTTAGGATTTAAGATTCCTGTTACTTTTATTCACAACCATTATGAAGATGGACATTGATCAATAAGACAATTATTTATCTCAGACAGGAATTAACTTTTATCTAAATAGGCAGTATATGGGGCCATCTCTAAGCAATGTACAATTTAGAGTGGACAATAAAATTATATTTTGCCTCCATTATACACAGAAGCCCAATTTTATTAGGCTTTCAATTGCCTTTACACATCATTACCCTGCTGGCTAGGCTACTAGCCCATGAATTTCAAAGCAATGCATGGGATTTCACCACATAACTCCTACTGAAAAAAAAATCTTGCTTTGTGCAATGAAGCTATCAGGTTCACAGACTTTGGAAATGGAAATGTCTCATTAGGTCATCCTACCCATTATTCTGAAAGATTATTACTCATTATATGGACTCTGTTCCCAAATGGTTTATCCAGTGAGACTTTTAACAACTCTACCATTACAACTTTCTTTGCTGACTCCTGAAGACCATTTTATAATGCCCCACAGATTCCTTTACAGCCTGCAGATATATTTTCCGAAGAACTTAAAGGATAAAGTACCAAGATTTTCTTGTGTCTTCACTATATTGAATCTCTGCACTGATTTTTTAATTGTATTTTCTTCTTTCTACAAAGTCTCACAAAGTTTTGCTTCAAATGTAAACCACAAACAAAAAGAGTTTTTGGGGTAATATTTGTGGTTCATTTGGTCAAGGAATATCCACCATGGAGAAAATATGGCTGAATTCTTCAGCCATTAAGAAGAGTTTCATTAATAATTATTCAAAACATTAACACAATAATATTCCCTATAGTAAATTTCACAGTGAACCCATTTTAATATAATGTGTGATGTGCTCAGATATGTAAGTCACAAAAAGGTATGTTTCTCAAAACTGTAATTTATATCAAAAGTTTTCAAATTTTTATTTCTTTCAGTTATATTTTAACATTATGAACTGACACTCTGCCAACAACTGTCTTGCAGTCTTCTTATTTAGAGCTTGCCTCTAGAGATTGATTTCATGAATTTCTGACGTCTAAGATTATGATCACCACCAAAGCATTCTAAGACAGCTATGAAGGACAGAATATTTTATGGCTAAAACATAGTATTTGGAATCCGAATTTCTGTATCATTTCACTATTGAAGCAATATAAACAGAACATTATGATTGATTCTAGAAAATGTTAGTTCTTGGTATGCTTTGGGGGCCTAGTGGGACATAGTCCAAATATATACCAAAGACCCAGTTTCAAGAGACAAGAGACTACACAAGATGAACAACTACCTGTCTGCCTACTCACCTTCATTCCTGCCTATACCTTTCATATATATATAGAGAGAGAGAGAGAGAGATTTCTTTATAAAGATATACACACATATACATATATAAGTTCTTTTAGTATAAACTTAAAATGAATCGATTTAGCTGTCCTTTTTAGTTGCCACAAAATATTAATTTTGATGTTTTAAATAATATATTGATAAATTATTCCATTAATTTCTATTTATTGAAAATAGTTTATTTAATCCATAAAAGATAAAAGAGTACAAAATATATATTCTGACCACAATGCAAATCAGATAATACTTAAGAGAAGGTGTGATATCTCATTGTGGTTTTGATTTGCATTTTCCTGATGATTGTGATGTAGAACATCTTTTCACGTATGTATTGATCCTTTGAATTTGTCTTCTAAAAGTTCCATAATTCTACCACCCAAGAGAATATTAACTCATACGTTTCTCTCTGGTATTCTCAGTTGTATACATTCATAAAATTATGCTATATAGTCATCAGTTCAACTTCCTATTTGTTAAACATAGTATTTTTACATAGATTTTCCATTTTGAAGTAAATTTAGCAATTGTTAAATATTACATTATACGGGTACATCTAAATTTATTTTAAAATTCTCATTTTATTAGATATCCTGATAGCCTCCAATATTTAATAACTAAATATTTTTCTATATTTTCTAAATTTCTATATTTTCTAATGTTCTATGTTTCTAAATTCCGATTTTATATATACTTTGCTTTTTTACATGACTACATTTCCTAATTTTTCCAACTGAAAAATCTTCCTCTCATCTTGGAATATTCAATTCATTGTTTGTTTTGAGCATAAATATACTCTATGTAAATTATTTCTTGCTGCCTTCCCATATAAATTTGTTCATGACTGCCATGACATTTATCATTTTGTGTTATGATTTTATCTCTCTGAATGTCATCTTCTAGAAACCACAGATTTATAGCTGTAATTCTGACATATTCATTGATCTGTTCCCAATAACTAGTATAGAATCTAACACCCAATGGACCATCAAATACATTTGTACAATTATTAAATGAACAAATATTGTTCATTGAATAGTGTAATGTTTGAATAGAAAGTTCAGGACCATGCTGACTAAGCTATGTGGGCCTGAAAAGATTCTTGGAATTTATTTGTAAATAATTAGGAGTCATTGACAAGCTAAGCAGATTAGTGCCTTGATTTCCATTAGGTTAACTTTACCATTATTTTTGTTTCCCTACTTATCCACTTCTCATAAAGATTATTTTCATCTTGTTGACATATTCAAAGGGTATGAAATACAATATACATATACATTTTTATATAGTGTGTATTGTATGTTGTATACATATGCAGCAATAAAAAACTAGGTAAGTCCAATTTTCATCATAGAGGCAACTTATAGCAATGGAAGGATTGAGTAATTCAGCATGGTTTTATGATAATAATAATAGCAATGGCACAAGAATTATTTACTGAATGCCTTCTCTAAAGAGATGATAAAATATCAGATTGTAATAAAATATTCATATAAACAACCTATTGAATATGATATCAATCTCGATTGTAGAAATAAAACAGATTTAGAAAGAATAGGTTACACAGGACTTCTCAATTAAAAACTAATGGAACTAGAATTCAAACTAGAACCATATATCTGTTTCTACAGTCAATTTTTCATTTTCTTAGAGCATAAACACAACACCAATCTGTGTTTTACATATCTCTTACTACACTAGCATGTTTCTCTTAGAAGCAGAATAGTGACAAATCATTCATAAACAATTCCAAGATTCTTTATATAAATAATTTCTGAGAACATAATATAAGTTTAACAGGATTCAGGTAAAGCATATTTATTAAAAGAGATAAAACAGTTTAAGTGTCAGAGCATCTAATTATAAATATTAAAATTATTTCAATAAAAAATAATGCATTCCCCAATTAGCATTATAAAGTAGACCAAAGGAGACCCATATAAGAGAGTTCATAATTCCTTTTCCTCTCCTGACGCTACAACCTTCAAAGTGGAAACAACTCTGATCGCCTAAGTGAGAGGGGAATTGTTCCCTTACGTCCTAGTCATAGATATGAAGAAAATCTTAAGTATATTGTGCACTTTTCCCCGTGCAATTTTCCTGAAACCTTTGGAATAATGTCTATAATACTGTCTGAAGATAATTTAATTATGTGGTATGTATATAATAAAGATTATTTATAAAACTGCTTTAGAAAGAAACTATTGCAATTGGGGATTCATAAAAATCTTACTACTTTTATTTGACTACAAATAATGCCAGGGAACTATAGATATAAAATACCTGGTTGCCATGAGAAGTTCTATAATGACGGTGTACTGATTGTATAATATATTTATTATAATTTTCCAAATAGTGTAGTGTCTTTTTGAATAGCACTGCAGAAAATAGGTTTTTATGCCACAGCTCACAATATTAGCTTTCTGTATGCACTACTACATAACAGTATTACTGATGAGTTCTTTATGTACTCCACTTACAAAGCATAATTATTTCAAGAGCTGATAGCCAAGATATCCATCAAGTCACTAATGTTGTACTAGTCCCTTGTGAATACTTAGAATCTACCTCTTTCACTCTTTGTGTACAGTTTTAAGTAAAGTCCTTTCTAAACTGATACCACTAAAACTAGCAAATAGCTTCAGCTTGGCAATTCTATACATATTTTATGTGAAAATTTGCCAAACATTCTCTATAGAAATCCTCCTTTTTGAATATGATGAGGGCTTTGGGAAATTCATTTTAAAATCAAATCTGGTTCTCTATTTTCCAGAGTGAATGACTTTTTAATTCCCTAATGCAAAATTGCCTTTTGTGAGTTTCAAATAATGCCTTTCTAAGGCAATGCTTTTAATTATGCCCAAGCACCAGTGAAAAAGAAAAAAAATAAAATCAGACAATGAGACTAGAATGTCAAAGCATTAAGCTGTCAACATATTTATGTTCCCAAGATTATTCACATTAAGACATTACATTTAAGGACTAAGGTAAAGTTCAGTGAGCACTACACATCTTTACATTTCTGCCAAAACTGCTACAAAACTGAATAGAAAATGTATTATTTGTGCTTAGAATCACTTTGCAAGATGAAAGCTTTCAATGCTTTCAAGTTTAGACCTTCACAAGAACAAACCATCCCCTTTCCTAGTTCTGACCCTAATTTTGCATGTTTCTTCCTGTTATTGTAACTCTATCAAATTCAACTAACTGATCATGGAGCGCATTTATAGAGCAGAATGAAAAGCTAGCAGATGAGGAGAAAATGATAAAATAATTTGTTAGTGTATTTTCTACTCCTGAAATGAAGCAATATCCATCATGTACTAAAATGGATATATGTGCTGTACATGAAATGCAAGAAAAATATGACTCAAGCATATTATTTTGAATCATCTTTTCTATGAACTTTCCAATTCAAAGTTCAAGATACACACATACACACCGTTTAAAAATATTTATAAAAGCATATTTTGCTAAATAATTCACACCAGCTCGCTGATAAATGAAGTCAAATAATTCCTGAAATGATAAAACTTAATAGTTATTAATTAAATACGAGGATTTGAACATAGATGCAGCCAGATAGATTGCTTGGTATAGATTGCCCAGCATTATGGTTCTAAGTGGACTTTTTATAGCAATGGCCATTTAGTAGGGACTGGCTTGCATCTACTTGTTACAAAAGAGATCTGTGTTGAGGCCCTTGTCTCTGAAAGAGGTGAACAAAGGAGTGATTTACAACGTGAATATTGCAGGAGTCTTAGGGAACAGTTATAAAGGCTTCTCTCCTGTCTTTTCTTTAGCAAAGGGTAAGGAGCAACTGCTTATTTTAAAAAAAGCACACTCTTAATGGTCTTTTCACAGATTAAACAATATTTATATTGACTTCCACTTGTGTAAGTTTTTTCTCACAGGAAGATGGGTGCCAATAATCTTTGTCTACAAATATAATTTCAAAAAAAAAAATTCATTAGAGAGAAAGGAAGAGAAAGAATCACTTTTATTTACAAGTTTTTTATTTCTTGTTTTTTCCTCCTGTTTTGAGTCTCTTGTGCTTTACATGGTCCATGCCTCAACCACCAGCTGGTCTGAGCCACCAGAGCATGCCTGGAATCATTTTATTTCATTTATCATGCTTAAAACAATAATATTTGAAAAGTATCTTCCTAAAGGCATGAGAGAGTGGAGAATTCACTCTATAAGAACGGAAGACAACAAAGGGATTCCCAGCTCTCGTTCTACTACCCTCCACTATAGTTTTGGGCAAGCGAGTTAATACCTATGCCATTGCTTCACCTAATGTAAAATGTGACAGCTTATACTAATCAGAAATGGTAAATAAGATTTATGGGACAATTCTGAATAGATATAAATGTACATAAAGTACATATTGAAAATTAATCAGAGGTTATGTGATCACAAGACTCAGAAGAATGTGATGCCTTAGAAAGGTCTACTTTAATCCTGGAATGGGCCAGTGCTCTCATCTGTACCTGCTATCAATTATCCTTAGGCTATGTGATAGCCAAGTCTCCCATAGATATATCTATAAATGCAGTATCTCTTGTCAATGTGCTTCAGGGACTACAATAGGAAAAGAAACAAGGTCAAGATAGGGCTCCAGTTACACACACACACACACACACACACACACACACACACATACACACACACACACTGCACACATAACACACTAATGCTTTCAATCATAGCATCAGGGTAAAGAATGAATTTATTTCTTTGAAAATATAGTAGGCTTTCATAAGTAGATGCTATGAAAAATAATTCTATGTGAATGAACAGATTTCAGCTCTACCACCTCTCAGAGTGTGAGGTAATTAGAGAGCGCTAAAGAGGAAAAATAATGTCAATTTCTCTGTCACTTTATGAGTGAACTACTAGTTCCAACTTCTCTTCTTCCCACATACACTTAAAATTAGATATCATATCTCTACCAACATTAATTTACCTGAAATTTAACAATAAGTATTCAACTATTATGTGCTGATAAACTAACAATAATGGTGTGAGGAACAATGTTCTCCAAATAATATATTCCTAAGCGGAAACTAAAACAGAAAACTCCCAGGTCTCTCATAAGGAACCAAGGACAATGGAGGACAGCCACAGAGGCAAAGGAGAAGCAGCAGTTCTTCTAAACCATTAGCCCTTCCCTTAATCAAAGAAGTTATCTACTACCCTTTGGGCCTCCACCCTTCCCTTAATCCAGAAATGGTCTTTTGTCCCTATTCTCTAGAAGATTATTGACAAGGGAGTTATCTTTCCATTCAGAGTAAATATAAGTCATTCCTCCTTTCCATGT
Organism: Solenodon paradoxus; assembly: GCA_004363575.1. NCBI lineage: Eukaryota > Metazoa > Chordata > Mammalia > Eulipotyphla > Solenodontidae > Solenodon > Solenodon paradoxus. The sequence goes on along the minus strand of RJWH01000173.1, from coordinate 827,993 downwards.
GGTGACCCCTACAGTTCTTTTGCAACTCCAGTTCCCCTTTCCATGCTTCAGCTCAGGATATGTCATGTCTGCTCCCCAGCTATCTCAGAATTACTTCCATGTAAATTCTCCATGTATCTTACTAAATTTGGGCTTTTCTCTTAGTAATTGTGCCTAATTTTCATTGTTGATTCATCTAGCCTATAAAGAACCTCAGAGAAATGGGGGGAACTTTTTGTTTGAACCCCATCCCCCCCTAAATATGTACTAAATTTTACTTCTTTCAATTTTTAGCCAGGGGTTTAAAAAAAAAAAATAACATCTAGAAATAGAAATGACTAAAAAGCCTAATCACTTGTCTTGCAAAAAATCAAGTAATATCAATAACAATAGCAGGACTATAGGGACTTGGTATCTCGTTTATTTTTTTTAAATATACACATTAAATTTAATTAATATTATCAACTTGAGGATTAAAGGATGTGATTATAAATATTTTCATAAAGAGGAGTGTTATAGGTAGACAAGATCTGAGATTCTTTTAAGGTGGTGATATATAAATAATAGTGAAAGCTGCACAAATGGAAAGGGGTAAAAAAATCAGTCATAGAGATACATATCAGAATAACATCTGTATGTAGATTACAAACATCTGAGATTTACTTGGCAATGTAGATCAAGAGCCTTAGATAAAGGTTTGCTTTTTTCTCACTTGTTTATATTATCCCAGTAATCTATTCAAGAAAATAATTAAAAGTAACTTAAAAGTTGTTTACTGTTATATATTAATAGGGTGAAGAGAAAGAAGAGGAGTAAAATGAAAAACAGAAGGAGTAAAATGAAAAACAGAAGGAGGTGGATGAGGTAAGTAGAAGAAGAGGAGGGGGAGAAGGAGGAGGAGAAATCACTAGTCCAGGCAAGGATGTGGCATAACAGGAACTTTCATTCATTGCTGGTAGATGTGACTAATGGTTGAAACTTTGGAAGATATTGACATTTTCAAACAAAATTAAATATACTGTTACATACAATCTAGTGATTGTGCTCTTTGGTATTAACGCAAATGATTTGAAAATTTGTGTTCACACAAAAGCTTATACATGTTTATAGCAGTTTCATTAACAACTGCCAAGATTTATACGCATCCAAGATCTCCTTTAGTAGGGCAACTGATAAATTGTGATGTATCCATACAGTGGAATATTATTCAAACTAAAAAGGACATGGAAGAATTGTTTAAATACAAATTACTAAGTAAAAGAAGACAATCTGAAAAGGCTACATACTAAATAATTTCAATTATATGACATACTAAAAAAGACAAAATTATGATGGCCGTTTGAAGATCAGTAATTGACAAGGATTGGGGTGGAAATGAAGAGATGGAAACAGGATTTTAGATCAGTGAAACTATTTTGTTTGATTCTATGCTGCATAAAATGTCATTGTATATTTGTCTAAATCCATAGATTTTTCAACACCGATAGCAAACCCTAATGTAAACTATGGGCATTGAGTTGTAATGATATTTATGCAGGTTTAACAACTGCAATAACTATCACATGCTGGTACAGCACAATGATAGTTAAGAAGACTAGGGTGGTTCAGAGGGTATATGGAAACTGCACTTTCCATTCAATTCTGTTCCATATTAAAACTCTAAAAATAAGTTCTATTAAAAAAAATATTCAAAGCATTTGGTGCATCCCAAGCATCAGGGTAATTATTATATATCAACATAATGTAGAAAAGTATGAACTATATAGCAACATTGAAAATATTTTACATCACAGTAAGATAAAGATATAAATCCCAAGGTTTATATATCTATTATTTAAGCTATGAAAATTACAAATGAAAATGGACATAAACAAAGGGAGGATGGACAATATAAGTAGTTTAAATGAAAGTGAGTATATGGGTCATTTTTGTTGCTATAAATTCTTTCAATCATTTAATTATGTTGTATAGAATAAATGCATTTCCAAAGGAGAACTGTGTTATTGTAAGTTATTCAGCTGATATTGCACTGAAAGAAATATCATCAATACTTACTGTGATTCAACACTGCTAATATATTTTAGTATCTCAAATTATAATTCAACAAATATTTTTAAAAACATGAATTAAATGCTATGAACTCTTATTAGGCACTGTATAATTGTGAGAAATCTGACGTGGTTACTACATTCGTGGAGCTTGCATACTTAACTGAGGAGGTGTAAAAAAATGAAAGGTCAAGTGATAAGAAAAAAAACCCACTGTATATATTCTACCAAAAAAGAAGCATGTAAAGTTTACCTTAAGAACAAATAGTGATTGCTTTCAAGGTAGTCATCAAGGTAAGTAATGACATCTCTATGAAGGGGAAGAGAGCTGAGTTCAGAAAGATGAATCAAAATTTATTAGGTAGAAAGGGGAGGGAAAAGATACTCCAAATAGATAATGGAGCTTAAGAAATTAAAAAAAAAAATTGGAACTTAAAAAAAAACAAAACATGGTGAATAAATGAGATTGTAATAAATCTGGTGTGATATGACTACTCGGAGAAATATATTTGAGAGGTAGGGTCATTTAATGCAGCATTTGGGGGATATCTTAAAGATTATTATCCTAAAAGCCATGGAAAGCCTTTGAGGGGTTTTAATAAAGGAGTTACAATTTTAAATCTAAAGTATGGAAATATCTTATCTAATAAAGTTTAAGAAGAGTGATAATAGAGTTATTTCAGAGTCCTAGAGGACAGATTGGTCTGTTTTAGACCAAGATGACAGAGACAGAAAAAAAGGAACAAATTTGAGAAGCAAATAAAATTCATCAAGTGAATTGGACATGGATGGATTAAAGAGAGGAGTCAATAGAACAAAGATCAGTTTTCTTAGCATGTCCTGGAGGGACTTTGCAAAACTGTTTACAAACTAACCATTTCTATATTCTACACTACCATTTCAGTCTAGGCTTCATGCACATTAGACAACCCACCATTCCCTGAACATGGTCCACTATTACATATCCACATTTTCCTATTCTTAAAATGTTCTCTTTTTTCTCAAGATTCACTAACTTAAGTTTTACCTCTTCTGTCTTTTTTATTTCATTCATATAGATTAGTTATCCCCTGAGACGTCATTGTAGTTTTCATGTCTTACCATATGCTATAAACAAAGGGTGTACGCTTAAAATTAATTTGTTGAATCCCTAAAGCCCAGTATCTTAGAATATGATTATATTTGGCTATAGGAACTTGAACAAGGTAATTAAAGTTAAACGAGATCATCAATCCAATAGGACTAGTGATCTTAAAAGAGGACAAAACTGTAAATGTACACAAGAAAGGCCATGTAAAGACTGTGAAATGACAGTCATTGAAAGCCAAGGAGAGAGACCTCAGGAGAAACCATACCTGCTGAAATCACAATTTCATAATTCTAGTTTCTAGAACTGTGAGAAAATAAATTTTTGTTATTTAATCACCTGGTCTGTGGTATTTTATTATGAAAGTCTTATCAAACTAACAAACCAGACTAAATTGAATTGAAGTGCACTTCTCTCTTTACAAGCAGGTCATGAATCATAAAATGACAATTCTATTTTTTATTTTTTATTCATAGCGTCTGGTACAGTGTTTATATCCTGGAACTGCAGCAAAATTTTGATGCATCTATTCCTAAAGTCATAACTAAATATATTTCCCCCAAATATTCTTTATCTTCTTCTAGGCTATCTCCAAGACTTTAAATTCCTCTCTAGGCCTTTTCTCTAATTTGAGTTCAAGTGAAATATTTCCACATGCTTTCTAATGATTTCCGAATGTCTATCACAGAACTTCAATTTTAACTTAATTATCGTTAATTTAGCATCTTTGCCCCCACAAACTACCTTCTCTTTACTCCCATCTCTTTATATTTACATTTGGAATCTTATATTAGTTTGCCAGATCTTCCCCCTCCATCTCTTATAGAAGTATTTCTTCAAAATATTTCTCAAAATTGTATCCATCTTCGTTTTTCTTAGTGTCTCTCATATCAGCTCTTGTGATGTGTGCCATTGCAATGACTACCTACCTAAGCTTTGTTCTTATTTCTTACTTCCTTTAAATTTTTTGATAGATTATGTCAATTACATATTCAGATGTATAAAATATAATGGTCTATTAACAAATATTTAATGCTATGTCTTAAGGAAAAGAACTAAGGACAGGTGAGACTAAAACTTGTGACGAGTAATAGAAAGTTGAACTCACAGATAGAGGGATGTGAATTGAAGAACAGGAAGAAACTTAGATGAAAAAATGATAAAACAAGGTAATGTCAAAGTGTTTACCACATTTAAGAATCATAACTATAAATCAGCAAGATGCAGACTCTGAATGCAGTCAACTTTCAGTTATCTGGAAATTGGCTACCTTATTGGGGATTGTGTCCAACCTATTCCCAACACAAATCTATTTCTATCTTGTGATCCATTTTGTTTTCCATACAATAATAAGACCAGACGTAATAACTGCATTAAGCATATCGTGTACATCTCAGGAAATGAGAAGATTTATTGTCCCTGTTGGCCAGAAAAGATATTTGATAGATTATCTCTGAATTCCATTTATTAATGAAACATTTGACTTGACAATAAAGTAAAAGTTTAAATCAAGTGGATAATTCTCAAATGTTATAAGATGCTATTCTTCTGACACTTGAACATATCTCAAATTTATGAAAAATTATTTCGCTTCAGTTTCTTCTCCTTGCCAATGTATAGACAAGCCAATAATAAACCATCTGTTAAGTTTTACTTTTCAACTTTATTTTAGCCTTGGAGTTGTTAAGATGATTTTTTTTTTCAGGTCTAACCTCAGAAAAAGGCAAGAGATTTCTGATTAGATATTTGTAAACCTAAGAGAAAAAATTAGTGTTACTCTAAATCATGTCCAATATTTACTTTGAGGTTAAGTTTCAGAACAAAATTTCCATGTTATAATGAACTTATATAGGAAAAGCTACTTCTTTGGTTATTTCTGGAGTAACACAGGGTTTTAATAACTAATCATTATCTACCTTTGCTATAAGGAATAGCCAGTTTGGATGTGCGTGTGTGTCAAATATTTATGTAAGGCAAAATTAAACATTTTTTTTTTTGTGCTTGTTTTAAAAAGTTTAATTTCCAATTACAAAAGTGATGTACTTCAAGGAAATAACTGATCATTCAAATCTGTTTTTTTTTTTTCAAATCTACTTTTTCAAATCTGCAATGATAAATGAAAAATAGATTTTATCATCTCATGTGCTATTACAATGACTTCTCCAGTTTTAGTCTCTCAATTCTTTGCTTTTAAAATATTCTTTTATATGTTATCAATCAACTGATTCTATATAATAAAATATTTTATATTTGGTCAAAGTTTATATAGACTATTCAATTTATATGAGGAGGAGATGAAATGGGCAAAGATTGGTGCGACCTGTGACTCATTTTGGTTAAATTTTTTAGAGGCTATTTTTATTTCTCTTGAACCTAGCATCCTTCAAAGAAGAAAATACTGGTTTACATCCATTTGGATGTAAAGAGTCGACTGAGAAGTTACAGATTCTAAAATGTTCACTTAAATATCAGGTAACAACATCTGTACAGGGGTTGTATAATGAAGGTGAACTACCTAAATGGTTAGATAAACAGTCTAAGCTATTTTCAACTGTAAAGATACTTTAGGAATAATTTTTGGCACTGATTCTTTAAATATCTTAGAAATAATAAACTGAACATTTCTAGTATTATAAGAGGGATTATTTCCTTAGCTTCCAATTAAAGCATTAAGTTTTCAGTATCAATTCCATGTCAGACTATTTTGTTTTAGCCCTTTAATGTATAAATTTGAAGTCATTTTGTTGACTCCAGTTTATCAGTCACCATTTACTTTCCTATTCACATTGACTGTGTGTCAGCATATATGTTAGTCATTTACATATAAACAAACGTTGCCAACACTGCAAAGTATATATAAATTAGCTTTAATTTTATCTCCTAATATGCTGTTTATGTGACTATAGAGTCCACTTTTTTATCAGCTACTCAACATTCTCAATTACTGAACCATTTACAGTATAGACAGCTTGATGCCAGGCTTCACAGAGATTTCTTGAATAACATGATCAACATGGCATGTTTAGTAATAACTATGCATCCTGAAATAAGCAATGCCATTTTGCAATATGTTCTCTGCAGTGTGAACAAGTCAAAAGGTTTTTTAAAAGCTATGTAGTGCACACAGCATGCTCACTGCAGTAAGAATGGGTTCGCATGTGCACAAAATTTAGACAAATTTGAAAAAACATCTCCCGTTTCATAACTCCTGTTTTTCTAGTCTTTAAATTTCCTCAGGAAAGACTAAAAAATATTTACACTATTTCACAACTCCCAGTTTTTTTCTCTTTTCTCTGACAATGAGACTTCAAACAACAGTAAGAAATGCATTTCTAATAACTAGTGTAATGTTAAGGGCACCTTAATATGTCCAAAAATAAATTGTAAACCACATATTATTTTAACTGTTTGAAGAATTTGTCTTCTTAGAGTAACAAATTTGGTCACTACAATTAATATATGTATTGATGGCTATTTTCAAATGAAATGAAACCTGCTTAGAAGAACTCTTCTATGAGTTCATAAAGTATATTTACAAAATCTAACCATCATAACAAATAAAACTTTTATCAATCTTTTATAATCCAATCCACAGTCCTTCCAATGCAAAATGCATTTAACAGAGACATCTTTTTTTTCATGAAAGAAAACATATTTGCGGCTATTTAAAAACAAATTTCAAAATGCATATAATTTTAAATAGAATTCCTCTTTTTAATTTAGATTTTTTACGATCTATTTAAAAGAGAATTAATATCCATATACATATCTGTGTAATTATAAATTTATTTTTAGGATAAATTTTTTTTAATGAAATTGTTGAGGCAATGTTCTGTTAGCTTAAAAAGGCAATACATATATCAAATCTTTCCTCAAACGATAAAAATATTTATACCCATCTATGAGTCATTGTATATGTGCTCAATAAACTCTGCAATATTTTAAAAGAAATAATCTACTATCTTCTAATAGTATTTAAAATTGATATTGCATTGTCCTCTCTTGTATTTTAAACTATAAGTGAAGTTTAGAAGAATCGTGTCTTTTTGTAAATAGATGTGCATGTGTTTTGCTCACCTATCTTTCAAATTGTTTAGCCTTTCATATTGATTTATGTAAGCATTTATATAACAAGGAAATTTTCCTTTTTTCACATGTCAGAAGTTATCAAATTTTTACTTCTTTATAAAAATTTTATACAAGTATTAGTATAAATGTATACAATTTACACACTGTATTGGAAGACTGGAGAGTTTTCAAAGTCATCACACTTTATAATATGTTGATACTCACAGGAGAAATTGATCAAACTTTTATTAAATAAGATACATTCAAAAGAGAATATTTGCTTTTCTTCTGATAAAAAAGATAATCAGGAAACAACAAAATCAAATCAAAACCATAAATATATCACATCTGTTAAGATAGTTTCTATGATAAAAACAAAACACTATTGCTGCATCATGTGGAGAAAATGGAACCCTAATAACATTGTTGGAGAAAATGCAAAATGACAGTCATAATGGAAAACAGTATGAACATCCCTCAAAAAATTAAAAGCAGAACTAGTATATGATACAGCAATCTCACTTCTAGGTAATAATCCTAAAATTTGAAGTCAGGTTCTCAGAGAGCTATTAGTACTCTCAGACTCACTGTAGCAATGTTTATAATAGCTAAGGTGTCAAAATAACCTAAATGCCCATCAATAGACAAAGAGCTAAATGTAATATATACATACAGTAGAATATGATTCAGTCATAAAATGAAGGAAATTCTGAAATATTCAACAACCTGGAAGGACTTGGAGGACATTATGCTAACTAAAATAAGACAACCACAGAAAAACAAATATTATATGATATATGAAGCACCTAATATAGTCAAATTCAAAGAATCAAAGCTGGTTGCCAGAGGCTGGGGAAAGAACTAATGGATCGGATTATTTCTAATCAAAAGGCATAAAGTTTCAGTTAAAAAGATAAGTAAGTTTTAAAGATCTGCTGTTCAACATTGTACCTAAGTCAACAATACTATATTGTACTCTTAAAATTTGTTGGGGATGGATTTCATGTTGTATTCTTATCACAAAAATAATTTCAAATACTGAATTATTTTCATTTAAAAATAATTATTTTGAAATGTTTTTAAATGTGAAAAAATAAGAATCAGTAATTGAAATCTAAGCATTTTATCGACACTTGTGATGAATGAGAAAAGTTTAATAAATATATACACTACTTTTCCTGAAAACACTAGAGAACACACAAAAGAGTAACAAATTACCAGAACAAAACCTAGGGAGGCTAGAACTCTTGTTATGGGTGTAGTGTGATGTGCACATAGATTATGATCCAAATTTAACCCTGAATATCATATAGTAAAATAAAAAGATAACAAAAGAAAGCAAACAACAACAAAAAAAAAAACTAAAGGATTTACATCAGGCAGTAAGAAAATATTTCCAGATGGATGCAAAGAGAAATGAAGAGTTAAAAAAAATGTAAAAAGCATGGATAAATATTAAAGCACTGTTCTATGAAAGAGAAACAACAACCCATTATTTCCCAGAGGACAATAGAAGTACAAATAATATTAGACCTAGATAAACCACAGATGTATTTTACAATATGTACAGTAACTGTCAAAATATAGTCATAAAGTTTACCACTATGAGCTAATAAGAAGAGGTATTAAACAATCAAAAAAAAAAAAAAGCAAGAAAAAACAGGTGAAAAGATAGTAGAGGCGAGTTATGTAGAAAAAGACTAGAAAGATAATAGATTTAAAATCAAATACAGGTAGAAGTAAGATAGGTCACCAAAAGTGAACAGGAAGAGTTTTAGTAATGATCAAGTCAATTACTTAGACTAATCCTATCACAGAAAACAAGTATATAATCTTTAAAAAATATGTGCACTCATGTGCACACACACACCAAAAAAATATTTAAAGAAATTGGAAACCAACCAAAGGCAGCCAGAAGTTAGAAAAGTATCAACACTGAAATGCAAGGAATTAGAGTGGGTGACATTGACAAGCATTTGGATTTTTGTCTGCAGACTCTCTCCAATCTGAACATGACCAAAAGTGACATCAAAATGAACTATAATTGGCTGGAATTATGGGAAGATTGAATTTAATTCTGGTAGTCTTCTCAGGATATTTAGGTCATTGGGAAGCTCCAGTTTTTTACTTTATAAGTTTTGGGTGCCCATTTTTCCTATGGGTTTAATTCTTTTCATTTTAAAAAAATACACACTTCCTAATTATAATTTCTCAAAATATAACCTTATTTACAATTAGGGTTTTAACAAGTTAACCATGTTAAATTTACATTATTAGGGTAGGTTGCAATCTGATATGAATCATGTCCTTAAAAGGGGGAAATTTGAACACAGAGACAGAGGGATGACAATGTGAAGACACAGAAACAACTGAGCCATGTGATTGAAACTATGCATTCAGACTTCCAAGAAAACCAAGGAATGCTGGTAAACACAAGCATCAAGAAGAGGCAAAGAGAAAGTCTCCCCTTCAGTCATGAGAAAGCATAGGCCTGCCAACACCGCAATCCAGGAGTTTTGACAGCAAACTGGGAGACAATAAATTACTGTTCTTTTAAGCTACACAGTTTTGTTACAGCAACTCTAGGAAACTAACACACTATAACTAGAAGTGACCCTTAACTCCTAACATTCTCTTGAACAACTTGGCTCATTCATTCCTTCATTTTCAAAGCCAGCAAAAACACAATAAGTACCTCTGATGCTGGAGCTTTCCAGTCAAAGAAAGCTCTCTGTTCTCAAAGATTTATGTTAACTAATTGGACACACCTGTATAATCCAGTATATTCTCCCTATTTAAGGTCCATAATCTTAACCACACATAAAATTCCTTTTTCTTTTTACAGATAAAATAATCACAAATTGCCAGTTTTAGAATGCAAAAGTGTGGACATTTGGGTGGGGAGGAGTCTGTCTACCACACTGATAAATATGAAAACAGAATTTTTTCAAAAACACTATGCTGACCAAAAGAATCTAGACACACAAAAATAAATACCATATCATTCTATCTTTGTGATATTCCAAAAGAGATCATTTAAAGTATAATATTGGAAAGGAGATCAATGATTTCCTGGGCCTATGGATGGGGATATTCACTGAGAAGGAGAAAAAAATGGAGAATAGAAATACATATGTTTTGGTTATTCTGGTGTTTACATGAATGCATATATTTCTTTACACTTATCAAACCATATATACAAATCATGTTCATTGTATATTATAAAAAATATACCTCAGGTACACCTTGGTGGAATAGTGGTTTGTTCAACTACCTCTGGTTAGAGCGCAAACGACATACGTCACAAGGACCCAGGTTCTCATTCTAGGCCAAGGAGAGGCACCAAGATGTAAACTAACTGAAAATAAATAATGTAATTCCTCCTCTCTCCTCCTACCTGCCTTCCTACTTGTCTTCATTCCTAGCTGCACCTTTCCTTTAAATTTTTTTTTAATTCCCAAATAAATTTAATTAAAAATTAAAAATCAGTGCAATTCACATACTACTATGATGATAAAAAGTCATTGATTGACTCAGCAGACATAGAAAGAGTAATTACTATTCCACACTGATTCATGAAAAAATTATGATAATGATCCATACTTAGCAGCCAGGCCCGAGGACCATGACTCAGTGATCCCACAGATTTGCCCAGTCATGCTGGGATCAGCCTCAGTGAAAAGGTGAATAAGGGAGAGAAAAGATTCAATCTAGGCCCAATCATCTACTTTGAAACTCCATCAGTGTATAGCCTCTCTGAGGACCCTGAGGGGGCAGCATTGCAGCTACCACCTGGGGAGAAATCCAAAGAAAAGAAAAAAAAAGTCACAGTGCTAAATACAAAACAGAGAAAAATCTAAATCCCCAAAACAAATATTAATGACACAAAGAGAAGAATCTATTGACACTGGTAGGGACAATCTAACAGATAAATAACTCAAAAATAGTTATTTAAAAAGCAGTATGAGATGCAGAAAGCACAGGAAACTACCCAGAACTAAAAGCAAAACCTCAGAAAAGAAGTGATAAATCAGGGAGTACTTCACAAAAGAGACTGAGGCTATGAAGAAAATCTGAGCAGAAATAAATACTAGAGATTAAAAATACAGTCAAATTAAATATAGACATGTAAATCTCCAAAATCAGACTGAATCTCACAAAGGAACTGATCTCAGAAATAGAAGACAAGATCACAGAGATAACACTAATAAAAGAGAAACAAGAATAAGAAAAAAATGAAGAAATCCTGTGAGAAATATCAGATACTATCAAAAGAGCAAACATAAGGAATCATAACAGATATCCTGGAAGGAGAGGACAGGGCTAATGGAGAAAAGAGAAACAACCTACAAAGGTACATCTGTTATGGCAGAACCTCCAGACAGTGAGAAGACTGACAGCGGAGCACTCAAGTAGAGAAAAGCACTTTACTGTATCAATACTGGCCCAGGGATATCGTTACCCAAAGTTGAGCAACAGGGGGTCTAGAGGAGCTCCTTTTATACTCTGAGGTAATGATTCATCTTCTTGGCTACATGTGTTTTCCACTGGCAACTCATCACTTATGTGCAACTGCACAGTACAGAGGCGATGCTTGTTTTTCCTTAGTCAAGGATAACAGGATGTAGCTGCAGTCTATATAGAACATGATGTAGCTACAGCCTCCATAGTACGATAACAATCCTGGCAGAATAACTTTTGCATTGGGGTCAGAGAAAAGGTCCTCTACCACACATCATGAGACAAAAAACTACCAGTCAAGAATATTCAATCCTGCCAAGTTATCATTCAAATAGGATGGAGAAATGAAGGCCTTTAATTACAAAAAAAAAAAAAAAACTGAATGGATTTTTCCATCACCAAGCCTAGTTTCAAGAAATGTTGAAAGGGAGTCTACAATAGGGAACACAATAACAGAGAGCCATAAAACCCTGAGAATGCTGATACACAGAAAAATAAAATCAGAAACAAAGACAAGACCAATAGGAGAGAACAACAACAAACAAACAAAAACACTAAAGGCAGAAAGATAAAGGAGTCTGTATGAACATACAAACATGATATGGGATCAGCTCATAAAAGACTATCATAGAACACATAGAGCAATAAAGTTAGACAATTCATACAGCTGCAAAACCCAATCCTAAAAAGAGACATAGCTGGGGTGGAGACACAACTGAAAGATCAACAATAAAAATCATCCTTAGAAAAAAGCAAATAAAAGAAAATAGGAAAAAAAGCAACAGAGACAGAAAAGACTCAAATTACACCTATAAAGACATATCAATTATTATCCTAAATGTGAACAAAATGAACTCAATAATCAAAAGATACAGAGTGGTTGCATGGCTCAAAAAATAGGATCCATTGATATAGCACCTACAAGAAACTCATATCAAATCCAAAGACAAATACAGGTTGAAGGTTACCAAAAAACATATCAACATAATCAGGATGAAAGGAAATCAGGAACTACAATGTTAATATCAGAGAAGATAAATTTCCATGTAAAAGGATAATATGAGGCACGGATAGACACTACATTATGTTGAAGGGGGTACTCCATCAGGAAGAATAATTGTTATTAACATATATGTACTTAATGACAGAACACCTAAGTATATAAAACAAATACTAACAGAGCAAAACAGAGACATTGCTAGTAATACAATAGTAGTAGAAGACTTCAATACCTCCACTTACATCAGTAAATTCTGAGGCAGAAAATCCTGAAAGAAATAAAGACCAAAAATGAAGCAATAAGGCATATAGACCTAATAGCATATACAGAGTGTTTTACCCCAACAAAAAAGAACACACATTCCTCTCAAGTATACATTAAATACTCTCACAGATAGACTCTATCTTGTGACATGAAACAAGTCTCAATAAATTTAGAAAAATTGACATTATCGGGAGAATCTCCTGTGAACAAGGAGGTTCAACTAGAATTGAACCAAAATAACAAAGCTGGTATATATAGATAACTTGAACAATCAGAAGCATAGAAATTGAAATGGTAATTGAAAGTCTCCCCCCAAAACAAGAGCCCATGGTCAGATGGCTTTTCCACTTTTAAATATTCAAAGAAGATTTTCCTTAAACTTTTCCACAATTTGAAGAGGAGTAATGACCAAATTCTACCAAACATTCAAAGAAGATCTAATCATTTCTTAAATTTTTCCACAAATTGAAGAGGACTCAAGCCCAAATACATTCTATAAGGCCAATATCACCCTGATCACAAAACTACACAAAGAAAGCACCAAGAAAAAAATTAGAAAAAAAATTATAGACAATGTCACTGATGAATATAAACTAAAAATTTTCAGAAAACCCTGACAAACTGAGTTCAACAGCACATTAAAAAAGTATACACTATGACCAAGTGGGATTTATTCTAGGGATGAAAAGGATGGTTCAATATAGACAAATTAATCAATTTAATATATCACACTGACAAAAAGAAAATTAAAAATCATATGATTATATCAATAATGCAGAAAAAAGCATTTGGTAAGATTCAACACTCATTCATAATGAAAAATGCATAAAACAATAGAATGCACATAATTCAACATAATAAAAAGGATTTATGCTAAAAGCTCAGCCAACATCATACTCAAAGGTGAAAAGTTGAAAATCTTGGCCAGAACAAGTGGGGAAAAAATGGACATTAAAAGAATCCAAGTTGGAAAAGATGAAATAAAATTATCATTATTTGAAGATGGCATGATATACCTAGAAAATCCTAAAATAAACCACAAAAAAACTACTAGAAACAATAAAGATATTAAAACATCAGGATGTAAAATTACACACAAAAATCAGCAGCATTCCTTTAAAGAAAACAATGAAGTAGAGGAAACGGAAGTTAAAAAAGAAATCCCATTCACAATAGTACCAAAAAAGATAAAATACCTAAGAATATACTTAATAAAGGAGGTAAAAGACCTCTACAATGAAAACTATAAGATATTTTACAAAAGAAATGGAAGTTAAATACATTAAGCACACAAAGTGAGGAATACAAAGAAATATATTGTATCATTTCATTCTTATATGGAAGATAAATAAACACAATGAATGAATTAAGAGAACAAAATTCTCTTAGACTCTGAAATGAAAACTGTGGAGGGGAAGGGGAAGCATGGAGGGAAAGTGGAATGAAATGGCAAGAATAAGCATGGTAAATGACACCATAACTCAATGGTGGGTGCAGTGTGACACACAAATGGAAAAGTATATAGTACTGTAAACAAAATACTACATAAATAATTTTAAAAATTAAATAGAGGCAAGTTTTAAACTGGAAATTAAATCATACAAGCATTTCAAAGAAAGAGGGACTAAGTGTGCCAAATGAAGCCAATAAAGTAAAAAGGAAGGGATCATTTTGGTGTGATGAGATTGTTCTAATATGGAATTGTGGTGGCTTTACAACTCTTCATATTTACCTAAAAATATCTAAGAATTATATAACTACATATCAATTATAGATTAATCTGTTTAAAATAAAGTCAAATTAAGCACATAAAAATAACAATGACTCAAGTTTTTAAAGACTAGGAGGGTGAAAAGCATGAGTAATTTGCATACATTTGGACAAATTAGTACAGTAATTTATACATCTTCTCACTAAAATGCCTATAAATTGAAGGCAAAAGGAAATGCTATGCTATGGGAAGTTAATATATTTATCCTTTCAGAACCTTCATGAAAAAAGAGAACAATATCTCCTAGAGAAAAACATAAGATGAATGTCCTCATTAATTTGGGTTAGACAAAGATTTCTCTGAAAAGCAAGAGTGCAAATCATAGAAAAATATAATTGACCATTTAGATTTCCTAAATTTAAAAAATATTTGTATCACCAAAAATTATCATTAAAAAAATAGGAAAGCCATCTCCAATTTTTGATTCACTAGTTGTACTTGCAGGACTCAATATTTCTACTCACAGCTCTGAAGTCATTACAGCAAAATATTCAAGTAAAATCAGCAAGGGAAAGGGAAATTTTGTTGGAAACCAGGTGCAAGCTTCCAGGAGTGGAGTCACAGATGTGTTTAACTTTCCCAGCAGTGAATTGTGACAACACATGACACTGTACCAACCACGGAAGCACATGAAACACTTAAGCCTACTGTTTTGCCTGACTCACAAAGGTACCCCTTGCTGTCAAGTACCTAAATATCTAGACTCAAAGAAGGAAAACAGGTATAAAAAACATTGTTCAAATAGGTTC
This sequence comes from Solenodon paradoxus, assembly GCA_004363575.1. Taxonomy (NCBI): domain Eukaryota; kingdom Metazoa; phylum Chordata; class Mammalia; order Eulipotyphla; family Solenodontidae; genus Solenodon; species Solenodon paradoxus. Next base: position 812,566 of record RJWH01000173.1, on the reverse strand, counting down.
AATCAGTCATTCACACCACTTAATGAAAGGAAACATCTCAAATCCAAGTTCTCAGCTGCCAGACAAGGATCAGCCATGTAAATAGGATTATTAGAATATTTTCTTAACTGAATATTGAAGAGATATAAAATGAATATTTTTTTCACGTGCTTACTGGCCTTTGTTTATTTTCTCTGTGAAGGACTAGTTTAAATTCTTTACCCATTTCTCAATGAGTGTTTTGTCTTTTTATTATATCAGATACAAGTTCTATGTCAAATTATCTGTTGTATCTATTTCTTCCTACTCAGAGTACTGGGAACATCAGTAGTCGCTAAAGAACATAAATTCAATCCATTATGAGATAGTGCATGTAGTATTTTCTGACTGGCATTTTTCCATACATCTACATATCTATTAGAGTGGTTAAAATGGATGCAACTGCCAACACTGAAGGCTGTAGATGTAGAGCAATTGTATTCTCACATGGACTGTAAAATGAAATAATCACAGTGGAAAAAAGTTTGACAATACTAAAATCATTAAAATATATATCCACCTATTCTCAGCAATTCTAATCCTAGTCACTTATTCATGACAAATGGAAACAACAGTCCTCCAAAATGCTTCTTCAAGAATGTCCACAGAAGTATTATTCAAACAGGCTGAGAACTGAAAATAATCCTATTATCCATCTAAAGAAGAATGGATAATTAAACAGGTATATACTCATACAAATAAAATATTACCTCCGGATAGAAATAAACTACTTCTATATGCAGCAGTATGGATGAATTTCAAAAATATAGCGCAAAATGAAAAATCCAGACAGAGAAAATATGTATCATCTGATGATTTCATTTGTAGGAAATTCTAGAATATGCAAACATAACTTATAATAGAAGCAAAACCACTGGTTGTCTTTTTAATCATGGTCAATGACTGGGAAAAAAGTATGATGGAATTGCTAGGGTGATAAAAAAAAGTTGTGTATAGATATGACTTATATACATACAGGTTTATTCAAAACTAACAAAACACTGAAGATCATTCCTAAATTCTGAGCACTTCATTTCATATAAATTATTTCTCAACAAAAAGGGCATTAGAACACAGTAGTACACTTTATAAATACCTTTAATCATTATTAAAATGGGCATTACTAAAAATGTTTGTGGGTATGGTCAATAATTTTTCTTTCATGTCTTTAGAATCTCTTACTGAAAATATGCTTATTTTAAGATGAAAAATATCTATGAAGTGTATGAATTCAATTCTTGAAATGGAAATTGACCACTAAAATCGGTTTGGTTTTAAAATGCGTAGTAAACAAACTTTTGCTAAGCTAAATAAAAGTCATTCAAATTCAGAGAAAATTTGTGCACTTCAAAATTTTTCAATCTCCAACTCTTACACTAAAAGGAAAAAAAACCATAAGAGCAGAAATTTATTCTACTGTATTTCTCAGCTTTCAGAAATTTCTAAATTTAAAAATCTCATAAAGTGTTATAATTTACGTTGTACATACGGTTTTCTAATATGTCTATTATATTTGCTTTTTAATTCTTTTAATTCTGATCATTGAAATTTTTCTCCTTGAAGTTGTCTTGGTCAAGATATTATTGGTAATTTCAATTCATTCCCAGACATAACCTCAAAAAAACTAAGGATGAATATAATCACATTAACTCAAAACTTATTTTCTTATCCATTTGAATATTATTTAATGCTAAAAGTCTTCTGTCAAACTACATAATATAATAATTCAAATAAAATAGGTCCAATTTCATGTGAAATTTTTTTTCTCTTAAGAATTTGAAGGTAATGTGTTATAAGTCAGTTTTAGCTAAATTAATACAAGATAAATTTTACTCTTTTTTTCACTAGTTTTCTAAGTCTGCTTTTTATGTCAACCCAAGTGACTTTTACTTTACTAGATACTTTAATATAGACACTTAATCACACTTCAATTTTTCCTCAAATTTTCCAACTCAAATGTAATAAACTATTTAAAACAATTGTGGAGACTTCAAGAGATATAAAATGAGATATTCTTTTTAATTTACACCTTGATTAAACAAATTAATAAAATATGGCTATTATGCAGTGAAGTCCAGCTGTGTGGGCAGCTGAAACAGATCATTTAGAAACAAAAGGACTTTGGCTTCAGTATATAGTGACAGGCATACTCTAGACGTATTGTGGCTAATAGTTCCAGACCACTGAAATTAATACCACAATAAAGTGAGTCACATGAATTTTTTGGTTTTCTAATACATATAAAACGATGTTTACACCATATTATAGTCTGTTAAGTGTGCAATAGTATTATGTCTAAAAAACAATGTACACACCTTAATTCAAAGTGACACAGACACAAAATGAACACATGCTGTAGGGAAAATGGCTTTGACAGACTTGATGCAGGGTTATCACAAACCTTCAATTTGTAAAAAACACAGTACCTGTGAAGCACAAAAAAGTAACGCACAATAAAATGAAGTGCTATATAAAGAGCAGTTAGTTCTGCTTTTCTCTACCTAAAATATGGAGTCTTATGCATTATTTCTACAGGAAAAAAATATTTTATACACATACCAAAATATATTTTCATTCTGATTCAAATGATTGGTCAGCAGCACAGATTCAAACTATCAACTTGTATTTCGACTTCATTTTCCTCTGTGAAGATTTAATAATTCAATTTATGCTGCTAGATCTATTTATTAGGTGCTTTCTCTATACCATCATTACTCATAATGCTTTACATACAATGCTGATTTAGTCTAATTTGAATCCATTTGAGATACACATTATTTTTCCAGTTTCACCCTTACACTGAGGTTCAACAATAGTAAAGAGCTTGCCAACAGGTTTCTGACTTCAAAGTTCTGAATATTATATCAAACTGCCACATAAAATTCAGAAAATTTGAGATGACGAACTTAAATTATACACTATTAATTTTGATTTACTTGGTTCAATATATCACAGAGGAAGTAAAAAGCATTTTTTTATTGGATAAAGTTAATATCACTGGAACTTTCATGTGGTATCATTCCAAATGTGTTTCTGACATGTTTTTTGAGAGTCATGTAAAATTCTTTATGCATTATTATTCAATTAGGGTAATATTTTTCAGATAGTCTCAATTTTTCTTTAATATTTAGTTGAGTTTGCAACTATTATTTTATAATTAATTCAGTATTTGCTAAACATTTGTAAGAGTCATGCTCTAAGCATCAAAAAAATACTTTCTATACTATTTTAGTTTCTATGAAATCTGCTATACCATTATCCCTCTATTTGTTTATGTATTGTATATCAGAGAGAACCACTCTAGGCTCTCACTTTTTTATTTCCCATATCCATCTCTCATGATGGGTAAACAGAAAGCTGAGTTGATGGCTCATAAAACCCCCTGCAGTAAATTCATCTCAGGTTGCTTTCCCATTTCATTTTTGCACATGCCATGCTTTGCAGAGACCATCAGTCAGGTTTTTTATTGATGTGAATTAAAAACAGATAAAATATGAAATCCAGCAGTATGAAAATCTAAACAATTTGTTGATGTGCAATTTAACAAAGCTATTTATAATCTCATAATTTACTCAAAGCAATCAGATACCGCATTCTAAAGGAAAGTCTAAAATATACTCAAACTTTGTGCAAAAAACAATGTGTATATAGAAAAAAATATGAACTTTTGAAGAATAAGGGCTTCAATAGCATCTTGAATACTTAATCTTCACAAATACCAATACTCTTAGCTGTAAAAACATAAGAACTTGATTTTGCAAGTTTGTTGTAAGAACTTAATGGAATAACAGAACATATAGAAATAACTGTATAATAGAAGCAGACTAATCATGAACATAAAATCTGACAATGCAAAAACTAAAAATTCTTAATTTTTTCAAATAAATTGTGTATTTTAACACAACAATGATGAAAATGGAGCAATTTCATATTTTACGAAAAGAACATGAGAACATGAACATTTACCTAAACTGAGAACAATAATAAGAGTTAAAATTTAGTCATTTCTAGAACATTTTAGAACAGTTTCAACATCCCCCAAAGACACCCCAGATTCATTATCAGTTATTTTTCATTTCTCCTCACATACGTGTAGTTATCCATACACATTTTTAGGACTGTCTTCCTTCACTTAGTAAAATGGTTTCAAAGTTCAACCAGGTTGTAACACGTATCAGTATTTTGTACCCTAAAACTGAAGATTATTCCAATCTATGAATATACCATGTTTAGTTTATCCATTCATCATTTAATGAATATATGGATATTTTCCACTTTTTAGTGATTGTAAATACATTATAATAGAGATGATTACACTGGTTGTGATGTTTCAAAGCTAATAGCTTTTAAGTTTCATCCCTCACTCATTCCCTTTTGTACCACTTCTGGAAAAGCTAAGAGATCCCAGAAACTCCCTCCTTTGGTACCAAAGGAAAACCACTGCAAAATCTTTAAACAAGTATCCTTTCCCTGCTCTTTCAAGTTATTTTATTTTTTTACTGATATATCATTAGTCTACAATATTATTTTTCAACAGAATAGTTTCACACATTGAACAATGTGTATATCACACTGCTCATACCATCAGAATTCTAATGCCATTCACCACTGTTTAATCTCTTATACATATATGGTAACTGGTTTTGATTTCAGAGTCCAAGAAATTTTTGTTGTGTTCTTCTACTCCATTTACTTTGTTTCTTTATATTCCACTATGAGTGCAACTCTCCTGTAATTTTCTTTGTCTTTCTATTTCACTGAGCATAATTACATTAAAATTTCATCTTTTTTATAGCTGAGCAATACTCCACTGAATATATATACCACATCAGCTTTATCTAGTTATCCATTAATGAGCATTTAGGTAGATTCTTGTCTTGGCCCTTGCAAATTATGCTATTATAAATATATATAAATACATATTATATAATGCTATTATAAATAATATTAATAATTAAAATACTATACATAACATTGACAATTATAAATATATAAAATATATTCATATATAAATATATTAACATATTATAAATATATTAAATGAATACATAAATACACAAAATAATAACATGCTATTAGAAATATTATATATAAATATAAAAATTAACATTTTCATATTAGTCTTTTCATATAGTTTGAATAAATATATCAAAGTAAGATTGCTGGATCACACAGTAGTCCTTTGTTTGTGTGAGGAAACACCATATTATTTTACATAGATGTTATACTTTTGACCAGCTTGAGGGCTAAAGTACTTTCCCAATAAGCCTCAAGTTTAAAGAATAAACCTTCTTACACACTTTTGGTATTGTGTCATCACTAGTCTCATATTCAAACCAAAATTTGAGTGGAATTCCATGTGCTAATGCAAGATGATAACAAAACAAACTTGTAAATATTTATGAAAAGATTCTTATGGGGAGAAAGATGTTTTCAATTACTCTTTGTATATACCTAAGAACAGACTTTTGAGGTCATAGAGTAACTCTATAGTTATCTTTTTGTAGACCTACCAAAATACTTTCCAGTGTCTGCACTACATTACATTCCGTTAGCAATGTATGAGGGCTCCAATTTCTCTATATGCCTGAAAACATTTATTGTCTCTTAATTATAACCATTATATTGTATGTGAAGTGGTAAATTATTTGATTACTTCATACATAAATATAATTAAGAGAGGTATTGTTCCATTTAACACTTTAATACCTGAAAATGCTTATCAAAAATGTATTTAGAGATATTTTCCAAAGCTAAAGAGAATGCATAAGTACAACAAAGTGTCCCATTATCAGTAGACTTTGGAATCAGACAATTCTGTGCACATATCTTGATTTATCATGAATCAGCTAAATTACTTAATCTCAAGAATAAACATCCCCTCTATAAAATAGGATTAATATAAAATATATAATGTACATTATGTATTTAATTATATATTTATATTATATATTATTATATTTTATATTATGTTATTATATATAATATATAGTAATCTATTTCACAGTATTGTTTCATTATTTGAAAACATAAATATAAAGAGTTAAGTAAGTGCCTGGTATTATTAATGCTTCATAAATATTAGATTTTCTTTTCATCAACAGGCTTAGATACTGAGAGCAAAATAAGTAAATAAATTCTGACTACAAGAATATTAAGGCATTAAAGTAGGCTACCAGAGATCTTCTAGAATCTTCTTCCGCTAGTATCTTCTCAAAATAAGCTGTTCTGCTAGCTATATATGGACCTTACATCTCAACAGACTCGGTTGTACCTTCATTGTTCTTTAATCTTCTGTTGCTTCCATAAATGATTCAACGGCTAGAAGCATCATGCTTGAGGAATAGAAGAGACTTTATTCACAGAGGAATGTGTATTTCTTCATTAAAATTAAAACTCATGACATGAGCTTCAAAATGCTTTTTTATTGTTTGTTCATAAAAATTTTTATCTCCTTAGTTTGGGGTTCAAGTTTTTTGATTCATTCACATTAATTACTTGCTGGTTATCTCTTACAAACATAACAAAAACCACATGGATTTGGAGTAAAAATATTTAAACTCTAACTCCAGCATTATTCCTGAGCTTCAGGTTCAAAGTTGGTAAAAGAGTAACGACCCTGCCTAAGTCACAGGAGAAAGTCAACAACCACTTAATAGGATAAAGAATAAGACTTGAGGGTACAAACGATGGGAAACACTTTAACAAGATAGAGTTTAAGAGTTTAATGGGGAATTATAGGAAATCAATCAAGTCAGAATTATGCTTTAGCTTTATTAAAAACATATATAGGATATCTTTCAATTACTAAAATATCTTTCCCTTACACTCTAAAATGTCCTAATTTAAAACTTTATAAGATGCACAACTAAATAAAACTTGAAACTTATGAATTAATCTATCTACAATAAGTTCCATAGAATCAACCTTTGTTTTGTATGTATACATAAAAACATACTTATTTACCTAAAATTATAGCTGATTTTGATTATATAGGTCTTTTGTTTGTGTTTGTATACCTTTTTCTGGGGTATGCCTTGTTACTCCTATTAATGGTATTTCACTTTCCTTAATGACTCCTCATTATCTCAGAGTGCTTCAAACAATAACATCTTAAAAGTTAAAATCTTTCTGGAATTGAGGAAATAAAAAATGTTTAAATAATTCAATTATTATTAATATTTATTTTTAATAGTTTAAAATATAAACTATTAATCCTGATTTCTTGAGCACTCAATTTTTATTTGAGCTTATAATGAGAATACCACTATAATGGAATTTCAAAACTTGTTTTGGAATATTTCAATTGCTTAATATTTAATTGAATATATTTCATTATAATATAGGCTATATATATTGTTTAGAGAACCCTAGCATCTAAAAAGACATTTAAACAAATTCTTATAATTCTAGCATTTTGCTTATATCACTTATAGCATGTTTCATTATATTTTATGCACATGATCATAGTTTTAAAAATGGAATCAGGTATATCCTGGTGGAGTAGCAATTAGGTCAATTTCCTCCGCAGGAGCAACCCCTGGGTTCAGATCCAGGGGGAAGCAACCAGTATGAACAACTAAAAAAAATAGTTGCTTTTGCCTCCTCATTTTGCCTGCCTACCTTCTTACTTGCCTTCATTCCTGTCTGCACCTTTCCTTAAAAAAAAAATAATAAAATTGAATCATTATTTCTGGTTTTACATTTAGTTTATTTTATTTATATATGCGAAACAGAACTTTATGCCAATAACTGTGTATGTATATAACAATTACAATGACTTCAGAATATTCCATTGCATGGGTGACATTTTATTTACTAATTTACTATAGCTGGGTATTTACATTGTCTTAATTATTTTTATATAAGCAATATTATGATAATATACCCAAACCTTTGTGCAATTACTTCATTTAGGATAAATTCATAACATTAGAACTCCTACATCAAAGGACATGTAACTTTTTAGTTTTTCTGTTTACTTTGACAGAATTCTTCCAAATGTTTTACTTTATTTTCACTCTTACCAGCAAGGCTGAATAATGACTTTTTCCTGTGCTTTCACCAATACTGAGTTTTAGTTTTTAAGGATTTATCCACATTATATTATCCTCCTTCAGTCACATGGATTTTATTCCTATATGGCTGATATTTGCATACATCTAGTTGTCCATTTGTTTTTCTTATTTTATGAAATGCCATTTCTGTCCTTTGATCATTTTTCTCAACTGAGCAATGTTTCATTGAATTGCTTAATTAAGAGATTTTAATATACTAATGTTGGCAAATGGTTAGCTACAAAGGTTTTTAAGAGGTTTATTTTTCTCTGTTATGTTGATCATAGTTTTTGATATATGGATATTTTTAATTTGATGTATCAATGTTGTTAGGATTCCTGTTAATAAGTTCTTCCCAATGTTAAGATGGCATTATATAGTAGAGAACACTAAGCATTCTTGGGTTTTAGATCAGAATTTAGTGTAGCTATCCAGTCCCCTAGGTGTGAGGATATATTCTTTATGCCTCCAGTCTCCTCTGCTTCCCTAATATAAAATTGAACTGGTTATATACCAATATCTGTTTACTCTTCTGTGTCCAACTCAGACCATAAGCTCCTTGAAGTTAGGAAGTCTTATGAGGTCTATTTTTTGGCATAAATGGAAACTTTGCCAAATTAAGTCTTCAGTTCTTATCTTATAGGCATTCATAACCTGTATTTGAGATTATTGGCATAGTTTCACTAAGCCAATTTTATTGATACTAGTATTCAGCTACGTAAGCACTTAGTACCATGTATTTCTCCTTCCTGTCATATTTGTAATACTCATAATAGCTATATAATTGTTAATTAATATTTGCTGCCTCTCTAGAGGGAAACCAAGCCTATTCTGTACATTTCTGAATTACCAGTATTTCATTAATTATAAGTGTAGAATAATTAAGAATTATAAATGAATAATCTTATAAAAGTTTACACATGTCTACATTTATTACTATTGTTCTGATTTTTTGAAAATAATTTAAAATAGTTCTTATTACTATATGATATAAAAAGACCATAAAAAGATTTCCAATTTAATTTCTGCTTTCATAGCTGTGTCATACTGAAATAACTCAAGGAGCCTATATTTACTTTTAAATAACCATCAATGTCTTACTATCAAAACACTTGGCAGCAAAAGTATTTTATCTCAAGTTACCAGGGAATATTTTTTTATCATTGACTCATCATATGTATAAACAGAAAAGCACAATGCTGGACAGGAGAATAACAAAGACAGATGGAAGACATTTTCAGTTGGGTGACCTTTTAGCTTACTAACTAGAATAGGCTGAATTTAGTTATGCTAAATATATAGTGGTACCTGTGAGCACCTGTTTAGTTTCCTAAATGCATTTGACCTTTGCTTTGGGGTCCTTGTGAATACCAGGAGCTTGCGATAGGAGGCAGATGTGACTTGATGTTGATGTGGATATATAAGCTATTCTAGTGAATCCTCAAGTGTAAAAAAGATGCACACCCTTGAACTAGAGAGATGACAAATACTTGCTTAAAGCATTTCTTCACTGTAGAAAAAAATGTTCAGGGAAGACAACAAATGCTCTGTCTTTAGCCCTTCAATCTTTAGTATAAGTTGGGTTTATTCACAGTTTTTAAAATATATACAAGATTAAAAGTATGCTAAACTCATTTTTAGCAAACTAACAAATTGTTTTATTTAGAAGTAGAGTACATGAATATAGCTACTGGTATCAACATCCTTGGACTCAAATCCTGCTTCTAGCTCTGTATTGTACCATTTTTCATTTATAGAAACTTGAACAAGTTCCTCAATTTCCAGGTTTTTCTTGGCTATTAAATGGACTTCATAATACTAATTATTAGCCATTAACTAAATAACTGAAACATTTCATGCAAGTTATTACCATGGTATATGTTAAACATTCAAAAATTATTGTCAATTATCAAGATTATAGAGTAGAAACTTAAATTATACCATTTAACAAGCATAATTCCTATACATTCTTCAAGTTCCAGATCATGTCACTAGTTAATGAAACGTTTCTTACCCAAAACAGATAATAATTTTGTATTCATCTGAAGTATTTCGTCAATTATTAGTTAGCAGGAGAGCAATTTGGTTGGTTACTATTTAGATAAGTTACTTGTACTTGACTGAGGCCTTTCAGATGGGATTCCTTGAGAAGCAGGATTCATAATTCCATTAATTACAAGACTTGTGTTTTACTGAATGAAGTGCTCATGTAAAACTGCTTAGGGTAATAAGGAGACTCTACAGAGTTTGTATACTAGAGGAAAAAGTTGAGAGAGATGACTGAGAGAATTAAGAAAACTTTGAAAGAATATAAATACCTGAAGAAATGTATTTTTATGGTATATACTCTCAATGTGAGTTCTTTACCCCACTAAATCTTTACTGAAATGCATAAGTAAAAATATCAGTCTATTTTTAAAGCTTTATAGAAAGTTTTCCAAAACTGTGTGATATTAACATGGCATTCCAAAAACTTGTCCAAAAGCTCGAATATATTAAAACAACATTTATATTCAAAAAGTACTAATCACATGTGATTTTCCAACATTCCTTAACTGAGTAAATCTCTTTTCCAGCTTAATATGGTACCTAGGATAAACAAACTATAATGCCTCAGGAAGGAAAGGGCAAAGACAGAAAAAAATATTTTAAAACAATATTAGAGCAGAGAAACAAATCTAAATGTTTCAATAAAATAATTAAATATTTTGATAAATTCTTAGTAATAGTTTTCAAAATTCAGTATAAAAATAATCATTCTTACTTTATTACAAAAATCTACTTGCAGTTAAAATGAAAAACAGCACCTCTTACACACCTAATTACACATTGATTGTTCTATCAATCAACCTATCTATACACATATACATACATTCTATAATGTGGATAGATTTGCTAGATTTTGTTTCTTTGCCCTTGGTTTCTATTTAGAGATCATAAGAGTAGGCACAGATAATTTTAGTGCAGTAGGAAAAAAAATTGAGGAGTGAGACCAGTGATGTAATACTTCACTCTGGGTGATCAAAAACCACACAACTTTTAAATGTTATCTCACACATGGCTGGATCAGTTTGATTGAATTCATTATTCGTTTGTGTGACCAATTTCAATATTTAGATCCATTGAAATCATCATCATCTCAGAGGAGCGAAAGAATACTGGAGGCACTCATTTCTCAAACTCTACAAGAAATTCTAGGAACTAAGAAGAGGGAGTATGAAAGTCATACATAGACTTCTAATATTTCCATAGTATCTAAGAATTCTAAGAATGTCTTTGTCTACATGCAACTCTGATGTCCTCTCTAAAGTTTTAAGGTTACATAACTGAATGAAACTTTTCAATCTTTCAGAGTATTGGCTACAGGAGTTTCTTTTCTTCTTTTTATTTTTTATTATTTTATCTTCATTAGTTAGGTCCTTTTATATTAGGATCTTATTAGGTGGCCGGCTTTGAGATAACATAGTTTGGCCAGTTCAATTACCAGATTTTTGTCTGTCATATTCCTCTTAGGCACTTAATGTCTGCTTTGTGCAAGATAAAAGACACAGTGCAAATCCCCCTTGAAAAAGAACACAAATAAGTTCACACAGTCATAAATTAATGACAGGAAATCTTTCATTTCTATCTGCTTGTATCTTTTTGTCTGATTGCTCCATTAATCCTTATTTTCTGGAGTTTCAAATAAAGAAAATTTAATGCCAACTTTAAGCATAATTAGAAAGGATAAATGAACAGAAAAGGGAGAAGCATTCTCAGTCATTAATGGTCATAACGTGTTCAATTTAAAAATATGGATAATGAATATGATAAATGAAAGAAAAAATGTGCGCATTATGCTTCAGTTCTAGAAGCATAATAAAATTTCATTGAGAGAAAGAAAATACAGGATTCACATTGCTAAGCACCACTCAGTAAATTCTTTCTGCTTACTGTTATCAGAGGTATGATAGCTATACTGTCAGAAAACCTCTGCGGGGATGAGTGAGTTCTGGAAACCTTGACTTAGAGAACTACATTAAGATTTGAAACGCTCCTTTTTGGATTGTTTTTATATATTGAAACTAATTGATCATTACATTATTTTTATTTTGTTATTGAAAGTCAAAAGATATTTTAGTTCTTTGCATATGTTAAAAGATACATTGAGGCATATTAAACATTTTAAGATTTTGAGCAAAAATGAATTCAATTTGGACAATACCAAACCAGAAGTGTTTACTAATTCATTAGTAGATAGAAAATGAGAAATTACTTACTATAATCAGAGAAATACCTTGACTTGTAGTTCATTTTTAGAGGAGTTACTAACATAATTGTCTTTATCAATAGTTTCTCCTCTTGCCCTTACCTACCATTATAGTCCAAGACAGTAGGGCAGAATAAATGGGGAAACAGGAAGATGTGACTTAGATGGGTATTTAACAGGCATGAAGAGAAAGTGGGAAGCAACGTGTCCCCTCACCTTTTTACTTCTGTGACTTTTGAAGGGAATAAGCATAATGGAAGGAAGATGAGGAAAACATGCCTCTTTCTGAATCTCTTATTTCTTGTTCAAAACTGTTATATGCCGTGAGAAAGGGGGAGACAAACTGTAAAAATATCCAGATAGGAATAAGGAAGCATGGGAGCTAGGACATGCTACCCAGGACAGGACCTGTACGAGTCTACAAGTCCCTGAGATACCCTCCAAGTACCTCAGCATTACATCTATTATGAAATGGGAGTGACAATGGCTTTCATATATGCCATAGAGAACATGAGAAAGTGCCAATGGTGATAGTAGCCGGCTGTCAGGTAGAGCAACCAATGACAAAGACCAACATCTGAACGCCATTATATTCCAAAAGTCAAATGACAGGCACAGTCCAGCAGAGCAAATTCAGAGATGAAGCAGACTGGGCCAGCCCTCCTAAAAGGAAAAGAACAGTAGTACAAAGACAGAAGTCTCTCTCCCTTGAGGCCACAATGTCAAATCACTCTTCCAACTCCAACATACGAGGTACAACAATGGGAGAAGCTAATCTGAATGTCTAATCAATTCATCAAAAATCTTTAGTAACTAATTTGAGGGTGCTTAAAACCCAAAGAGACTGAAACATTTTAAAATTTTTGTTGAAAGTGTATTTCTAAATCCCCAGACAACACTACACCCAATCCAGCTGAGTGGGTGGTTTCTGTTAATTAAATCAGTGACAGAAAATAGAGATGCTACGTTTTCTTGATATTATTGCTCGTAAAAATGTGACACCCATGAAAAGGAATTATACTAAAATATATCAAGATTTTTTCTATTTATACTACTAGGAAGCTAAATCTATTTTTATTTAAGAATCTAAATAAATAAATGAATTTTTCTAATACAAAGAAATAAAAGGAGGAAGACAAAACATGTGACCTATCTATTAATGAATGGAAAACTAAGTTATTTTGGTTTCTGGTGATTTGTGGGCAGGAATTTGTTTTTGTTTTTTTAAGGGGGGGTGGACCTAGTCAGAGTTTTTGTTTTTCATACACATGAAGTGTTCTAAGGAAAAAGAAATTAATTCTCAGGGAAGCAAAGAGGACAGTAGAAGCCCAAAAAAGAATGTATCCCTAGGAATAGAAATTGCATGCAATCTGTAAGCAATAGGAACCCAAGAGCTAAGAGTGAACATTTTTTTCATACTACTTAACATTTTAATTTTCCCTGAAAAAAGTCTGCAACATGCACGCCCACACAAATTTTTAAAAGTCTTTTTAAACCTTCTTTATTGGATATTGCTTAACAAGTCTTTTTCAAGATAAAATGGAAATCACATTTCCCATTTAAAAATAATTTTACTTTGTTGTTCATCTTGATTGTTCTCTCAGCCTGAGATGCAAACCTGGATAGTGATGCATGTGAACCATCCTTGGTGGGAGGTGGCAGACCCAACTGATACTATACCAGGGCACACCCATATGTCCATTTTTAATTAATTATAGCCTTTGACATTTATCCAGTCTAAATCCAAGTAAATGACAATTTGAAAGGAGTAAAAATATATTAAGTATTCTAATCTGACAATATAAAATTTCTAGCCAGATTACCTTGAATAACCATAAAATATCTCTAAACTTTAAAAAAGTAAATAAAAATTAACAAAGAAAGTTTTGTGTTGATAATGTTCCTTTCTTAATAAATATACAGAATACATGTTTCCTAAATTGTCATAAATTTTACATGGTGGTTTTAAAATTTTTAATTAGACCTCAGAATTATACCACCAAACAGACACAGATTTAACTGAATAATATTGATGCAAGTTTAACAGGGATAAAAATTTAATATGTTAATATCATTCACAGTTTCAAAAGCAAGCACTAGTATTCGCTGAATGAGTTAAGAGTTAAGTTAAGAGAGTTAAGAGAATATAACTTTTTCATGAAGATATGAGAGAAACAGTAATTGGGAAATATGAAAATATGGTTGTGAGTGCTTAATCTTGGATTTCATCAGATTTTACTTGGATACAGATTCCAGGGACATCTTTTATTTCAGGCATATTTTCTCCAGAGGCTGATGAGAAATTTAAGAACAGGTGGTTTTGGTATCTATTATAGCCATGTCTCCAGCAGAAGTTGGGCAATATCCTGGATCTTCTGACTCATTAATTAATACTTTGCCTCCATCTATATGCTCACTGTTCTACCTATCTTCTTCCAGTACACGAAGGGAAGGTATAATTTGGAATAAAAATAAATGATAAATTAGAGGTTGTAATTAATACCCGTGCTTCATCTATTCATTGAATATCTATTTATATAGGAATTTTAAGGAATATAATTTTTTTCAAAAATGAGAATGACCAAATGCATAATTAACAACATGAGTCATGGACACATACGTGATTTTTATGGATGCAGGATAGCAGGAATTAATACTATAGTTGACTTTGCCATAAGTGAAAAATCTATTTTAAAGTAACTTATTCACTTTCCTTTTTTATAATTTTGGTCTTATTCACTCTTGACTCATTAGATTGCTTTATTGAATCTGAGCACATGAATCATAAAGGTACCTATAAAGTTGCTATGAATATTACTAAAGATAGAAAAGTCAATGTATTCTGTACTTAAAAATTAGAAGCAACAGAAAAATAACTAGTTTTCAAGATCCTCCCCAGGGATAAAACTTAAACTAATTCTTCTTATCTAAGTATGTTCTTCTGTATGAATTCCATTCATTTAGTGTCTGTATGAATGTCTATTTCATTTCTCTCCAGAACAAACATGTTAATAAGAATTGTTCAAATCTTTCTTCTAGTGCTAAAGTAGAAATTTATTTAAGGTTCTATCTGTGACGCAGCAAAGTCATCAGAAAGCCAGCATTTTTATAAAGTTATTCTCTACTCTGCTTCATGTGGAATAAAAAATTCACAGAATCAAAATTTTAAAAAAATGAAGTTAAAAGTTGTACTACGATTTGCAACAAATGACAGCATTAGTCTATGAAACAGAAACAAATTAAGTGGATTATTAGAAAAATGAAGTGAATTATTAGAACTATGTTAGCTTAGTCATGTTTAAAGAAAATGATTCTATAATTAAATATTTTTAATTTTATATGTATAGATTAAAACAAGTTAGGATAAAGAGAACATATTTTATATCTTATAATAAAAATAAACATTTTATAATCTCTTATTAAACTATTGAAAATAATTAATAGATTTGCCAATATTCATCAAGCATATTAAATGTGAAATCTCTCTGAAATACCTATTTCTAAAAAGAATGATAAAGGCATTATAACTCTCATTTAGATGGAGTACAAATTGTTATAACCACTAGGGAAAATTCTTTGATGTAGAATGCTAAAGATGAAAACATGCAAACTCTATGACCCAGAAAATTCTGCTTTCCTATATATATCTAATAGAAATGTGAACATATGTTCACCAAAAGGCATGAACACAAATGTTTAGGATATCAGTATTTTTAATGATCCCAAATGTGAAATGGTCTAGATTTTTTCTTTACTATTAAACACAAATCATTTGATATATCCAGGCAATACAATACTATACTTCAATAAGAATGAATTAACTAGAATAAATTCAATAGAGAAAAATATCACACACAACTTTGATTGAAAGAAGCCTGACCAAAACAAAAACAAAACAAAATGTGTATAATTCCATTTATACAAAGTTCAAAGACAGATCAAACTAATCCATGAATATTAGAAGTCAAGACAGAGTTCATCCTTAGCACACAGCTGGAAGAAAGTTAATGGGAGGAATGATTATAAAGAGGCTTCCTGTGAGGGAAATATTTTTTCTTTAATGGATACCTAGGGAATTTAGAGATGATACTTAAATGCATTAGGATGGAGACCATAGAAGCTATATCTCAAAAAAATCACTTTAAACAAAAAGATTGCATTCATATTTTCAATCATAATCTCTAGGAACCATGAAATAAATATCACTTTCAAAGTGCTTGGCCTTATTTGAATAAGAAATTTCAATTGGCCAAGAAAACTTTTCCAATATCAAATTTGATATTAATTCTCCTCTATCACCATTTGTCCCAGTATACCCAAAATGTCTATGGTATATTTGCAAAAGCACACATACCCTAAAAGCACAGTAGTTTTAAATCCAGCAAACAATCATTTCTATTGCTTTTGATTTGTTCAGTTCCTTTTGCTCATTACCTGGCAAACTTGCCGTATTGCTTATATTAATTTAGTTAAAAAATATTGAACTGTTTAATAAGTATCTGTGTTTGAAGAAAAACATAAATCACAACATTATACCATCCTTTTACTATCAGAAATGTGTTGTGGCTAAAAGATAAAATCTCTAGAATTATATATTTCTTTATCTAAAACTTTTCACAGGTAATAGGTATTATTCCTAGGTTTATATTGGTGTTGGCCTTCATTTGTACTGAATATATCAAATTAATTTATACACATTTATTCAATACACACGGAGAGTTACCATGTGACAAGCACAGAAGTAGTATCCAGTAATACAGAATTAGATGAAAAAAGAAATAAAGCCCCCAATATAGTTTATTTTACTAGGGACCAGGATCAAGTAAATCAACTACTACAGTGAAGTACAAGACATAAAAGAAATCTGTACCATATTTTGTGTGCTGATAAAAACACAAAGGAAAACACAGACCCCATATTTAGAATTTTCACGGGACATATTTTGGGAAATATTCTTAGCAAATGTGTGGGGGGTGTGGAGGGAAACTGGGGCAACTAGTCAACTAAGGGAGATAGCAAAAATTTTTAGTGAGTGAGTGAGAATGACAAATGACTAAACAAAAATATCAAATATTTCTGATCCCTCAATGTTTTAAATATGATTCTCAACTTGTATATAAACTTTACTGTAAGATGGCAAGATGACTCTAAATACTACAAACAGATCTTCGAAACAGGAAAGTGAGTTCATGCAGTTGAGTGGCAAGAGAGGAGGTCTGAATAATAGGCAGGAGCCATGTCATGAACAGCCTTGTGTGACATGTTAAGGAATATCTTTATCCTGAAAGTAATTTGTCTAGATCATATGACTGATGAGACATGAACTAGAATTTCAGTCCCAGTCTGATGCTAGAATTGATGCTATTATGCTATAGTGCTCAAAATTTCATTTTAGAAAGAGGACATCTTTATTGGATAGAGCTTTGAAGAGAGAGTTGGACTAGACTGTCAAAGCAGTTGGGAAGTTCTCATGGTGACTGAGATGATGCAGTCCTAAATTGAAAAGGAAGTGGTGGGAAATGAGGAATCAAAGGACAGAGCATGAAAGTCTGTTCTTGAATTTTTGCTATTAATAAAATATTTTGACAAAATTTAGTTTGTCAGGTCTGTAGAATTCAAACTGGCATTAAACAAAGAAAACAGGATCTGGTAGGCTGTGGACCAACCCCATATCTTTAATTTACTTGCTGTGCATACTAGGATCAGCAACATAATCACACTGAGTCTTCACTATTTAACGTAAAATGGGAATAATAATATTTAATCTCATAGAGAGTCTATGAAAATTAAATAAGGAAATACATTTTATAATATCTATCACAATGTCTAACACAAAATCTCTTCATACCAAAGTTACAAATAAGGTTCAGCAAATGTGGCTCTCTTT
This sequence comes from Solenodon paradoxus, assembly GCA_004363575.1. Classification (NCBI taxonomy): domain Eukaryota; kingdom Metazoa; phylum Chordata; class Mammalia; order Eulipotyphla; family Solenodontidae; genus Solenodon; species Solenodon paradoxus. The sequence goes on along the minus strand of RJWH01000173.1, from coordinate 794,355 downwards.
AAGCAGAATCACTCATTTTACTGCTATGTCTCCTAAAAGAATATATAAGTAAATATTTAGCTAACACTATTTCCTTAGGAAGATAAATTGCAAGGTGGTTCAAAGTGCCACTGATTTAAATATGTACTTCATGACTAGGCTTCCTCATAACAGCAAAATTTAGGAAACATTTTGGGAACTAGCACTGTTAGGGGACAGGTTTATGCAGAATAATATTTGTTTCTCTCAATACTATTGTCTTTACTTCTTCAAATTAAGTCTTTTTAAACATTTTTTCATAACTTATAACAAATAATTGAATAATTGCTGTTTTCCTCTACTCAAGTTAGTCAAAGGTTAACATTCATTTTGTTCTTTGTGAGTTGAAAAAAAGTATAAAATGAATTACACGAATTTACATGTATTACATGAAACATTTATAAACTAATAAACCATTACCGCTTTCCATTAAAAAGAAAAGCATACCTGTGAAATATAAGTTTCTCCAAGAAACATAAATCCCGAAACTAGAAATAAAGATTTAAGAGTACCATCGGTACCATGGATATGGATTCAATGTATCTCTATCTGTGGGATCACTTACAACATGGCCCATGTCCCACCCTTGAAAAATGGTGAGCAGGGACCAGAACACAACAAGGATTTCCTGGGATGATAACTTGCTTCTACCTGCACTAACTTTACTCAAGATGTCCTGCCCTAGAATTCTGCTGTTCTTGTCCACTTGGCAATTCCTGCCTGCTCACTATCTTCCCTCTACTGATACCCACCATGAAAAAGCCCCTCTTCTTACTGACAGTGCAGTAACTTTCTGGAAGCATGCCTGACCTGCCACCAATGGAACCTCCTGTCATGAGTACAACAGAGGTCATTGGCCTTGGCACCTGTTTCTTCCCATGATTTCCTTGGGACTAACTACTAGAAAGGGCATTACTCTGCCAGAACACGAACACCTGCATAACATTATCAATATCATAAAAATATATTCCTAAGTCAAAGAAGAGCTTCATTGGCACCCTGATGGTTTAGCAGTAAAGTCAGGCTGGTACAGTCCACATACTTCCCAGGGTTAGGGTGGTGGTGGGGGAAACAAGATGAACTATTAAACAGAAAAAAGCTTCTTCTCTTTTCTTGCCTGCCTGCCTGCTCAGTTTTATTCCTTCCTGAATATTTCCTTTAAAAAAGTGAAAAAAAAATTTTTTAAAGGTTCATTGGCAAATTAATGGAAAGATTGCAAAGTTATCAATTTGACAGTACATCTAGTTTTCTTAATTATAATCCTTTTATGATTTTAAAGACAATTTGATTTGCAAATGATGAAAGTTGATATTTAAATTTTATTATGCAAAATAAAACTGATCATTACGTCCCGAAACCTTTTCCAAATTAAAGCTTTGGGTAGTGACTACTCATATTAGAAATTCAGGTATGTTAAGACACATAGATTATTATCATGGGATGTTTTAAAATACTGAATTTCCTTATGTGAAGGTCTTTAAAAGCAGACCCATTCTCCACTTGCAATGCCTCATTTTCTTCATCCTGAAAAACTAACAAAAGAAAATATTCAGCCTAAGCAAACCCCCAAATGATGTGAGGGTCTTGAAATTTCATGAGTCTTTGAGAATATATTCACCTTTCTAATAACAGGCTACAGTTTATATTTCTGAATCTAAACCCGTTTGTTTAAAGGTCAAAAAGACAATGCTATTAAAAATAGCAGGAATGATATTTTCAACAGTAATGTTTTGCTTCAGCACTGTATGATGAGATTTATTTTAACCATACGAATTCATAGCACAACATAATTATATATTACTATGCTAGAAGAAAGTTATAGCTAGACATGTATGCTAAAAACTATTAAATAGTTGCTACTAGGTAATACTATACAAAAATAAAGATATTATGATGAGTTACTCCAAGCAAGATATTAATTTAAAACATGTTTGTCTGCACTACAATTTAGAAATACAGTTATCCTCCTTTTGAGTATTAATTTTATTCACAAGTATCCTTTCTGATGGTGACTCCATAGGACACACTTTTGGGTCACTCCCCACAGATACTGAAAAAACAAAGAAATAACTTCTTTTCCTGAGACAAACACCAAGAAAAAACTGGCACTTCAGCTGGAGACAGAACAGCTAATGACTAATGGTGGGTGAGGGCACCTGGCATGGTTCTCAGATAAGCCAAAGATTTGGATATGGTGTGGAGCCAGGGAGTCTCCATGCGTTGGAGCTGAGACTACGATTTCAGGACCAGCTGTAGAGGTAGTGAGAGGCAGGCCCAGTGGGGATGAGATACAGAACCACGGAGGGTCAACTTGGGAGGGAACCTCAATACCAGGAGTTGAACTGGAGCCCTTGCATTGAAATTGTGCTGGGGGCAGTCCTAAGTGGAAATCAGTCAAAGAAATTCCAAGCTCAAACCCCTCCCAAAATCAATTCATGAAAGAGCCTGGAGTCCACAAAGCAGAAATCCTGCCCACTGCTTATCCGCCCACCAGAAATCCTACCCATTGGATACCCAATTCCCTGGATTACAGCGAGAAGGCAGTGCCAAACCTTAATGCTATCCACTAGCACCACCTTGTATGTAGAGGCAAAACTGCAGCCTGATTGCCAATCATAAGCAAGTCAAAACTATGCAACGCCAGGGAAACCAAACCCTCAGAAATATAAACAGAATGACGAATAGAGCAAAGGCACAGAGAAACATACGTGAAATAATGGATCCAATCCAACTGAGGGGGAAATCTGAGTGCAGTAGATGTATATAAAGCAGCTGGAGAGGAATTTAAGGTAACATTGATTAACATACTCACGGGAATTCAGAAATCAGCAGAGGCAGTAAACAACAATATAAGGAAGCAAAGGCAAGAATTAAAATGAGACATTAAACAGAAAAAAGACATGATGGCTGATCAAAGAACTCAGTGGCTGTTTTCCTGTTAATTTTCTTCCTGGTTGATCTGTCCATTGTTGTAATTGGGGTGCTGAAATCCCCCACTATTATTGTGTTGCTGTCAATGTCTCTCTTCTGGTTTAATAATACTTGACTGATATATTTTGATACTCCTTCATTTGGTGCATATATGCTAATAAGTGTTATCTTTCTGCTTGATTGATCCTTTAATTATTATATAGTATATATCTGTCTTTTATTATGCTTTTTAGATGGAAGTTCGTTTTATCTGATATGAGTATAGCTGTTCCTGCTCTTTTGTGGTTGCCATTTGACTGTAGGATTGTCTTCTAGTCACTGATTTTGAGCCTTTGCTTATCTTTTGAAAGAAAGTGGGCTTCCTGAATTCAGCAGAGGGTTGGGTTATGCTTTTTAATCCTGGCAGCCACTCTGTGTCATCTGACTGGTGAGTTCTGTCATTAACATTTAGGGTAATTATTGACATGTAGCTGCTTAGTGCCATTTTATAATCTGTCTTTTGTATGTTGCTTCAGTTGATGACTTTGTTCTCTTTCTCTTTTTAGGTTTCATTCCTCAGATTGGATTGGTGCAATTATGTTTTGATTCATTTTGCCTTTTATTTTCTTGTCTGCTTTCTCCCTGGGGGTGTATTTTGAGGTGACCCTGAAGTTAGCATTCATAATTCTATGTTTAATATCTAATTTTATTTGAAAGCATATTAGTCTTCCACTCATTCTAACTATCCATATTTTTGTTCTCTTCGTTCCCACTTTTAATATTCGCTGTCATACTGTTTTTCTGTGTGATTTCTTTATGCTTTATAGAGCATCCTTTAATAATTTTTGCAAAGCTGGTTTTGTGGTGATTAACTCCTTAACTTTTGCTTGTCAGAAAAGGTTTTTATCATTCCTTCAGTTCTGAATGATAATCTTGCCAGGTATAGTATCCTAGGTTAAAAATACTTTTCTTTCAGCACTTTGAGTATATTATACCATTCCCTTCTGATCAGTAGAGCTTAATCTGTGAAGTCCGCTGACAATCTCAATCTCATGTAAGTGACATGTTTTTCTCTGGCTGCTTTTAATAGTCTTTTTTTATCTTGTATTTTTGACATTTTGATGACCATGTACCTAGGTGTATTTGGGTTTCTTTTATTAATGACTCTTTGAGTTTCCTCAGTCTGGAGGCTTGTTTCATTCCTCAAATTGGGAAAGTTCTCATCTATTATTTCTTCAAATATGGTTTGTCTTCCCTATTCTCTCTCTTCCTCTGTGACCCCTGTGATATAAATGTTGTTCCTTTTGATGTTATCCCAGAGGTTTCAAATGCTGTCTTTAATTCTTTGAATTTTTTGATCTCTTTGTTGGTTTGCTTAATTGAGTTCCTCTGTCCTATCTTCCAGATCACTGATTCTATTGGAAGCTTCATCCATCCTATTGTTGAGACCCTAATAGACATATACTGATCACTTCACCGAGTGACTGCAGATTTCCCTTTCTTCTCAAGCACTCATGGAACATTGTCAAGTATAGATCAAATGCTGGGACACAAAAATCTCTCAACAAATTTACATAGATTGAAGGCAGAACCAAGCATCTTCTATGACCACAATGGCCTATAACTGAAAATCAACCAGAAAAAGAAAGCTGGAAGACCCCAAACTAATTGGAAACTCAACAATAGGCTCTTGAACGACTCTTGGATAAAAGAGAAAATCAAAGGGGAATTTAAAAAACACTTATAGACAAATGAGAATGAGGACACGAGCTACTTTGAGAATGTAGCAATAGCAGTACTAAGGGGAAAGTTCATCATAACCCAGGCCTATCTCAAGAAATAAGAAAAATCACAAATAAACAACTTAACTCTACAGTTAAAACAATTAAAAAAGAACAATCAAAGCCAAAAATCAACAGAAGAAACAAAATAATCAAAATACAAGCAGAAATAAATGAAATGGAAAACAAAAAGACAATCCAGAACAATGAAACCAAAAGTTTGTTCTTTGAAAAAATAAACAAAATTGACAAGCCATTGACTAGACTCACAAAGAAAGAAAGGGAGAAAACTCTCATAACTAGAATCATAAATGAATGGGGAAAGTTACAATAGATACCACAGAAATTCAAAGCATCATAAGGGACTACTGTGAACAGCTCTACACCACCAAAATGGACGACCTTGAGAACATGGATAGATTTATAGAAAAATATAGTCTACCAAGACTGAACCTGGAAGAATTGGAAAACCTGAACAGAACAATCATAGCAATGAAATTGAAGAAGTAATCAAAGGCCTCCCAAAAAATAAAAGCCCAGGACCAGATGGCTTCTTCAATGAGTTCTATCAAATCTTCAGAGAAGAAATAGCATCTATTCTTCTCAAACTCTTCCAAAATTCTGAAGAACAGGGAACTCTCCCAAATATTTTTATGAGGCTAACATTACATTGATGCCAAAAGCTCACAGAGATGTCACCAAGAAAGAAAATTACAGACCAATATCTCTAATGAATATAGATGCAAAAGTTCTCAACAAAATATTAGCAAATCAAATTTAACAATGCATCAACAAGATTATCCATGATGGCCAAGTGGGATTCATCCCAGGGATGCAAGGATGGACCAACATATGTAAATCTATTGTCCTACACCATATCAACAAGAGCAAAGAGAAAAACCACACGATCATATCAATAGTTGCAGAGAAAGCTTTTGATCAGATCCAACACCCATTAATGATAAAACCCTCCATAAAATGGGAATAGAAGGTTCATACCTCAAACTAATAAAAACCCACAGCCAACATCATACTCAGTGGAAAAAAACTGAAAGTATTTCCTCTTAGGTCAGGAACAAGGCAAGGTTGTCCATTCTCACCACTGCTATTTAATATTTTACTGGTGGTCTTGGCCAGAGCAATCAGGCAAGAAAAGGAAATAAAAGGAATCCAAATTGGAAAGGAGAAGTAAAACTCTCATTTGCAGATGACATGATTATACACACTGAAAATCCCAAAAAATTCTAGAACTCAACAATGAATACAGTAAAGTGGCAGGCTACAAAATCAACACACAAAAATCTGTTGAATTTTAATACTCAACATGTTAGAAGAAAACAAAATTATGAAAATCATACCATTTAAAATAGAAGTGAAATGAATGAAATATCTGTGCATAGACCTAACACAGGAAGTAAAAAGATCTATACAATGAAAACTGCAAGTCCTTCTTAAAAGAAATATAGGAGGACACAAAGAAATGGAAAGACATCCCCTGCTCCTGGTTGGGAAAAATCAATATCATTAAAATGGCCATCTTACCCACAGCAATATATAGGTTCAGTGCAATCCCCATTAAAATCCTATGGGCTTATTTCCAGGAAATAGAACAAAAAAATCTTAAAGTTTATATGGAACAACAAAAGACCCCAGATAGCCAAAGCAATCATTAGAAAAAAGAATGAATCTAGAGGAATTACACTTCTAGGTTTTGAACTATATTACAAAGCAATAGTGATCAAAATGATATGGTACTAGAAAAATAACAGAGGCACAGAGCAGTGGAATATAACTGAATCACCAATAATTGACCCAAGACTTGGACATAAGACCAAAAACCATAAAGTTCTTAGAAGACAACATAGGGAAGACTTTCCATGACATCCGTTGTAGAGAAAACTTTGGGGACTGAACCCCACCATCAAGGGAAACAAAAAAGAAAAATAAACAACTGGGACTACATCAAACTAAGGAGCTTCTTCGCAACAAAAGGAAACATCACCAAACCCAAAAGGAAACCTACTAACTGGGAGAAGATATTTCCATTCAATATTTCTGACAAAGGCTTAATATCTAAAATATACAAAGAACTCATAAAACTCAACAACAGAATAGGCAGTCCAATCAAAAAATGGGAGAAGGAATTGGAGAGATATTTTTCTGAAGAGGATATACAGATAGCCAACAGGAACACGAAATTATGTTCCTACTCAATGGCCATTAATGCAAATTAAAAAAAAAAAAAGAGATATCACCTTATACCTGAAAGACTGGTTATTATCCAAAAGTCTGAAAACAACAAATGCTGACAAGGATGTGGAGAAAAGGGAATACTTTTTCATTGTTGGTGGGAGTGAAAATTGGTACAACCCCAATGGAGAACTGTTTGGAGATTCCTAAAACAACTAAAGATGGAAATCCCATATGATCCCATCATTTCACTTCTGCGCATCAACCCAAAAGATACAAAAGCAGCCATCCATAGAGATGTATGTATCCCCATGTTTATTGTAGCCCTATTCATAATAGCTAAGAACTGGAAATTACTTAAGTGCCCAACATCAGTTGAATGATAAAGAAGATGTAGTACATATACATAATGGAATATTACACAGCCCTTAGAAGAGATGAAACCATGTTATCTGAATCAATATGGATGGAACTAGAGGGGATTATGCTAAGTGAAACAAGTCAAAAGAAGAAAAATAGATACTAGATGACCTCACTTATAGGTAGGATGTGAACAGACAAAACAAAGGAACAGATGAAACATAACCAACTCTGAAACATGTGCAGCAGAACTGAGGTTACCAAAAGGAAATGGCGTAGGTGGGGGCAAATGGTGGTGGAACTCACTGGACAATGGGGAAGAACACTTGGTGATTTGGTGGAGGGCATGCTTTGCTGAAACATAACTTAGAAATGGAGAACCTATACATAGGAAATTATTTTAATGTGTAGAATAACTACTACAATTTTAAATAAGTAAAAAAGTAGGAACTTTTTTACACAGCTTGTTCTTCACAAGTACATATCCCTACCTCAGTTCAAGATTAACTACTATGCTGACTTTTGTAGTAATATGACAGTTATGGTTATTCAGAAACATATAATAACTAGAATAAGTAGGAAAGTTTGATTTTATTTAACATATTGATAAAGATTTTCTCCCTCCTAGTAAGTAACCTTACAAATTGTTTTAAAATTCTGAAGGTTTGTCTTGAAATAACTTCTGTGGATATTTATAATTTCATCATAAGTTGATAATGCATAAGAGTAAGTCTTTATTAACATGGTTGGTAGATCTTGGAAACAACTTTAAGGATAATAACGTATAAGACACTGATTTTATCAGAGGTTAATTGATATAAATAAGGCTTAAGTTTCTACTATACATTTCTGGTCACATGAACATCACCAAAATTCTAAAAAATGACCCAAGATACTATTACTATCTTACAGTAACTTTTATTAATTCATTCATTTTCCAACTTGCTTCTTCCAATTCAGGATCACAGGTGGCTAGAGCCTATTGGGACAACTCAGGGCACAAGGTAGAAACCACCTTGGAACAGAATGATATTCCATCACAGGACATACTCACACACCTATGCTCATTCAGACTGGGATACTTTAGACACACTGATGAACCTAAAGTACACATTTTTGGGACAAGAAAGGAAAGCAGAGTACCTGGAGAAAACCCACACAGGCATGTGAAGAACATGCAAACTCCATACAGACAGCACAGCTGGCCAGAAATTAATGTTTTCTTTTCATCAACATTAATCAGAAACAATGTTGAAGAAAGTAATATTATTTGAGACCTGTTATACCTCTTTCAACATTATGTACTGAGTTATGTGCCATCAGTTTATTCTGTGTCATAATACTGATTAGAGTGTTCATTTTTCCAGGTGCTTGTGTGGAATTTTAAATCAGTTTCAAAGAGGTAACTTCAACCACAAGAAATGGGTCTCATGGTGAACTGTGATAGAAATACCTGCTAAATAGAAAGTGAGTAAGCATTATGCCAACATAATTAAAGTCTAAAATTAATATCAAAAATGAATATAATAAGCAAGTTTATGAATCTATGAGCTTATTTAAAATCTTGCATTTCAGGTTCTCGATTATTTGTGGTCTGATTTATTTTTAAAGCAAATTTCTCCTGAATTTAATTAATTTTTAAAGACATAAGAGATACCAGTGTCCTCACCTACCACCAGGGTCTTTTTCTCACCAGAAAATTAAAATACCTTCTTCCATGGTATATCGAATAACAAGTTACACAGTATTATTGGATAGTTTCAAGGAATTAAATATACTTTATTTGAAGCTCTATTTGCATATCCCTGTACATGAAAAAATATGATACAATAAATGAGACACAGGAATGTAATAGCAATTAAAATAAAAAACCAACCATATTAACTATCATGTACTACAACGAAAAGGGAAACCAAACAAATGAAGAATAGAAAGAATGGAAATTTTACATAATCCTATCTTTTTATTATGGCAGTAACATTCATGTCTAAACCAAGATCTATGTATATCATGCTTGCTTTTACTTCATTTTTGAAATGAATCACTTTAAAGTTGCTAACACTACCACATTAAAGGGCATAGATATTTTCAAAATTATTACTGTCCTCTCATGAGAAAATATTTCCGACTTTAACTAGATAGATGTATTTTTGTGATCACAGCACAACTATTTCACACTCTTCAAAATATAGAAAATTTTATGACACAAAATCACATTCTTTTTATTCTTTTATTTCTCCCACAGCCTTTTCTTGCATGTTTTAAAACATCTGAATTTAATCCAATGCCTTGTAAAAAAGTATTCCTGAAATGATTCGTTATATTTAAGTAAAATAAACACAAAATATCAGTCATATTAAATAAAGTCATTATTTAAGAAGTTTAAAGTATCTTGTCTCTAAGCAACTCTGTATCTTTCCCTAATAGAAATTCTGAGTAGTAAGGTTTCAAACTAACTTAAAAAGTGAGAAAATTGTACATGAAGCTTTTTCCAGTCCCTATTCTCTTATATTACCTAGCCCTATAAACTGTTGTGAATAGTGCTTTTCCAAACACAACCAGTTAGCCTTTCTCAGGTTTAAAATCTCTTTTAAAAAATTAAGTGGTGTCTACCTGTTGTGAAGTCTTGTCTCCTATTTAAATATTCAGGCCCTATTCATAGAGAGGAATGTAGTTGTAACTGCCTAACAGTGAGAACACACCACTCTTGCTCATAGAGATTAAAGGGTTATAGTCTTTTCTAGGTAAACCTTTCATGGAATGCAACATAGATTCATAAGCATATAGGCAATTTACACTAAATTCTGATACTTTTGACAGAGGTAAAATAATGACCTGCTTCTACATAATTTTAGCATACTTGGAAATATCAGGTTCATAGTCATCACTTTCAATGTTTAGTAATTTGAAGAACAGACACCTCCCTTTGTTGTGGTTGTTCACGTGTAATTAATTTAGAGACATTCAAGGTTGACAATCTGTACTTAAGGTACTTAACTTTCCATAGTCTCTCTTTAACTTTGCTAATACTTTTACTCCTGGCTGCTCTCTGGTGTTTCATTGTGCCTCTATATGAGGGCTCTTCAGTATCCTAAAATCTCATACTAAAATTTCAACAAGTTTATTCAGTATAGAAAATACAGCATAAAAAAGCTACCTAAGGTGAAATCTTCCAGCAGGCTAGAAAACAATTTTAGTTTTTAGTTGGGAACATAGATTGTTACTTATAATTCAGCATCATCCAGCTATGTCATAAATTAGTAAATTGTATCATTCCATTTCCTAAAGGTCCCAACTTTCTAGAGGTTAGAAATCTCCCAAGAAAAAAAAACTGTGTTTGAATATTGCTCTAAAATGTTTTGCAACCTCTGTGATCATTAAAAGTTGTTTAAGCTTTTTATTCTCATATATAAATTCTTCAGATTGAATAATCTAACTTATCTATTGTACGATATGAAATTTCCAGTGCACTGTTATTATAGTAGTGATAAGATTGGATATATTTAATTTATCTTTATTTATAGATAAAAAGTGTTTAATATTATCATTAAGTATAATATTACCTGTAGAGCTTTTATGAAATTTCAGGAATATATTAAACAGGAACTCTCTAAATATCTTAAACCAGTGCATTATTTTAGACATCATAGTTATAAAAATTTCAGCACTGTATTTTCAAGTGATATAATCAAGAAAATTAAAGTTCGTTAATATTTTAAAAGTTACTTAGAAATTTGGTAGTGGTGTGGCTGCTACTATATTAACTGATGAAGAGTAAATCTTAAATCTAAAATTTACATAGTGTTATAAACCAATGTTACCTCAATTTAAATAAAAATGAAAGTCACCTAAAAAAGCTGAAAAATAGAGTGCTTTGTTTTTAGTCACTGAAATTATTATGTGCTCCAGAGAGTCCATTATTCTTTTAAGAAAAATCACATCATTTATCTCTCTCAATTCTGAGACATTTCAATTTCCTTTGAAAACTTTGTATCCAAATTAAAATACATGTTAATGAGATATAATCTTAGCTTTTCCCTATTGGGCTACTCAGAACTGTGAAATTTTAAAACTTTATTTTTCCTACTTTGATAGAACCCATAAAAAAAGTGTTCTTCCTTCTTCATAGATCAGTACAAAACATTACTCATGGGAACACCCAGCTCACATGTTCATATACTATCCCCCATTGTTAATAAAGATAAATTACTTTCTCATTATTTCTTCCTGCTTCCTGCTTGACTCATCGCCACTTTGCAGGCTTCTTCAGATCCAGAAACATTTCACAAGATTGATCTTTCATTAATGTTGCATATATTCAATATTTCTGAGTCTTGATTTATAATTGTGATCTTCTGAAAGAACAGTTTATATGCTCAGTGAAATTTCCTGTGATATGTTAGAGATGCTGAATGTTTTCTGAAGACAGTACACCTCTCCATTTTTTAATGTAAAAACAAACAAAACAAAAACCTGTATGGTCTTTGAGTTTAATAACGAAAGAATTAGTTGCTTTCTGAGGCACTACTAGTCACGTTTCTCTGTCACTCACTTGTAATCCATGAGTATAGTATAGCCAGAAGACAGAACACTCTAGAAAACTTAATTTGCATGTATATAGGGAAATATAAACATCCCACACCAGTAAAACTAGCTCCAGAGTACAGACTGGAAATTTGGGAAAACACTGGAGAAAATAGGAAAGAGTAATGTGCACATAGGAATAAAAGAAAACAATCAGCATCATATAATTAAAAAAAAAGGGAAATCACTGAGAAAAATCTTAGAACATCAGAGAACTGACTACAGGAAATTGAAGGCAAAAAAATGTAGAAGTGTATGTGAGTATCGGTCTTGGGAAGAAACTGCTTTTCTCAGGAGAGGGAAGAGACTTGAAAAGAAATATATAGATAGATATTTGGTGATGAAGCAGAAGAGAAGTCAACAGTATAATTAAAGACCTGACAAAAACAAAATAAAACCACAAAATCAGAAGATATCCAAAAATGTACCATATATTAAAGAACCCAAACACCATACTAATAGAAAGGAACAATCCTGAACAGAAAGACATAGAAAGACTCTTTAACTTCTCACTTCTGCCTACATAACATAATATGTTACCTGTTGTTCCAGGTAGATAATTATATTGCAAACAGAAACTGGCAGGTAATATTCATACAAAGTCATATAACAGGGAAATTAAAATGAGAATCAAAACATTTAATAGATAAAAATCCTCCCCTTAAAAACAGCCATGAAACAAAGAATGCATGTAATACAGCACTGCAAACTGAATTATTAAACAATTCCATACATTTTTAAAACTCAAAGACAAATTATTAAAACCAGAAGACATGAAATTATTCACAAGATTTGAATTCATGAACAAAGCTAAAGGATAACAACACTTTTTAGATTTGAAAAACTGAAGAGTAATTTCCTATCCCATGCAAGGAATATCTCAATATATCCCAGACCTCGGGCTCTTTAGAAATTTTATGGAGTTGACAGGCCCTTAGAATATTGTGGGATTTATCATTGAATCTTGGATATACTGTGCTCAACCAACTTGCTACTTCCTGATTATCAAGTCCAGTCAGCATTATTACAGTAATGTAATAGACTTTCCACTATAGGTTTCTGTGGAAAGGAGACACAAGCAAGTTCACTGCAGATTACATTTTGACAAAGGGCTGAAAAGGTGCTATAGTTCTAAAGTAGGATATTGAAAGTGAGTATTAGTTCTCTCCCCTAAAATTAAAGTCTTGAATAGTCTTTACTAACAAGTAACATGAATCACTACCCATATATAAGTTTATCAAGTACCAGCGGATATGTCAATTGGTCTAGCAAACAACAAAAACACGATTGCATGAGCAACTACAATTGGAGTCATCACCTTATTTAGCTTATGAGAATTCAGTTTTTCATAAACTCCATTTGATTTCTGCATGGCCCACCTGGACAAGTTGCGTGATTAGTAGTAGGATAAGTTCTGTATTTTTTAAGTCCTGAATAATGGCACTAATTCTGAAGTATCTGCACAAATGTGGTATTGCTTTCATTTTTTTATTTCAGAAGGAAGAGGTAGTATATCAGTAGAGTTTTATAGAAAAACAGAAATAATCACCAAGATGTATGTAGATAATATTAGAAAAATGATTCATGAGAATCTACTACACGTCAGGTCTTCTTAGTGACTCTACTCATTAATTAAAACCATTAAGTATTTATTATGACTATGCATTGTACCAGGCATTCTACATACATACCTCATTTTACCCTCACAATTCTACTTTTCTAATGAAAAAAATGAAACCAAGAATAATTTATCCATGATCTGTAGCTAATAAGTAAGAGAATCATAGTTTCAGAGTTTATCTATCTGATTCCCCAATCTCTTTATTTAGTTGTAACCTCAGATAACATACTTACTTGGATAGTGCTTGAGAGTATACTTGTATTATTTATATGATTAAGTTTTAACAATCTTGAAGCATTCTGAGGGGTGTAATTTTCTTTTGCCTGTCTCAATTTTTATCCTATACTACTTATCTCATTAAGTATGTGTACATGGAACTCTAGCACTTAGAGAAAGAGAAATCTTAAACAAATCTGTGAAAATTAAAAAGTAATGTTTCATGGCCAAAGAAGAATTAAAGAATACAGTGTGTCAAGAGAAAGAGAAATCTTAAACAAATCTGTGAAAATTAAAAAGTAATGTTTCATGGCCAAAGAAGAATTAAAGAATACAGTGTGTCAAGAGGTATAGAGTGATGGCCTAAATGTGCTCTCATGACACTTCCCTGAATTTTTATTTTAAAAATACAGAGACCATATAAATTAAGTTGTATATCTTAAATTGACCCTTTTTGCTAATATGCTAATAATATAATTTCCTAAATTTACCTAAATATGTAGAGCTGGAAGCTGGTAGGAATAACAGGTGACACCTTAATTTCACAGTGTTATGGGCTTGTCATCTGTCTTAGTCATTTGGGCTGCTATATCACAATACTACAATGGAGTGGTTTATAAATTTCGGACTCTTATTTCCCATAGTTCCAGAGACTGGGATGTTCAAGATCATGATGACAGACTGGATCTAGTGTAAATCTAGTTGCACACTGCCAGCTTCACATGTTTTCTCACATAGTGGAAGACAGGAGGAATCTCTGAGCAGTTTATTTTTTAAGAACACTAATCCTACTCATGAGGACGCCGCTTTATTATCTAAGCATTTTCCAATGGTCCTTCTCCTGATATTATCATATTCAGCATTAGAATTTCAACATATGAATTTCGATTGTACACAAACATTCAAACCATAGCAACAGCCTAATTGCACTTCTCTAAGATAACTATGGACACATCATCATGTAAATTCTAGTAGTCCAAGTAAGTTATTTTTAAATTTGATGGTCTTTACAATGGAAGCTTCCAGAAACCTGGTTCTCAACAAGACGATAGGAATACCCATTTTAGGTAAAGGTCAAGAAGAACTTGCTTATATACAATTGTAGGAAGCGAATTCCTTTCTGGTCGCTTCTGCAGTTTTCCAAGGCAGAATTTCTCACAGTCAGCAGAGCAAGTAGATAAATTGCAAAGTACAAACAGCCTCGACCTTCAATGTTGCTATACCTTCAACTGTTCCCGATAGTAGGGGAACAGCCTATGCCTACAAGTCTTTCTTTGTTTTATTCCCATTATCTCATTTGTAATCCAACCCTATAAATTAAGTCAAAGACTTTGGGTCACTGTCTCTAGAAGGAGAGAAGTGTCCCACCTGGCCCCCACTTTTCTATATGTATGTTGTCTGTCTTTTCTTTACCCTCCTGTAGCCCCCTCTCAGAGACCCTGTGGATAAGCCATGCGGGTTGTGGTATTTGGCACCCAATGTGGGGCTCTGAGAATGGGGGAACTAAATAAACAAAGATAAAGAGAAGAAGAAGAATTTGACAGAGAGCCAGCTCCTGAAGGTGTGCGCACAAGGTGGACAAGGTTCAGGGTCAGGTAGGTGCGCATCGTATTTCATTTTTGAAATTTAGCCTGGTGTAAAAAATGGGAAATACAGGTCCTTAAGGAGAACCCTCTATGTGCAGATGTTGAAATCTATGATACCAGCCAGGGGCAGCAAGATTTGCAATGCACAAATAGAGCAATTCTTAAATCTTATACAACAAACTTGGCCCTGCTTTCCTGAAGAAGAGACAATAAATGAGAATACATGAATGAAAATAGGACAGCTATTGTAAGATCATTAAATTGCTGAGGGCCCACAAAGTATTCCTATCACTACTTTTAGTCTTTGGGGTTTAATAAAGAATTCACTTAACCCTCACGGAGAGGATACAAAGGCTGGAGGCAAAAGTAAATCTTTAGTGGCTGCGTAGAAGGCTATATGATGCTTCTGCCCACTGCGCTGTCTGAACAATGTCAGCAGGTTGGAGAGAATGAAACATTGCCATCTGACATGACTAGGGAGCTAGAAGATAAGGCTCTGCAATTTGATTAATGAAAGCAGGCTGAAAACTCTGATGGGGAAAATGAAATTTTTAGAGAAGGGGACATCACAAAATTTTCCATATACCCTCTCAGCGAGAGGCCAGATCCTAACAATTCGGGACAGTCTTTGCATTATCATAACCCTATCTCCTAACTGAAGACAAATTGCAGGCAGTGGAGCTCTTAATAAAAGTGCAGTTAAAAACAGGACATATTCAAGAAACTTTAAGTACTTGGAATACTCTTATCTTTGTCATCCCTAAGAAATCAGAAAAAATGGAGGTTGCTGCAGGACTTAAAAGAAATAAACAAAATAATGCAAGTTTGCAGTTGCATTGGATTTACTTATGCAACCCTCTCCTCTCTAACTTCATAACTGTGTTTATCTTGTTTTTGGGAGTGAACAGTTACAAAAAAAACTGATCTTAAGTTCTTTCCCACAAAAGCTTTTCCCTGGTATACTTGATGTTTTGCCAGCTCCAACTCCAACCTTGCTTTTTTTCTGCTTCCAACAGTTTTTTTCTTTTAATAAGTCTTTTGTTTTACAGCTTGAGTGGCAACAGTTTTGTTTTTTTAGTAAGCTTTTTTTGTTTTGCAGCTTGAACAGTAACAACAGTGACAGCTATCTTAATTTGGATAAAAATTCAGGTTTTGTGGCTAATTATCCAGACTGTACAGAGCAATAACAAAAGCAAAATTGACACAGGTAGAATAGCAATCAGAGTGCTAACTATTAGCCTCAGATATTGCAAGATGTTGAGTGCTGCAAGATCATTCACAATGCCTCTCATTAAATCAGTCCCGGAAATCAGCTCTGGCAAATGCATGTTACTCACATTCCGGAATTTGGTAGAAGGCAATAGGTCCATGTCTCTATAGACACTTGCTCTTGCTACTTCTTTGCTACTTGTCATACAGAAGAAAATGCTAAGCATGTTATTACTCATTGTTTAACAGCATTTTTCAATATGGGAAAGCCTAATCAAATTAAAACTGACTATGGTTAGGTTTATATTAGTGCTAACTTTCAAAGGTTTTGCAAGCAGTTTGGCATTTCACACAAGACTGAAATTCCTTATAATTCCCAGGGACAAACTATTGTGAAAAGATCCAACTGAACTCTCAAAACACAATTTGAAAGAATAAAAAGGGGTAGACCTAAAGGTTTTTACACTCTCACCTTCCAAGAAATTAAATCTAGCTCTTTTTACTTTAAATTTTTTAAATAGTGATGTACAAGGCACGGCCACTGCCAAACAGCATTTTGGGGCACTGACTCAGAAAGCCACAGCAATGACTACTAGAAAGATCTCATCATGGGACAATGACACACATATGTTGGGAGGCCAATCTGCTACTCATATCAGCTCAAAGTCTAGAGGAGGCTTTAATTTCTCTGGTTTAAGTCATTCTGTACCTGTTTGCCTTTCTTTTCAGTCTAAAACTGGTTGTCTCCAACGGACTCAAGAATATCAGACATCTTATGGAGGAGGCTAATTTAATTGGTCCTTGAAATTTTTAAAAAATGTACACAGACTATCTCAAAAGGGAGTTTTCCTAATACCTCATAGGTAGTTCCACAATGTCATCCTTCCGTGTTCCTTATTGCCTTTAGCACCCCAGTATGTATAGACGCATTAATTAGAAGCAAATCTGAATGCTTTGAAATCTGTAGTAATAAGTCTTGGGAACCAATCAGAGGTGGAATACAAAGCATAAGGCTCTCCCTCTTCTCTTTTCTTTACAAATTGAGCATTTGCTCTTGGGGGCATAAGTTGATAAGAACCAGGACTGCATAAAGCTCTTTTCACCTTGGCCAGAAGAATGTGATCAGTCCTCCCTAGAAAGTCTGTCATAATGCAGAAATATGACCCTTTAAGATCCCTAGAAGGTTTTTTAGCCAATGACAGGTAAGAGCCCTAAAAAGGGCCAACCTAAGACAGGCACAGTCCCATGGGGTCCAAAGCAGAGCACTATATGTGACCCCCAGAGGTTTGGCTAGCCAATGACAGGTAAGAGCCCTAGAGAGGGCCAATCTAAGACAGGCACAGTCACATGGGGTCCAAATCAAAGCATAATGGCTTGATAATCATGTGCTTTGCTCTTCCAGGAGGTGAAGAATTTATCAATGGCAAGGCCACAGGCAAGGCTTAAGTCCTGTTGCATACAGCTGATTATGCTTACATTTATTGCCACTGCCTATTTGAAGGAATAAAAAGGGGGAGATGTAGGGAGCAAATTGCTTTCTGGCCAATTCTGCAAAGTTTTCTAAGGCAAAATTTCTCAGTCAGCAGAGCAAGAAGTAGATAAATAGCAAACTGAGCCTTGACCTTGAATGTTGCTATACCTTCAACTGTTGCAGGTGAATGGCCTGTGCCACAAGTCTTGCTTTGTTTTACTCCCATTATCTCATTTGTAATCCAGCCCTATAAATTAGGTCAAGGAACCAGACTTAGGGTCACTGTCTCTGAGGCAGTGTCCCACCTGGCCCCTGCTTTTCTATATGTATGTTGTCTGTCTCTTCTTTTCTTTAGGCTCCTGCAGCTCCCTCTCAGAGACCCTGTTGATAAGCCACATGGGTCGCGGTATACAACATCTATGAATATATAGTTAATAAAGTTGAGGCCCAGAAAATTCAAGGTAAATGTTGCTATGATTACTAGGAGAACTATGGCATAGGAATCTAGAGAGCTGGATTATTCTACTCTACCACACATCGACAAAATAGAAATTCTATACTTCAGAGTGACAAAAAAAATTCAGAAAGGAATAAAGAACACTGAAGAGAGTCTCTAGATTAAACATAAATTGACTAGTTTTTGCCTCTTTGTAAGTGTGAGAATGTCTGATATGAATGATTAGTAGGTTTCTTTCAAATATGAGTTTTTTCATCCCTCCTTGGCCTCAGTTATGGTATCTTTTTACTAATTCGAGAAGAGAGTAAAATACTACTAAATGTCCTATTATAATAACTTTCAACATATATGGCAAAACATTTAAAATACATACCAAAATAAATGAGAACCAAAATATGTGTCCAAAAGATAAAAGAAGGGAATTGTATATTTGGATTAGAATGTTCGAAGTCTATACTTTATGAGGAAGGTAGAGCTGGTTGAATCAGAAAAGTAGTTGAAGTGTAAATGACAGAGGGGAGATATTTCTGCGGTAATTGCATTCAGCATGGAAATGGAAGACTTACTGAAGTGGACACAGAAATTCAATGGACTCAACTACTGAAAAAATGTTAAACCTAGCTGATAAAGAATAATGATACAATTTGATCAAGTCAAAATAGCTTGGTAGAAAAACTAGAAATTTTTTTTTTTAATTTGAGACGTGTAATTTAAGTGATGGCAATGATTAAAATCAGTAACCATAAGAAAGATGCTAATGGAATGTATGGACAAAGTAAGGGCTTGATTGAACAATTTGTATTATGAAGTTGCATCCTGCTTTTGAAAAATGACTAATGCAAATCAACTAACTTAAAAACTAATGTTCTCCTGAAAGCAATATTTCTTGCTATTTTAAACTTACTCAAAATGTAGTAAGATCTAAAAACTTGTGTTTTAGTTGGTTCCTTCTTGCAATTATTTCCAACAACTTCCTTTGTGGGGTTAGAAGAGGGCTTGTTTTAAAATAGCTTGATATTCTGAATTTGTTATTTTGGAAGGATTCACTAATGTATGAGTCACTATGGATGATTAAATATAAATTAGAATTAGTTGGTATTTGTTCTGTAGTATACACATATCAATATATTCTTATTCAAAAAACTAAATGGCCAAATGAATATTTAAATATTTCTGTTTACTGATCACCTGTGTAAAGAAGAAATAAAAGGTATAGAATTTTTATTCCACCTTACTCTTTTTCAGGTGGTTAAAATTAATAACTTTAAAGATATTTTCTTAAATAGCATTTTTAATGTGAAATGAAATCCATTCACATCTAACTTAAATAGAATGTGGAATCATCTAGGTAACTTTATTTTTCATAATGCTTTTATCTAAGTAGCATTAAGACTAATTCTATTTGAAATTTTCATAAAGTACATTCATTACAAACCATGAAAGTATTACATTGATATTTTGAAGAACCACATGAAAATATTATGTTTAATAGAACATTTTTCTTACTAGGAGTAGATACTTCTAGCACACATACTTTTCTTCTTAAATTCCTGTGTAAAATTTTCACAGCTCTTGTTAGTATTTAAGAATTTTGGAAATCCAAAATTTATAGCATGCAGAACAAAATAAAAAACATATAAAGCTAATAAGATATTTTCTTTATTCTCATTTTCCATCAAAGAGAATGAGTTTTGCATTACTCATTATTATTCCCTATATGTGGAAAGAGGCTCTTGTCTGTCAATCACAACATTCTGGTTCAACCACCAATGATAGTCAATCACTCAAACTGAAAAGGAAGAAAACTGTTCACAGCTCTAAAGGGACATTTATACATGATCTTTTGATTTGGCTAGGGATTATATCACTCAGGATAATATTAGAATGGAAACAGTAGAAAACTTCATGAATACTGACTTTTACTATAGTAGTTTATCTGATTCATGTAAAAATTTGAAGGCCAGATTTTTGGAGAGTAATATGGCAGCACAAGGGCATTTATCTTCCTGATATGCTATTCAGCATTTGCTCAGGGTCACTTGATGTTTGTTGGCTGCTGCATTTCTAAGGGCCAAATTACATTTTAGGCTTGAACAAATAAATAAAAGGAAAAGGACAAAGTTAGTGAGCATGACAGCCTAACCTGCCCCAGAGGTCCAACAAGCTCTTTTATTTATTTCATTATTTGATACTGGACCACTCCTAACCACTTTGAGAAGGCCTGGGAGGCACAGTAGCTTTCCATATTCAATACTAAAGAAAAGAAAAGCGAAAGGAAATCAAGGGTGGCTTTTCATCTACTAACATATCACAGAAAAAACACTGGAAAACTGCAGAGGGGCTTTTCAAGAATTCAATGGAGTACTCATAGTACATTATAAACATTCTAAGTTAATTAGTAGTATGAGCATTGTGTATGCATGTGAGGCTAGGAACAGATTCATCTTAAAGGACTAAAAACATAGCCAGTGTTCATACAGGTCTAGAGAGAGTACATGTTCTCACAAGCCATCATGACTCACGAGACATTGGTAGAATAAGGAAGCTTTTGTTCCAGAAATGGTAAATTATTAGCTCTAAACTGAGTACCACTTCTTTTTCACTTTTAAAAAATATTCAAAGAAAGACCCTGAAGGATCAACTGTTTACAAATATATCAGCTATGACCCAGAACAAAGTCCAAGAACTTATGAGACACTCAAGGAAGTCAGAAAATACTACCCATAATCAGGAAAAAAAATACTCAATTCCATTAAAACCAACCAAGAAGTGATATAGATTTTAATATTAATATAGACTCATAAGTTAAAAATATTGTATGTAGTATGTTCACAAAATCAAGTAATGATGTGGACGATATTAACAATAAAGATTCAAAATTCTACAAATAAACATTACAATATGTAAGACAACAATATATTAGATGGGATTAATGGCAAGTTAGACATTGCAACAGAAAACATTAGTGCATTTGAAAATAACAATAGAAAATGACCCAAAATAAAATAAATAATATAGAATTTAAACAATGTAAAGAGAAGTAAGTTGTGGAACAACAACCAGTCAGTTTATAAGCATGTAATTTAAGTCGCTGAAAGAAATAAGTAGGAGAGCAGTATAGAAAAATAATTGAAGAAATATCTGATTATTCACAATAGCCAGGACATGGAAAAAACTTAATTGTACCTTGTCAGATAAATGGATAAAGAAAATATAGTATATAATTACAATGGAATATTTCCAGCACTGCAAAAATTATTCAGTCCCTGCCTTTTACAAGAAAATTGATGGACTTTTGAGGGTTATGCTAAGTAAAATAAGTCAGACAAAGACAAGCACTGTGTATTCTCACTTATGTATTCAATCTAATGCTGAGCTTACAAGTGGTTGCCAGGGGCTTGGGGAAAGGTTGGTCAAAGGGTACAAATTTCTAGTTACAGGATAAGTAATATCTAGGAATCTAATGCATGTAATGGTTAATATAATGATAATGCATTATACACTTAAAAGTTGTTAAGAGAGTAGATCTTAAATTGTATTACCACATAAAAAAGGGAATGGAAGTGCTAAATAACTATATTGTGGTAATAATTTTATTACACAGACATAGATCCTCATGCTGTACATCTAACTTCTACAGGTCATATACCAACTCAATAAAAAGAAATATCTGAAATTTTTGTTTATTTGAATAAACAAAGAACATCTATACAATGGAATAGAACAAAGAACATCTATACACCCACAGATTCAAGAAGCTCAACAATACCAAATCATGAAAAAACTACACCAAGGCATATTATAATCAAAACCGGGGAAAATCTTAAAATCAACTAGAGACACACTACATAGAAACAAAGGTAAGGATGACAGCATATTTCTTTATCAGAAACAATGTAAATACGACAAAGGAACACCTTTAAAGTACTAAAAGGAATGTTAAACTGAATTCTAAACCTAGTAAATCATATGTTCAAAATGAAAGTAAAAGAAAAACTTTTTCAAACAAATTCTGAAAGAATTCATTGAGCAGAAGGCAAATTATATCAGACAGAAAAATAAAGCTAAGCAATTAAGAGCAATAGAAATATAATTATATGGCTAAATATGTATATAAATTATTTTTAAATGAATTTCAAGCATAGCTGACTGCTTAAGCAAAAGCAATCAGCATTTATATAATAGTGATAAATTTATGATAATACCAGAAAAGTTGGAAGTAGGGAAACTGTTATTCAAAAGACCTAAGGATAGAAAATAAGCACATGAAATGATGCTCATCATCATCATCAGTTAGATACTTGCAAATTAAAAGCACTTTGTGATACCATTTCTCACATATTAGGATGGCAATTTTTAAAGACAGATCATATCAAGTGTTGACATTTTGTATTCCATGCAATTCTTATATAGGGCCTGTAGAAATATAAAATATAAAATATAAAATGATACAACCACTTCATAAATGAGCTTGACAGTTTCTTAAAGTATTAATTATATACCTCCAAATGATCCATCCATTATAGTCTTAAAGAAACGAAAGTATACTTCCATACAAAGACTTACAAATTCTCATAGCAGCTTTATGTGCAATAACCTCAAACTGGAAACAACTGAAATGTACATAAATAGGTAAATGGGAAAACTAAGGTATATTCATAAAATTTTCTCATCAACTAAAATAAATTTATATGCAGAAAAACATAAATGATTGAAAATAGTTATTTTGAGCAAAAGAAATCAGAAGAAAATAGTATATACTGTATAAATTCCATTTATATAAAATTCTAGAGAATATAAACTAATCAATAGTGAAAGAAAGCATGTCTGTGGTTCTCTAAAGGTGGAAGCGAGAATGGTGGGAAGGAAGGATTACCAAGAGACAGGAAGAAACGTAGAGGAGAATGACGATGTTCCTTATTCAATTAAAGGTGGTAATTTCATAATGATGCATATATTAAACCTATCAAATTATGCATTTCAAATACGTTTACTATTTGTCAGTTATATCTCAATATTTTTTTAAACTTTAATTTGCACCATCAGTGAAAGCAAATGGAGAAAAAAAAAACAAAACAGGTATAGGACATAGTTATACTCTTAAGGATATGCTAAGGTTAAAAATCCTGATGTAAACACACCATAGCCCAGTTGCTATATGAATAACAGAAGGAATAAGATATGAGGATTCAATAATACAGCAGATCCTAGAAAGTAAAGAATATTAGAGAAGATAAAGAGATGCCCATGTTTCTTTCCAATACTAATTTACATTTGCTGTGCTTCGTGTCTCCTTTTGTGTTCAGAAAAAGTGCTTTATCAATTACTTCTTGTTCTTATGTACATTTACATTTTTAGCTCATTTAATCTTCTCTATCAACAGACACACACACACATACCACACATACACACATCTACTTTGTGAAATGTTTTCCCTCTTAATTCTTAATATTCAATTTCTAGTGTCCTTCCAATGTTACATGGTTCTGACTCCTCAGTGTCCTTCTAAAGTCCATCTGCTCAGTCACAAATAGCCTCAAATATTGTCTTCCAGGGTTCTTACCTTCTATGCCATAACTTTTTCATGATCTACAGGTTTATACGTACATTCCAGATCATCAGTTGTACCACATCCACATGCTCAAATGAATTCTAAATTTTCTTTCCCCCAACCCCAATCTTGACTTCTCCTATTCAGTAAATAGCACTACAACAACCATTCATTAAGACAAAGAGGGATACTTCCTTGCCCTCCTATTTACTATATTTAATCAGTCACCAACTGTTACTTAGCATAACTTTAATCTCTTGAAATTATCCTTTTATTCACTGCCACTACCTTTGCTTTACCTCCTCATTATCTCTCCCCTGGAAATATCTTAACTGGTCTCTCTGGCTCTAATATTGCTCTGCTCTGATGCCAGTGTCTGATGGCATTTGTCAAGAGTAATTTCTTAAAAAGAACTTTCTTTCCTTATTTAAAAGCTTTCATTAGTTAGCCATTATCCATAGGAAAATATGCAAGCTCCTTAGTGTCCTGACTTCTGCTTTTACCTCTTTCGGCTCCAAGCATATTAAATACTTGGCAGTTCCTCAAACATTACCAGCAGCGCATTTTAATTAGAATTCATTAGAATTAGATTGTCATGTTTCAAATCCAAAGTAGAGTATATGGCTTTGTATGTGTGCCTTTTTCAAGACAACTTCTTTAGGTCTCTGCAGTCCTATTTTTACTATGTGACCTTGTCAGATCATTCACAACTAACTGGTTGGACTAGGGATAGACATCTAACCCAAAATGGAACAAGACAGTTTTCTTTTTCTTCTAGATATTTGAACACTTTCAATTGCTTCTCAAGGCACTTGGACCAATATCAAGACCTGGAGGAATTTGTGTTTAACCATTTTTATAACAAAACAGTGAAGCTAGAAGGAAAATGAAAGTAAGAATTACTCATTAATCATATTTGAGAAGAAGGGAATTTTGCGGATACACATATACTCATCTTTAAATAAAAAATTAAAACTAATAACTTTCTTATTTTATTTTATGGAAGAAAATATAGAACTGGATATAAAAAGATAAAATAAGCATTCAATCAAGAGAAGTCTACTAAAATTCAAAGTATTATTACCTTTACCTGAAATTCTACCAGAAATTCATTTGTGTGCTGAATTCATTAACTTTAGAATTTTAATGACTTCTCAGGCAATACAGGTCTTAAGCTAAAATTGAAAAAGCTACTAAATTGGCAGTCAATGTCTAATAAATGAAATAAACCAATGGAAACTTTTTCTTCTATCCTACAGTGAACGTCTCAATAATTTTGATTTGTTTAACTTAGGGTTTTAAACAGGAAAAGACAAAGTTAAGAATTTTTTATCCTAAATTAAATTATTCTTGAGGTATGTGTATGTGTGTGCACACAACCTTAAATTATGCTGAAGTATTATTTTAAGTATAAAATTTTTATACAGAAAATTGATTTATATGTGAGTGCTTTTGAGCTATAACTAGAAGTTCTATCAGAACAATAAGAAAAAATATTCTGATCCTAAAGTAACTTCTGACAGAAAAATAATATTAAGGATAGGAATATGTATAATATTTTATCGACATAGTTGAAAACAGGCCTTGAATATGGTTCCCATGAGGTACAGATTTTCTGGAATTCACACCCTGCATTGTACCAGAGTATTTGTAATCAATAGAATACAGAGGAAATAATAGATAGCACTTTCAAACAAGGTTCAAAAGACACTGTAGCTTTTATTAACGGGGACAATTGTCAACTATCTTTTAGTGAAGAGTCCCACATGAGAATTTGATGTCTCCTACTAATTGCCATGTAAATGATCTTGTGAACAGATCTTCCAGCCTAGACAGTTCTTAAAATCACTGCAACCTTAGCTAATATGCTGACTTTAACCTTGTGAATTATCTTCAGTCAAAACAATTTAACTAAACTTTCTGATTCCTGACTTTCAGAAACTGTGAGATAATAAATATAATAAAAGCCACTATGGAGATAATCTGTCATAGCAATAGTTAACTAAACTAGCAGATGACTAATAAATGATGATTAAACAATAAATCTCATAGATACACTATCGGTGTTTGATTAATACATTTTTTAAAGCTGAATGCCAAGACCCTAATTCATATTCACACGTTTTCAAACAGAGCAAACAAACTAAACTATGGTAGGACTTCTATTTTAATTCAGTTTCAAAAGTCAACTTTCATATGTCTAAAGATAATTTTACTTTTTATAAGATATTAGTATATGAGTTACCATCTGCTTCCTATCAGAATATCTGTTCTAATTAAGAGTACAACATTGTAGGTATAAATTTCAATACTTGTTTCCATTTCTTGTAAAACTTAAAAAAAAAATTAAAGTAACAGAGAGAATAAAAGCAAACAACCAAGCTTAGAATAACAGTTTCTCTATGGTGAGTATGATCCAACTTAAAAAATTAAAAGACAAGTCTTCATATATAACCAATTCTTTTTTTGGAAAAATAATCTAGGTACTGAAATATTTTTCTGTTTACTTCTCCCAAAAGTGACACCATATGTTATTTATCAGCTGCATAAACCCTAATTTAAAGGAAAGAAAACTTGGACCTCATAAACTTCCATTTTTAATGATACAGAATTTCTGAAGCAAGTCAGATGTGTTTTAAGACAGTGTTTTTATTATAGCAGTGCCATGAAACAATTTCCAAATTGTGATTCACATCCAATTTAAAACATTTTTTTCTGTTATATACAAACACACTCTTGCCTTTCAACATTGAGAATAAAAATTACTGACAGAAAAGATAGAAAGAAAGCAAAGATTAATAGGATACAAATTTAATGGTTTGATACTTTCTCAGTTGCTAAAATGAATCAACAAATAGGTCAAGAAAGCCACCATCTCATCTTAAAAGCATCGACCATAGAGTATAATGGGATTTATGCATATTAAAGTAGCAGGCTGCAAATGCCAAGATACCAATTGTCATTTAAGAGGAAAACAACACCACTAACCCACTACAAAACACAAATTAAATTGAGATCAAGATATTTAAAGGGCTTGCCTAAAAGTACAATAAATTTAACTTCAGTGGAATTGTAGTCTTTGATTTTTCACTAGACATTATATTCATTCTAAGTCATTACTTTAACAATATATAAACTTACCAGCAGAGACCAATGTCATTATTTATAGCCTAGTTATTTATTTTTTTTGTAAAATCCATCAACTATAAGTGCCTATGGACATGTGAGAGTAAAATTTAAAATGAAATCTATATTTTCCTAAACAACAAAATTTTACAGTATGTTAAGAAATATACATACAAGCAACTGGATTAACTCACATAAATATGTGAAGGGCTGCCATCATCTCAACCTTTGAAGTTACTGTTCAAAAAAAGATTCCTAATAAATATTTTTAGAATATTGTGCTAATAGGTGGGAGTCCCTAAGTTCAACTCGAATTTCTATATATGTGTGTGTGTTTGTGAATGTGTATATGTGTTTTGCTACAGTGAAAATCCTTTTCAAAACATCCCATTTAAATCAAGACCATAACACTAACTTGGTCTCTTTAAAAAAAAAAAAAAAAGAAGAAATGACTTAAAATAGCCTTTGAAAAAACAGGGGAGATGAAGTAAATTTGTCTGGCTCATAAAAAGTCAAAGAAGCACACTTTGAACATCTGCCTTATGTTTTAGCATTATAGAAATTTGGTGTCTACGTTTCAATATTGATTTTTGATCGGTCAAGATAAAACAGAAAAAAAAAACACATACAGGAGCCTAAAAATGTTATCACATTTATTATAACAACTCTATCAGGTATGCGTCGTTACATCCACCTTATACAAAATGGAATTAAGACACAGAAAGTTTATCATACCTAAAAGAGCATAATTAGTAAGGAGGAAAACATAGATTCATAATCCTGAAACTTACTTCAACCTAAATAATTCTCCATTCCACTACGCGTTTTCCTTCTTTCACTATATACTCAATGACTTTTAAATTACCAATTTAAATGAATTACTATAAGTCTGTATTTTGCATAATTCTGGGTATATAAGAGCTTCATGATTTTCCTTTATGTACTAGTAATGGCATTTTATTAATTTCAGCATGATAAATTCTGTCTTCAAATGTTCAAAACATACTATGAATTACCTTATGTCCCACAGAAATATGTTCTTTTGTAAACAATAAATTTTAAAAGTATTGGAAATATCATTTAAAAGTTGCATAGCTACAACTTTATGAAAAGGTAGCAATCTATGTATGAATTCCTTTTTTATCCCTTTTGGCATAATATATTTCTGAATAAGATGGGTTATCATAATATATTTTAAGTATTATAAAAATATTACTAACAGCTAATAGTTTCATATACTTCTTTTTATCTAATTTATCTGAATAATACCTTCATTAATAGTGTTGATGGCAATTAATGAAAAATAGTACAGTATTTAATGACAGTGTGAGAACCAAATGTAAACTTTGAATTTACAAAATGATTCAACAAAAGCAGGAGAGAAAATTAACGGTGAACTAGTATAGAGAAAGCAATAATAAGAAAAAATAATTACAAGAGTAATTGATGGTCCAGAAGTAAAGTGATAGTAAAATTTAAAAATAAGCTTATATCAAAGGAAATTGAATTACAATCTATGAGAATTATTTTATGTAATATCAAAATTGAAAAATTAGAAATCAAAGAGAGTATAATAAATTTTTAATTTGTTTTATTTAACACAACCTCTATAAAACATGCATTCTATTTTTATGAAGCCTAAAAAGAAATATAAATAATGTTTAACTTACTGAAGAGTTAAGACTACTTTCACATTTTGTTCCTATACTATTGGAATTTCAACTTCGTTGCTCATCGGATATCTGCACAGGTCCTTGTTTGATACAGTATTTCTATTTAATTTCTGGATTCTTGCTCACTGTGGAAAGATGACAGTTTAACCAATCTAGAATCACTCAGTCTGAAAGGTTTCATCAATTAGAGTTCTAACTTCTGATTTCAGTTTAACTTTATGGTTGAATATAAATTCAACATTTATCAATTATCCTCAGATAAGAGGTAAGGGGGGATTTTAATTTCTCAAAAGCATGACTCATTAACTGAAATTATTTACAGATTATAAAGTTGAGCAAAGATATTGTCACATTTATTGATTCTCCAAAGAAGGATTTTGGAGGCAGTGTCATGTCATGATTCCTCAATGACCTGGATCAGAAAAGAAAGCAAGAAAACTCAAGGGTGGAAGAGATGGCAGGGTTTGTCTTTCATACATATTTAGCCTGCCATCTGAGTTTTATAATTATTCTAAAGTCATCATCAAAATGAGACCAATATTGTGGGAACAAATATAGCTATTTTTATTCATTAATGTCAAAGTTGATAGTGTCCTTTGCTCCTTTTTAAATAGCAAATACATAGGTTCCATGTTTGGTCTGCAGAGGATAACTTTTTAAAAATATTTACTAACAATTCATTATTTAAGAATCTCATCAGATGATTCATCAAGATATCAGACTTATATACATCTTTGGGTCCCACCAAAAGAAATAGTAAGTCCAGAATAATAGGAGACTCAAGTTTTCAACAAGAAATAGTAATGAATTCTTCCTTTCAATATTTTCTGAAGAAAACAAAAATACCTGGGCTAAGTTAATTTGAATTCAAAGATAGAAAAGAAAATGGAATACATATATATAATTATAGATAGATATATACACAAAGATATCTATGACTGTTCAGCATTTTAAAAGAGTTACTTTCATCCATTTTTAGTGTATAAAAACACCTGAAATGCAATCTTGCATCTCCTATGGCCCAGTGAAAATCAAATTCAGGAGATACTTTGAATTCTTGTTCTAGATACTCTATAGCATGGCAGATTATATAAAGATAAACATACCCTGGGACATACCCTTTGGGGGCTCATCATCTAGTTTTATGAAGACTATCTTATGATAGCTGGAGAAATGTTGTTGGGGGTACATGTGCTATTATTTCCAAAATAACGCGTGCACCGAGAAAGATTACTCTGCCATAAATCACCCACAGCTTCCTTTTGAAGTTCAATGGAGAAAAAAATAAAAAACAACTTCTTCTAAATTATTTTATACTAAATTATATATCAAATTAGAATGAATGCATAGATATAGGTCCTCAGAAATCTTTCCCAAAAGTACTTTTCTATTTCTTTACATTAGTAAACATTGCCATCAAATGAATATTTTGAGAGTTATATTCCTGATGTGTATTTTTGATTTATCTTAATGGTATGAAAATGTAGATGATAAAACTGCTCCCTGGATTCTCATTCTGTATAGCTGCCTAATTTCTGGTTTATATGTACTGTGGTTTTCGCCATCATGTTAAATGAAAAGGCACCATAAAAAATTCCCTCTGGAAATTAAATAGAAAAGTCATGCTTCCACAAAGTTGGCGTATTTCATGGAATTGATACCTACTAACACACTGCATTTTAAACCAATTACTCTAATAGTTCTCAAAGAATGTGTTTGAATATCATCATTCTACATTATTCTCAAGAGCAACTCTTTATATACAGTGAATACATGCACTCCTAAACAACAGATGCCCTAGGTGGAAGATGAGCCTGTCATAAAGTATTTGCCACCTGCTTTTGCCCATCATTATTCCCTTAATAGCTTACTACCTATGGGCACACTGAGCCACCAAAAAGAAGTGGCATTCCCTAAAGTATCACCACAAAAGCAATACTTATCACTTGGCATCAGAAAGCCAGCTGAACAGCATTTCCCACTACACTGATGCAATATGTCATTTTTGAAAATGCCATGTTAGTGAATATTACTTTGGGAATTGACTTAATAACAATAATAACAATGAAAATGGTTAGCACTTAGCTAGGAAAGTGTTTTTCATCCCAAAGGACCCACAAGTGCTTCAGACTCAGAAATGCAGTCAACTCTAAGAAGGGTGATGGCACCAGCCCAGTAACAAACGATGGCCAAGGAGAATAGTACAAGCTCTCATCTTAAAGAGATTTCATAAGCTTTTTATTTTCTACATAGAGTGCTATACCCTTGGATTTTCATCTCTTCATAAGAGTGCCAATGCATTAAAAATAGTCTTTTGTGTCTCATTCTTAGTAGAAACTATTGAGTGGCAAGGAAAATTGACCTTGCTTCTATGGAACTTAGGTTTAGAAAGTATCAAAATGGATCCAAATCACTTTGGCACACTTTTTTACTACCTAGGATCTCAGTGTAGCCATCCTATTATAGAGACGTACTGTTAAAATATGAGCCAAGAAAGTTTCTACTTTAAAGAAAGGAAAGTAACGGGTAATTCCAACCTTCACAGACCATGTGCATAGAAAATTTCATCATGCTGGCTAACGGCTTTTTTATCTTGCTGAATAAAACTACTATTGTGGGGACTGGCTGATTTCTTAGACCTTTCATTTATTATAATCATGTACAATACAGACTCTGAAGATATTTTCTCTGATATATACCAAGAAATGCTTGTGAGCAAACAATTGTAACGAATATGCTTTTCTTGAGCCATGGGGTTATTTTCTTCACTTTAACATATATGTGCTTTAAGAACTTATTTTGAGGTATCTTTTGGCAAATTTGCTCTGAAATTACTTTGATTTAATACATACTATCTCACTATTGAAATTACTTAGCAGTTTGTCATCTGGCTCTATTGAGAACCACAGACTAAAACATTTTAGATGAAACAACCACATCAAATAAATCCCTTGTGAGTGTTTGCCTTTTTCCAAAAGGTTTCAAAATTGCAGAATCACCCACTTTTTTACAAAATGATACCTTATTCTTCTTCCATATCCAACTCCCACGTTATGAAACTTTTAATTTATACATCCAATTCTTTCCTCCAAAGATAAATTTTCTTCCAGAAAATGTAACTTATTTGACACACTGATAATGAAACAGACATGACTTTCCTCTGGTAACATACTAGTTCATTATACTTTTCCTTCTGACACATGACAGAAGTTTCCTTCTGAAACTGACAAAAGCTATTTTTGTATTCTTGTCAATAAAATTCCCATGGCCCAAAAACTTAGAGCCTTTGCTTTAGTATAGTTGGTCTTACCCAAATCTATTAAGTGGAAATCTCTGAAGCTGGGAGCCTATCCTCAAACCTTTCCTTAGTGGGTGATCTATCAGTTAAAATTTATATAACATTACTAGTAGTGTGAGTTTTAAATAAATAAACGTAGTAAAAGTAGACATGTTTTTACTCTTCTCTTAGCAGTTAGGAGATAGGCAAAGCCAAGTTAGTCCAGAAGCACCACCACTTCAACAGTTTCTCAGCATCCTTCTGTCTGCTCTATCATTTTAATCATGATTTCCATCCTCAAATTTACTAAATGTTCCAAAGTAGCACCTCATTATCCTTTTCTCTTTACTGGCAAGAAATAAGACAGTAAAAAATGAGAGAGAAATGAAGCATTTACAATTTGAGGAATTTTTCTGTAAGTGCCTTCCCAAGACCCGACAATATTTATACATACAGCTCATGACACAAAGATCATATAAAACACTAGACTTATCTAGGATTCATTGTCTTATACTTAAACGCACAGACTCCTCAAACAAAACTGGGAGCAATTTCTAGAGAAGACAAAGACAATGGACACTGAATAGACAACTAGCAATCAGTCTATAAAAAGGCAGTAAATTGAGACCCAAACATAGCCCTCCAGCAGTATGGGGTATCTGAAATTTAATAAGCATAATTTAGTTGCAGATTAATTAAACCTGGGAGAGGAAAGATTTCATTGGAGAAAAAGAACTCTTGAATTGCCTGATATCTTCAAGAGCAATGTTCCTACCTGCAATCACAATCAGCTGTGAAAACCTGACCTCTGCTTTATGTTGCCACCTGTACATATACTCTGCCTATTTAATCTCTGTGGCACATTCCCTCAGGGAAATGGACCTGACAGAGAAGTCTACCAATTCCTTGGTTGGCACCTCCCAAAATAAACCTGATTTCCTTTCACCAATAACCTTTCCTCATTGAGTATCAGCCTTTTTTGTGGCAGGCAGCAGTCCTGGGTCCAGTACAATTCCTCAACATATGTGAAAATTAGAAGAGGTTCTAATACAAGATGGTGACATAGGAGCCTTCTAAACTAATCTTCTCCCATGGACACACCAAATCAACAGCTATATATGGAACAATTTCCTCTTAAAGAAATCCAGAAACAAATAGAGTGACATCTGCATATTGGGCAAATGAGAAAATGTATTATCACACACATTGACAGTAAGAGAGGCTAAGACACACTATGGCCATAGAATCCTCTCTCAGTGTAAAGACATACAATTGGGAAGAAACTCTGCTCACAACTTCTCCCTAATGAGTAAAGGGTTTGGATCCCAACTTTAGCATACAACTTTTAAGACTCTCACCTGAAAGATGGGTCCCCAAAACACCTAGCTCTGAAAGCTAAAGGGGTTGTATCTGTAAGAGTCAAAAGACTATATGCAAATAAAGAAGTATTTCTGAAGGGTCTTGTAAGGAATTGCTATGACTACCTCCCCAAGTCTCAGTACAGGTAGAGCAGGCAAAAATCATCCATCTCCCATCGCCCTGAAAGAGTTCTATTTGCATACTTTAAAGACTACTGCCTGAGGATCAGCCCTCTAACTGATCAGAGATCTAGAGCAGATTATGATCTTCCCCAGAGACTAGGAAAGCCATCAGATATCACCTCTACCTTCTCACTCAAACTCACTCTAATTTAACAATATCAACCTGAAAAGACTCAACCTGAAAAGACCTTACACATGCCTCAAGTGTCCCAACTTTTGCAGCTGCTGCTTAAGGAACAAGTCCCAGGGTCACCTAACTCTAATAGCCTATGGGGCTTTGCACCACAGAACACAAACAGTTAATCAGCTATACCCCAGGAGTTTGCACAGAGGGAGTACACAGAAATGTATTATCTCCTAGTCTTTCCTTGAGATATTTCTCTTTGCAGAGTATAAAAACTGCTGCCTAAGGGTCAGGATTCTAATTTAGAAGGCATCTAAAGGCTGTGATCCTCCCCAGAGACAGGAAGGCAGCTTCTACCACCTCTGCCTTTTCACTCAAGCCATGACAAATCTCCAGTCTATCTCCCTGGAAGGACACTGTACATGTCTGGCACCCAAGATTTTGTGATTTCTGCTCAAGGGATTAGTGTCTAGATCACCTGGCTCCAAATCCCTTAGGGGCTAGGATTCAAGAGTGCCACAGGAGTGCAGTAAACAAAGAAACAGATACGAACTGCCACAGGAGCACTCCTCCGAGACTATACACCTACCTCTGAGGCAGAAGGAAGTAGGCACAAATGTAAGAACTGAAACCATAAAATTCCTAGAAGAAAACATAAGTGGCAAACTCCTTGACATTGTTCTTGGCAAGAGGATTTCTTAAATTTGATGCAAAAAGCAAAGGCGATAAGAGCAAATAAAAATAAGTGGGAATATGAACAACTGAAATGCTCCTTAAAGCAAATGAAATGATCAGGCAACCTGCGGAATGGAAGAAAATATTTGTAGATCATATATCTGATAAAGGGTTTGTATACAAATGATATGAAGAATTCAAACAACTCAATACAAAAATCAATAAATAACACAATGCATTTAAAATTGGGCAGAGGAATTGAACAGGTATTTTTTCAAATGTCCAGTAGGTACATGAAAAGGTGTTTAGCATCACTAATGATCAGGGAAATCAAAATATAAGGAGATATACCCTCACAGCTGTTAAAATGGATATCATAAAAAATACAAGAAATACCAAGTATTTGCGAGGATGTGGAGAAAGAAAACCCATTATCATAGCTGGTGTAACAGGGTAGCTAAATTGAGACCCAAACCTACACCTCCAGCAGAACTGGGGAATGTATGACATTATCTAACATAACTTAGTTGCAGACTAAACTTGGGACAGACACACACAATGTATTGAAACAGTGATTCAGGATTCCTTGAATTATCTGATATAGGAGCAGATTCCGCTGCTGCAACCCTTTCTGAATTATAAGCAGCTGTGAAAACCAATAATTCCCCTTTAATGGCCACCTACCTGCATGTATGTTCTACCTATATAATCTCCTTGATCCATTTACTCAGGAAAGTGGATCTGAGACAGAGAGGTCTCTCACTTCCTCATCTGATGCCTCTCAAAAAATAAGCCAATTTCCTTTCACCATCAACCTGCCCTCTGGCGAACTGTCCTGTCCCTTTGTGTGGCAGACAGTGGACCTGGGTCCTCTTTCAGTAGAGTGCAAATTGATATAGCAACTATGGAAAACAATTATGAAAGTCTCTTTAAAAAAATAATATAACTACCATAACCATATCATCCAGCAATCCTATGTCTGGATGTATATGCAAATAAAATTAAAACATGTCACCAAAGAGATATGTTATTGACATATTATGGACACATACACACAGAAACACCCACTGCAATCAGTCATAAGAAAAAAGGAAATCCTGCTATTTATAACAATATAGATGCAACCTCAAGGTACTATGCTAAGTGAAATAAGCCAGATAGAGAAAAACAAATGCTGAATCTTATCAAATATATATATATATGGAATTTGGAAAAGAAAAAAAAAGTCAAACTCATAGAAATGGAGTATATATTTGTGGTAACCAGAGGTTTGGGTGGAAAAGTTAGAAAGAGGGTACAAGTAAGGCTTGAGGGTGTAATATGCAACATGGTGAGTATAGTTTATAATACTGTATTATATAATTGAAATTTGCTTAGAGAGTAGAATTAGTTGTTCTAAACAAATTAAAATGAAATATTAACATGTGAATTTGATGGGGAGCTCTGGGGTTCAGCGGCAAATGGTTCAAGAAAGAATTCATGAGTATTGAAGTGCAATTTTAAAAGTTTATTAGAGGAAAAGGAGGAGAAAGAAGGCAAAAGCAAGGAATAGAGTTCTCCAGAGCATAAAGGGCTGTACTGATTGGTATGAGATTATTAAATTTAAGCCCTTGGGAGGGGGATTCTGGACAGACTCCCTTTTCACTATCTGTAATTAGCAAGGGAATAGAGGTCTCAAGAAAGTTCGAAAGTAGAAGCAGTGGGGAAATTTTCCAGAAGTTCTCCAAGTTTGTGAAGTAGCCTCTGGCATTCTGGTGGTAACTGATCCTTGTTTGGGGGAAAACATTTGGTCGATGAAGGGATTACATGAATCTTTCCAGAGGGTTAACAAATTGGTCTCTAGTCCTCAGGAACAATTCAAGGCAATGAACAAGGTCTCCAATGAATTTAATTGGTCTGGAAGTGCTTGGTATTAAAAGGAAACAAAGAATGCTGCTTTGGGGCCCTACATTTCCCCCTACAAAGTGATACATGTATTAATTTATTCACTAGGAGGAATCCTTTTACAATGTATACATATATCAAATCATTACAATGTACACTTTAAATATTTTACAATTGTATTTATCAATCATGCTTTAATAAAGCTGAAAAAATAGAAAATGAGTGCTCTAGTTCAATTGGTTAATGATGATTAAAGGACTTTCTGCTATACATTGCTATATAGTTGAATCAAAAAATATTAACTAGTTCTGAGCACTTTTAGTTTGTCCAGCACTGTCTTATACAAGTCAATTAACCCTTACCTAAATCCTAAGAAATAAGTTCTTTTTATAAGCCTCATTTACCTAATGAAGAAACAAGCAGAGAAGTTTAGTAAGTTGTCCAAGGTACATAGTATTTAGAAGAGGTCAGAGTAGGCATCAAACTACACAGCTTGACTTACTTTCCTTCCTAGTTACACATATTTATCTTCTGAAAGATACTGAAAAAGTTCTGAGTGTTTTTCACATAGTCATAACTAAGTAAATCAAATGTATTGTTTTTCTAGTCACCATCTATTTACTGCCTTTAAAACCTTCATTTGGAAAAAAAAAATCAAAAAAAGAAAAACTGTAATTTATCTTCATAGAGAAAATTCCCCTTAGAAAACTGACAACCTTGCAGCATTATTAAGACATATCCATGTCAAAATACTTTTTATCCCACAAAAACTGCCTTTTCTAGAGAATTCCCCAAAGTGGATCTGCGAAAGCTACTTATGTTTGCAATGCATGCTTCCTTACCACTCCTGCATCTGTGAAGTCTTTTTTTAATAGCATATGAGAACAGACTAGAATGCTACAGACTTAGATGCTACTGAAAAATCAAAGAACTTAATTCATTGTGGCTAAAAAATTAGTTTTTATAAGAGAACACAGGAAAACACAATTCCATTTTCGCTCACATGGCAGACTTCACAACTGCAGTAGAAAAATATTTTAGTTACATCAATTATATGATCTTTGAAAAAGAATGAGGACCTATATCTCCAGAGAAATAAGGGACATATTCCTTTATAAACAGTAGGTGAAGCCTACTGTTGGTCTCATTGTGACTGCCACCAGATACCAAGACCATGGGAGACATCAGTGTTACAGAACTTCTTTCCAGTGCTGAAGGACTTTCCCCATCTGTGGGAATGCCAATATCTGGAATTTGACCTATGAGCATACCTAACTAGGCATGGAAAATAGAGGGGCTTTTCTTTGAAGAAAAACGGTACTCTAGGGAACAAAGACAACAGAGCAGCGTCAAAATATAAAGTTTTCACAGAGAGTACAAGGGCTGCCTGTAAGCCCCTACCCATTTAAGAGTTGTGGTGAGTGAATACCATGTCCCCCCCCCACCCCCCACCCAGGTGATCAAGGGAGCTTACAGGGGTGAATTTTGAATTTGCCACCTGACTGGGGAGTTGCAAGCATCAACAGAGAACATTTCAAAACCTATGCTTAGTAAAGGGGACCTGCCTGGGAGATTCCAGTTCAGGCTCTGGAGAAGAGTGGAAAGGGAAACAGATTCCCCTCTCCCCCATCCTTAAAGGAGCATGCAGAGGTCAGGCCAAAAGGCAATCTTGCTTTCTGGCCTAGGAGCTAAAGGAGCAAGAATAAGACTGAGCACCCAAAGGAGTTACAGTAACTGCATGGGAATAAGATAAACTACTCGTGAGCTCCCTGCCCTAACCCTCCTATGCTGTAGAGCTGTGGGCCTCATTGAACTCATAATGTCTGCTTGTAAACACAGTCCTTTTATTGGAAAGCTTCCTCTTGGTGGCATGCAACAGAAGAATTGCCTCTCATCCCCACAAAATCCAGGGGACACCACTGAAGCAGCATTTCTGGTCCACCAAAAGTAAGCATATCAGTGAGGAGAAGAGGCCCCACCACCCACAGAAGCCAAGCGGATAGTATTGGCCACACCAGAACTCAAAATCAGTCTCAGGAAGAAATTTAACATAAAAAGAAAGCCACACTGCTAAATCCAAGACAGAGAAGACATTCATGCCAAAATCACAGTCACCCCAAAATGCATGGCCCAAAGAGAGGAATATTCTCAGACCACCCCAGAAAACTATGCCATTGACATTGAATGGGACACCTGACAGAGAAAGAGTACCCAAAAACAGTTACAAAGGAGGCACACGCAAAAACCCACACAGACATGACTTGATATTAGAGAGGTCTTTGACTTCTAGACTCTATCGGCAAAGAATAGAAAAACAAAAATAAAGCAGTGAGAGTTCATCAAATTAAAAGGCTTCTGCACAGCAAAAGAAGATACAATCAAAAGGAAAAGATATTCTAATGAGAAAAATCAAAGTGCAAATTATGTCTATGCATACCCATCACCCAACTCAAAAATATCAACTTGCTTTATTTTAATCCATCCTGTGTTATTTTATTTTAAATACAGCAAAATCAAAATATATAAAATCAAATATATAAATTTACTTATAGGTAAGCTAAAGTAAATAACATTAATGATGAATTCTACTTTCCAATTTACTATAGAAATAAAATAATAAAATATTCTACTCCATTTCATCTATTATTATTATTATTTTCTCCTTATTTTGAATACAGTCAGAATCTTAGTTGGAAAATCCTTGGAAATAAGACTTTTACACAGTATTTTTGCCTTTTCAGAGAATATTTGAGAGGGTTAACATTGTTTACCTTATAATTTATATCGGGCCTGCAAACAATTCAGTCACAGTGTAAATTGAAAGAGAGACGGATAAAGATTCAGGAAAGTCAAATTAATTACTGAATCAGAACTTTAAAACATCTACAGTTTTACCTGATTTAAATTCCAGACACTAAGAACAGTCATAAAAATATCAAGCTCTATATCTAATTTACAGTATCCACTCTTTATAACTGACCACATTTCTGTTTCTATCTTTTTTTAGGAAATACAACAATTAAATAAAATCTCTTCGTACACTTATTCCTTTCTCAACTCCTCAACATCCTCATCTAGCTATTCTTTTTGGGAGATTTTAACTTGAAGTCCCACATTTTGGCTAAATATCAGCTAACCATTAAAACATGACTAAATTTCCAATAAAATCAATCACACATACTTTTTCTTATTTCCAAATATTTTTTTGATTTGTTCATTTATGTCTCCCTGGATTATGTATATTAAGACCACATCAATGAAATAGACTTGAATTTGTCACCATAATCTAACTTCTTGGTCTAAGCCATATTAAGTCCTCATTTCTAAAAATATTATATTTAAAATTTCCTCAAGAATAATTTCTCAAACTTAGATTTCTTCACCACTCTGTTAGATAAAGACTTGAAGAAAAATATTTAAATTTGACATGGATCAGTTCTAGGTGGATAAAATGTACAGTAAAATCAGATGATTAAAAAAACAAGAATTTTGGCCTACATTTGTGAGAGATGACTGAGTCGACTAAGGTGCAGACCATGTAAAGCATAAGGACTGGGATTTGAGACCTGGGTCTGCGGTTTAAAAAAATTACAAAGAATTTAGAAAATAATAGGAGGAGATTATCTTCAGAACATCATGTAGAAAAGGATTTCTAGATAAGGCACAAAAGTTGTGAACCATAAACAAAAAGATTAATGAATTTGAACAAATTAAGATTAAGAATTTTTCATTACAATACATTAAAGGAAATTTTAAAACCAGAAAAATGATTGTTGCAGATACACATCTAACAAAGATCCTAATAGTCATAAAACATAAAAATAGTTAATATCAAGGTTAGCAATGTCTGTGGACTTGTCTTCAACAGTAAGGGAAAGGAAAGCAAAAAACAAAGGGGACTATGTCAAACTAAAAAAAAGTTTCTGTATAGCAAAAGAAACCATCATTAAGCAAAGAGTCAACCTTTTCATTTGTAGGTTTTACTCTCCATTGTATGCATAGTTGATTCACAGCAGAACTTTACAATTAAGTAGGCCTCTGGTGCTCCAAAGTATGCCATCATGTGTCTTAACATTTTTATATCTTTATATAATGATTTAAATTTTTTCATTAATATTTTAATATATAGGTATAATATATAGTATAAAGGAGAGAAGACATTCACAAATCACACATATAACAAGGGGAAAATATCTAAAACATATAACAAAGAAAACAGTTAACAAATGGGCAGTATATATGAATAGACACTTCTTCAAAGAAGACATACAGATGGCCAACAGGCACATGAAAACATGTCCCTCATCTCTTGCTATTAGGGAAATGCAAATCAAAACAAGATATCATCTCACACCTGTGAGAAGGGCTCTTATCAAAAAGATAAGAAACAATAAACATAGACAATGATGTGAAAAAAAGGGAACATTTGTCTAATTTTATGGGAATGTCTTTAGAAGCATATTCACCAGATGTTACATGGTGTTCTTTTGAATAGATGGATGATCATTTATAAAACTATTAGTCATTGTTAGACATATATCTATTTCCAATTATCCTGTTCTCACTACAGTTTCCAGTACTCTAGCCAGTCTAGCTTTCTTTCAGTTCTTCACATACAACTGCTTTTTAAATGCATCATAGCTCTGTGTATATGGTTCATTCTGTTCATCCCTACACTTTTATGACCAGTTTGTTTTTAGTTTTTTTTTTCATCTTTAAGATATAAATGTCAATAACTATTGCCAAAAGAGACATTCTCTATTGACTCTTTCTAATGTACTATTCTCTTTCACATTTTCTTTTTTCCTTCTCCCAAATAATATTTATCAGATCATCTATGTCTTTATATAAGTTGGTTTTTATGTCTGATTCCAAAAGAGCAAAGAAATGGTTGTTCTTGGCACCTGTGTCAAAGAGGTTATTTACTGCATTATTCTAGAAGGAACATTCACATTTTTGTTATTATAGATTTGTAAACTTATCACAACTGGACAGCTGCAGATGGCCATAAAGCATCTTGAGGACGAGTTATTTTTTTTTAAAATTTCACTCAATGTCAGCCTTGGGATACCCAATAAATTGCTATTGAATGAATGAACTCATAACTTACTAAGTAGCCCCAATC
Organism: Solenodon paradoxus; assembly: GCA_004363575.1. Taxonomy (NCBI): domain Eukaryota; kingdom Metazoa; phylum Chordata; class Mammalia; order Eulipotyphla; family Solenodontidae; genus Solenodon; species Solenodon paradoxus. Next base: position 752,976 of record RJWH01000173.1, on the reverse strand, counting down.
CCAGTATCTTTCATGTCTGCTTTCTTTCTACAGTTTCCTATAGCTCCAAGTTTCCCTAATGTTTAACACACAGATGAGTGCAAGAATCTTTGTGGCATTCGTGGCACTTTGGCTCCAGACCAGTTATTTGACAGAGACTGAATAAAACCCCATGTATTTTTGATAGAAGCATGAGGCTGAAACCACTGCAGACATTTAATTAACTTGGTAAAATTACTTTAAGTAGGTGATCAACATGTTGTAAAGTGGGCTTTTAATTATGACTTGGCATGCACTGGTAGCCTAGTGGTTTAGTCCACCTCAGCACAATCCACATTCATCCCAAGGTTCCTGGTTCAAGACCTGGGGTCAGGGAAGCAACCAAGATGAACTAAATATTAAAAATTAAATTTTAGTACATATAAGTAAAAAAACAAAATTGATTAATATTGAAATTACAAATGTTCTCACTTCTGAGAATACTACACACTGACACTTTTGTGGAACATGAGAAGCTACTTAATTTTCATCAAAGTAAACACCATACTATGCTTGCAAAGTCAAGAATTATGAGTATATTTGGCACATGAAAAATAAGCCTCTCTCTATAGTTGACAGTATGAAAAATAAACTCTGGCAGCTGCATTTCAGCTGGGATAGGAATTTTCTGACAGCTTTCCTTTCTATTGCTCATAAGAAGAAGACTTAAATGAATTAATGTCAGGTGGATTAGTCAGATTCTGTTCAAACTGGCAGAAGATCATGTCTGTACAGCTACTTTAAACTCTCAATATTAGTTTAAAGAACAGTAGAATGTCCTATATTTAAGATTGAGTGTGTTTTTGAATATCAAATATATTTCTTTGAGAAAAGTCGATATAATCTCTAATTTGGGAAAGGGACTACACTGCACAGTAGAGAGCATTAGTTCTATCTGACAAGATGAGTTATAGTTTATGTACTTATACTGCTGAGTTTTTAATTTATAGACTCATAACTGATTTGGAACAGGTACAATAAGATAATAACACTGTCTAATTTAAGTTATTTCACAAAAAAACATTTTTTAAGAGTGGCAAAGACTCTTTACGATTGATTAAGGTAATTTCTTTATTGTATTGATAGAGAATTAGGTAAGAAGCAGGGGAGTGAAAAGAATTACCCGAAGTGAAATGATATGATTTATTTCAGAGTTATAAGAACAAAACATCTGACTATATACTAGCGAATAATTTTATTTTAGAGAATCTACCAATGTCAGCAGAAACAAAAGAAGAAAAAATACCATGTTGAGAAATTTTTTAGAAACATTTATACATGTTTTTTATCAATGGCATTTCCCACACCACAAGAACAGAACAGCTTTAATACAATTATTGGTATGTTCTTAAGAGTTTCTCACAGATAAAAATCTCAAAATGCATCACCTTTAAAGTATGAATATCTCTATAGTACTTCTGAATCATTAAAACATTAAATTGCATTCATTATTATCAAATGTTCTATAGGAAAATAATCATATTAATCTATAAATTTATCATTCAAAATCATAAAATTAATATTTTGAAGAAAATAAACCACACTAAAAAGTATCGAAAATTTAAAACCACATTTCCACATTGAAAGTCATGAATCAACAGAGAATATGTTACAGAAAACATTTGCTTGTTTCCTTTTATATTAACTCAGAATAAAATCCAGCAACAGTAGTATATTTATTCATAGTTACCATTTTAAAAATGATTACATTTAACAATTTTCTGTGATGGTATTTAAACCTGTGATTTGAGATTTCTAACATGATGATATTTTAGGGAGTCTTGTGACATGGTTAAAGCTATATATGATTTATCACACTTCATTGTATATGATAGAATGGAATGAGAACAGATGGGGAAGGGAAAACAATTGGGAGAATAATAAAATAGTCCAGAAAAAAAGATAACAAAGGACAAATATGAGAATTAGTTTAGGAACTGATAAATCACTAGATCTGGCAAATAATAAATAAAGTCAGAAGAAAGTTTCCTCAGAGTATACACAGAGCAGACACCATATGGCATTGGGTTGGGGAATATATGGGAAGTTTGATAACAAAAATCAGTGAATCTCAAATAATTTTCAAGATTTTCTAAAAATTAAAAGTGATAAATAGGATATCTGGGAGGTAGAGAACATTATGTGTGGAAATGAGATCAAGTTGACAGGCTAGCAGAGAGAGCACAAGGAAAAGCAGACAGATGGAAGTACATGTCACTATTAAGAAGAATGAAAAACAGAACAGAGACTAATCCATTTAGCATGGAGGAAATTTGGATCAGAGTGTTCAGGCTGGTAGCTACCTTCTCTGAGAAAGAAATGGAATCCATGAAGTCAAGAAAAATTCATACAGAAAGAGGGGAATTGAAATGAGTAAACACAGTTTAAAACATAGATGCACACCAGGAACTTCCTTGTCAACTTGATATGTTACTTCATAACAGTAACTTCTTTCATAGAGAAAATCTAAAGTATGAAAAATAGTGACTGTGGCATAGAGATCCCATGATGACATCCAATGATGATATTCACCTCTTAGTATTCACATCTTTGTGTAATCCCTTAACTTTGGGAGTAAGTGGAATCTGTGATTTGATAATAATGAATATAAAATACCTGAGGTGATGGGATAGCTTGTTATTGTGTTACACAAGACTATAACTTCCATCATTCTAGCACTCTTTTTCCCTTGGAATGAAGCAAACCTGCTGTGTGGTGAGCTGCCCTGTGGAGAGGTCCACTTGTTAAGGAAATGAAGATAACCTTTCTTATCTTAATAATGGTGTTCTTTTAAAAATTATTTTAACAACTACCCTAGAGTTTACAATATGCATTCTTAACTAACACGAGCCCACATCAGTTCTTCAATATGTGCAGTGCAAGTATCTAAAACAGTTTCAGTTCCTCCCTCCCATCTCTTGTGATACTGCTGTCATTCATTTCACTTAGCCATATGCACTAACTATATTGCCAGTATTATTGATTTAAATTATTATCATTTTAACAAAGAATTTAAAAAGCAAATAATTCATCTCATTTTTTTTCTTCTTTGGCATTTTTCCTTTCTTTATTTACATTCAAATTTCTGATGTACTGTTTTCCTTCTCCCTCAGGAGCTTCTGTTAATATCTCTTATAGAACAAGCCTGCTAGAGATGAAGACCCTCAATTTTTGTTCGTCTAAAAAAGTCTTAATCTCTTTCAATTCTAAAGAATAGTTTTAGTGGCAATAGAATTCAGGGTAAATAATATTGTATTTCTTCATCACTTTAAACATTTCACTGCACTCTGCTTTTCCTTGCATGGTTTCTAAGCTTCTGAAGTCCAATGTAATTCTTAATTCTTGTTACACTATAGATAAGGTATTACTCTCTCTGCTTTCAAAAACATTCTTGATTTTCTAAAATTTGAATATAACATGGTTAGGTATAGTTTTGTGTTTGTTTGTTATGTATTCTGGTGTTCTCTGAACTTCCTGTATCGGTAGTTTTATGTCTATTATTAACTCTGGCAAGTTCTCAGACAATATTACTTCAACTATTTCTTCTGAACTTTCCTATCTTCCTTCCCCATATGGTATACTACTTATGCATATGTCATACCTTTTGAAACTTTCCCACAGTTTTGTTTGTTGTTTTCTTTTCTCATTGTTTTTCTCTCTGCATTTTAGTTTGTGAAGTTTCCTTAGACACTTTATGAAGTTCATTGATTCTATCCTCAGATGTATCACTTTCTAAGAAATATATCAAAGGCATTCATCATTTATGTTCTATATATTTTATTCTTACATTTCCTTCTGCTCCTTTCTAAAAATTTCCAAATCTCTGATTACACCATCCATCTGTTCTTGAATTTTGTCTATTATTTTCTATTAGAGCTCTTACTATAACCACAGGTTTTAAAGTTCTTGTCCGTAATTTGCAACTTCTGTGTTACATCTAAGTGTGAGTCTGGTTCTGATGTTGTTTTCTCTTTAAATTTGCTTTTCTTGTTTTTCTGGAGACCTTTTGATTTTTTTTTTTTTTTTTTTTTACTGAAAGCTAGTCATGTTGCATTGAGCAGGAGGAACTGAGCTGAATAGGCCTCTAATGTGAGGATTTATGTTAATCTGACTAATAATTGGATGTTGTTTTATTTTGATGTAGCTTCAAATACCAGAAGTTTCAAGTCCCCAAGCATTGTTTTTGTCTCCTATCTTTGTCATTCCCTAAGTACTCCTCCTCAGGATCATTCTCTCATGTCATTCACATAAAATCTGTTATTATTATACTAGAGCCCTACTGGTACAGTCATAGTAAGGTATTGGGTAAAGGGACATTCTATACTCTCTCAATCAGATTTCACTCTTTTTGTGGGTCCCTATCTCAGACCATTGATCTTCACAGGTGTTCTTGTATAGGTGAGGTGGGAAAACTAGAAAGACGGTATAGGTTAAAAAATCTTTCATACACACTCTGAGTTTCTTCCCCTCAAGATGAGACTTCTATTAAGGAGAAGTCGATCACTCTTCTTCCCCCTTTGCTATAGACAAAGGGTAAGCTTAAATTTTCATTATGAAAATATGGCAGGCTCCCCGTAATTAAATCCATGAGGGTCTTTCTAAAATCAGAAATCATGTTGATCCACACTCAGCCTCTAACAATTCATCAGCATAAAATTTAAATGTTCTTAATAACACATCATTATAGCATCTTCGGAGGCAAGCAAGCAGTTCTTACCTATGGCTCTCTGGATTCAATTGTCACAACAAATTTTGAATGACAGTTTGCTGTACAAACTCAGTTCTCTGACAGATTCAAAAAAAAAGTTAATTTTTAGCTTTCCAGCTTGTTTTGTTCTAAGGATAGGAGTGACAGTTCCTAAGCTTTTTGCATGTTGTACTGAACAGGATGTTAGTATGCATTAAGTCACCAAGTTTGTGGTGATATTTAATATAGCAGTAGATAACATAATGATAGCAAAGATGAAAAACATATCACAAACCATATTCTTTAGAAGCATGTAACTACTCTGAATGATTAAATAAGCTTTTTGGCTTGACAAAGGATCACATGTTAAGACTCTCTGAACTGTTATTTATTTCCAGGGACAAGTCAAAAGACTGACACCTCTTCCTATAGTTAGGCTTTAATTTGAAACATATTCAAATTTAGATTGAGCTTATAAAAGCTACTATTTGGGAACAGGTGTTCGTAATATAGAGACAGAGCAGAGAACTGATATTTCACATACTTTCTAATAAGCAGAACAAAGATGCTTTTTCAGTTTTCATTCCCTTCTTAGTTTTTTATATTTAATTCTCTTCTTGAAATACTCATTTCCCTTGGCTTATATTTCAGTTTTTGTCCTTATTCTTCCCTAGGCATTTTAATTTCTCACTTCAGCTGCATATCATTTAGGCTGCATATCCTTTATGACTATAGTTTACCATTACTATTTAATAAATTTTCCAAATTAATATAAAGTACTCTCATCTTTAAAAGCAAATATACTGAAATCTAGTTAAAGCCTAGATATTCCCTCAGCTTCATTTACTTCTCTAAAGGTAAATGAACTTAGGTTTAATTTAGAATTAGCACTTTAAGGTTTTTCCTGCAACGCATTGCCTATTTAGTATATTATCAATAAATTTATACATTTTCCAAGAGGTTTAATGAAGCACTAAATTGCAAAATAAGTATTAATCTTGAAAATAACCATAAAAGGTAGCTAAAACTAAATTAGAATAAGATTGCTTTAATCCACTAAAATGGCAAGGCAGGCAATTTATAATTAAAAGCAACACTTTGTGTACATTACCACAGAAGTTAAATCACTGTATGAATCCCAGAATTCTGGCAGCATTTAATTGGTAATGACTAACAAGTTATTTCAACAAAGAATTATTTTTCACTATCAATTTGCTCTAAAATCACCTATCCACACACTTTTTAAAATTCTGTATAGTAAACTTGAGATATGTATATAAATTTTAGTATGATGCTAATTCTTTTGCCTAGCTACTTTATCCTCCTTATGAGATAATATTTATTTTCATTAAACTTTCACCCTATGTTAATGATTTGACACCATTCAAACTTTGGCTACCCTGACAGAAATATTTTAGCATAGTTGTATAAATTATATTCTAAATTGGATCATTTCTTTCTCTAAGCACAATTGCCCTATATCTCAAAAAAAAAAAAAAAAAAAAAAAAAAAAAAAAAAAAAAAAACCCTCAGTGAGAATTCTGGCTATAGCCAGAATGAGGAACACAGTAATTTCATTCTCTCAAGAGTTCTATAAATCTGGAATCTGGAAATATGTAACAAAAAGATAATGTAAGAAAATCAGTGCTCTGGAAAATAACCAAAGGGATAGAACAATCTATGAAACATTTAGGTTGGAAAAAAAACTGCTTAAATTCAGGTAGGAACAGTGAAAATTGTGGCATTCTGTCTGGGGATGCTTTTATCTATTCCGTCTCAAGCTCAGAAACTGAGTTTTGCCTCTGCTCTACTAGCCTGAGGTTGTGGTACTGACTGAACCAATTCCTGAATTCCTGAATGATGCACAATTGTTAGAGAAGCTCCAAACTATTCACACACTCCTAGTCTACCAGGAGGCTATAAACATATACAAAGAGATTTGAAATGACCGAGCACAAAGACCCAGTGCAGATCTGAAAACAGTCTAAACCATTAACAAGTTTGACCAATACAAAGACAGACCCATCATCACATAATGGTAAACTCACTGACTGACAGGAAATGACACCTGAAGATAGAAATGGTAGAAATCCACAAAAATCAATAAAAAGGACCAGAACGGTAAATATGTGGATCAATTTTTAAAACTGAATAATTATTCATTTCTTCTCTTAATTTCAAGAAAATATGATTCCATAAAGCAATAATTAAAATATAAAGCTTTGTAGTAGATATGAATGGAAACGATATTACAATATCAAAAAAACAAAAGATTTGTATCAGTACCAAGTTTCTATTTAGTATTAATCTGAAGTAAACTGTGATAAGATGTGTTATATTCCATAAACACTAAAATTACATGTAGTTAAAAAATAAAGACTAAGATGATATACTAGAAAGCATTTGTTTTACATAGAAGAGAGGAGTCAAAGAGTATGGTAAAACAAAAGAGAAATAATATAGAAAACTAATAGCAAAATGGCAAATATAATACTAGACATATCAACAGTAACATTAAATGTGAGTGGTCTAAACATCCCAAAGACAAAGCAGGGATTATCACTGTATGACAGATAAACAAAATCCAATTACATACTTCAAATAGTATAAATATTTTGATTATGATTCTGAATACATAGACAATTAAATCAACAGTAGAGTACAAAAGAAAATGTGAAACTATTTTAGTCTCTTATCCATACCTGTTCTTCAAGACACAAATTGTTACTTTCTGCTAGGCGAAACTGGAGACAAATCCTTCCACTTCATATATTCCCCAAATTTTTATCGGCCCCATTCTTATTCCAGTATTCTCTTTCTTTAAAAACTATTTTAGGGGAAAACACCAATTGACTTTCTTTCATTATATCTTTCCACTAACATGTTCTTGACTAAGAGATGATTGAATTTTTGTGGTAATTGCTAATCCAGTCAATAGTATATATACTTAGGTCAGGGTTACATACATAACAAAAGTGGATAAGTTAATGGACAGTACAATCTTTAAGATACATGGAAGTAAAGACAACCATTTCAAAAGTCTAGATGTGTTATCGAGAAAAACATATATTCAGAGATAGTATGATGTCTTTTAGATGCATCTTAAAATAACTTTCATCTGCCATTATCAGTAGAGTCAAACAATTAATAGAATAACTGAGTTAATGTACTTTTCAAAGGTAAGAAATCTTCCAACAATAATTTTACATTATTAACGTAATTTTATTTTTAAAATAATGACTAATACAGTACTGTGATGCAGTTTTATTCAAATTACTCCATACATATCTACTGATTGTCAGAAACTATCTGAAGTTTTATATATAAAAATACATAAGACATGGCTCCAGCTAGTGAATAACTTACATTCTACAAGTTTAAGATTCATTTTTGCAAATATTCTGCTCACTCCATGAATAAGTAAAGGATGACATTCTATTTCTTATTGCAATGTTGCTACCACATGAGTCAGTTCACTTACTCTTGATTGTCCTATGCCAAAATTCTTAAAACTGTAACATGTTATTCCATTTGGGTAATTTGTCATTATAATTACTTTATGCCAGTCAGATGCTTTGCTTAATAATTATGTGAAAATATTTGAAATTTAGGATTAGGAAACAAATTGAAGTAATCTGTAAAACTAAATCAAAGATACAGCCAAAAATCTTAAAGAATTAATTAAACAGATTTACTAATTTATCTTCTCTAATTTCAGACTTTTACCAGTTTCTGGCTTTTCATTTTTTTTACAAGAATAGAAATGCTCTCTGGAAAATAAGATACAAAATAAGTGTCATAGTGATTGACAACTAAATATTTTCTTAATGAAAAATAAATTATCAAGCATTTTAAATCTCTATACATCTGCTATCAATTGCAAACATAAATATTTGCTTGAATATTCTGTTTTTATCATTCATTAAACATTATATAATTGAAATTGCTACTCCTTACATTACACAGCAGTTAATAAGGTCTGGTCATATTTTGACTAGCTGTAAATAAGGTGCTAAGGTTTACTTAAGCTAAGAAATGCTTATTATTTATAACAGAATAATCATCATATATTACCAATTTCTGCTGAAATGGAAATAACTGGCATTCCTTGAATATACAGTAAGAGTTAAGTAATTGCTGCTCTCTATAGTAGTGCTCTTAGCTAAAAATAGTAAGAAAATCTTGGGCAGGGAAAATGCTATTTAAAAGGATAAACAGGATACTTTCATTGGAATGAACATTTAAATAAGCAGTAAAAGAATTGTTCTAAAAATTGAATGTATAAATCGAAAATATAAATGTTTCCTTAACAAATATAGACAAGAGTCCAAACTGATGATCTGTTAGGATCCCAGACTCCACTCTTCCCCACAGAACAAGTAGAAATCAACTATATTACAGACACAAATGCTGAGGAAAAGTAGGACCAGCAACAACATAAATGATAGCAGCGTTTAACACCATAAAGGGTAGACGAAAACACTGAATTTTGGTGCCACATCTTGGTTTCAGATTCTGAGCCCCAAGGGAAGAAAAGCAGAGCCGTGGCAGAGGGGGTGCAGTCTCAGAAAGAATCGGACCTCCTGAAGAAAAAGACTTGCTCCAGCATCAGAGAGTATATGCAGCAGGATCACAAGTCACTGACCCAAAGAAAGGAGTCTCCATGCAGAGTGGAAACATAACCAGTGCTCTAGTAAGTTGTCACAATTTCTGAGGGAAATCTATGCAGAACTCTTCCATTACCAGAAGGCAGCTGGTGGAAATATCCACACCTTCCTGTCATTTACTGCACAGGTGCTACAGGACCCTCCCATCAGAAACCCCATCTCCAGGCCTAACGGTACTGGAAACAGCATCTCTGGGATTATAGTGTCTCTGGAGAACAGTCTCCCAGAAGAGAGTAACCTTCAACAAACTACCAGTTAACACTGTCCTGTGGGCAAAAATGGAACTGTGTCCTGCTTGTTAATTATGGGCAAAAAAAAAAAAAAAAAAAAAAAAACCTCAGGCAGACTTTACCATTCAGACTCATGATGTTGGGAGAAGGCTCTGCATCACCCCATAAATACTCCAACCCCATAGGTTTGATTTTCAGGTCTCAACACAGACTCCACCCAAGAGCTTCAGCAAAGTCAACTAGTGGTGATGTCAAACAATTAACTAAAGAATTCCGAGTATTCAAAACAAGAAACAGGTCTATTTGGTGCAAGCTGACTACCTAACACAAGGCCATTACTTCAGGGAAATCTTAACCCACAGAAATAAAAACATAATGAGAGTGAAGACCCAGAGAAGCATGCATGAAATGATGGATCCAACTAAAACACCAGGGAAATTCTGAATGCAACAGACATTTGCAAACCACTTAAGGATTAATTTAGGGCAATAGTGATAAGCATGCTCATGGAAATGAAGAAAACAATAAAGGAAGAAAAAGAACTACTACAAAGAGAGAAGATAGGAAGCAGCTCAAAACAGATATCAAAGAAATAAACACAATAGCTGAAATAAAGAACTCAACAGAGGGACTCAAGAGTAGGGTGGGTGAATACATTTAAGGAAACCAGCAAAGAGAAAAAGACTGAAAAGAAATGAAAACAGCATATGGACCTACAGGATAACACCAAAATGAACAACAATCACATCACAGGCATCCCAGAGAAAGAGCAGAGAGAGAAAAGGGGTAGAAACTTTACTGGAATATATGATAGCTGAGACTTCCCTTAACCTGAGGAATGAAGTAGGTCTCTAGACCCAGAAGCTCATAAGAGTACCAAACAAAAGAAATACAAAGAGACCTACACTAAGACACATGTCATAAAAATGTCAAAAAGATAAGATTAAGAGAGAAATTTAAAAGCAGCAGGAGAAAAATGAGTTACATATAAAGGAGCACCCATAAGATTGTCATCAAGATTTCTCAGCTAAAACTCTACAAGTCAGAAGGGACTGGAGTGATATTTTCAAAATGCTGAAAGAAACAGATTTACCATATAGGATACTCTATCCTGTGAGATTATCATTTAAAATTGAAGGAATGATAAAAAGCTTTTCAGATCAGCAAAAGTTTAAAAAAATTCATCACCAGAAAACCAGATGTACATAAATCCTATAGGAAGTTATATAGTATGTAAAGAAATCCCACTTAAAAACAGTAAGACAGTAAAATATAAAAAGTGGGAAGAAGAGAATAAAAATGTGGATGATTAGAATAAGCTCAAAACTAAACTACTTTCTAATAAAAAAGCAAATAACAGAATTCTTAATGCAAACCCAGGGTAAATTGAAAACAGCACCAGGAAAAAAAAAGACAAAAACAAAAACACAAAGGGAAACCAATCAAAATATAACTGCTTTCAACCCACCTAAGAAGAGAAATAGAAGAACAAAGACAATGTAACACCACCCAGAAAACAATTAACAAAATGGCAATAAACAGTTACATATTAATAATCACCCTAAGTGTTAATGGACTGAACTCAGCAATCAAATGAAACAGATCAACCAGGCAGAAAATTAGTAGGGAAACAACAGCTTTAAATGATCGATGGAAACAGTAGTTTAATAGGCATATACTGAACACTTCATCCAAGGACTACAGAATTTATATTCTTCTCAAATGCCCATGGAGACATGCCCACATTCTCAAGGACAGGTAATACGTTGGGACACAAAACACGTCTCAACAAATTTACAAGTACTGAAATCATACCAAACATCTTCTCTGACCACAGTGGCTTAGAACTAGAAATGAACCACAATAAGAAAGTTGGAATACTCCAGTTAATTGGAGACTAAACAATATTCTTCTTAATGATTCTTAGGTAAAAGAGGAAATCAAAGAATAATTTAAAAAAATATTGGCACACCCTGGTTAAGTAGGGGTTGGCCATGGTCCATATCCCAGGGCTAGCAGGAATAACCAAGAGTAACAACTAAATAAATAAGTCATCTTCCTTCTCTCTCTTACTGCCTGCCTCTTTTTACTTCATTCCTGATGCACCTTTCCTTTAAAAAATTTATTTAAAAAAGTACTTAGAGACAAATGAGAATGAAGACATGAACTACCAGAATCTATGGGATGCAGCAAAAGAAGTACTAAGAAGGAAGATCATTGCAATCCAGGCCTACCTCAAGAAACAAACAAAAAAAAAGGTGAAAATTAACAATCTAACCCTACATCTAAAGCAACTAGAGGAAGAAAAACAAGTAAAGCCAAAAATCAGTAGAAGAAAGGAAATAATAAAAATCTGAGCAAAAAAAAAAAAAAAAAAAAAAATTGAAAACAAATACCCAGAGAATCAATGAAACCAGAACTTTGGAACTTTTTAAAAAATTGGTAAATCATTGACTAGACTTGTGAAGAAATCAAGAGCTAATTCTCATAACTAGAATCAGAAATGAAAGAGAACTTAAATATAAATATAAATAAGTCACGGAAATATAAAATATCATGAGGCTATGCCAGTAAATTGGACAACCTTGAGAATATGGACAGATTTTTAGAAAAATTCAGTCTACCAAGGCTGAAACTGAAAGAACTGGAAAACCTTAATAGAACTATTACAAGTAGGAAAATTTAAGAAGTAATCAAAAGTCTCCCTAAGTAATAGGCATAAATCGGTAGACCAGCAGGTAGGTCACTCACCTCTAAAGGAGCAAGTCACATATACCTGTGGTCAAGTGCCAGGCCTGGCAGGAAAGCAACCAGTGTGAACAATTAAATAATAAAAGATGCTTTTTCCTCCTCTCTCTACCTGCATGTCTAAATGCTTACCTTCATTCCTGCCTGTAATTTCCTTAAAAAAATAAAAAAGCCTCCCTAAAAATGAAAGACCAGGACTGGATAACTTTACTAGTGCATTTTACCAAGCTTTCAAGAGAAGAATTAATATCTATTCTGCTCAAACTTTTTCAAAATATCAAAGAACAGGGTATACTCCCAAACACTTTCTTCAAGGTTGCTATCACAATGATACCAAAAGCTGATAAGAGATGTCACCGAGAAAGAAAAAGAAAATTACAGGCCAATATGAACATAGACGCAAATATTCTCACAAAGTACTGGCAAACCAAATCTATCAAAAGAATCATCCATCATGACCAAGTGTGAATTATCCCAGGGATGGTTGCAAGGATGGTTCAACATATGTAAAGCTATTAATGTAATACACCATATCAACAAGAGCTAGGAGAAAAACAACATGATCATATCAATAGATGCAGAGAAAGCTTGACAAGATCCAACATTCATTTATGATAACAAAAAAAAAAAAAAAAAAAAACCTGCATAAAATGGGGACAGAAGGCACATACCTCAACATAATAAAGGCCGTATATGACAAACATATAGCCAACATTATACTCAATGGTAAAAAACTGAAAACATTTACTCTAAGGTCAGAAGCAAGGCAAGGTTCTGGAGGACTTGGTCAAAGCAAACAGGCAAGAAAAAGAAATAAAAGGAATCCAAATTGGAAAGGAGGAAATAAAGCTCACTATTTGCAGATGGCATGGTTATATATGTTGAAAACTCTGAATATTTTCAAAAAACTGCTAGAACTAATCAACGAATACAGTAAAGTGGTACACTACAAAGTCAAAGCACAAAAATCTGTTGTTTTTATACGCAAACAATTTGCAGAAGAAAGTGATTCAAGAAAACTATCCTGAAGAAAAAATAATCAAATACCCTGGAATATATTTAACAAAGGAGGTGAAAGACCTTTATTATGAAAACTATAAATCCTTCTCGAAAGAAATAAAGGCAGATACAAAGAGATAGATAGATATTCTCTGCTCATGACTGTGAAGAATTAACATAGTTAAAATGGCCATCTAACCTAAAGCAATATACAGATGTAATGCAATCACCATTAAAATCCCATGGACATATTTCAAGGAAAAAATCTTAAAATTTGTATGATACAACGAAAGACCCTGAATAACCACAGCAATTATGAGAAAAAAGAACTTATCCAGAGGTATCATATTGCCAGACATCGACTGATACAAAGTGACAGTGATCAAAACTGTATGGTACTGGAATAATAACAGAGCTAAAGATCAGTAGAATAGAACTGAGTCACCAGAAACTGACCCACTCACAAACAGTCTGTTAATTTATGACAAAGGACCCAAAAACATATGACGGAAAAAGGAAAGTTGCTTCAATAAATGGTGCTGAGAATATTGCATAGTCATAATAGAATACTATATAGTCACAAAAGAATAAAGCTAGACAACTCTAACTCTAACACACATTCATAAAAATTAACTCAAAATAGACTAGAGACTTACACATAAGACCACAAACCATAAAATTTTGGGAAGACAACATAAGACATTCCGTGACATCAGTCATAAGGAGGTCTTTGGGAACTCAATTTCAGCATAAAGGGAAATAACAAAATTAAACAAGTGGACTACAAAAAACTAAAAAGTTCCCTCACAGTGAAAGAAAACCTTACCAAAACAAAAAGACTACCTACTAACTGGAAGAAGATATTTACATTCCATATTTCTGACAAGGGCTTAATATCCAAAATAAATAAAGAACTCATATAACTCAATAACAGAAAAATAGGCAATCCAATCAAAAACTGGGGAGAAGAACTGGAGAGACATTTTTCCAAAGAAGACATATAAATAGTTATCAGGTACATGAAAAGGTGTTCCTCTTTGCTTGTCATTAGGGAAATGAAAATTAAAACAACTGTAGCCTTACACCGGAGACACTGGCTATTACCAAAAAATCTGGAAACAACAAATGTTGGCAAGGATCTAGAGAAAAAGGAACACTTTCACACTGTCGGTAGGAGTGCAAATTAGTGTAACACTCTTAGAAAAGAATAGGGAGAATCCTCAAAAAGTTGAATATAGAAATCCCATATGATCCCACCATTCCACTCCTGGATGTTTTCCCAAAGCATAAAAATTCACTAATTTGCAGCAATTTATGCACCCCATGTTTATTGCAGCCCTATTCACAATTATTTAGAACTGGAAATTACCTACGTGCCCATTGTCAGATGAATGAATAAAGATGATGTGGTATATATACATCATGGACTATTACACAGTCCTTAGAAGAGATAAAATCCTGTAATTTGAATGAACACACATCTAGAGGGAATTATGTCAAGTGAAATAAGTCAAAAGAAGAAAGCCAGATACCAGATAATCTCACTCATGGGTGAAAAGTGAAGAGACAAAGCAAAGAAATGTATCAACAAAACAAGCCCTTGGACACTGGCAATAGACTTGAGGTTACTAGTAGGGAATGGGATGTTGGAGGGTGTGGAAGTGGTGGCAGGGCCTAATGGACAATGTTGAAGAACTCCTTGTAAATTGGTGGAGGACAGGTATGTTAACATATATTTGAGGAATGGGGGAACTTGTATATACACAAATAAAAAATGCAGACAAAAATAGTCAAAGTTTAAAGGCATTCGTATGGACTACATGATTTTTAAACTTTAAGTTATCTAGATTTTCACTTTTATATTTTTCTTTCTATTGCATAATCATTGAATTTTGTTTTACTTACCAAATATGAGAGGTCACTCTAGTGGTAAATGTTTAAGCACTGGAGACACTGAGTTCAACCAATTTGGTAAATTAAAGAAACCACTTAAACTCTATTCCTAAATTTCCTTTTCATTAACATTGAATGATTATAGTACCTTTCCCTCTCATCTGTGGTAAACATGAAATATGTTAATGTGTTTAGTTTGCAGAGGACTGACTTCTTGGTACATCTCCATGACATTTCCTTGATATGTGCTTGAGTGGAGAGATAGCCTGGCTCTTTCACTTTTTATAATAACATTAATCCCGTCATTAGAGTACCATCTTCATAGCCTAATCTAACTATAACTAACTCTCAAAGGTCCCACCTCCCAATGCTATTATAGTGGCAATTAGGGGTTTAGCATATAAGTTTGTGGGTGACATAAACATTCAGGCCATAGTATATACATATACATGCATTTGTGTGTGTGAAATACATATATATATATAAATATATATATATACACACACACATATACACATGATATAAATAATAAAACAAAGGAAAATTCCTTTGAATTAGAAGTAGTATTTTATTAATTCACTTAGCACAGTACCTGGCATAATTGTTAAGTACTCAATAGATATTAATTTATTTTTGTCTATTTCTTCAGACTGACTCAGTTCTGCTTTAAAATTTGTCTAAATTTTTATTTAAAATTCTAACTTAAATTAAAATGCTTTCCTATTAAGTCATCTTTTAAAGCTTATAGAAGACAACACCCACATGACTGACAAAATGTTAAATTTTTCACTGTATATTATATAAATTCCATAAAAAGATCCAAAATATACACTTGTATCAGAGTAACTATACTTGCACAGGATAAATGTGATACATTGGGGCATCTTTTTTATATAGGACATTTCATTAATAACATGGTTATAAGTAAAATTCAAAATCTTCAAAGCACATAAAAGCTATAAATATTTCATGACATATTCAGGCTATTAAATCACACTTATCGAGAATTCAGCAATCCACAGCCCAGACAGAGGTAATGACACTTGTCATCAAAGTGTCAAGAGATTCACCTGATAAGGAAAAAATAACCCTATTTTACTTAAGCAGGGGGTCAATGCTCAGCTAGCTATTCCTCCCTGGAAGGGTAATGATTTCTATACAATTACCCTTCAGCTGTCAGAATCCAAAGGTCAAATCTGACCATTTGCTATTTTTAAATGCACTTACTGAGCCTAGCTATCAGATAGCCTGAAATTTTCAGTAACTATATAACTAATGTTGAGTGCTGGTGAAAAAGAAGGGAATCATAAAACTGAAACTGGAAGTTAACCTGTGAAATAGATATTCAATAGCAAATATAATATGCAAGGTAGTTTTGAAATAAAGTTTGGAAACTCTAGTTATTTCTACTTGATAAGAAACTAAATAACTTTCATTCTACCTGATCTATCAAAAACTGGTAGAGGGCTTATATTTTCCCCAAATTATTCTTAACTTTAAAATAAAGAAGTTTTTATCGTTCTTTTTTATTATCTCTTTCTGCAATCAGATTGCTAGATCTGTTTTGTTGGAGTTTTTTTTTAACAGAAAGATACAGGCAGGAATAAAGATTTGTAGGCAGGCAGGCAGGAAGAAAGAAGAAGCATTTTTATTTATTTTTTTATTTAGGTGTTCATCCTGGTTTTTATCCCTGGCCCAAGGTCTTCAACCTGTGTGCCTGGGATGTATGTGGACTATATCCAGTGACCTTATCCACTAGGTCACCAGGGTGTTCCCCCATAAATAAATTTAATATGACAAAGCTCCTATGATGTTCACTACCAATTCTATAAAATGTTTAGGCCATTAAGTTGTATTCAGTATTTTCAACCAATAATTTTAAGTGTCCCTCTACTTGAAGAGTTAAAATATAATTAATCCTTTTACTAAGATATAAAGGTCAGAACCAAACTTTTATCTTCCTACATGGTTGTAGTAGATTTTATTTCCTGAATTTGTATAGCTGTGTTGTTAGAAAAAATATACTTTTAAGTATATAATGGATTTAGAGAATTATACAGTTATGCAACCACCATCACCAGCAAGCCCTATCACACTATTATCTTGGCATCTTGAATAATTTACCTGCTTTGACCTTTATCCTAAGCAAAGATTCAGATTGATAATGATTTGATAGTGATTTACTGTTACTAGAAAAGGTATGACTTTAGCCTAAGGTTTCAAGTTTTTTCAATCTTACTTTGCGTTGAACAGAGTCCACGTGTTTCAGTTGTAAGGGTAAGACTGGCAACAGAGGAATTTAATAACAGCCCTGTTCTAATGTTTGACCATGCTGGTATCTCCTTCAACATCTATGCCTCTTCTGATATTTTTCAGTGACACTGTTAGCAGAGTTATTTCTCTCCTCTCAATATGATTTTGCCATGGCTGGGTTTCTTTCTTCACTGTTCATTCAAGTGCTATCAAGCTTTGGGTTTCTTTGGACACCTGGTCAGTGACAGAATGAGGAGAGCTACCATTTCAACTTTTGACTTTACCATTAACAGAGTCCACTAGGCTGTAAATGTTTCTACACATCAACTTCATTGTTTCCTTCTCACCACTAATCAGTCTTCTTTGCTCTTCCCAGTAACTAGTCCAGAGGAACTGACTAACTTACCTAAATTATTTTTCATATTGTTTAAAGGATCACAAATTCTAGAAAGGTTAGAAGTATATCTTAAATAAAAATCTTTTTAGATTTTTCATGATTCTGTAGAAGAATTTTTTTCTCATATCTGAAAGTTTCTCAAACAATTTGGTTGCACAAATCTGCCAGACTGCGAAACCTCACAAATCAGTATAAGGACAACCATAAGATGAAATGCCTATTCTCAGTCTATTAAGAGATCACCACTGCATAAATCATAGCATAGAATTGCTTTTCAAGGCAGAGAGACAATTCAGGAGGAAGAAGTACTAATGAGTATTATTGTGATACCTAATGTAATAAGTACCCATATGTGTAGGTACATACATACACGTACACCAAACAATGGGATACTGACAGCATTTGCCTGCTTATTTTAATATATGAAATAATTTTCTAAATGGAGGTGAGGTTCTAGCCCATAGTAAGGACTTAGTTATCTACACCTTTGGGAAGCCAGGACATTTGTAACCTTGATACTTCTACTCTGAATAGTGAAAATACTTAAAAAATAAATCATGGTATATATTTAATGTTTACATATAGTTAATATAGTTACATATAGTTAATCTGTCAAAACTAATTTTGTGAAGTTCCATTTAGATAAACTGTGGTATGGTGGGTGCTAATTTGTGGGCTTAACTCTGAGTTCTCAGTTGCTAGATCTGTATGTTCATGTCTGGCAGTCTCTAAGAGAACCATTCCTAGATATTGAATTTGGGTTAAGTATGGAGTGGAATGTGAGCATCCATATTTGTAAATATTTTCTAAGTGACTCTAATGCATAACCATATTTGCCTATTACTACATTAGGAAATCATTTGGGCATGTATATTCATTTCACTCACTTTTACTGGGTTTGAGCTTCCCAAATAAATTTTAATTATAACTTGGTCTTTTTTGTGATCAGCTCCAGCCAGGATCCCATCAAGAGTTGTCTCATTAGAATAAAACATGCTCCTGTGACTCAGGAAATTCCAAGGGATTTAGGCAGTCTGTGCTAAATGTTCCCATCATTTAGAAAATTACATGGGTTCTGGAAACTCTTCTAGGAACTGGAGTCAAAGATCTAATATTAGGACAAAAGATTCTACTAATATCCTTATTTAGAAGGTTTTTTTTTTTTTTAAAGCTTTATATCAAGTATTGGGGCAGAGATAAATATACATTTCTTATTATTTCACAGAGGTCATTAAATCTGGACATTGTAAATGAGAAAATATTTTTCTTACGAGAAAATAATATTATAAACTACATTTACCTGTTTACTTAAAATTAATTTCCTTAGTCTAATGATTTTTATTATGTTCTACGTACTCTTTTGGAAGCTTTACTTATACTAGATTATTTAATTTTCAAGCAGCTCTATCACTAAGATATATTATCTTCATGTTACAGATAAACAACTCACCATGATTAGTTAAGTAACTCCCCCAAGGTCACATAGGTAGGGCATGACAGAGCTAAGAAGTCTGACTGTAGGGTTCATACTCATAAGATGATGCTGGCTTAATTTATATTAACAATGTTGCATACCTAACAATTAACTTAGACCAAGAAGTAATTAATTTTTAATATTTACAACTCAGAAGCACTCGTTTAATCACAAAGCAAATCTCGTCTCAATAAGTAATAAACACAGCTCATCACTGTGGTTTCTGTTCATGATCCTGTATGCCACCCACTATGTCTATCGTTTCCTTCTGTCTAACTTTTATTGCTTACTGGACCACATACTAACATTTGACTATGGTCAGCAGAAGCTCTCAGATCTCTGCAGTTGCTCAGTGTTCGATTATTAAATGGTAAGGTTAACAATTCTTAACAAAAAAGTTCTACAACTGCTGCAATTACTGTTTGTGGTTATTTTATATAAATTTATATGGGTAAAAAGTTAACAAATCCAGTGTTCTTATGCATGTGAATTTGACTTTGTAATTCAGTTAACCAAAGCTAAAAAATTGACTAGAATATCAACAGTATTTGTAGTCAAAATAATTTCTGAAAGTCAGATTGCATCTGGACTGCATAAACTATAAATACTTTGTGGAAAGCCATAACTTTAGACATGCCCTTATTCTCAATTAAGCATTTTGCATGTGTCCCCTAATCTAGAGTATTGTCCAACTCTTAAGACATTTGAATTTGCCATCCTTAGTAGTCTTCCATCCATGGAAGGGATTTCATTATCTAACCTGAAACTAGAGACATGCTGATTGGAACTCCACATCAAAACTGGATCACAAGACAAAACCGTTTTGAAAAAGAATAAAAAAACATTTTAAGACATGAATTTACTATATCTAATGACTTTTCTTGTATAGCTAGCTCTCTAGCATGACTTATAATAATTTGGAATATCAAGGATATATAAATGATTATTCTAAGAAATTTAGAACATAGTATATTTCAAAGTGTTTTATAATTATTTTGATAAGTCCTAGATGAATTCAACTACTTTTAATAAAATTTTGTTCTCATAGTGAGTTGAGTTCTCAAGATAAAGTCAAAGTAAAATAATTCAGCAATTTTTGCTCAGTGCACCAAGCATATAATAATTTATAAATGATAATAATAATAAGTCTAGAGCTAGGACTACTGACTTCAGCAAAATTCATTGAGTAGCCCCAGTTCACTCTGATTTATAAAAGTAGTATTTCAAAAGAAATAATTAAATGTATCCTGATTTTAAAGAACAATGTAACTTCACAGTGGAGAAATAAAAACAGTTCTATCTGTTCTTACAGGTGGTTTAATTATATAATTTTGCTTATTCACCTAGTCTTAGGAACTGTAAAACATATTTACCTTAGAAATAGAATTAAAATTATTAAACAGAATATGTTCCTTCAGCATAAATCAGTTCAATACTTATGAAGTCCATTTTAATAAGTAAATCTGGTCAATATTCAGATCAACTTCCAATGTTAATTAACACCTTTCTAGAAAACCCTGAATAATAAAATTCAGAGTTTAAATTATAATTTATATGAACATTGATTTCTATTTTGATTTTATTTTCTCATAGTAACCTGCATTTTCATTGGAAAAATAATAATTCCATGTAATCAAAATTTCAGTTGTCAAACATTTGAAACATTAAAATTAAAACATGAGAGAAGTACGAAGCTTAAGTTAAATCACCTAAGAGGGGATGAGCAGCTAGAGATAAAAAGATTAAAGAGTTTTTGGGAAAAAAGAGAAAAGGATCAGAGATGCAGCAGATTTGTTAACTGTGGATCTGGGAGGGGGAAAATTAAACTCTCTTCCAAATAGTTAAGAGAATCACCAAATTGCTGAAGGCTATGAACTTTCTTTGGTCTGTCATAGTATCTGGGTGCAAGCAGCTGCTGATGAACAAAAGGGAAGGAAAAATATTAGAAAAAGAAAATTTAGTTAACTGCAACTTAAATCATTGCCCAGCTCAGTAACTGCTTGCTAGAAACAGCACTTGAGGTGAACATGAAAATTTACAGCTAGGAGTATCAGTGAGGGGGTGTTGAAGATACTATGCTAAATGCATCCTTCATGAAGTTACCTGGAGCAATCAGGAAAATGACCTTGAACTGGGGCAATGGTTAAAAATCTAAGAAAGCAAATCAAATCATAAAAAAACAGATTTATAAATAATTGCTACAGTAGCGCTCCCTAAATTAATGCAATTTAGAGAATTTTTGTTAGTTATGATAGTTCTTCATAGCTTTCTGATATAATCAATTTAAAAATTGCTAGACATCTCTTAATCCCCTAACTGTTGACATGCCGACATGCCAGTAATTTCTAGTATGACCAGATATGTGACAAGAGACATGGACGGATAATGGACCTTGAGGAGGCAAGGATAGTAGCAAGATGGAAAACAGCAGTTCCCAAACTTTAATATGCATATGAATCAACTGGGGATGTTGTTGGGTTGCAAATTCTTACTTAGTAGGTCAGGCGATAGGTGTGAGATTCTGTTTCTAAGGAAATCTCAGGTGATAAATGTTACTAGCCATGGAACATGCTTTAATAACAAGAAATTAGAGACAAGAAACAATTTTAGAAAGATAAAAATTCTTAATACTGGATATAAAGCAACCAAAAGAGAGAACAATATACAAATTATTTTGCATTAAAATATAGCAAGACCATAGTCAAACAACAGTCTGGTTCATTACAGTTTTGATGATAACAACCTTCTTAACAATTCCCATTATTATGGGCGGACCAACACTCAGCAAATGTATTTAAACCAGGAAACAAAAATCTATGTACATTCATCTACAAGGTAAACTGTCACTCAATAATAATTTCCAGACTCGAATTACTGTAACTAATAGTGTTTATGAATGTTCATTAAATTTTATATTTTTCCATAAACATCTCTTAATGCTCATCAGAAAAGCTGTGGATCTTAAAGTGATGTTTGTACAACCATGTTCATAACAGTATGATTCATAACTGCAAATAATGGGACAAACCAAATGTCCATCAGTGGATAAATGAATAAATGAAATGTGGTCCATCAATTCAATGGAATATTATTTGGCCATAAAAAGGATAGTCTGACACATGCTACAATGTGGATAGATCTTAAAGACATTATGCTGGTGAAATATGTCAATCACAAAAGGACAAATACTATATCATTGAACTTACTGGAGTGTACTTACTCCTCCCTAGAGGAGTAAAAATCCATAAAAATAGAAAGTGGAACAGCAGCTTCCAGTGACTGAGCAAAGGGTAATGAGGAATTAGTGTTTAATGGCAGCAGAGTTTCACTTTTGGAAGATGAAAAAGTCCTGGAGCTGGACAGTGGTTATATTTGTCCAACAATGTGATGTCCTTAATGTCACAGAATTGTTCTGCTAATGATACATTTTATATTATATATGTTTTAGCACAATAGATTTTTTTTTTAAAGAAAGATAATGTAGGCCCTAGGCAGATTTGTGAGTTGTTAGGTAGATAAATTACAACCTACCACATAAAAAGACATTTCAAAACAAAAGATTTCTTTTTATCCATTAACCTTCAAAGTAACTTAGGTATGACATAAGATTACTATATAGTAACTAAAGAGATTGGAAGAAAGAAGGGAACATGAGATAGAATTTACATCTAAGCTTGGCCAAATATGTATTAAAGAAAGCACTATTGGAAAAGAGAGTGAAGAAACATGATGACCCAAAGACCAAAATCTAAGAATTTGTGGCAATAAATATAAATCAAATGGCAGTCACACCTAAACAGATAATAGGTTGCTTCAGAATATATTGCATAAAGCATAATAGCCCAAAGAAATAGGAAACCAAGGCTGATCTACAAGTTCTATTATTGCTACTGCACAAAAGGGTTAATGAATCCTTAGAAAGGTCAGATGGCAAAGCTGATTCTTGGCTAACACCTGGGAACTCTGATTTAAAAAGGAAAGTTTGCCACCTTTCCTAGAACTGAGAAGAACATTCATTGCTCCTAAAGTCTGTTAAAAACAATGTGGTTTATGCAAACACTTAATTTTCTTTGGGGAGTCTAGCAATTTGGTACGGTTGCAGACAGAAGTTATCAATATGAGTGGCTTCTCCCAAAAAACGAATTTGGACACTGAACCTTTAATGCGTTTTCCTGGTAGACAATGTTTCACATGTGTCATCACAATTCAATGCTGTAGAAATAACTGCGTCTGTGAATCTATTGGGAAAGGACTCTTTAAAAGTACACCTGGTTTCACTGGGACATTGACCCACGTACATTTTTACTTTGAAAATTTTCACCATAATAAATCATAGCTCTGGTAACTATAGGCTGAGTTTTGTGAGTCTTTATAGAAAAAATCAAACCAAAGATAGTCTCAGATACCTCTAACACATCATCCACAGTCATAAGGCATAAAATAAATATAGAAAAAAATCAGACATTGAATTTGGTTCATGAAAATTCTTAAATTTGCAATCCAGTAGCACTAGTGATCATCTATGTTTAACACACTTGAAGTTTCTTGACAGTCTTCATTTTTTCTCACTACAATTCTCTGCTCTATCTTCAAACCCTACTTGACTATCTGTCTTCTTGTTATTTGGGGGTCCCAATTCTAATACATTCATAACTCATCCCCCAATCCCACCTAGTTAATCTCAATTACTTTCTGCTCAAGTTATATCCTCATTGTTTATTAAATATCCAGATATTCTTTCTTTAAATCCTTATTAGAAACATATTGCAGAGCCTTGTGGCTCAGCAGCTATATGCAGGCCCAAGGACCTGAATTTGAGACCCAGGACTGAGGGAAGGAGAAAATTCTTAAAAAACCAAACCAAACCAAACCAAACAAAAACAAACAACAAACAAGCAAAAAAAACCCTCGCTTTAGAAATATATTACATACCACTAGGATAAAAATTAAAATCTTAACATGATTTATAAGGTCCAGAATTGCACAGTCTTTGCATACTACTCTAGTTTCACCTTTTATCTCCTCCTCTAAGTTGCAACTATATTAGTCTTCTTTCCATTATTCAGATGTATCTAGTTGCTCCTGTCATAAGATCAATATATCTTCTTTCCACCTAAACATCTTCCTGATAGGAGAAGGCCCCCAGCAAGGCATGGGTGATGCGATTTTGTGTGTGGCATTTGGGTGGGAATCTCCACTGCCTTTTTGTCTCAGCATTACCTCAGCGGCTACTGGAGGCAGATGCTAGGCACTTTTCTCAGTCTCTTCTGGTAAGGATCCTCATTATTTCAACTAATATCTTAATGAATTTCTAAACAGACTCTGCCTGTGAACTGAGTGAATGGCAGCAGTGCCATGCCATGAATACTGGCCCCATCCCTTATAAATCACTGAGTCCTTCCCTCAGTTCTCGCTTACTCCTTTAGTGAGTCAGCTCACTTTGGAAGTTCCAAAATAAACTCTTGGATATTCAAGGTGTTTCTCTGGGTCATTCCTTTCCACATTCCCAAACCAAAACCCAAAATTCCCCAAATCTTTCAGGAAACCTAACCCTTCCCATTTTCCAGTTTAAATGTAACTCACACTCTATATCTCAGTTCAGTAGGAAGCCTCTTTTGTTATGTTTGTGGAGCATCATGGGTGGTCTCCAATATGGAGCCCATTATAGTTATTACTGCATTAATTTATGTTATTGTCAGATAAATGTCTTTATGGGAATGAGACACCTTAACAAGGCAGGGATTTTGTCCTTTTCTTGGTTGACATTTATCTCTATAATGTTTGAGTAGCACCTGGAATATGCTAGGTGCTCAGTAAATATTTGGGAATGAACAAATGAATGAATTAATAAATATAGTCACTGTCCTAGACAATATACCAGATTAGAAGGCAAAAGAAATACAAAGTCCATAAGGGAATTCTAAGAAGTGAAAAAAGCAAATATTTGCCACTAAAACACAAAGCAGACTGCTATTTATAAATGGAGATAGAAGAAAATGTCACTTTTTACTAAGGTGACCTAAGGAGGGAACTAGGATAATCTACATAGTCCCTTTTCCTAATTCTTCCCACAGCAACCATCCTATCTACAGCTACAAGCATTTCTATCCGGTATACAAAAAATCTGAATAACTTTCAATCTCCCATTCTTTACTCCTATCCCTTCAAAAATTTTCCCCAAATTTCAGTGAGGGAAGATTTAATAAAATGTGCTTCTAATGTGCTATCTCCCTGCTTGAAACAATTAATAGCTCCTAGATCAGAAGGTGAAGGTGTCTATGTAAGTATGGTAATTAAGTAGAAAAGAACTAAAAGAAAGATTAACATAGTCCCCAGTCCTCTATTGTTATATTTATTTACACAAATTCTGCATTCTGACAAGTGTAAGGACAAAAGCAATGTGAGCAGAATTTATACTCCTTTCAAGCTTGGTTATACCATTAGAGTTCCTGTACCCCAAGTCTTAACTAGCACTTTTTGAGGAAGGAAGTATATAATATAATATAGTCTAAAGAGCAATTCAGTAAAAAAAGGCTGAGATTCCAAGTAGTGAGAAGTGATGTGTTTGATAAATTAGCCTTGGTCGATCTTGGACCACAGTACTAGACCACATACTCCCAGAATGACAGCTGTTACTGTATCCAACTGAGTTACATTCCCTGAATGGGGCATTCCCACAACCTACAAACTTCTGTCTTCATTTCCAAGAGTAAATGAAAAGTGCGAGAGGAGTTGTCTAAGATTCCTAGAGTCTGGTGGCAAGTTAGGTGACAATTCTGAGGTGACCTCCAGGCTTCTCTTTGCTTTTAGGATAAAATACAAAAATATCATTATAACCTACAGGACCTCACCATCTGGCTCTATGGTTAAGTTACCAGTCTGACTGTGAGCAGGCTGGAGGACCAGTCAAGGTATTCTGCGAGTTCTTTGATGCTTGGTAACGGAAATCAGCGGAAGGCAAAATAACATAAACAGCTGTATTGGCAGAACGGGTGAGGGAAGGAGGATCCACATATGCGGGGAAGACAGTAAAATGGACTTATGGTTCATACATGGGGTGACAGGTACCTGGGGAGACAGCAAGGCAATAAAGTACTATGCTGTTCAGTTGGGTGGTCAAAGTTTAAAACTTTTACGTTTTCAGACAATCAAAAACACATTAAGTGCCTCCCTACTGCAATCATGTTAGTGACTGCTAACTGGAGTATCTAGGGGCTACAATAGTCCTTTGTATTTTTTCCTGTTTTAAGAATACCTGAGAAAAATGCTAAGAACACCATTTACTCAACATTCTACCCCCTAATGTTGGTCAGTAGATTAGTAACTTGTGAACATTAAAGAGGCAGGCTGGGAAGTTTTCTAGGCTTCTCTCTCCCAAGGGAACTCTCAAGTCATGGGGCTATGACAGATCAGTTAGATGCTGGTGATGCCAGAGGTAGATAGGGTTTTCTAGTCTGAATACACATCACGTATATCAGAGTTTAAAGAACCCACATTGTCCCCGTGAAGATTTATAGCATAGGTATAATGTCTGGAGGAGTGAGTGGTAGGGGATAGTTTGTTCATGGCATCAGTAAGAGTCTCTCTCTTGGTAGGCATCTACCTCCTATGATGAAGTTTAAAGAACACAACGTTAATTAACCATTATTTGTCATTTGCAGTCTGTGGCTCTTTTATGGGAGGCTTTTTTTTTTTTTTTAAATACTTTATTTTTATTTCTGTTTTAGGTGCTCACACTGGCTGTTTCCCCCTGGGCCTGGGACACAAATCCAGGAGTGTGTGACTTGTGCCTTTGGAGGTGCCGCTACACTAGGGTGTGCTGACATCTGTCTTTTAATTGGAGAGTGGGAAGTTTGTGATTACACACAATTTTAGGGGAGACAGAAAATAAAGTAGAGGTATTAACAGTCATCACAATGGGGAAGTTAATGTTTATAATTTCAGTGAGTCAAAGGGGGAAATTGTGAGGTGCTCTCACAATTGAAAGTTGATAGTTTCTAAAGTCAGTGGCTTTAACAAAAGAGATTCTAGTTAAGGTTAAATGTCCTACTATTTTAAACTAAAATGTGATTTAGTTAGGGGAGCAGGTAGGGCCCTCCTGCTCCTGGCACTCATTTTTTCTATCTCACTATTACTCCCTGATCACTATTATTTTAGGATCATCAGCTGATTTAAGTTCTTCTAGAACTATGTTAATCCCCAATCCCTGCTCTTGGATTGGGAATTTTTCTCTAGCTGGTCCTTCTGTCTAGAAAGCTATCCTTTCATGTATGTTATCAAGTTAACTTATATTATTGGTTAAGTCCTCTAATTCTAAAGCAATCTAAAATCTAGGATAAAGACATATGATAAAACTATTTACACAGTGTGCTTCTCCATCATAGTTAACACAAATATAATTAATATTTATGTGAGTTTTTCTTTAATTTCTATCTCTATCACTAAATAGTAGGTTCTATAACAAAATGGACCTTGTATTTTGTTCATGCCTATAATTCTATAAACTAATACAGTGCCTGACCCATATTAGTGACTTAATAAGTATTTCTTCACAAAATCATCTTGAAGAATCAATGCATTCTATGTAAAACAAGTAAGTAAAAGCAAAGAACCTATGTGGGTATTCTAGCAACTATGATACATATAGAGGTACAGCAATTTAGAGAAAACTTGAGGAATAACTAAGTATTCTAATTAAACAGTAAAACTGAAAATTAGTAAAGAACTTACATAGGCAAGTGATATGATTAAAGTCATGTATCAGCTGTGGGAGACTAATTAGAAAGGTACTGAATTTGTAGAGGTTTGGGGGAATGATGGTCTCAGGATACTGACGGTGATCACAGAAATGACACAAAAAGCATTTAGAAGGAAGAATGAAAGCATGTAATCTTGGGTAGAGTCTGAAGAAACCAAAGATTTTAAAATTTCAAGATTGAATAAATGGAGAAAATTTTGCCTCTGGTTTTGATGAAATAACAATTATCAAGCTCACTTTCCTCGTGTAAACTACCATAAAATTAGAAAAAAATACATACAATCACTCTTTTCAAGCACTGACAGTAATCAATACAATCCTATGATCCTAGAGAAATGGGAAAAACATGAAGAAAGTCCTACAATTACCCTATCTGTTTGGGAACAATTGCCCAAACACAGCAAAATGACCTAGAAACAAAGTACAGCAATATCATTGAGTTTAGGCAGTAAGATCAGAATTCATGGAAGTTGAAGGGTAGGAATTGGTGGACCAGGGGACCTTGTAGAAGGAAGTTGTGATAGCATGGAACACAAAATTCTATGTAGAACTCTCACATAACCCTTGGTTGAGGAATACACTACACATACACAAGAAAAGATTGCCTAAAATTTATCAGAGAGCATCTGCTATGCATTAAAATGAAGAGAGATGATGGGAGATTAAGCAGTTCATAAGGTCAATGGACCTAAAGCAAGCTGAAGTTTGGAGATCAGGTTAATACTTCATTAACACCTTGAACGTGCAAGTGAGCTCTCAGAAATCTTGTGCCTCAAGAGTTAGATCACAGCCTACTTTTGTTGTGCCATAGCAAATTTTAAAACCAAATCATAAATATATGCAAGAGAAAGAGTTTAGAGGTTAGTTCTACAATATATATTTGAAAAATATCTTGGGCTTTTCATGAAACTGAACTAAAAAAGTGTAAAATAAAGGATACATATTTTAAAGAGATCCTCTGATAATTAAATTGCCTAATAAAAAAAAATCAATACTTTGCAGAGGAAGACAAATAAAAAATTTCTCATTTATCAGTCATAATGTCAATTATAGGATAAAAATTACACAGAGAAAAACAAATGTGCCCCAGAGTTAGAAATTAATAATAATAAAACAATGAATAGAAATTAAACTTGTCATGGTACAAATTAAGTTTAGTACTCAAGGATTATAAAGAGGTACTAAAATTATGTTTAAATAATTAGATAAAAATATTACCTTAATGAATGAGAAAATAGAAACTGTCAGCAGAGAAATAGAAATAATTTTAGAAGATTAAATAAAATTTATATAACTATTAAATCTAAATTAAAAATTCACTGAATGGGCTTAACCAAAAGAAAGAAGTCAGTAAACTTAGGTAACAATATAAGTTGTCCAATCTGAAGATTATAGTAAAAACAGATTAAAAGATAAAAATAGCTGAATTAATTTCAGTAAGGAACATTGGCAGAAACAGTATCAAAAGTAGTGGAGAATATTTTTGAGAGACAGGTAAGCAGGGAAAAGAAGGGGGCAAAATGTACCTAACAGTATGTTGTAAAAATTTAGAGGTCAGCATGTTAGCCAGAAGTGAAAGAAGTTCCCAGAGAGAAAGAAAAATGAGAGAATAGAATCTTCGGGAATTCCTTTTATAAAAATTTCTACAGAGAGAAGAAATACAAGAATCAAGTAAAGAAACAGAACGCAAATCAAATAAAACAAAGCAGCGTATAAACTAAGGAGAGGGTGTCAAGAAAAAGGAGGCTCTTGACAGACTGCAAAAAAAAAAAAGGTTTGAATAAGAAGAATCAATATTGGTTTTAGAAATAAGAAAGTAATTGATGGTATCTGAATAGGTACAACAAAGAAGAAAAAAAATGTAGGAAGATTTTAAGGGAATGAAACAATAAGTATAGAGGCAGTCCACAGAATATGAATAAACCTGTAGATACAAATCGGAGAGATATAGATAATTTAAGAAGATTCCAGGGAAGACAGAAAAATTGGAGTGTTCTTTTAAATAGAGTTCTGAGCACACTACGGCAAAGAAGAAAATGCATTTACGAGAATGACTGAAAATTTAAAAGAGAAAGAATTATCAATGAAAGAATATTTAATATTAGATAAGAAATGACTGAATTACTAAATTTACAAAGACTGGCAAATTAGTTTTACAGAGTAAGAAAGGCATTTCTTTGATAAAGAAGTAGAACATGAGTAAAGAATGAACATCTGATATACAAAAAAAGGAAATTAAGTTTTGCATCAGGTGTATTAAATATTCTCCAGAAAAGTCAAATATAAAGACCATTTCTGGATTCCTCCTAATAAGGGTGATATGTTTTGAAACTTGCTGCAATGAGTTGTCAATAAGAGATGAATACAAAGTTTAAATAGGAAATGAACATGTTGACATTAGAAAGCATGACTTTGCTTACTGCTGAGTAAGCAAAAAAACAGTGAAATTGCACATCTTTGTTATGTTTAGCAGTCTACATATAATTAGGAGAAAGAGTGAGAGTGATCCAGAATAGTTCTTTATCACAGCAATTAAAATGTTTTAAGCATCAGTAGAAATACCAACTAAAGATCCAGAGTTAGGATAAAAACAAGACAAACCTAGAGAAATACATTGGTGCTAAGAGAGTAAAGAGAATACAACAGAGATGTTTCTGTAAACAGAAACAAGAATAAAGGATGTTGGGAGTAAGATGGATATAATCAGAGAGTAACGTCAAATCTAGTATCTCGAATGGGGTTGGGGGAACTGTTCAAGAATGAAGGCTGAAGACCACAGATAAAGGAAACAACTACTATGACTGATAAACTGCTAGATGTTAGCATTCAACAAACTTTTTTCCAACCTACCAACTTTGCATGAGATTAAAATGTACAAGGCATAGTTTCTTTCACAGTTAGCATGAATATGACAGATAATGAGGGACGTAACAAGAAATTTTCTGAATAGAAATACTATGAGTCATCCCAACTTCCCTAAGACTTACAGTTTTGGGTCCCAACAAGAGAGTTTCAGTTAATCTTGAAAGAATAAAATAAGATATTTGGAAGGAACAAAAAAGCCAAATTAAGTCATGGTTTTCCATCTAGGAAAGAGGCTGTACAAATCCAGAGCATTTCTCTGTTAGAGAGCAAAAAAAGATCAGTACTCTTGTACTCGGTATCTGCAAAATTTCTTACTACTGGTCAATCTTGCATGACACTTATTTTCTTGGATCCCAAGGTACTACAGTAATTGTTCTCTTCACAGTGTTAGATTTCTCAGTTATTGTACTTAAATCTGTTTCTTCCCTTTCTTTCTAAAAATTGATTAAATTGAGGTGAGCCATTAGACCCTATTTCAGAACTCATTTTACAAATAATCTCTGACTGTTCTTTCAAGTACCACATGTGCACAATCATTTCTATGCAGTTGAAATCCAAATATGGCCATCTTCTGAGCTCTAGACTGATACCTTCAAATATCTCCAGAAAGATCCCTCACTGACCACTCAGATATCAATTTAAGAAAATTAAAATAAGTTCATCCGAAAATTTATTCTTCTTGGATTTCTTATATTAATTACAAACCTGTCAACTGCTCAATTTTCAAATCAAGCTGTACATGGATGAAAAGACATGGGTGAACCCCAAGAATGGATAAAATCGTTCGTTTGTCCATTGAAATTTCTCCAAGAACAAGCAGTCTTTATTTTTCAAGTATTTTAATACTAATTTAAGATTAATGATCTCTTTTAAATTTAATATTTTTATAAAAATAAAAAAGACACCATGTGATCCATTTCTAGTGTTTCTCTAAATTTAGTGTGCACAGGAATTTCAATAATACCAATTACTACAATTTATTGGATGCATACTAAATAGTAGGCACTATTACACGAATTTTCTATGGTTAGTTCATATAAGCATCACCAAGAAAAAACTATCTCCATATACATATGCTTAAAATTCACACTTTGATGTAGTTAGTCTGGTTTGAGGCTTAAGAGCCTATATTTTTTAACAAATACTTCAATATTTCTGATACATATAGACATTAGACTCACTGTTTTATAAAATATCTCTTTAAAATGGGAATAACTTCCAGTTCCTGACATCACTATCTAAATGAATGCCCCAATATGCACATGCATATTTCTATTATCTTTTTATAAGTGGAATCCGTCACCACTGCTAAAATTCTGTACTTTTGAATTTTTTTCAGCTCATTTAGTTCACTAGAATAGAATTGCACTGGTAATACAGTCATACTACTTGCAAATATACCAGGCAAGTTAAGCTACATTATAATGAATAATGCAGCATTACCCATATATTTCTACATTTTCAACAATTCTGGCCTTTTAACTTAGATTAAGACTTAAAACTGATGTTGATTTTATTATGATTAAATTATGTGTTCTCACAGAGGTAATCAATTTCAAACAGCGGGGATTCACTAAGTTATTTAAAACAAATAACCAAAAATAATAACCAATAATAACCTGAAACATTTGCAACAGAACTGAGGTTACCAAAAGGGAATGGGGCTGGTGGGGACAAACGGTGATGGAGCCCACTGGACAATAGGGAAGAACACTTGTTGATTTGGTGGAGGACATGGTGTGTTGAAATAATCTAAGAAATGGGGAACCTATACATAGGAAATTATTTTAATGTTTAGAATAATTACTATAATAAAAATAAATTTAAAAAATAATTTGACGATTATAAAACCAAAAATATTAGTAGCTTAATATTTTAATCATTTCTTTCTCCTGTCATAGTATAGCCATACATATATCATATGTCGGCAGCATGTTGGGAGATGGGTGAGGTGATGATCTATTTCACATAGTTATCTAGGGATCCAAAAGCCTTCTATCTAGTTGTTTAATTAAAAAATAGATTCCTAGAAGATTGTTAAACTATTAAATTGATTTAAATTATTCCCTAAAGCCCTTACACTCTAATTCCATTCCATATAAAGTACTGCAATTACATTTTTTCTAAAATAGAAAAATCACTGAATCTAAATAAACTAAAAAAAGTTAATAGAAAAATTCTTTATAGAGTAACTTCCCACTAAGCAAATATGGTGAGCATAGGCATAAATGTATAAAACTATAGTCTAAATTTGTATAGTAATTCACCTTTAAGGAATATAAGTTAGAGGACTACAAATCTATGGCTCAAAAACTTGCACACCTTGCAGGAAAGGAATAATACTTTTTTCAACATATTACAAAAGCTAAAAATAATTAACTGTATAAAATATAATCAGAGTTATTAATGCCTCATGTCATATCTTTGTAAATCCTCTAAAGCTAGTAAAGTCTGATGCCCTAATATGAATGCCCTGATAGCATAGCAATACTTCAACTCACATGGTCCATTTAATTTGAACTATGACGCTCGGGCACAAAAGGCCAATTAAAGATAAAGAGTTAGGAAGTATTTTTCTAACCTCATGAGTTAGGACAGACCCAGTGCACTCTACTGCCACTTGATTCCTAAAGCTTATCTAAATCATCCAACCTACTGAAGACCTTTAAAATAAATGCAACTCTTCTAACTCAAGTGATACAAAATTATACCTATAGGAGGACTCAACATTTCTTACTGAACTTTTGTCTTCTTATGATAGTTAATTCAAACAGCTTTTTCTACACTCTAGCAAAAGAATGCAAAATCTATGAGGAACTGCATTTGGCAAGTTAAGCTATAGTTTTCTAATTAACAAGAAAGACTGCTGGTCATAATGAGATGGGATGATTCCAAATACAGTATCTGAATTCTCTTTCATCACCTATTAGTATCCCTGATTCTTGAAGGAAATATTAAGAGCAGATCTCCAGGCAAATGTATATATAATAAGATGTTAAAATACAAATATTTCTGCTTCAATTTAAACTGAGAAAAGAAAAAACAACATGATATACATCAAACGTAGAAATTAGTATAAAACAGGTGATCATATTAACAAATACAAAGAAAATGTCAATTGCAACAATTTTGGACTACTCAGGGAAATCAAGATAACAAAATAGATTTCTGGAAAAGACTCGTCCCAAAAGAAATGGGCAAAGTTTGGGAGGTGCTAACTCTACCATCTACAACCTTAGAATGAACATTTCCATTGCGCTATTCCCAGATCCTAGAACCTCAATTCCCTAAAGTTTGAAGTTACAGAAAATGTTTCAGGGTCTTAGAGTGACTTGTGTCAGCAGAATACATGTGGCTTTATTGGACACAGCCTTCACAGTCAAAGACCAGACAAAGATTTGAGCCATGCCAGAAAGAAAAAGCATCCATTTCAGTTCCAAGTTCCTACCTTTCTTCAGAAAAAGGTGGAAGATATTAATACCTTCCCTGTGAGGTGACTACCAGGGCCTAAAAGAAAAGCAATATTGGGGAATAAACTGCTCTTCAAAATATCCACACACACACACACACACACACACACACACACAGCATTCATAAGAACAAAAAAATCAGCCTGTAACATCTACCAGGTCCAACAAGCTTGACATCAGCTTATGATATCATCAGG
The DNA here is from genome assembly GCA_004363575.1 of Solenodon paradoxus. Lineage (NCBI taxonomy): Eukaryota > Metazoa > Chordata > Mammalia > Eulipotyphla > Solenodontidae > Solenodon > Solenodon paradoxus. The sequence goes on along the minus strand of RJWH01000173.1, from coordinate 718,320 downwards.
AACCTCCCAAGTAAGATATTCCTCTGTCCTATATAATTTTCTCTCTTCCCTCCACATCTTTCCATTTGTCGAAGTAGAGGGTATGAGAAGAAATGAGGTAGGAAGAAACTTGGGGGAAAATGCTGAGCATATGTACTATTTTCCTTTTATTAGATCAAAGGTTTCCATCTGCTACAGATCTTAGCTAAGGAAGAGAGAACAAACTACCAACATTTGGACTTTCTATAGAGGGAGAAGTTAATATCTTTAATGGAGGTTAAAATATTGATTATTTCATTGATTGAGATTTTTACTTATTGAATTAACACTGTTTTTGTAATTTAAAAGGACCAGGACCATAAGATTATCATTAGAAAGATCAGGAAATGTCCTGGACCTGCCAAGACTCCATGAGTCAGGGTAGGCACACCACCCCGTCTAAGTTTTCATGGACTTTGAAGATAAAAATATTGCATTAGAGAGAGAGAGAGAGAGTGTTCAAATGGACACAAAATTTATGATTAAAGAAAAACTTGGCCTTAAATAACTTAGGGTGCTCCCAGCTTTGGCAAGAAGGTTAAAACCTGTAAATCACCCATCATCTTCTTATTTATATAGTCAGGTCAAAGCAGCCAATTAAGTTCCTAAGTCTACACTGTTTTCTCGTTATTAGTAACCCATTTCGCTAGAGTTAACATCAAGGACAAAGCCAGTTTCTTCCAAAAGAATAAAAAATTTGACTAAAGATTTTTAAATGAAAACACAGAGCAGGTAAGAAACACCCAAAATGTCTACATTCTCAGGAAACATCCACAATATGGTCTTACTGAAATAATTAATCAGGAAATAACATTCCAAAGAAGTACATCACAGGAGAACAAACAATCAGTCACTGAATGGATAAAAGATGTGTTTTGATTCCAACAACCTTGCTATGTCTGATTCTGGCAGTTGCTCTGTTCAAATTGTGGGGCCTGTGCCTTTTACTACTGACAGATGTAAAGTTCTAAGTCAAAAACTTCTGCAAACAAGCTTTTAGTGATTTGGTGGGAATGAAATTTTTAGTTCTATAATTAGATCTCAGTCTTTCAGTGAGCCTCTGCCTCTGCATTGTGAATTTCATGTGTTTTTCAGTCTTGTTCTCCCTCCTTTGAAGGGACAGGCTAGTTAGAGGATACTCTAGTTGAGTATTTCTCTTCCCCCAGGTCAGTCTCTGATTTTACTCCAGCATATAAAGATCTGGATAACCAATTTCTCCTGAGGGCAAGTCTTGTTAAGAACTTAAATGTTCTGGATATTTCAGCAGGGCTCCTTTTCCCCTTCCCCAGCCAGTAGCCTCAGGCATTTTTCTCCCATATTTACTGTGGGAACCAGGTCCTAGAAATAAACTTCACAAGACTAGGGGACTCCAGTCATGACTGGGTTCACCCTAAAGATTTTATACCTTCACTAAGCCCCTAGCAATTCATCATTTACAGTTTAGATGTTCCTACCTCAGCAGTGGTTCTGAGGCATTTTTCTATTTCTCATTTACTCCCAGAAGTGGAGACTCCCTGTTTTCCCTTGTCTGACTCTTCACTCTGAAGAGCAGTGGTTTCCCCTATGTCTCCCTTCTATTACAGATCCAGGGAGAGTTGGTGATTTTTTATTCTGTTCAGCTTTTTCTTGTTGTTAGAACAGTGGAGACTTCCAAGTTCCTTTTATGTGGAACCTGAAGCTGGTGGACTTAAAGATATATATTAATCTCTTACAGCATTTTACAAAAAACTAACTCCTAACACTGCTAATTAATAGTATTCTTGACTCATGAATACTCCTTTCAAGTATTACAATGAGAGTGAGGCAGCATGAATGCCACCAAAATGACTGTGGATGTTTCTTAAAATCAGAGCTTAATATTTTATCAACTGTTTGGAGTTCTCCCCATCTACCCCTCAAATAGGACATAATTACTTGTTAGTCAGATACAAGGAGAATACTTTCAATATGTGGTAGATGGTTAACCCAGTGCTTCAGATGAAAGAAAATAAGAGCTTGACTATGTAGGAATCCTATAACAATATAAAATATCATTGCTAGTTCAGTTGCTGTCATCCTTGAAGCTGATAAGACAATTCCCTCTCATTAGTTCTGAGCTCATAAATAGACTGTAAGGATTTCTGGTCTACAAGTATCTTCTTTACCAACCTACTAACTTAGAATTTGACCATTAAGTATCCATGGTTTTTGACTTGACAGAGATACTAGCTAATGCTATACATTAGAGTCACCTAGAGAGCTTTTAAACCTAAATATTCTCCAAGAAACAGCCTCTGAGTTTCTGATTTAATTGGTTTAGGGTAGAATTCAAACAAAATTTTAAAAACCTAAGAATTGAAAAGGCTAATTTTAGCACATAGAGTCCATATGTAGGTAGGTGAAATTGTATCTGGTGCCAAGTATGATTGACAGAAGATAAAATCCATAGGCAAATTATAGAGGTATAGAAGAGAAAGTCCCTGGAACATTCTTCCTACAACCAGTTCTGATTAATCATGGCTTAACAAGAGTGCAAAAGCCTAATGAAGATGGACTTACAAAAGTTTGTCATTAGGTGAATTTTATAAAACTTGTTGTGAAAGTCTATCACAATTGACTATTTTCTGAGAAGCAGCACAAAAATGTTTGACAAGCATCCTCTTCTGCAAAGTCCTTAGCTCAGCATGTATTTTCTTTATTTCAGATGAAAGAAATTTTCATGGACACAAAAACCCCACAGATCACAAAGCATTCACTGTTAGTCCAAATGGGAAAGTAATAAGTGAAATTTAACTAATGCCTTCTTCTCAAAGAGAATGTACATTTCCATGTGGAAGAAGGTGGCTTCTCTGTTAGGTCAATATTGCCACTTAGACACACTAATTTAACAAAAATCAAGAGTTTATGACATATCCAACTTCACCTTAATTTCAAAAGCTTGAATCAATAGTAAATGAGATTTATAACCTTTTCAGAGTGCTATAAATGTTTATGAAGATTTATTTTAAATTATAGCAAAATTGTGTCTACAACAAAAGGAAAATAATATTGGCTTTCTAAAATATTACAATCAGTTTCATTTAAAAAAAAAAAAAAGGACCATTTGGAGAACTAAGTTTTAAAATTAAAGTATCTTCTTCTAATCCAAAAGCAAACCTTTAGTCTTTTGTAACTTATTTTACTCAATAACATGTTATGCCAATAAAATATGATGTGTTCTTTCTAATTTGCAAGCAGGAATTCTTCACTTACCAGGATATATCAGTGCTGTCTGAGCACTTAAAACAAAGCAATCAGGTGTGTTTAATGACTTCATACTGATGTTGAGAGAATATGACTGCACCATGTTACGAATTAAATAGTTCTGATATAAACATTTCATTTTTCTTTTTATAACAGATATTAGATTTTGGAATTAAATTATTCAGCAACCAAATGGAAAATAAGCAAAAATATAAGATTACTTCTAGTGTACGTTGTTAGCAACCAAGACTGATGGCTAGGATATACAAATTACTGCCCCAAGGTGAGTTGCAAGTCCATCTGCTCCTCCCTATTCAATTTCTTCAAGCGACCTAGCTGCTAATTAACCGAGAAAAGTTGTGCTGTGAAGCATTCACCCGACTCTTCAAAAAGAGTAAAAGTTCTTAAGGAAACCTCAGAGCAATGTATATATAATCAATTGCCATTTCCACGGTGACCTGCTGTCCTGCAGAACAGAGTCTCAAACTGTGATTGCTCTGCTCTTGGGGAGGAAACTTTCTTTTCTTTTTTTACTGGCTAATATATACAAACACATCTAGTTAACTGTTTTGAGCCATTTGGTTAGCTTTATTCATAGACTTCTGAGTTCATTAGATGATCAAACCCAGGAGGAGAGCAAATCTAACTCCTACCTTAAATGCAGAGTGCCGGAGGGGGTCTGTTTTTGCTTGGAGAGCACAGGCTCAGGAGTTAAGTTTTCTTGTTGCTTCTTATGGCTTCACAAATTAGAAAACTGGCTCTCAGTCTTGGCTACACATTGAAATCACCTGGGAAGCTTTAAAAAATACCAATGTCTGGGCTCCGCCCCCAGCGATTTTTATTTAATTGGTCTGGTGTGAAGCTTGGGTATTGGAGAATTTTTTAGTTCCCCCAGGTGATTCTGATGTGCAGTCAAGGCTAAGAACTCTGACTTAGAAGGAGGCACTAATTAGATCTGATTATCACCTCCTGAGACACTATTAAGACTAGTTCCTGAAGCCCTTGTTGCCTTCAGAAACCACCACATGAAACCTATGATGCTAAACCCTGCTGAACTGTGATCCCTATGACATAGCTCCACACAGCCCCTCCTTTAACACATTTTCCGACTCTTAACTCCTCTCTCATCTTCATATATTCTGCCACTGTGCCCTGGAAAACATGCATCCTATCATCAGCAACATCATCCAACTTAGTAATTTGTTATTACCAATAACTATATTGACTCCATTCTCAGTTTCTAATATCTTACTCTTCATAGCCAAGATATTCTTTGGTGCTTTTATCCAGACCCCAACAATTTTTTGCCTCACTGGAACCTCTAATCTATTGATTTTTTTTCCTTCTCTCTCATCTCCATTATTTCTTTAATCCTTACCCATTTGGATTCTAAGGTCCAACACAATACTCACATCTCTGTCCATCTCCCCCTCCAACTAACCCCTTTCATGCCTTACTGACACTCTGTCTCCATTGATTTTATTTCCCATCATTCTCAACCACAGTCATGTCTTTCCAACAAAACTTTTCTACCCAAGCAAACTACTATTTCAGGATTTTCAAGATCTTTGAATTTATTTTCTTCCCTCTTCTTAGAATAGGTATGGTATTTCCATAATCATAATGGCTCTTTCCCTCTTTTCATTCATGTTGAAATACCATGTAAGCAGTGAGATCTTCCTCAATTATATTATATAAAGGAATTCCAATACCTCCACCCCTGGTCTCACCACTCTCTTCTTCCTTACATTGCTTTCTATTGTCTTTATCGCTCTAAAATCATCGTTATTTAATCTTCTATCTTCTCCCAATTTAACAAGTGTCATGATAGCAGGATATGGTCTACTTGATTATTTTATTCTTAAAGCCGAAAACAATGTCTGGATCATAGTACAATCTTAATAATATTAAATGACAGAATATTAAATATCTTTCCATTTTCCCATTAATAAAACAGAAAATAATGTCTAATTATTATAAAGATTAAGTAAGCAAATACACTTAACACCTGGCACACAATAAGACCTTTATAAAAGTAAAGATAAAATATAGCTAGCAATATGCCAATTTGTGATAAAATCACTAGTATTAATTATTCATTTTGTTATTTATTTATTTACTTATTAATCTATTTTAAGGGAAAGCTGTAGGCAAGAATAAAGATGAGTAGGCAGGCAGGCAGGCAGGCAGTCAAGAAGAGAGAGCCTTGAGGAAGAAACACTTTATTTTATTTAGTTGTCCATGTTTGTTGTTCCCCCGAGTCCTGGGATGCAAAACCAGATCCTGAGATGTATGTGGACTGCATTTTCTGCAGGAAGCAGTGATCTAACAGCTCTTCCACCAGGGCGTGTCTATTCATTTTAAAGCAAAAAATTATTCTTTGGAGTTTGATTCAAAATCAGTTGGCAGTGGGATTCCTACCATTGATTTCAGCGTCATCTCTCTGGGTTGGTACTTCCATTTTTTCAGAAATTATTTAGAAAGATAAAATCATGGAGTAATTCTATTTGTAATTCTCATTATCATTGTTCTTTTTTTAAAGTAAACATAATGAGACTAACATAAATATATAAATTATAAAATTCACTATTTAAAAATAGCAAATATTTGAATAGTGTCACCATAATGGCCAAATGAGACATCCCTCGACACCGATAATTTGATACACATTCATTCATGGACAAAAAGGTCCTCTGTAGGTGCCATGAGAACCAAGTAGTGAGTTATAAAAACCTAGTAAACTCCAAAAAAGAGAGTCGTTTTGAGAAGACAGACATGTACCAAGTCAGCTGAATTATCAATCATGGTCTAAGCAACAATCCCAGAAACAGCTTTAAACACACTGAGAAATTAGGAACAGATTCATTTGCTTTTGATTCTGTCATTAACACCAATCCCAAAGATAAGAGATCTGTGATTTACCTAAAAAAGAATTCAAGTTAGCTGATTTAAGGAATCTCCGTAAGCTACAAAACACAGAAAAACAATTGAATGAAGTCATAGATAAACAACATGAGAAGCTTAATAAAGTAATAGATGTCATATAAAAGAACCAAACAAATTCTAGAACTGAAGAATACAATGAACAAAAAGCAAAATACAATAGAGAGCAACAACACTGGAACGAATGAACAGAAAAAAGATTTAATAGAAGACAGTACCTTTAAAATTATATCATCATAGGAAATTTTAAAAAAGTGAAAAACATTAAAGAATACCTATATGAACTATGAGATTCCACTAAGAAAATCAATCTGCGACTAGTGTAGTCTCAGAATGAGATAAGGGTGTAGAAAGTTTATTTCAAGAAATAATGGCTGAAAACTACTCAACTCAGGGGAGAGATTTGCACATCTGAATTCATTAATCTAAAAGGTCTCAGAAATATAATCTAAAAATAATCCAAGGCACATTATAGTAAATCTGAAAATCAAAGCAAGGAAAAGATTTTGGGAAAAAAAACAGCATGAAATAAATTCTCTTATATGAATAAGTTTTTCAGCAGATTTCTCAGCAGAATCCATATATTCCAGGAGACAGTGAGATGATATAGTCAAAGTATTGAAAGAAAAAAACTGTAAACCAAGAATATTTTACACAACAAAGTAGTCTTTCAGAAATGAGGAGAGTTAGAGACTTTCCAAGAAATGCTAAAGGAAAGTTTTCAAGTTTGAATTAAATAACATTAATTAAGAATCTGAAAACATGAAAATATACAACACACTGGTAAAGGTAAGTATAAGTTAAATTCAAAATACTTTAATACTATAATTTGAAGGTGTGTTCACTACTTTAGTAAAAAGGTTAAAGGTTAAAAGTATTAAAAATAACTAGCAATTTCTACTAACATAAAAAGAGATAATTTGTGACAGCAATAGCATAAAAGAGAAAGTAAAAGGGTAGAACCTTGAATGTAATCAAAGTTAAACGGTTATCATCATAAAATAAATTATAACTATAAGATGTTTAATGTAAATGGTTATAGCTATAAGCTGTTTTGGTAACCACAAAGGAAAAACAGAGTAGGTACACAAAAAAGATAAACAAAGGAGAATACAAACATACCACTATAGAATAACATCAACTCATAAATAAATACACCAAGAGAGAAAAAAAGAACAAGGAAACTACAAAACGACCCTGCCAAATTAATCTGATAACATTATTTAAGTCATTACCTATTAATAATTACTTCAAGTGTAAATGTTAAATTCCCAATCTAATCAACGGTAGAGTGGCTGTGAATGAATTAAATGTGTGTGTGTGTGTGTGTGTGTGTGTGTGTGTGTGTGTGTGTGTGTTGCCTACAGGGGACTCACTTCAGCTTTTCTTTTATTGAAGGAACACTGTTTTATAGATTTAAGGTTTGCATCATCATAAATCAATGTCTGTATATACTTACATTAAGATCACAGCTAAAAATTCTGTACTTCACCATATGATGACTGCTTTTACTTGATTTTTTTCTACCTCCTCCTCCTTCCCTTCTGATAAACACTAATTTTGTTGTATACACTAAAAGTCTATTTTTCTTGATTTAGTTCAGTAGTTTGTTTGACTTCTTTATATACCGCTATGAGTGAAATCATAGTTTATCTTTCTCTGCTTGACTTATCTCACTAAGGATAATTTCCTCTACATCCATTCATATTGTTGCCAATGGCAGAATTTCATCTTTTTCCAAATAGCTGCATAGTGTTCCTTCCCATCCATATATCACATCTTCTTTATCTATTCATCTGCTGATGGGCACTTAGGTTGGTTCCAACTTTTGGACATTGTAAATAAATTTCATTTTTAAAGATATACACAGGCTCAAAGTAAAGGACTGAAAAATATTACAGGCAATTTGAATCCAAAAAATGGCAGGGATAGCTGTACTTTTATCAGACAAATCTACCTAAATAAAAAGTTTATAACACAAGACAAAGAAAATGAGTACATAATGATGAAAGGATCAATTCATCAAAAAGTTTATAATAATCATAAATACATATGCACTCAACATCAGAGCAACTACATATATTAAACAAATGCAAATAGATCTGAAGCAAGAAATTGACAACATAAGACTAATAAGGGTCTTTAATACCTGCCTTTCAACAAGGATTTGATAAGCCAGGTATAAATTACATAAGGAAACATTGGAATTCAACTATACTCTAGAACAAATGAATGCAACAAACATATACAGAATATTTTATTAGTAGCAGAATACACAATTTTTTCAAGAGTACATGGCACATTCTCCAGGGTAGGTACTGTTAAGTCACAAAACAATTCTTAGCAAATTTACGAAGATTAAAATCACACCAAGTATCTTTTCTAATCACAGTGATATGAAACTAGAAATCAATAACAACAAGAAATGCAAAATACATAAATATGTGGAAATTAAACAATTAAATTAAACACTCATAAGCAACCTTTAGGTCAAAGAAGAAATCAAAAGGAAACCAAAATATATCTTGAAACAAATCGTAATTGAAATACAACTCATGGGATGCAGTAAAACACTTCTAAGAGGCAAGTTTATAGCATTCAATAGCTACATTAAGAAATAAGACTTCAATAAACAACCAAAACTTGCACCCTCAAGGAAGCAGAAAAAGAATGACAAAATAAAGCCCAAAATTAGCAGAGGGAAGGAAATAACAAATGAGAGCAAAAATAAATTAGAAATCAGAAAAACAGTAGAAAAGATGAATGAAATTAATATATCTAAAAATAAATAAAATTGATAAAAATTTATCATAAAAGTAAAAGACAGAAAACTCAAATAAAATCAGAAAGCGAAAACATTAAAAATGATACCATAGAGATACAGAGAATTGGAAGAGATCACTATAAACAATTCTATGCCAACAGATTTGATAAATGTAGAAGAAATGGATAAATTCCCAGAAATATACAACCTACCAAGATTGATTTCAGAAGCAGAAAATCTAAAGAGATCAGTCAATAGTGGGGAGACCAAATAACTAATCAAGCCTCCTAACAAAGAAAAGCGCATGTCTTGATGACTATCTCTGATAAATACTATCAAACATTTAAAGAATTAATGCTAAGCTTTCTCAAACTCTTTCAAAACATAAATCAGAGTAAAAACTTTATATTTTCATTTTTTAAGGTCAGAATTACCCTAAAGCCAGAGTCAGATAAAGACACTACAATAAGTTGTATAGGTCAATATTCCTGATGAATTTACATAGAAAAAAATCTCAAAAATTACTAGGTAGCTGAATTCAAGAGCATATTAAAAAGATCAAGTAGAATTTATCTCTGAGATGCAACATAAATCAGTAAAATAGACCATATTAGTAGAAAAAAAATGCATATTATCATGTGCATAAATAGATGCTTAAAAAGTATTTGACAAAATTCAACATTGCTTCATGATAAGAACTATCCACAAATTGTACATATATATGATAAACCCACCTAATATCATAATTAATGTTGGAAGGGTAGAAACTTTTCCTCTAAGATCAGAAATAACACAAGGGTGCCCATTCTCTCCACACCACTCAATATAGTCGTTGAAGTCACAATCAGTATAATCAGGCAATGAAAAGAAATATAGGGCATCCATATTGTAAAGGAATAAATAAAAATATTTTATTTGCAGGTGATAGATCACATATATAATGTATATGCACATGCATATATATGTGTGTGTAGGTACATATATGTATGTGTACATGTGTGTATATAATATTCTAAATATTCCACCAAAAAGCATTAGAATCATTAACACATTCAGCAAAGTTGCAGAATACAAAATCAATATGCAAAAATCATTTGTAGTTCTGTACACTAACAATGAAATATTTGAAAAAGAACTAATCTCATAATAACATCAAAACAATAAAAAATACTCAAGAATATATTTAAGTAGTTGAAAGACCTGTACACTGAAAACTATAAGACTTTGATTAAAGAAATCAAAGAATATACAAACAAACGGTATTATATGCTGGGTTCATGGATTGGAAAAAATTATATTGTTAAAAATGTCCATACTCCTATAGTTGTCTATGTTTCTAATGTAGCTCCTATCAAAATTTCAATGATAATTATCATATAAATAGAAAAAAAATCTTAAAATTTACAAGAACCACAAAGATTCCAAACGGTCAATATAATCCTGAGAAAGAAGAATTAAGTTGGATAAATCACCCATCCTGATTTCAAACTGTATTATAAAACAGTAATAATAAAAATAGTCCTGGCATAAATGGAAACTTAGATCAATTGAACAAAATCAAGAACCTAGAAATAAACCCTTTCATATATGATGAACTAAATATTTGACAAAGGATAAACCATGTTCCATGGGAAAATATCATCTCTTCAGTATATAGTGTTAGAAAAACTGGATAATCACATGAAAAAGAATGGACACCTATCTTAAAACACTCAGAAAAATTAACTTGCAAACAGATTAAAGATTTAAATGAAAGACCTAAAGCTACTAAATTTTAAAAGAAAACATAGGGAAAAGTTCCTTAATGTTGGTGTTGGCAATTATGTTTTAGAGGTGACATAAAAAACATAAACAACAAGAGAAAAAAACAAGCAAGTGGGATCACATCAAACTAAACAGTTTTTACAGCAAAGGAAATCAATAAAATTAAAAGCACCTATGAAATGAGAAAAAAAAAATTTGTAAATCATGTATCTGATAAATATCCAAAATATATGAAGAACCCACATAAATCATTTTCAAAAAACAACAATCCAATTAAAAAATTGCCAGAGGACCTGAACAGATATTTTCCCAAAGAAGACAGACAAATGGACAAGAGTATATGAAAAGGTGTTTAACATCACTAATCATTAGAGACATGCAAATCTAAACCACACTAAGATATCACCTATTAGAACAACTATCATCAAAAGACAAGAGACAACAAGTTTTGGTGAGTATGTGGAGATTAGGAAACCTTTCTGCATTGTTAGTGGAAATGTACATTTGTGCATTCGCTGTTAAAACAACATGTAGGTCCTAAAAAAAAATACATAACTACCATATTATCCAAAAATATCATGTTTGTGTATATATACCCAAACAAAATTATATCACTCTCTTGAAAAAATATATGATCCCCCATGTTAACTGCAGAACTATTTACAATAACCATGACAGGGGAACAAAGTGTCCATAGTGACAAGTGTCCATTTGTGACAAGATGGATAGACCTTAAGGCCATTTTGCTGAATGCAGTAAATCAGACAAAGACAAATATTGCATTGTCACATTGGAATCTAAAATCTAAAAGCAGCAGATTCTGGAATCTAAAAAAAGCTGAACTCATAGAAACAGAGTAGAATGGTGGCTGCCAAGGTATGGGGGTTGGGAATGATGAGACGTCAGTCAAAAGGTACAAACTTCCACTTACAAGACAAGTAAGTTCTAGGGAGGTAATGTACAGTATGGTGACTATAGCTAACAATAATGTACTCTGTATTTGAAAGTTTCTAAGAGAGTAGATCTTAAATTTTCTCAACACACCAAAAATGTGGTAATTAGGTGAAGTGATAAAAGTGCTAACAAATTATATTATGGTAATCATTTTTTTTTATATATATATAGCAAATAATCATGTCATATCTTAAATTTACATAATATTAAATGTCAATTGTACTTCTAAAGTTGAAAAAAGTAAAATACCAAGTATTAAGTATATCCTTGGGTCTCTAAATTATGCATGAGATCATATATACTGCAAATATTTAAATATTATCTCTAAAAATCCATGGTACAAAAATTCTAATTTAAAAAATTTAAGAAAAAAAATCTTTCCTTTTATATTAAATATATAAAGCTAGATAAAATTTTTTATAAATTAATTTCACATTATACATTTAAAATTAAATGCTGAATATTATGGTTTAAGTCATAGCAGACGTCTCATTTGGTATAATTTGTAAAAACAACCAATCAAAACAATTCTAAACTAGGACAATTTTTATGACTATATATTTTACTGTTGATATTTTTAAAAATCTAACTACGGACTAGATACTTCCATTTTAACTTAGTTCCTTTTACAATTTTTTGCCACAACCAGGCCTATACGCTCATGTCTGACTTCTAATGTGTTTATCATTCCTTTCATTACATTGTCTGCAATTAAATTGCTAATCCAGACTATAAGATAAATTGAATGTTAAATTGAATAGAGTTTAACATATGTGTTTGTAACCAAGGACTTTAAAAAGACAGGTTTTAAATCTGATGAAGGGTACATAGCCTCTCTAGAAATAAGCACATACACAAAATTTTGCAATTTAGGGAGTTCTCTAAATGAAGAGACTCTATTGTCCCTTCAGTGCTCATGGACCCTGGAATAAGTTATGGTTAAACAATAAAAACAATTTAAAAAAAAAGAATATATACAAATATTTGTATAAAATACCATTTATTGAATCTGTAAGGAATACAAAATACTATCTGAAGTACCTTGTGTATTTTATTTCACCCTCACAACAACCTCTAAAGTATATATAGTAGTCCTACCACTTTACAGTTAAAAATAAAATTGAGAGAGTAAATCACATAGACAATGTTATATAACCTGAAAAGATAAAATTTGTTGTCCTTTCAGTCATACACTTTTGCTACAACTTTTTTAGAATCCTGAAAAACATTAACTAGAATTATAATCTGAACGCGTACCTTGCTTTTTTTACTTTAATGGAATTACTCAATAACATAAAGTTTTTCTGCAAGGTATATTCATTCTCATAAAATATCCCACACCAGAACTCACAATGGATCCAATTTTCCTTCTCTATTCCCAAAAGAGAATTGAAAGCATATTAATAAGGTTGCTATGTTTTTGTAGTTGTGTTTCCATTATTCCCCAAATCCCCAGTGCAGATATAAATCATAAAAACATTAAAAATACATTTGAAGCCATTTTAACTTCACTTAAAAAAATTCAGCAGTCACTCAACAATAAGTTTTGTTTTAGTTTCTATTTTAAACAATGAGGTCCTCATTTTCACTCTAGAAGTCCTAAAAGAAAATAAAATTGTTTGGCAATTCACATGAAGTTCACACTTTTAAGCTGTTTTTCTGTGAATAATGATGTACACATTTCATAAACACTGTACTCAGAGCCAACTAATCCCCAGGAAGAAATATCTAGGCCTTCAAGGAAAATGAAATTACATAGCCAGCTAGTTCCTAGAATTCACCTATTAAAATGAACCATAATCGGGTATTCAACATTTTTTATAAAACAAGCAGAAACTTAAATTTCAAACTTTTCCACCTTTTCATTGAAAACTGATGAATTAAACAGCATTTGCATCTTACATAAGAGTAATACAAACTTCTCCTCATCCCTAGTACATTTTCCAGGTTGGAAGGTTTTTTGTTTTTTTTACCTTGCAATTTTAACATATCCATTATGTTGCATATTCAGATATAAATCATAAATTTAAACTAAAACAGATCTACATTTTCATTAAGAGTAACCACGAATGCAAACTTATCACTGTAAATATTACAATAAGAATGAGCAAAACAAACTCCTGAGCTTTAAAAAGATTCATTCTTAAGGGTGATTTAATACTACTCATAATGCTATAATGTAAAACTGATTTATGCAACCAATATAACACTCAATGATTATTTTTCTTAAGATACAGAAAATGTATACAAATCTACATAAAAAATTGAAGTTTCAATGAAGTCAAGATTATAAGCCAACCATCCCCTCCCCATAAGTTGTGCAAAGAAAAACTATCAATAAATTATAATTTAAGTATCTCTAAATTGTATCGTGATGGTAAAAATTTACTTCTGTATATATATATATATATATGTCTAATTACTTTAATTAAAGAATAGAAATGGTACTGTATAATTTTGTCTCCATATGTAATTCATATTGTTATAATTTTCTCATGCCACAAAACATCTTGTAGTCATATTAAACTAAGCTAATTCTTTAGGGAACATTTAGAAAGTATTATAAAGCAATATTCAAATGACTATCTACTACACACAGATTTGAGAACATAAAGGATTCCCTATAGGGTGTAGGAACCATGACTTTGTCTTCCAAAATATTTCCCCAATCTTCATATAATCTTGCCAATTAGTAACTGTCTTTCTTAACTTCTGTCCTAGATTCAATATTTTTTCTGACTAAATGTCACAATGACTATAAAGAATTCTGATATTAACATTACATATTCTGATGTTAACATTATGGAGCTCAGGGAACCCTTGTACACTATTGGTGGAAATGTAAATTGGTTCAGCCATTTTGGAGAACAATATGGAAATTCCTCAGAAAATTAAAAATAGAAATTCGGTATGATCCAATTATCTCTCTTTTAAATATTAACCCAACAAATACAATAAGATTAATTCAAAGAAATGTATGCTCCCTGCTTTTACTACAGCATTATTTATGATTGCCAGAACCTGGAAACAATCCAACTACCCATCAGCAGAAATGAGTTGATAAAGAAGATGTGGCATATATACAACAGGATAGTACTCAGCTATGGAAAAGATGAAATCCCATTGCTTGCAACAACACGGATGAACCTACAGGAGATTATGCCTAAGGATATGTTAGACAGAGAAAAAAAATACTATATGATTTCATGCATATAGTATATGGTATAGAGACCAAATAAACTAACAAACAAAATCAAACAAAAATAGACTTTTTATTTGTAAGACAAAGTTAGTGATTACCGGAAGGAAAGAAGAAGGGGTAGACAAATCAGGTAAAATCTGTCATCATATGGTGAAGGACACAATTTGACTTTTAGTGGTGAACTTAATTTGTGTCTACAGATGTTGATTTATAATGATGCATACCTGAAACATATATAATGCAATGTCAATAAAAAATTAACTTTGCAATTTTAAAAAATAAATGAATGAGAATCCAGAAATCCCCCTCAACTTGTCATGTGAGCATACAAGAAGATGGCTATTTATAAACCAGGAAATGCATCCTCACCAAACACTGTATCTGCCAGTGACTGAATCATAAAATTCTCAGCCTTCAGAACTGTGAGAAATTTCTGTTATTTAAAAGCCACCCAACTCTGTGGGGTATATTATAGCAGCCCCAAAAGACTAATACCAAGCAACCATCTTCCTGCAGTTGTAGCTAAGGCTGATGTTAGCCAACAACAGGAGCTGACATGACATCAAAACTCTCCAATTTTTTTTCTAAAAACCCTTATTGTTCTTTCCACACTATGCCCTACTACTCTAAAAATGCATTAAGGGGTCATCCTTCAGGGGGAAGAAAATGATGAGAAGAAAAATAGTTAATTCAATAGAATTACTAAATTCTGTTTTGCAGCTAGGAAATTTTTCTGTTTTAGGGAAACATCAAAATACCTTTTCTCACACATGAAAGATTACCCCAGATGAACACTTAAGTGTTAAACACTTTAACTTTTATTATGTTTTTATTTTTGTTATTTTTTTCTCATTGACCTTAATCATAACTTTTTTTTAAAAAATTAGTGTCTTCAGAGAATTCACCCTATGTGATGCCGGAGAAAAAAGAATTTCATAAATTTTATAGACAATAAATTGGATTTTTCTTAAGTTAGCCAGATTGTTAAAATCCTAAATTAATTATAAATATTGAACAAAATCTAAAGTTTATTATTACTTAAAGAATTTTGGCCATAGTGTGTGAATGACATTGCTTAAATATATACATTGCTTTGACTAGAAAATAATTTGCTATTTTTAATATAACAACCACTTCAGTATTATATTTTATAGTTTGAGGTCAATTTGACCTTGTAATATTCAAATATCCTGAAAAACTCCATTTTTTATCCAAATTATAATGTCATCTTTTTAATCCAAAAGTTCTAAATTTAATATATAATAATATGGGTAAAAGCCATAACTTACATCAGAAGCTTTATAAAAAGTTAAACTGAGAAGAAAATCCTGTTAAATTGTCGATCCCAAGAGTAATATA
Source organism: Solenodon paradoxus (assembly GCA_004363575.1). Lineage (NCBI taxonomy): Eukaryota > Metazoa > Chordata > Mammalia > Eulipotyphla > Solenodontidae > Solenodon > Solenodon paradoxus. The sequence continues at coordinate 702,094 of RJWH01000173.1, read as the reverse complement.
AATCATAAATATATTAAGAATGCATTTGAAATCATTTTAAGTCACTGTGAAAATTTAGCAGTCACTCAGTAAGCTTGGTTTTCTTTCTTATTTTAAGCAGTGAGCTCTAAGTATTTGTTTGGGTCAGGGTAAATACACAGGGGGATTAAGTTTTCTCCATACCTGTTAATGGGAAAATCCTCAGGACCATAACTGTCCTGAACTCACAAACCTTAATGACACCATTGAATAATAAAGTTCAAACTCCTTTCTAGACAAGAATAAGCATGACAAGTCAGGCATCATCTGGACCCAGGTAATCTGTTGAAGCTTCCCTTCCCTATTCCTTTTCTCCAGTTTCTTGTAATAACTACACTTGTTCGATCCTCAGTTTCACGAATTGTTTTATAAATAATTTGTTTCACTTGTCAAGTTTAGAGAAAAATCAGGCCTTGAAGATTTGTTCTCAAGATCACTTTTTTCATTAAACTCTCCTTGAACACAGGGTTGGTTTCTTGTTGGTTCTGTTTTGGTTTAGTTTTTTGTACTTGTCATACATGTTGCTGTGTGATCCTTCTTCTTGGACTAATTGGTCTAATTGTCTTATGTATATATATTATCTCTCTCTAACAAGAGTGTAAGTTATTATAAGATAATGATAAAATATCCTACATGCAGCACACTAAGATGCAATGTAAGAAGAACTCAGTAAATAATTCTTTATTTGAACTTTCCAATGTCTTGCTGCAAATGCTACCATAGCTGTGATACTCTGACACTATGGATAGGTCATCAGAAATAAAAACGGAAAGTTTTGAAATAATTTTCTTGGCTGAAATGTAAATACAGTTAAAATGCTTATAATAAATTTCATCATGTCTGCACCTCAGAAACAAAAGTTAAGATTTTTCATAGTCATTCTCATGACATAACATACCATAGATATGTCTAAAAATTAAAGCAGAAAAATACTTATTTAAATCCAAATAATTTTGGATTTAAACTTAACAAGGTAAAAGGAATAGGCCCCAAACAAGCACATGAAATTATGTTCCTACTAGCTGGCTATCAGGGAAATGCAAATTAAAGAAACAATGAAAGACCTGAATGACTGGCTATTATACAAAAGTCTGGAAACAACAAATGCTGGCAAAGATGTGGAGAAAAGGCAATACTTTTGCATTGTTGGTGGAAATGAAAATTGGTACAACACCTGTGGAGAACAGTTTGGAGATTCCTCAAAAAACTCAAGCTAGAAATCCCATTATGATCCCATCATTCCACTTCTGGGTATCTACCAAAAGATACAAAAGCACCCATCCGTAGAGATGTATGTGTCCCCATGTTTATTGCAGTCCTATTCACAGTAGCTAAGAACTGGAAATTACCCAACATCAGAATAATAGATCAAGAAGATGTGGTGCATGTATACAATGGAATACTACACAACCCTTGAAGAGCTGAAACCCTGTCATTTGAATCAACACAGATGGAACTAGAAGGGATTATGCTAAGTGAAACAAGTCAAAAGAAGAAAGATAGATACCAGATGACCTCACTCATAGGTAGAATAGACCAAACAAAGGAACAGATGAAACAAAAGCAATCTTGGAACATTTGCAACAGAATTGAGGTTACCAAAAGGGAATGGGGAGGGCAGGGGCAAATGGTGGTGGACAATGGAGAAGAACATTTGGTGATTTGGTGGGGGGCATGATGTGTTGAAACACAACTAAGAAATGGGAAACCTATACATAGAAAATTATTTTAACGTGTTTAATAATCACAACAATAAAAATAAATTAAAAAATAGGCCCGAAATGAAAGATTTGAAGTAATTTTATAAAAGTATGCTTAGTTCTTAGAAAATTCCCAAATTTCATTATAGATTTATGCAGTCTCTTTTATTTTGAATCGTGTTTCCAACCAATCTTTCCTTTCCTGAGCACATTTCACATCACAATTTACTTACTCAAATTTTGATACCGTTTGCTCTTATTTCGTGGAAAATTTTCATACCATAAGCAAGTTGGCATCATTTAAGAGAGTTATTAGAGTAACAAAAAATTTGGAAGATTCTGAGTGCCTATTAAACTCACTAGCTGAGTAGTTCTCTGCAGCTACTAGTGTTACAGGGAAATTGACTCAAATTTCTCCTAGTAAAAATATTAAAAATTTTCCACATCACTGGCAAACAACTGAAACAATGAATTTTGTGCAAATGTCTAGAATCTACATATTTATTATTTTGTTATACAGAAAAGGTTACAATCACTACAGAAGCTTCAACTATTTTAAATACGAATCTCGTTCTTAAAAACAAATAACAATGCTATCTAAATATTTGCCTTCCAAGAAACAACAAAACATGAAAACATAGTCTTTTTGTAAGACACTAATGAGTATTGATTTATACAACATCCTCTTGTGTAAATTGATTGACAATTTACAATTCTTGTCGAAATGAAAATTTCATACCTCTTGACCTATCTCTAAATATCAAAGGTGTGTATCAGAATCTTGAATACGAACTTTGATGTGAATATTGGTATTTTTTCCTAATGTTTTTCATCAGTAGTCAGCCTTCCCTCAGTTAATCAGTTCCTTGAGAGTAAAGTCTTTAATTTACTATTTATTCAAGAAGCCAAATCTGTGCTTTAAAAGCAACAGGTGCTTGCATAATACAAAGTGGGGGGGAAATCAATGTATTTAAATTTTTTAATATTCAATTTAAATTTAATTTACAGAGTGGTTAATTTGGTAGAAGTCATTGCTCAACTTAAACATCATTTCAAATAGTAACTAAACCATTATACTATAGGAAGAAATTTTTGACTGCTTTGTTCATTCATGTGTTTCCAGTACCTGGCGCATATAAACACACAAATATTTTCTCAATGAATGAATGAATGATTTTGTCATAATCAATGAGGGATGCCTTAATATGTGATTTATATGGCAAACAACAAGTAATATAAATGCATATTCAGTTAAAACTTGTGTAAAATTTTTCATGCTTTTTTTACTTCAATGACATTATCTTGGTATAGGAAATAGGAATAGTTTTGTTATCTTAATTTACAAATTACTCTTTCTGAATCTTTTAAATATGTACATTCATTCTTCAGTGTAGAGTAGCTAACTTACTACTGTAAAACCCAAAAGTTAGGCTGAAAGACACCGTTAGTGAAACATCAAACCCTGAAAAGTAGAGTTTTACATTTCTTCTCTTAAGACTAAACACCGGTTAATCTCCAACAAGAGATGATTTTTAAAACATTTTTAATTCAATTCAAAAATTTCACAAACACTACACCAACTACTAGAAATTGTTCTTGCACTGTGAGAATTCACAAAGATGTGTGCACATAATACAGTTAGAAAACAAGTCACAATAGCAGAAACTCTACTATCAAACTGAATCTTGATCTTTAAGAATAAATAATATTTGGATTAATAGTAACCCATCTTGTTAGTTAACATGAAGTGTAAGACTTATGATTTAAAATTCCCAAATGCGCTTTTATTTTTAACAGTCCTCAGATAATAATTAAGATACAAAATTAGAATTAACAATTAAAATTTATAACTGAGGTGCAACAGTGACTGAATGAATCTTAACTGAATTTGCTCATTTTTACCTACCAGTGCTATAATCTTTAAACTTCAAAACTTTTATACATTTAAAGAAAACTCATTGATCCAAGAAGCCACCAATAAAGAGCATAATTCTGAGTATCTTCTTTAGAAATAAAAGTTTATGCAGCACAAATCTTGTCATACATAGGAATAAATGTAGTCATTAACAAATTTTCAAGCATCTCTGTGTGGACTGGTTTAAGCAGAGAGACAAAGTTCTTCCTTTACAGTTCCTTTCCTGTAACTTAATTTAGTAAGGGTTGACAACAATGAATAAGTAAATAACATAAATAGATAATTTAAGTGCCAAGTTTATGAGGTAAATAAAGGGTCACTGGTACACTATTAACTACAAGACATAATAGTCAATCAAAAATGTCTAAGGAAATGTACTGATGTTAATCCTTATTGAAAAGGATTCATATGAAATGGTCATTAGAGGGGAAAGGGAATGGGAGTTGGACAAATCAGGTAAAGAGGGTCAATTGCATGGTGATGTATAGAAGCTAGAATTTTGATAGGAATCATAATGCAGCAAACTCAGATGTCTGATTAATTGCAGGATAACTGAAACCTATATAATAGATCAATAAATCAATAAATCAATCCTTTGTCAACAAAAACATTTTTAAAAAGAAAAAAAATACTCCTTATGAAAATAAGAGTGAGATAGTCACTCAATCCTGTTGAAGTGACTATAGCTAGAAAATAAATTTAAATATTCCCAGTTATAGCATGATAAAAGCTCAAGGTGGCTAATTAGTATGAAATGCCAAGAAAAAGTTGTACAAAAAGGCACTAAAACACATGGAGGATAGATGTTGTAAGGCATTGTTGTTCATCTTAAGTGGTAAGGGGAAGCTTTTATTATAAGAACAACAGAGCAATTAGAAAGTTTTAAACAGAGGGGTAATATTATTTTCCTTCTTTTTTTTTAAATTGCAAACTGCCACTTAATTTGTGCTTACTATAGCTAGGCAATTTGCTAAATACGTTACAAATCTTACTTAATCACGTCAAGTACATAAAGTCAATATTATTATACCTATTTGACAGAATAGAAAACTAAAGTAGAGGAAGATATAGGACATATTCAAATCACAAAAATACTGGAAGAAGTATTGTAACCCCAGGTCCCCATTCTAGAGCCTGCACTCATAACTGTCCTGCATTCTTAAATGGTGCTGGGTTCCTTAGGGCACACTCAATATAACTGAACAGGGTCAGAAGGAAAAGGGTATTTTCAGATTGGTCATAGAAGAGATATCTGATGTACAGTTAGGATAAAATATTCCTGAAATTAAAACTAAGAATATTTTGTTTCTCGTCAACAATTTCATTTCAATTAATTTTTTGGTAAGCATTCTTAAAGAGGACAGCAATTAATACTTTGTACTATTGTTTTCTCCTTAAGGGCATAAAATAACTCAATAATTCAATATCTTTGAATCCTCTACATTCCTTAGCACTATGCCTTGCAGAAAGCAGGAGTTTTTATAAAAAAAAAAAAAGTTTCTTCAATACCTGGCACTACAGGAAACCTTATCCCTAACAATATACTGATGCTGGTTGATGTTGATGCTGATTCTTAGTGAACCATTTTTCAAAGAGTTCTCATTGAACTTAAAACTCTTCTTCGAGAAATCTCAAAAGTGTCTTTAAAAGTTTTCAAAATCTGGCACTAGACATTTTTCACTAAGCACTTTTAGATGTGTTTCCCTGATGTTTGAAACATCGGGTACTCAGAAGATATATTTAAGTCCCTGCCTTTTGTTTGCATTAACTTAAAATTTTCAAAGCTCCATTGTCAGTTGGATAAATATATCTCCTCCTCTGAAAATTTCCTACTCCCTTCTGAAATTCTCAGGAGGATTTGTAACAGTAACCCCTTTCTGTTAAATTCTGATCTTTCCTGGTAATTTCTTGTTTCTTTCAGGATAAAATGTAATGGTAATAGCTTTGATGTCTTTATTTTGCTTTATCTTTTCTTCTTTAAAAAGCCGTTCTTGTTCATTCTTAGCTCCCATGATGTGCCTTATGTAACACCAGCATGAAAAGAATTAGAATGGAAATGTATATCCTTTTTGGAACTCCGTATATTTACCTAACATAAAAGTTACAGCACTTTTTCAAAAGCATTGTAGAACAACGCTGTACTCTTTCCAACTTCACAGTAACATCTGAGCCATGATCAAACTATTTGACATGGGGAAGAAATAACATAGACCTTTCTTATTGAGATAAATTAATAATAGCTGCATTTTAAAATGAAAATTGATAAATAATTAAAAATGGCTTGACAGAGGAGATATAAATTGCCAGAAAATAACTTTTAAATAGTTTGATTATCTAATCTTTAAATGAATGAGTTCATTTTCTCAATGATAATGACACATATTTTCATTCTACCCATCATTTTTCTTTTGCTTTGTTGTATTCCTAGCCTAACATCTCAGAAACTATAAACAATCAACTAATATTTATGGAATACTTACTATGAGTACACATTTTTGCTAGGCAAAATTACTTATAACATGAAAACTGTCCTCAGAAGACATCTTGCTGTTCAGACAATAGTATAACAAAAGTGATAAACAAGTCACTTACCTGATGTAAGTGCAACAGATATGTCCCAAGACAAAAATGCTTCTATATGAACTAAAACATACTTTGGTAAAATTATGAAAGAAAATTTATTTTGAGCAAAATAAATAAAAAGAAATCACAGCTTAAGTCTTCAACCAGGCCGAGAGGTCATGTGTAATATAGCTTCCTCCTACCTAACTCTCAGTCTTCATATTCTGCCAGTCTTTTCCGTTAAGCCACAAGAGACATTGTTATTCTGTGAGGGATTCATATATTTGACCCCTATCTCTATACTTCAAAAATTTGAAAAACGAGTCTGAACCCCCACCAAAAAATGGTTGCTCTAAATAAACTTCTATCACTGTCTATAAATATTCTGAACCATAACATACTAAATTATGAAAATGATGACAACTAAAACTCTACCAATTAAACCCCAAATTAAAGGCAAAAAAAATATTTTCATGGAGATTGAATGAGATAGTTCAGAAAACAATCTCTTCGATCACTATCAAAAGGGTAATGGCACATTTTCAAGTATACTTGGTTAATATAATAATATGATTCAGAAAATTGGCAGCAACAAAATCCAAACAGTCAAATGTTCAGAAGGTTTGCAGCGTAGCCTCCCCCAACATATTTCTAGCCATGTCTGTCTTATCAGTATATCTACTGGCCTAGCACAGTGCCTTTCACTCGCTAATTACTTATTTCTATTAAGTAAATTGATGCATAAATGAAGAAATGACTGGTCATTTGGTTTTTAACTAAGCTGAGACATCTTGGAAAAATGACCTAAACTTACATACTGATACTAATGTGTAAGGTTAGATCAAGGATGCTTATAATATTGTTTTAGAGTAGAAAAACAAAAAAGTTGTTACCTGAATAGAGCTGGATTATTATAATGTTAAATAGACCATGAGTTGTCCATTCATTACTACTGTTTAGTCAGTAAAAATAGTTAATATCTATTAGAAAAAAATTCCAAAAATATTGGTATTAAAACTATGGAAATTATAATTCTATTTTTAATATATATAAATATATATGATATATATGAAAGTTTGGGCAAATGAATGTTTTCCAAAATTAAATGGAATTGAAATATCAAAAATGATTAGCTCTGGGTGGTAGGATTATATATAATTTAAAAGAAATATTATTGTATACTTTTTTTATAATAAAGCATTGCTTGTATTGTTCTAAAAAGGGAAAATTAAAAGAACTGTTGTAAATCTTCAGCTTATCATATTTCTTCATTTTTATCTGTTGTCTCAGAAACACAGAATCAAATTTAAAGCTTGTCACTAGCAATATATCAGTTCTTATGGCAGGCATATATTTTGTATGCTACCCTATATCTGGCTTTTGTCTTTGTCCTGGTTCTTTCATGCATTTTTATTTATTTATTTATGCTTATCTTTTATACTTTTATAATTTCCCTGGTTTTAAATATTAAGGCACTTCACAACAGTGTGGTTTAGGGGAGGCTAGATACCAGTCAACAGGGTTCCACTGGGTCAGTATTTATCTTGGTGAATCCAACAGTTTAGTCTGATGTTCTGCTTGGTAGGTTCATAGAGCTGATTTTTATCAGTCCAATAAAAATGGATTTGTCTCTCCAGGACAAGTTCCAGAGACCAATATAAAAGCAAAATGTCTGTGTATTAAGTCACAGTGAGGAATAAATCTGTCGTTCATATCAATGTCCATATTGACATGATCAGCTGACTCCCTTCCTGTGAGGAAAGTACAGAGGGAGCCAAATAATCAGAAAATGTCTGGTGCTCATGCAATCAGAAAAAAGGAGCATATTTAATATTAAGAAATGTCTCCTAGTTAAGGTAACTTTAGGCATTCTTACATACTGTAAGAAACAGTTGTCCTTTCCAAGGGTCTCACAATTTTAGAAAAACAGCACAATTAAATGGTTAGAAGACACTGAATAAAGACAAAGTGATTTGAGATTCCATTTCTACCATGTTCTCTCTGGGTGACACTGACCTCTTAAAGCCTGTTTTCCATAAATTGAATATTTAGGTAACAATGGAGGTGACTTGAATTTAATCCTTTAAGCTAAGGATTTTTGATAACAATGATAATTATTTTAGTAGCCAATATTAGCTCATTAGGCAATAAAAATAATGATAATTTTTTTAAATCACTGTAGCCATCTCTGATGTCAGATTTCTTCTTTTTCACTGGGTAATAGATTTCTTAATAACATCTCAAACAACTTTCAGTCACTTTTTGCTATTTAAATAATCTCATTTAGTATTAAGACTGTATTCTGTTCATTCTGAAGTTTCAAATGCATAGTTTTTTGAAGACTTGTGCATTCTTGTCATGATTTACCAGTGATTCCAGAGCAGATACCCAAATGTGATCCAGGCACTGGTGCTGGTATGATAGATAACTGATTGTTATTATACAGCACTAAGATAAACATCAAAATGAAAATAGATTCCATTATTAAACACAATGTGTTGCACAAATAAAACAAGAAATAGACAAATCCAAAATTACTATTCAAATTTCAACATTCTCAGTAATTATGAAAAGCATATAGAAAACCAATTAAAATGCAGAAGATTTGAAAATACTATCATATAAATCGACCTAAGTGATGATTATAGGCTATACCATGCAAAAAAAGCACAATGTAAATTGTCAAGTATGCATTGAAAATATGTTCAGCTGAATGAATATAAAGGTAAAACATGTGAAAATTGTGAGCTACAACTAAGACTGTGATTAAAGAAGAATCTCTAGCTATTATTTCTTATATTAGTGACAAATGAAGATCCAAAATCTATTAACTAATCTTTAAAATAATGCTAAGAGAAAATTTAGCTCAGAACAAATAGGAGGGAAATGAGAAATAACAAAGACAAAACAAATATTAAAAAGAAAATAAAAATGGAGAAAAATCAATAAATCCCAAAGCTGCTTCTTAAAAACTTAAGAGATATTATGACACTCTATGATATGAACAAAAAGAAAAGACACGAATTATTAATGTCAATAAAGGAACACATCACTATAGAATTTAAAGACAGATAAATAATAAGGGGACATTATTAACAAATTTGTGCCATAAAAGATGTTCAAACATCACTGGTCATCAGAGAAATATAAATTAAAATCTCACTGAAAATATCACTTCTCATTCACAAGAACAGCTATAATAAAAAGATGGATAATACCGAGTGTTAACAAGGTTGCTAGGAAACTAGAGTCACTGAGACCAGGTTGGACTAAAGCACTACAGTCACTACTGAAAACAGTATGGGTGGTAATTTGTGGAACTGAAAATGAACTTACCAGATGGTCCACTGGACTCCTAGGAATCAAACAACAAAAGATAAATTATATATCCACACAAAGACATGTATGCAATATTCATATCAGAATTATTCATAATAGCCAGACACTAGAAGCAATCCAAATGTCTATGAATGGGTAAATAGGTAGAGAAAATATGCTATATCCATACACTGGAATACTATTCAGCAACAGAAAGTAATGAATTATGACACATGCAGTAATGGGAATGAATAATAAGAACTTTATTCTAAGTGAAGAATGATTGTGTATTGCAAAATAAAGTAAAATAAAGACTACATATTGATGTCATTAAGGTGAAATATCCATAAAAAATAAAATGTGTAAAAATAGAAAGCAGAACAGTGGTGGTACCAAAATTCACCTGCATAAAGGAACTTTCAGGAATGACCAAACTGCTCCAAAACTGGATTGCAGTGATACTTGTGGAATTCTATAAATTTACCAAAATTCATTGAATCAAGTGTTCATAATGGATGAACTTTATATTGTGAATAGTATATCTCAATAAAATGAAATCTTAAGAAAATTAAAAGAACAAAATGTTTATAAGTAAAATCACAGGAAAAATATATAAGGAAAATGCTACACCTACAAGGCATCTGGATCATAATATTCTGTTCAAACAAATAAACATAATGTTTGCAAGTCGATGATAATTTTTCTCACAATTCTCAAAAAACATGTTAAAGACATTATATATCACATTAAACATTATTTTAGAATATATTCCCATTTCCTGTAGTCATTTTTCATTGAAATTACACCTAAAATGGTGGTACCATTCCCCCAATTTTATTCATAAATTCCTTTATCATAGTTTTTTCTCAGTCTTTACAAAGAAAAATAATAAAGAGTTTTAGCTTTTTTAAAAAGGGAAACGAAAGCTCAAAGAAATGAAATAATTTTCTGAACATGACTCTAGGGGATTCCTTAATTAATATCAAACCCAATATCCCTTAGGCACATTTCCTTTCTGCTGCTGAATTAGATGTATTTTCATTTCAGATACAAATTATAAAATGTAAGCTTTTATTGTCCATAATGTCTCTGTTGGAACATATCCACACATATGAAAAGAAAATTAAATCACACTCTATTCTGGTAGCTATGTTACCCTCAGTTTTTCATGAGTGTGTGTGTAGATTTTCTTTTAAATTTTCAGCCACCCATTCTTTGAATAGATAGTAAAGAGATTAGAGACATAGCCAAATTCATTCTGGTCCAAAGCTATAAACAGAAGATGACACCAAGGGGAGTCAACCCGCCTAGATAACAATCCAGTAGGGCAGCATTATCTGTCAAGTCATAATTATGAATATCTTTATGGTCTTGCTTGCACTTCAATAACACTCCTAATCAGTCTCAAATGTTATCCATAGAATATGAACAAAGCAGCAGAGGAAACAATATGAACAACTTTATGATTGCTGTGCTCTTCCAGAATGCATAAGCAATGTTTAGCTTCCCATTCCCCAGTCAACTGAAAGATGGACAAAAAGATTGCTCGGCAACTGGGAGTAAAACCTGCATACTTGTTGTATAAGTGAAGCAACTTCCATGGATTTTGTCGGGGAGAGATTTTAGTTCATTTATCTCTATTAATATAAGGAAAAATAATGTAATATGACTTCCTGATAATCTAGAGATACAGGGGAGGAAGAGAGAACACAGAGAAGAAAACAGATCATGTAATTTCCATTATTCTATTATTATCTCTTGATTCTGATGTTCGAACTGAAATAATATATTTTGTTGCACAGAATGCATTTCTTAAGGTAAAGGAAACAGTAATAGAAAGTTATAAATAAGCAATAGTTACTATAAATACTTGAATTACTATCATTTCAGTGTTTTTTTTCTGTGAAAATATAGAATATCAAAATGAATTTGCTTATAGTAAAATGTAGCAGAATTGTGGAGAAAATCTTAAAGAATTAAATGATATGCACTCAGTGAGAAAAATAGAGAAAGGTAGACAATGGCTGGAAAAAGTATGTAAACACATATTGGCGAGGAAAACAAGCTTTCATTTACTCCTTTATTCATATACATATATACATACACACACAGGTACACACACACACACACACACACACACACACACACACACACAGGTCTCTATGAACTGGGATAAAAGAAATGAATGTATAACCCCACTAGGTTATATAGATATATTGGCTGAATAAGGATCAGAAAGAAAGGATGAATTAAAAAAAAATCCCTCTGAGTAAATCCAAATTACATTTCATGAAACTAGTCAGAACATTATGGAGATGCTTCAGATAAAGGTTTTCCTCAGCAAATTAGACTTAGAAATATTTGAAGCTTATCAAGACAACTTTTCCCTTTCTAACTGAAATAACCAAAATTTTGCAGGGAGCTAAGAGTGGTTAAACAGTAAACAGTGATCATACCACAAAAATATCTTGGTTGCCAAATACAATTCACAGAGTCCTAGGAAGGGTAGTTCAGAACTGAAAATGAAGAGAAACGAAAAACTACCAACATTGCGTTTTCTCAAAGTAGTGAGTCTTTCTTAAAGCTATTTTAGAAAATTAAAAGAGTACTATAAATTGACAGAAAGGCTTAATTTAAACAAAATAATTTCTCCCAGGAGGCACTGTTGCCTCAAACAGGTAAAAACCCATTCATAATGTTATTAACATCTTGGTTGCTGAGATAAGCTGAAAATTTTAGAAATGATGTTTCATACTGCCAAAAAATTCTCTTCTCTTTATTTTTCAGATACCATTAGACAATTTTGACAGTCATAATTTCTGAATAAAAAGAATGTTCAATTACACATTTGAAAAACAGCTTCAGAATGACTTTTATTATATTCATTAATCTCTTCCATATCAATTTCTGTCCCAAATTCAAAGCCAGTAAGTGCCTACTACAATTCCAGTATTGTTGAAAAGGACCCGTGTATAATAGTTTCATTCCAACATCTATTTTATCAACAGCTTGAAAGAGAAAACACCAACCAAATTCTATAGAATAAGTTTCAAACATAAACATGAACATGATTATCTAAACAGGATTCATCAGTTCTCCCTACAATCAGGGCCCTTTCCTAGTCTTCCAATGAATGTCAACAGCAGACTACCCCCTCCTGGCAGCTTGAATGCCCTTGTTAGTTATTAAAACACCTATTTCACCTCTGAAACAAATTGTGTATGACCTGTATGGAGTCATCAAGTGCTTGTCAAAGTTGCTGTTCCCCACTCCAGATCTACTGAATCTGAGCATCTCAGAAAGGATTTCTGAAATCTGTATTTTAGAGCACTCCACTGGGCATGCCTCTGTGTTCCAGAGTTTCAATGTCATCCATCTGAGTCTTGCTTTTCAAGTTCTTCTGCTACTTCTTTAATCGAAATTCTTATCTTTACATATCAAGAAGTTGATAATAGTCTGGCAGTTTCTCTCTTTAGTGCCTTCTCCAATAACCACTGCATACTACTTGGTGAAAGCCTTCATTATTTTTTCATCACAAATATTCTATGCTCAAAATGCTTAATTTTTTTTATTTATATTTCAGTACAATCCAAACCTCATAGCTGAGCACCTAAAAGGACCCCTGTATGTCTGGTCCCCTGATATTTCTCATGGCTTCACTCTGGAGTCCCTCTGAAAGGTTCTGGTCAGACTAAACAGCAACTCTATTTCTTTCATACTCTGCTTTCTTATCTCTATAACATTCATCTCTGTTTATATACACTAAATTTCCAGTTTTCAAAAATCTGTTACTTCTGCCAAGAAATAAATACAGAATTACCTTCCTTAAAATGACAGAGAATATAATGGAATGCTGTGAGCAGCCAGAAAAGTAAAAAAAAAAAAAAAAAAATCTCTGTAATACCACTCACTATTTTCTGATATGGAGCAAATGTATGTGATAAAAATAATAAAAAAAAAAAAAAAAAAAAAAAACCCAGATATCTGGTATATTGTAAGAACTCAAGATTAATTTCTTAACTTTCATTTACTGCAATATAGTAGTCATGACCTTTGCATGGTCTTTCATCTTTCTTTGTAAGTAGGTGTTCATTTCAATGGGAAACCCATTCCATGTTGTCCAGATGAATTAACTTCTCCCTTTCATTACTACTAGTGGGGTGACCACATGACGAAAGTCCAGCAAAACAGAGTAATGTATCCTCAACCCAATGCCACCTCACCCAGCCCCCCCACCCAGCACCCTTTCCCACACACACATATAAACCAATGAATTTTCCCAAAAATCAATCAGATGAATACCTGGAAATTTTGTCAAACTCTGAAGAAGTGGATGCTAACCACTGGGATTACTGGCCGCACCACTGAGATAAACCTAAAGATTTTAGAGTCAGATTTGCTACCAGGTTAGAAAAAAAAGCCCAAAACTAAAGAAAATGAGACTCGAGGAAAGACCATGTCTTAGAGCATCATTTTTATCCCTGAATCCATTACGTCTTATATCTAATTGTAAACACTTCATCACAGGAATCAATGAATTTATTTGGAGTTAATATAGTTTCCACTAGCTTTCTGTCATCTTTTATACAACAGTTCTGAAAGACACAGAAATATTAGGAAGGGGGATATTATAAGTACAGAATTTAAAATGTGAAAAACTTAAAATAGGTGAGAGTCTGGGAAGCGAAGTCAGTGCCTGGATGAGATCTTGAATTGCCTCTCTTTGCTTTGGGGATATAACGTTGTACATGCAATACTTTCATTTCAGAAAGTGGCATTTTGAGTTGATACATATGGGAATAGTTTGCTGTTGAGCAGTGGACTGTGATAAAACAATTTTTGTCTGTTTACCCTGTTTTTTATTGTCCTCTTTTTGGCATACAAGTTTCTTTTCATGGAAATCCCATTTTATGATTTTATACCCCATCCTCACTTTCCACAACTCTGAGCATGTTACAGCAAATAGGTTCGGCCAGTGGAAAGCAACACACTTCACGCACTTGGGAAAAATTGAAAGGATTGTATTTAACATGGTGGGCACCAGTGGAGTGGTCCCAAAACCGGCGCGTTGAACAGGAGTAAGTTACAGATTTTGTAGGCAGGGGTTTCTGGAGCAGGCTAGAGTAAGGTGGAGGTGGGTCTCTGGAATTTTTCCATTACTGGTTTCTGTTCATTGTGTGATAAGCAGAAGTTATTTATGGATTGCGGCTTGGATGGGCTAGTGAGACTGTAAGGTCAGTGGAGGCTTATTGTTCAGCGGAGGCTTATTTCCTTCTCAAGCACATAACCCAAGATGGGCCAACTGAAGCTCCCTAAAACCTGGTCACAGCAATATCATGATCTAATTCAGACCAATCATAAACTTCCCTGGAACTTTATCTGCAAGCAACAAACATTAGGTATAGTCTTCTTGTTGGAATTGTTGGCTACCAATCAGGAGGATACTGCCCAAGATTAAAGTCATGACAGAAGAAAGAAAAGATGATGGATGGGGACAGAACAGGTGACCTAATGGCATCCATTTAGTTAAAAGGTAACTCTATACCCTATACTTCTCACTATGTGGGCCATTAAATACGTTTTTCTCTAAACTAGGCTAGAGTTTTTATCATTTGCAACTAAGAGTCTTGAACAGCATATTTGATCAGTATCTGCATATCACCTTATAATTATTCTCTACTTTTTTCATACATACATTCTTTCTGGCTAACAGCAATACCTTTGAGAAAAAGATAGTGTGTCATTGATTTATTTTTTAATTCTTATGGTTCCAATAGAACATCCCAAATCACTAAATGAAAATTTTGGGGAAAATCACAAATGAATTATAAATGTATTCATTAGTATAATAAAAATTCATAGTCATCCATTTATTTCACTTTATGTTCATATTCACTTTACTCAAAAGTACTTAAGGTTATACCATCTCAGGCAAAATATCATACAAAGAACTAAACAGATCTGACTTCTAGTCTCTTTCCAACTTTCAGAGGTTTTCAGATTTTATGCTAAAGGACCATTTTAAATACTTGATATACATTATGTATTCCAAACTTGCAAAATAATTAAACTAGCAGCAGTAATTAAAGCATAAGTACTATGCTAAACGACAATGATAACTGGAGCAAAGAGATGCCAGAAATTATGAACTTTAATAAGGAATTTATTAGTTGATAAATCTGAGGGTCTGAACTGGGAACATTCGGATTGCTCTTTGTAGACTGCTCACATTCACAGTTCTGGTTGGCTTTTGATAATGATAGTCCTTGTCTAGGTGGCCTTTTAATCTACAAAAGAGGTTTGTATTCAGGTCCTTTGGTTCTGAATATTATCTGGAGATCAGAAGAGGCGAAAAAGGAAGGATTAAAAATGCCATAGTTACAAGAGCCTTGGGGAGTATTCAGAAAGGTTCTGTAACAATGAAGTAAATTGGGACCCAAATCTAGCTCTACAGCAAAACTGGGGAATCTATGACATATAATTAGATGTCATTTAGTTGCAGATTAACTAAACCTGGGAGAGACACAGACAATGGATTAAACTAGATTTCTTCACTGAAGCACTCTTGAATCGCCTGAAAAGTGAACAGGGTGACACCCTGCCTGCAATCATAAATGGCTATGAAAACATGACCTCCCCCTTGTGTTGCCACCTGTACATGTTCTCTGCCAGTATAATTTCCATTTCACATGAGTATTGACCTTTTCACACAGCAGGCAACAGGAATGGGTTGAGTTATTCTACCAATATTTTCTAGGTTATCATCCCATCTGGCTAAAAGAGATTGAGGACCACAGGTAGAAACAGATAAATTTATTCTTTGGCCAAAAAGGAAAAAGGGAAGTTCTGCCCAAAATGCCTCTTTCCCCTAGGTTATGCGCTTTTCACAAAGGAAGGGGGAGCGGAGGGGCAGTATATAGGTTTCTGGTGTTTGCAGAACTTCTGAAGAAGGGGTGAAGGGTTCCAGGACCAGGGAACCATATCTACTCCCAGTTCTAATTTGGTCTGAACAGAGCTGTCATGACACCAAATAAATTTAATGTGTCCTCTTGACCTTTGTTTCTTTTTGACCTCCATTTTGTCTGACTATTTCTCATAGTTCTCCATGAGCACATTTTAAACACTGTTATTTTATAACCTAAGGTTGTTTCCTTGTCCTCTAACCTGTCCTCTAATACTGCTTCCATGATTGCTAAAAGTAAGTACAACTGAACCATATGTCAACTTAGTTTCACCGTTTTGAATTCTGCTCTGTTAGTACTGTTGGTTTAATAATTAGTTTTAAGACCCCAATACTAAATTTTTGTAAACTTAGTGGGGCCAACCATTCCAATTTTATTTCCTACTGTTGACTATATCACATTAAGACAGAATAGCTTCAGAAGACCTAGCATCTGCTTAATTTCTCTTTTTTTTTAAATTTTCTACTCAGTTGAATCAAAATTTATTTTCATGATAAAGGCCCCTATAAATAAGAGCCTAATTAGCATGTTTAAATATTTTCCTCTTTTTTTAACCTAGAAGCTATTCTTATAAAAGATCTTGTATTCTATTCTTATAAAAGACCTTAGAGGTTTGTGATATTGTATGTGTCAGTTTCTCCAGCAGGAAACAGAATTCACTCCACCTGATTCAAATAAAGAGATTTTTAGTGAAGGAACTCCTTCTGTAGAAGAAAAACTGCACCCCCAGCTTCTAGCCACAGTGGGCCAGCTGTGGAGCCCACCAAGTTATCAGGAGGCTTGCAGTCTGAGTTTGCTGGAATGTTGCGAGACAGCTGAATAAGTTACTGGTCAGATAAAATGACTTTTTTTATTACCTGAGAATGGAGTCTTACATGCGTTTTGCAAATATGTGTTTAGTAAACTGAATCCTGTGTATTGCTCATGTGAAGAATTCACAAATAACTAACTTGGGTTCTGTTTGTAATTCCTGCTCTGATTTACACCTCCCCTCTCCCTCACTCCTTCTAACTTTATATAAATATATCCCCAACTTACCTGCTTGCTCAAGAACTCAAACCCTGGGCCCACGTGTAATAAAGCTTCCTTCATTGCTTGTAAAAGAGCACATGCTTGGCTTTTGTAAGCAAAGAGAGAGCTATAACACTTCCTCAATAAAGTAAAATAAATAAATTTAAAAAATAAAACCTCAACCCTAGGTGAGGAATTTAGAGACAACATTTGTCTTAGAAAACCAGCTGATTTTTTCCCACTCAGTCCAATTCATTAAACATTTACTCAACACTGTTTGACACAGAATTTTGCCCTTAACCCACATGAGCTTTTGAAGAACAGGGCAGGAAATCCTTAGTAGAACGCTAGGATGGGATGGTGGTTATTTGAAGTAAAAAGGACACTAACCAACAGGTTGCAGAGAAGTGACTGAGGGAAAGGGAAGGAATCTGTGAGAAAACTACAACTCTAGGGTCACACATTTTTGTGAAAAACCTCTCTAGCTTAGGCTGTCAAAGGGATATTGCTTACGGCCAATAAAATCTCAAGATTCTTCAATCAAAAAAACCTGTATTAATGTTTCACTACAGAAAAAAGGGAAAAACTGAGTCAGTGAAATCTCGTTTTTATTAAGTTTACACCTTAAATTCCACATTGTCCTCACTCGCTCGATCGTATTGCTTTGTCACTTGATATTCTCTCCAGATCATGTCCTTGAGCCTACTACAGCAAACAAAATAATTCTTCAGACATAACAAGGTAAGGGAAAAAGTTATGAAATAGGAAGGACAGACACTAACATGTGAAATAGTGATGCTGGTGGCCCCAAGGTCTACAAATTACTTCCCAGAGTTTGCATCACAGTAATTTTCACTCACTTTGAAGGTTTCTCAAGAGCAAAGAATGTTTTACTCTACTAGCAACAATTCCACTTGCAGCAGAAATAAGATGTTTTGTGTATAACCAGACCAAAGCTAATAAAGAAAACCTGATAAGAGGAGGTTTGGAATTGAAGCCCTTCCAAATGATCTTGTCCTCTCTGCTGGAAAAGAAGCACTTAGTATATTAGTCACACATTAGCAGACTATGCATGAAGAACTCATCTGTAAAGAAAATATGTTTTTAAATGAAAGCAGAAATCTGAGACTTAAAAAGAAACATTGAAGAATCCTGGATTCTTTCCTCACTCACATTTTATGAAAAATATTTGATTTGCTCTTGCCTGTTCATTTGAGACTTTAGAAGCCCAGATATAGAAAGGATAATAAAAACACCTACCAATTAATGACACTGAAGCACTCTAAGGAGTTTATTGAAAGATAATTCTAAAGTGAATGTTACTATTATTTGGGCAATGACCCTACTGTTATTTGAGCAAGGGCCCATATCATTCTCTAACATTAGCTATAGAGAATTCATTCATAAAGACGGCTATGTTAAAGTAGACTAGGTCCCACTTCAGCAAATATTGAAAAAAAGTAAAATTGGTCAAGTTCAACAAAACAGAAAATTTTAAATGAGGCTAATTTTGCATAAGGATATAAAGCATAAATTTTAAATCACTACAAAATAGCATTGCTAAAAATGGACCTTCTTAAGAACTTTCTGAGAAATAATACAGAGAAACTTGCATAGAATGTACTCACTACATTTTGCTAGAAAGAGGTTGATAATGACATTTTCTGAAAAAAATGATGTGACAAATTATGGTATAATATTGCCTGCTATCATATGGCTATTGTCAATAACCATAGAAATATTTTCCATTTAATTATTAAACAATGAAACACAAACTAAAACATCCACTAGAGGGTTTTTTTAACCAAACAGAATATAAAAGATTTAAAAGATCAGTAATATCAGGATTAGTGAGGGTGTGGAGAAACAGATCTTCTCACACCCTGTACCTGCTCTGGGGGAGAAGGGAGAGAGGCGGAAATGAAAAATACATGTCAAAATCCTCAAAAATGTGTGCTCTCTTCCTCATGAATTCCATTTTAAGAATTTTATCTAATGGAAATAATCATTCATATGTCTAAATGTCTAATGTTATAAAATTGTTTATAAATATTAAAAAATCAGAATTTTATTCTTAGTGCTATATTTGCAATCAGCATATGCTATTTTCCTACCCAGACAATAAATAATTTTTTCTTTGGGAAATTATGAGGAAAACACAGTAGTAAGGCAAAATTATGATAAATAAAGCAAAAATTATAATGAGAAAAACTAGACAAGAAATCCTGCAAATTTAAAAAAAGTTCTTAAATTCTTAGGTTTGCTACCAAGACATAATATTTGCAAATAAGTCTTTAGAAATATATGAGCCTCTTCATCTAGTACCACAGCTGAGAGTTTTAGAGACTTAAGGTTACAAGGTACAGAGCACGGGTCTCCCAAATCTCATGTCTACTCTATAACATACAGATTATGCTTCACTACACTTCTGCCATTCTTTGGCAACTCCTATGCTCTCTAATTTCTGTCATCTTACCTCTATCACAAAAATATGTACTGGTGTAGCTACCTACTATCTCTCTATTTTTTACCTGTATATAGGCTGGCCATATTTCCTTGAGACATAAAACAGGAATTAGAATGGCAAAAATGGGACAAGATTATGACTAGCAACTAAGGGGAGACCAGAGAGGTGGAGCAATCTGAGCAGCAGCAGAGCAACAAGGCCAGCAACGAGTAAGTACTATGCAATGTCAACTGACCGGAAATCACATAGTAACCAAGTGTGATCTGTGTGGTCCAGTGAGACTTCATACAAACCAGCAGGGCTGGTGTAAGGAATTTTGGCACCTTAGGCAAAAACCGAAATTTAGCAGCCCTTAATTCCCACTCTAAATTTCCTGCCTAAAACACAAGCCACTTTAACCATCCCATTGCCAGAAATGTCCAGTAATCCCCACAGTGCTAGAAATAATCCCCAAAGCACTTACCTGCAGTTGAACCACACTGTGGTTTGAGGAAACAGGCATATGGGAGGCTACGGGGAATCTTCTTCCAGGTGGCTCTTATTTCCTCAAAGGAGGGGGGAACAGCAGTAAAGGCAGTGGTCTGCAGCAATCAGTGTCAGCAAGGGCCAACTTTAATGTGGGGCAAAAGGGGTAGCTGTTTTGGGGCCCCCTCAACAGACTGGAACTAGGGCAACTCAAGTTGTCCTTTTGCCCTGAGCTTAAAGATGGCCCTGGTTTACTGAAAATGGGACAAATTGATAGTTATTTTAAAACAAGACAGCTGGGAAATATGGGGAAAAGGTAATTTTCCATGTAAAACTGTATGTGTGGACTAGCTCCCTATATACCTACTTACTCTCAGGACCCCCACAAAAGCAAGCCTTAGACCAGGGATCAAAGTTCAGTAATTAGGACAGTGAATTATCCCTGGTGCCACCCAGCAAAGAAAAGGAATACAATCATCCGGAATAAGGAAAACCCACGGACAAGTCTGACATGCAAGATGTGTAGGACCCTCCACAAAAGAACAAAGGAACGGCTGACTGATTGAAGAAGCCCACCAATAACTTCAAAGAACAGTTTCACCTGGCCCAATCAGGCACTTAAACCTGGCCTGACAACCCTCTCTCCATATGGGTTTCCCCACCATGTGGGTTTTTCCATTAAAAACCCAGGCCACCAGCAAGGCAGACTGGGTCTGGACCTCCCTTGGTTGGCTCCATTCCTTTACCCTCTAATTAAATCTCTGCTTGCTCACTCACCTAACAGTTATCCCACTCTTACCAATGTAACTTTCCCATCTTCATCTCCTCCCAGCCCTCTTCTATTTTCCCTCATCCACAAGACTTAAAATTTTGGTGAAATGAAACTGTACTTTTTTTTAAAAGGAAAAGTGCAGGCAAGAATGAAAGTGATCAGGCAGGCAGGCAGGAAGAGAAAGAAGGAAGAAGTATCTTTTTATTTTTATTTAATTGTGCACACTGGCTGTTTCCCCCTGGACCTGGGACTTTAACCCAGGGTACGTAGCTTGCTCCTTTGGAGGTGAATGGCCTAACCACTGTTCCATCAGGGCATGCCAAAATTGTCAAAAGAATTGTGAGAACAATAAGAAGTCATTTCAGATATCTGGCAGCAACTGTCATGATAAAAATTATTATGTGAATAGTATAAGAACTAGAATGAAGACAGGAGTAGGACTGTTAGAGATCAAAAGACTTGCTATGAGATTATTGCAATCAATTAAGCACAAGATAATGTGAAGAATTTATGACATGCGAGCGTTTACAGTCCGTGTAGTGCACAAGTTTAAAGTTAGGAGGAAAGGGGTTACATTCATTCATGAAATAAACATTGCAACTAGTTCTATCAAGTGTCCACCTCACTGATACTCAGTCTGTAACAAAATGGCAACAAAAAAACAAACAAATCAGCTTTTGTTGTCTACTATGTACCAGAACATATAATCAATCATTCCACCTTTCATCTCTAATATTTCCAACAACTTTAAATACTATGTGTTGTTAGTTTCCCCAGAAGGTTTGGGGGTTTCTTGGTTCAAATAACATGTAAATAATGACTCAGAAACATTTTGAGTATCCAAAAGGGGGTTATTGGAGACTAAGAGCTGGCTAATACTCTAACAGAATACACCAGCCCAGGGGAAAAGGCCACTTTTTTTTTTTAAAGCAGGGTGGAGGTAGTTGCAGGTCTTAAGGAATGTAAAAGGCAGGGTAGGCTTTCAGATTCAGGGTGTAGTGCTACTGCAATTTACTCATAGTCTGAGAAGTTGTCTGTGACTGTTGAGACAAAAAGTCTGCTAAGAAATCCATTAAAATGATAACATAAGACATTAGTCAAAGCAATATGAAGATCATTATCAGGAAGGTCTGAGACAAAGGCCTTCTGGGAATTCCATTCAAATGTTACACACTGAAGCCCCTAAATGGAGTTCTTTGCTAAATGGACTTACCCATGCCTTCCTTACCCATACCTTGTTGTATCAGGTATATCATCTCTCATTTACAAGGAAAGAAGTTAAAGTTACTAGGGGTTAAGTTATTTGTCTAATATCATACAACTAGCAAAAAAAAAAAAAAAAAAAAAATTCATCTAAAATCCTGGGCTAAACCCAAAGCCTTTCCATTATTACATTTCCTTTCCATTACCTAGTACAAATGGAAGACATCTTATAAAATCAAAATTAACAAAATAAGCAAGTCTGATTTTTCTCCTCTCTCCTCTTCTTTCATCCTCTCTCCTCACTCACTCTCCTTGCTTAGAATCAATCTTATTACTGACTCAAGATCAAAAGTCAAGAAGCTAATTAAGAATGCAGCCTGACACCATCCATGAACATAACAAAGCAATAGCCCCAGAACCTGCACAAACCTCTCTCCTTCCCAAATTTCCTTCTGCATCCCCTCCTGCAGTCCCTCTTTTTTTTCCTCCCTTTGTAAAACCCTCTTCCTACTTGGGAGAGAAGATGGTTGTTTTGGAACAGGAGTACACTGCACTCCTCAAGCTATTTGATACTGAATAAGAAGTTTTTCCTCTTCATAACAAATATCATTCTCCATATTTGACTAATTGGTGATGAGCCAAAACAACCCTTGGCATTATCAAAGTCTTAGAGATATTGATCTCCTGACTTCCTTTAATAATTTAACTTTCATGAATTAATATGTCATGAACTGTTTTTATTTTTATTAATTTCTTCATATGAAATATTTGAGTGTAAGGGGAAAAAGCCCTGCCTGCCCCTTCCCAGAAGCCATGAAGACAGCCATAAAGACTTCTCGAGCTAGCAGAGCCATAAAACATCCTGTGATCTAAGCTTGCTGGAATGCTGCAGGCAACTGGTAAGTCACCAACAGATAAAGAACTTCCCTAATTGCTTGCATATGGAATCTTGTGTGTGTCTTGCAAATTGAATCAGGTATGTGGATAGCCCATGTGAGGAATTTATAAATAATTTACTTGGGTTCACACTTGTAACCCCCCTCTCTAATTTATACCTTTCTTCCGGTGCTTGTTCAAACCTACATAAGTATACCCTTATTTGCCATCTGGGCTCACCCTTTGGCTGCTGGGCCTGTTGATGTAATAAACTTGCCTAAAATACTTCCAAAAGAGTACCCACTTGGTTTGTCACGGGACAGGAGAGCCACAGAGCACAGAAAATGCTGATGCTTCTCAGGTTCTCAAATTCACTTTCAGTTAGTAAAAATCCCCACAAAGTCTAACGAGTATATATGGCATGGGTAAAGTGACACAAATTGGTTGACTGAATAACACTTCTTTCTATTTACCAGTAAATCACCAATTCACGATTTGAACCAAATCCTAGTATTACTTCTTCTTCCTATCCATTCCTTCAGTTTATATTTTCCATCAACTCTACACTAAAACTCACCTCTTCTAGACTAAAATGCCCTAGATTTTCATCTAAAATTTCATCTAAAGTTTCATCTAAAATTTCCTCTGAAATATTGATTCAACATACTTTCCTTCATAAGTTTTATTTTATTCAATAAAGATGAAATTAATCCTAAAAATGTAGTCTTTCTTGTCATAATTTTCACTTGTCTACTATGTACCAAAACATACAGATAGACAATGCCAAATGTAAAATATTCCTAACTCTCTTGCTGTGGTTGTTCCAGATGGAATTTCACTGATTTCATTAGACACACTTATGAGAGACTTGACTTCTAAATTGAGGTAAATTGGAAAAAGGCAGGCACATGATGAAGAATATAGCATAGGTAGCATTGTTTTGAAGCAGTAACAGTTGTAGCAACTTCCTTATTCATCAAGATTCAACCTCACTGAGGCAGAAGGAGCAGAAATTTTGCCGTCCATTTCTATGGTGTGACTTTGGGAGTCTTTTCTTCCCAACGATTAAATAAACTAATGTTTGATAATAAATCCATTTACATTTAAGCTAGCTACAGTAGATTTAGTTCTCTGCAACTGAATTTTTTCCTGTATATTTAACTATTAGCATAAAGTATAAGCATAATCTCTGATACATTTTTAAATTTGGTTACATCTCTACATTGCTAGTCATTTTTCCAAAACTCAAAACAGAAAAAAATGACATAAATCTTCTCCACTCCACAGCTTTCTTTTCCTTCCCATTAGATATTCATTCCACATTGAAAACTCTCTTATAAACAGAATCACCTTGAATGTTTTTCAAGTGCTTGGTGAGATGGAGCAGAAGTGTCATTCAGACTACACACCAGAAGTAGGGAAGCAGAACACAACAGAATCTTATTTCCCCTCAAGGTGGTCTTTGGCATTATGAGTACACAATTAAGCAAATTTCAAAGTTGCTATTTGTTATTACTACTGAGGGGTCCCTTTTAGTGACTATTCCCTACATGTAGTCACTGGGGAAGCAAAATAATTTGGCTTTCAGAATCTTTCAAAAAAGGATATTTCCCTCATGGTGCCTGTAAGAATTTTGGGAGCAGTTTGTGCAGCAACTCAAATTTAACTCACATAAATAATCTTTCCCCCAAGTGTATATCAGTTATAAATATATATCTCACCTAATTACTTAAAATAATCACTTCCTGAGTTCAGATACCCCCACCTGACACCATAAAAGCCAAATCCCATAATTAACAGTTTCAACAATATGTGATAACAAATTCTTCATCCTTAGTTTAGAGATGCTGCCATCAATAATTCTTCTGATAAGCTTTGTCATCTTGTAATATAACTTCCCATTATTACTGGGTAAAACCAGGGGGATTCAGGCAGAATTATAATCTTAACACCGACATTATCATTTAAATTATTTTCAAAATTCTATATATATAACTTATCACATGAAATAACCAATTTAGCTCTCTTAACACTCTAGAAAAGAAACTTCAAAAAAGAAATGTCATTTACCCCCAGATGACCCTATGCATGGCTAAAGAAATAAAAGACATTTAGAAAGAATATGAAAGACAAAGGAGGAAAAACACAAACTCAGGGAAGATTTGAAACAGGTACTAACTTTGAACCTGTATGCTACTTAGCGTAGCTAACTCCAATTTGGTTCTGATTTGGATATCTGGCACTGGAGAGTGCAATTTGTCCTGCAAAGAATTCAAGGGGGAGGCACCTGGTCCTAACACCACTTTGGAAGTTTCATAGAAAAAAATTAAACAGAAGTGATAAATGCAGCTTGGGGTTACAGGAGCAAGAGAGGGAGTTGTTAAAATGGAGTCTCATATATAGGGGGCAGGGACCTCTCTTTGGGAGTACTCAGGGTTCACAGCTCTCCTGAGAGTCAGTGTTCAAGGGTAGGGGGTGACTAGGGGGTGTGTCCCCAGTTCAGGTTGCTGGGGAAGGTTTTCAGATTTTCCAGTCAGTCCCTTCTCTACTATCCCTCATTAGGTTCTGGTTCCAGTAATCCCTTTTCCTTTCTTAGACACTAGAGACATCAGTAGCTACTAGGAGACTTATCTTTGGTGAGAGTTACTAACAGTTACAGTGCATTGAAGGGAGGGAGGGAGGAAGGAACTTCTCCGAAGATTCCAAAAAGAAGCCTGTATTGTCAGGTAAAAGCCAATTATTATGAAGTAAAAAATATCATTTAAATATTTATAGGTTCAATTCTGGTGATGGACAGGACTGACTGCTCCTTGATGTTTACAAAACGACACTGCCATGTGGCCAGAACCTCTGAAATACCAAGCTGGGGAGTTCCATCTGTTAAAGTCTGCATCCTATCTCCTCTCTGACCCTCATGAATAAAATAGATAAAACAAACAGATGAAGCAGTACTTTCCTGGGTGATTACAAATGACCTCAAATTAGAGTTATAAAACAAGAAAATGGTTCTCTACCTGAGGAGAATTGAAACCCTGCACAATCCTTTGTTTCATTATTTCAAATTAGTAGAATCTGTAAATAGCCAGAGGAAGAAACAGACTCTGCTCTGTGAATAGAATTTATATCACTTATCAGAAAACAGGATTTGTGCTTAAACTGGTTGTAAGATTTAAAATCATTCTAGCTACCCAGCCAGGAATCTACTCTAAAATGCTCTGAAATTCTGCCATCTTGTGGAAATTTGGACATATAACAAATGAGTAAGCGCCATGTTTCGTGTTTGCAAGCATGAATAAATATTATGTCCAAAAAAGCATCTACCATGCCAAAGAAAATTAGATTTTTCTTTTATTCTACATTTCATATAAAAATTAGACCTGGTGGAAACTTGATATTAGTTGTAACATTTTCCATTTTTTCTCATACATTGAATAATGAAGGGCTATTTTTAAAGTTGATTGTTTCCATTTACTAATCAGACTTTTAAGTTTCATATAGTAAAATATTCAAAAGTAACACAACATCTCTATACCACGTATTTGAATAGTTTATTTTTTTCACCATCTACTGCTTATACCTTAATGAATTTAAATTATACTCATCCTATTATTATCTTCTTACCAAGGTATTATACTTGACATAAATCTATTTCTTTTTCTGAGAATTATTTGAAATACATATCACATATTTATACATAGAAAACAATGAAAATGAAAAACCTGCCTACTATAAACATAACAAAGTCACTCAAGATGTTTTTCCAGAGGCTGTGCTGACAATGAGACATTGAGCATAATCTACTGGTTGCCTGCTCATATTCCTGTAGGGAAGTGTAACATGGAGTGTGAACCCTACCAATTCGGTTTACTTTTTAGTACAGGAAGATGTCCCAAAGAGCACATGAAAAGAAGAAAACTAATGTGCCTAATTAAATTAAAATACAGCTATTTGTGGTCTTCTGTACAGACAGTTTTTGATAGTGTTTCCATGGCATTAGATCTTTGGTAAAATCATCTTCAAATCAAAATCGCATTGTAGAGGTAGCAGCTCAAGCATGAGTAAAAGCTGTTCAATCAAAGCATATTGTCCTTCTTCTTAAATAAACATTTAGATAATCCTGAAATGAATTTACATTTCTCTTTGAAATACACTTTAGTTGTAGAAGAGAGGAAGCCTCACCCCAGTTTCTAGCCACTGAAGACCAACAGTGGCCACCCAGCTACCAGGCGCCTGACAGTCTAGACTGGCTGGAAGCTACTGACTAGATAAAAAGGACCCCTTTCTGAGAATGAAACCCTTTGTGAATTTTACAATTATGTGAATCCCCCTGTGTGTTATCCATGTGAGGAATTCGCAAATGAATAACTGAATTCCGTTTGTTATTCCTGTTCTAATTCACACCTTCCCCTCTCCCTCACCATTAAAAGTATATCCCAAAAGTATTTTGGGGCTCAGATTCTATATCTGGCCTGCATGTAATAAAGCTGTCTTCACTACTTCTAAAAGAGCACCATTTGGATTTGTAGGTTAAGAGAGAGAGCTATTACATAGTTATTGAATGAGATAAAAATTTCTAAATTTCCATTAATTAAATTAATAATCATATTAGTACATATGATCTGAATCCAAAATAGGAATCTCATGGTGAAAGAAAAGAGAAATTGAGCAAGATTTAAAATTAGCCACCAGACATTTATAAAAATAATTGACTGATGTGATAAA
This sequence comes from Solenodon paradoxus, assembly GCA_004363575.1. Taxonomy (NCBI): domain Eukaryota; kingdom Metazoa; phylum Chordata; class Mammalia; order Eulipotyphla; family Solenodontidae; genus Solenodon; species Solenodon paradoxus. Next base: position 674,103 of record RJWH01000173.1, on the reverse strand, counting down.
TAGTCCTTATTTGCAATGAGTGTCTTCATTTCACCAGGAATAAATTCATAATGGGTCCCCCCATCAAAAAAAGACAAAGTGAATCACAGAACTGTCACATTAAGAAATAACAAAATCCATGCAACTTTATTTTTCTTTCCCTGATCTTTTCTACAGACCAACAGGTACAAGGGCTTAGGAAAGATCCTGGCACATAGTATCCTGGCACATACCCAACAAGTATTATTATTTCATCAGAGTGCATATGAATTGAAAATTCACATTCTTCAAATGCACAGGAATTAAAGGGTCAGAGAGAAAAAGGAACAAGTAAACATGAAACAATGTAATTATTTGAATGCAGACACCTTTTGTTAAAAAGAATTTTTATGCGGTGATACACAGAAAACTAAGATTTGATAGCTCTTGTTCTCCTTTCCAGTGACAACTATTTAAACAAATGAAAGAGAACAAATATCATCGTAGACAACTGGCAAGTTTGTGTATTTTTGTTGCTGTTAATGAGAAAAATTTCTTTTCGGATAATTGATCATGTAAAAGAGAAAGAACTTGAGTTCTACCATAGGTAAACTTTCAAAGCTAAAAAAAAAATATTTGCACAATGATTGTAGATTGCTAAAAGGGAAGCAGCATACAATTAAATTCACCACCACATTCATATTTGCTTGGTTAGTTCCCTTTTCTCCTTAGGAAGCTATAAAATCCATGCTAATTACTCATCTACTTCACAATGATGAAGCAAGGACACAGTTGGAAATCCCTGAGTTTTGTATATTCATGGAGACAAGAGACTGTCCCACTTGGTTTAGCAAGACTGAGTCAATGCCCTGGACCCAAACTCAAGAGACTGCCTACAGACACACAAGGCACAATGCAAAGCAACAACTCTAGAACAAGCACTCTCTGGGGACAAAGAGCATAGCAGCATGCAGTAATATCTAGTCCACTTGGAAATAGTACTTCTCCAAGATTTTTCTGAAGAAGGCTAAGAGGTCACAAATTTCTGAAAACCAATAATTTGGTCATAGATTTTTGTCATTTATGGTATCCATTGACCTTTACCTCAAACTATTGCAGCTAACATATTGAATGTTTAGCATGTAATACTCATTTTGCATTCATTGGTTTAATTCTCCTAACAATTCTGTGTGATATTTATATTATTTCTTTTTTATGGATAAAGAAACTGAGACTGGAAGAATTAAGTAACTTGCTCAAGGACTTACTAGGTGTCAAGTGGCTGAGCCAGAATTAGAAACCTACATCCCTAGAACTTACCTTCAAAATCATGGTGCCACCTAGATTTTTCTGTGACCTCCTTTTAATTTCCAATGATTTAATTATTGTCTTTGTCTTCTTGTTCTTCCCATTCGGCTATTACCTTACCTGCCTGTGACTGCTTCAGCGTAGATTAACACACACACACGGACACACACACACCCACACACACACACCCCATACAACAATTAACCAATTCCCAATCCTGGGCTCTACTGATACCTGGCAAATGTTCTAGAGGAGCAGTAATATCTTGTGTCTGAATTAAGAAAGATGTGAGCCTCAGATCTCTCTAGTTAACAACTATAACCTAAAGGGAAATATCAAGCTATGACTACTGGAAAAAAATAGTGTTTTTTGAGTTTCTACTTACGGACTTGGCAAAAATCCAAATATTTGAATTTATCTCATGTTTTTGCTCTTGGACTATGAAATGCTTTTAAGTATCTGCTAAATTTTACTCTAATGTAGAACAGTAGGTAGATGCTCCACTTCCCTGGAATGACTTTCAAAGCTCACTGAAGCTGTTTATCCATGAAATGAGTTTAAGAAACAAACCTGAGAAGTGCCACAAGTCCAGTCTATCTCCCTTCAGAGACACTAGCAGGCCATGGGCTGTAGTGACAGAATGCTGCAACTCACACAGCCTCACAGCAGCTACTCAAATGAATTTTATATTTTCCTCACAACCAGAGAGAAAGAAGAAAAGCAAATAATTAACACTAGTAATAAAATGGCATTTACCTGATCTCTTGTATTTCTTATTCACATAAATATTCAAAAGTTAGTTTAGATAGTAAAGCAGACAATGTATGCTGGGTTTTATCTTAAAGGTAATATGTTTGGAAAATGACTGGAGAAAAATGGACAGTCACATATAAAAGAATGACTATAGACCACTTTTCCAACACCCTACACAAAAATTAAAACTTGAAGAGACTTGATTTTAAGGATGGAAATCATAAAATATTTAGAAAATATAGGCATGTTCCATGACATGGGTGTTAGAAGGGTCTCTGGGGACTCAACTCCAGCAGCAAGGGAAACAAAAACAAAAATAAACAAATGCGACTACATCAAACTCAAAATGGCATAGCAAAAGAAACTATCACCAAAATTAAAAAGCATACTAATCGATGAGAAAATATATATGCCCATCATACAACAGACAACGGCTTTCATACAAAATATGTAGAGAACTTATAAAACTCAACAGAGAAACAAACAACCCAAGAAAAAAAATGGCCAAAAGAACTGAATAGTTATTTCTCCAAGGAAAACATGCAGATGGTCAGCAGGTACATGAAAAGAAGTTTTTCCTTGCTTGTTATTAGGAAAATGCAAATTAAAGTAATGAGATATCATCTTATATCTTTGAGAATGGTACTATCTGAAAGTCTGGTAACAATGAATGTTGATGAGGATGAGGAGAAAAGAGAACATTTTTACACAGTAGGAATTTAAGTTGGTGCGAACTTATGGAAGACAGTATATGTAAGACCCATGTGATCCTATCATTGCACTCCTGTATATATACCCCCCAGCCCCAACAAAAACACTAATTTGAAGAGACAGATGCACATCCCATGTATATCGTAGCCTTATTTACAATAACCAGGAATTGGAAAATACCTAAGTGTCCACGCCAGACGAATGGATCAAAATGTGAGAGGTACATAATGGTATATTACACAATCATAATAAAGGAAATTCTGTCAATTGGGACAACATGGATGAACTACAGAGGGTTCTGCTAAGTGAAATATATCAGAAAGGAAAAGAAAAATTCCGGATGATCTATAGAACCAGCAGGGAAGAGGGTAGGGGTGGAGGCTGGGAGCAAGTGGTGGCAGGGGCCCAATGGACAGTCATGAAAGACTTTTGGTAATTTGGTGCTGGGCATGGTGTATCGCCATACTGATGAATGAAGAACTTACACATATGGGCTTATATTATTTGTAAATCAAAGTTTACCTCAATGTCCATTTAGGATCATCAGAGAATCATAAAGCGAGAATGTATGTTCACATAATGAAGGATATAAGTCCCTCTCTATTAACTCTTTATAAAAAGAAAAAAATAGAAAATGAGCAGTTCTTAATCAATTGTTACAATGTTCAATTTCAATTTTGGAGGGTGAAAAAAAACACCTCTCTGAATAAATGAATTCTTCCCCTTGCTAAAAATTAAGCCCCCTCCCTGCTTCTCTTTCAGCCCCTAGGTTAAGTGGAGTAGATTTAAACACAATATTTGTATATATCCCTTTCAAATATTTGAAAACAGTTATGAATCTTCTCCATTCTAATAAAAAGACTCAGTATATTGACTCTTTTGGAATATCTCTTCAAAATATTCATTACTATCTTCCTGACTCTCACTTCTCTAGAAATTTACTAAAGCCCATAGGTCAAAAATCAAGAAATTTCTTAATAAGTTTGAGTAATAATATCCTAAAATAGTTATTTCTAGCTCTCTAATATAAATAATTTCTGATAGCTTTAAAAAATCAACACTATTAATACTCATTTTGAATTTATGATTCAGGTTAAGGGATTTATTCAATTATTAAATTTTTTTTGACATTTTATAAAACTATGAATTAAAACTATCTCACACATTAAATCATAGAGCTCCCTAAAAAATTAATCTCAATTTGATAAAACATTTCTTTGATTTATCATGTGACACACGGAATTCTACGCCTCTTTTTTAAAGTATCAGAAACCTAATCAAAATAGTGCCAACTATAATTTAATGGAAAAAATATTTCTGTAAGTTATCAAATTATAAGCCAATACGTGAAATATCACTTTAGAGGCAACCAAATCGAAAATATTCACTCTGGAAATAAGTCAATGGGAGAACAAGAGATGAAAGGTCTTGCCCAGGTCATCCAGACCTGATGTCCAGGTTCAGTTCTTCCCATGTAAACTCTCCTCCACTCCACTCCACCACCATTCTCTCAGAACACCATGAAAAGTATTCCATGTATTGTCTGTTCTATATCCCTTCTATTTCTACATCCTGCTATTTCAGATGCATAAACACCCTTCCCTCTTCATTTCTCTCTTTTTCACAATATAATGTCTGTCCATAAATTAATTCAGGAACTATTCTCCGTTATTCCATAAAGGCAAAGAGCATCACCAAGTCAAAGAGAAATGCAGTAAGTTAATACTAGTGTAATGAAATATACTAAGGAGTTCTTAAATCCTTCCACTCAGAGTGTAGCAGAAGACCTTTTCCCTAACCCTAATGCAAAAGTTAGTCTGCCAGAAATTTTCCACAGTACTACGGAAACTGTAGCTATGTCTTGTTCTATGGAAACTGCAGCTATATCCTATTATTATGACCAAGAATAAGCAAACATAGCCTCCCTACTCTGCAGCTGTATATAACTGATAATAGTTGCCAGTAGAAACCACGCATAGCCAAGGAGATGAATCATTACCTCAGAGTATAAAAGGAGGTCCCCTAGACGCCCCCCCCACCCGTTGCTCAGCTTTGGGTAACAATACCCCCTAAACCAGCACCAGTGCTTGCAATAAAGTGCTATTTTCTCTACCTTTGAGTACCCGGTAGTCAGTCTTCTCACCGTCTAGAGGCTCTGCCATAACAAGAGGACAAAGTGCAGAGTTCTGACAATCAAGATCTGCAAGATGCTGATAGGTGGAGGAAGGGGAGAATGGAGACACTGCTTGAGGGAGATGGGTTGGCTATTTGGGTTTAGTGGACACAAGAAGACTGGACAAGACTTGTCAAGTACAGGAGAGAACCATAGAATTTGGTGACATAGCGTCAAAATGAAATCTAGACCATTTTAACATTTCCTTATTGTTTCTGGCTTAAAATGTTTTTCAATCTCTCCTATTATTTATGTTACATCAAAGACTTGTAAATACAAAAAAAAATGCATTCATATAGTAATTACTATAAAATAGAAGCATGTTGTACCTAAGGAGTTATTTTTAAGATACACAAGTTTTGATCCCCCAGGGTATTCAATTATACATATATATGTATATACACATATATATATATATATTCAGTATCTATATCTTGTGTTAATTTGTTTCCTGATAGTACCAAATGTGATTATTATGATCATTTAATACTTTTATTACATTTATCAGCCACATGTGATATTTCCTGACACTGGTGTTCTTTCTGTGTGTAATTTACTCATAACCACCAACAATTTTGAAAAAACAACAGCTGTTTAAGAAAAACATTGATTATCCTTTATAATATGTACATATACACATACATAGCTAGAAATACTTGACATTTTTGAGCATGTCATGAAAATCTCATTATGTTGAATTATTTCTGTATGATGAGTTTTATTTCTAATTGCTGTCACCATTTGTACTAGCTCCAAAATGCTGTTTATTTTTCAAATATTATTACAAATTTATCAATCATTATCCAGTAAAGACTAGCCTATCACTTTAATACATTACTGAAATCTTTCCCTGATTGCAAGTATGCTTTAAAAAGAAGAAAAAGAAATCCACGCAAGAGACTTCCACTTTTTATCTATCTCGCTTTGAATAATTTGTGTTTACCAGTATGTCAGAAAGTAGATAGAATGAGAGACAGTGTATACTAAAGAACCCTCACTCTGTATTTCTTTATTATTGCTGATTAATTCAACATAGACTCTTCTACAAGTAAAACCCTGGAATTACAGATGCAGTCAAGCCTCAGATCACCTAGTCATTGAGCAGAGCCACAACCCAAGTGCTAGAAATGAGCAGTTCTCATCCCTGAAGCATGAGGTTAATGATTATGATACCACTGGCTACCATTTAATACTCAGTGGCCACTCACCTACTGCATCTCAAGATCTAGAAAAGTGCTCTGCAGATATGTATTACTTCAATGGATTCTTTCACAGATCCAAAGAACTAAACAAAAAATAGACCAATTGGTCCATACCTGTAACACCACCTTGAGACATACACTTCAGAAAAACATCTATGCTGACCTCAAGGACAAAACAGTTATGAAACAGCCTCAGAATAACTTTTGGCCAGATCTCTCGAGCATGTTTATTCACAGGAAACAACTTTCAATCTCTCTGAATCTGTGCTGGCAATGATGTAGCTCACCCCACATCATGTGCGCCACTATTCAAAGATAATTCAGAAACCATGCACATATATCAAGCCTGAGTTATCACTGAGGTAGATTTAAGAGTGTTGTAGACACATATTACATATAAAACCTGAAAGAGTAGGTTCTGATTGCTCTACCTTCAGTTAATTTTTTAAGCTATTTGCCCATAATAACCCTGTGAAAGTAGCACACATGTATCATAGAAAATGTATTTCCAGATATATTAAAAATAACCAAATTCATACATAGACCAGTAATCCATCAGAACTCTCACAAATACTAAGAGCTATAGGAAACTAGGAAACAACCCCAAAGAAAAAAAAAATATATTAACTTTAACTTTCTGTTGCTTTTCCAAAATGCCTTGGAGAAAACTATTGGTGCTCAAAACTACTTGATCTTCAAAAATGCTTTAAGCATATCTTTGCATTTCACTTGAATATTTAGAAAATTCAAACCATTGTTGTGATTAATTTTCAAAATGAAACCATGAATTAATTACAAATTTAATCATTGTTATTTCAAGATAAAATAGATTTATTTCCCTTTTAGATATTGCTTATAATTAACATTTTCCCTGTTTTTCTCACATGCAATATTTTATAAGTTATCAGAACCTTTAAAAACTTGTTTCTCTTCTAATTTTTACATGCCAAAGTAATTACATAATGAATTTTTTATTTCATAACTCTTTACCACTTTTTATTCATCCTCTGGGCACTGAATTATAATTAATTGTGCTTTTCTTTCTCTAATAGATTTATGTGTATTATCATATATATTAAATTTTTAATTCCATTTTTTTTCATTTTATTGCTTTGCACACTGACAATTTGCACTTCATTAAAAACATGTAATCCCTTAGCTGTGATCAAGGCATAATTGCAAATCTTTATAATATAATAACATGTACATTCTTCACATTTTATTACAAGGATTTCCCATTCCATTTGAAAATTCTGGAGTTCCTCTTCTCTTAAATTGCAATACAAGAATAGGATTTAAGAAGTCTAAGTTCTTATGACAAAACCATTTATACATATAATGGTGTCACCCCCTAACACTCTTTAAGTTAAAATGTACTTACTCATGGTGCATCCTGGTGGCTTAATTATGCCAGGAATAGGCCCGTTACATCCTGAGAACTATATAAAAATAAATTAAATGCTTCTTTCTCTTCTCTCTCCTGTTTACCTGATACTTTCCTTTAAAAAATAAAACCAAAAAAATGTACTTACTCATTTATTTATTTTTGTCAGTATGATATTTAGATTAATTTAGATAATTAGAACAATACACGTTTTCTTATCTTTTAAAGTAAAGAACATCTTGGAATAAAATGAAGCAATAATATTCTGCCGCTAAAATGAACTCTTTGACTCAATCTACCCTTAGCAGAAGATGTTTTAGAACAAATAAGTCAAATCAGAAGTCTAGATTTGGCAGTAATCAAGAGTGCAAAATGCAGGCTATCAGGATAGGGACTAGTGGGAGGAAAAAGGGAGTGAGAGGACTCTCTTCCCAGAGAGAACTTCACAAATACTATCAGGCGCTCCTTCATCCCACATGACTATTGATGACACACTTCCTATTTGTCTAGAATTCACAATCCGTTTGGGAGTTCTAGAGAGGATGGTACCATCACCCATGTTTGCCAGATTTTTAAAGAGGGGAAGGAGTTAAACGAGGATTCTAGGTAACAACTGAAAACATCCTGAAAGTTAGCTTGGAAAGTGCAATGATAAATAGTTACTGCAGTCAGATATGCTTAGCACTATAATCCTGAAAACACCACCAAGCTAATAATGAATCAACTTTGTAAGTTATTGTTTTCTCAAATAAATCATAACTACGTTCAGTAAACATTATTTTCTCCTGCTTAGAGCCCTTTGTTCTCTACTTATTTGCAAAAAGTAACTTTACTGAAAACTAGTCCACCTTAAAAGGTCAACCAAAGGGTAAAAACACTCAAAATGATCAATAATGGAATATTTTCTCTGAGTTTATATAAAAAATCATTCCTAAAGATAAATCCACCCATTTAAAATAATTTTGCTTTCTTTGTTGCTCTTAAAATCTAAAATAAAAATTTCAAAGTGGATACTTTTTAATATTTTACTTTATTTTTTTAGGAAGGGAGGGAGGGAGGGAGAAAGGAAGGGAAGAAGAAGGAGGGCAAGGGAAGGAGAAGAATATATATTTATTTGCTTGCTTGTTCATTTATTTATTTATTTATTTTGGTTCTTCACCTCCCCGCCCACCTCCTTCACTACCCTGGGTCAAAAACTCGGTTCTTTGGGTTTTCCATGTTCTACAACCCAGGTGTCTGAGCTGCTTGAGCCACAAGGGCACACTCATATTTTTATATTCTAAATCTTTGATATACAAATGTTCTGAGTCCCACTAAATCCATTAGATTAAGACTCTGTAAAGCTACCCATTTCTTTTGAGCTGGATAAAGGCAGAAACCTTGCCTGTCTCTTATACCACCATATCTGCAGAATGTAGAAATAAAATAAATTAAAATGAGTGGTTTTATAACCTCTGCTATCCCATAGCTTCTATACACATACACACACGCATGCATGCACACAGAGTCCTTTTTTTGCAAATGACCTATAATAGCTTAGATGTCATTCTCTCTGGGACATCTGGCCTGAAATTTCAAGACTGGTAGGCACCCTGTGGTGAGAATTCCCTGGTACCTTGTGCTCACTCCCATGATATTGTGCAATTATATTTACTACCATGTAAAGTCTTTGAGAACAGTCTCTGCCTTTTACTGCTTCCCCACCCCTGCCCACCATGGTCCCGTTCCTCTCCCTCAATAGCTAGCATAGCATCTGGAACACAACAGAAGGCAATATATATTACCAAAATAATGAAAGAAAAATACAATAGCTCTGATAGTATAGTAACAATGCCCCCAGCACAACAGCTTAGGAACTGTGCTACATAAATGAGATTATATCTGGAATTAATCTGTACTCCTGCTTTGCTAGAGAATTTAAGGTTAGAGTTAGTGATAGGGAAAAATTAATGACTCTTAAAGATAGTCATGCCTTAATCCCCAGAAATATTGAATATGTTCCTTTACATGGTAAAGGGGATTTTTTTAGATGTAATTTAAATTAAGGATCATGAGAATTAGGACATTAGACTGGATTATCCAGGTTGGTTCAATCTAATTTCATAAACTTCAAAAAGAAGACACTCTTTCCAGTTATAAAGAGATGTAGCAGGCTCTCCCTGCTGTCTCAGCGACGAACCCACACCTGGGGTACAATCTACATACAGCCCAGGGATCCAGGTTCATAGCCAGGAACCAGCAGATACAACTACAATGAATAAATAAAATGAAATGCCTCTTCCTCCTCTCTCTTCCTCCCTGCCTGCTGCCTATCTGCCTTCATTCTTGACTGCCTTCTTTAAAAAAGACAGGGAAATAAATTCACACTCTGAACCTCAAGAAAGGAAAGCAGCTTGCTGGTACCAAGTGAAACCAGTGTAGAACATTTACAGAAGTCTAAAATAAAAAAACTTTGTGCTGTTTTAAGCTTCTAAATATAAAATTATTTGTAATGACAATAAGGAACTATTGTAATACAGAGCCTGAGTCTGCTTTTCAGAGGCCTCATTCTTGCACACATCTGGAGTTGCTTATAACAAAATGATTACAAAAGTTTTTCAATAAAACAACCAAAATAAGCACATTGATGTAAGTACTGTTTGTTTGTTTGTTTGTGTTTTTTGGTAGACATCTTACTATATAAACTATAAATACAAATAATGACTGAAGGCTAACCTTCAAAACAGCTATCTTATATCCTTGATCCCACTTACTTTGGGGGAATATTTATTCAGTCTGAAAAATTAAATTGTTTAAGCTCACTCAGAGAGTTAGCAGAGTACAAAGAATACTGCTCAACCTTCATTTTACAGACTACATGAGATTTCTGATGTTTTTATTGTGGATCATTCATACTTCTAACATGCATAAAGCAATGTAACTTCTCTAACATCCTTGTTCAAATTAGAATTTCCCACTTTCTCCTTATACCTCCTGCCAGATGTGTGCTGTTTTTGATAAAGTATCATTGTGGTGTGCAATTTTACCCTAGGCTTATGTAAACTATACTATTATGTCAATTTATCATCAGTTTATCAAAGACTGTTCCAGTGTCCTAGCTATATCAGGTCACAAGCCATATTCTAATATTTTTTATGAGAACAATTTAACATAAAAGTTTTGCATAGTAATTGCCTTCTTCTAGTAACTGTCACCATAAGAAAAACATGAACCAGATATTTCAATTTCAGTAGCAAAAGACGAAGTGTTATATAATTCTCTACACAGGTCAAAGAACAATTCTGCTGAAAAAGGAGTTAGATGGACACCACCAAGATACTTGAATACAGGTTATTATTATTAAGTAAAAGTATTTCTTTAAAATGCTCACAGGCTGCTTTTTATAAACCTGTCACTATGACAAAAATTATGCTTTACCTAAAAAAATTCATTTTTGCCATATACTTACCTATATCTGTTTCATCATGTCAAACAATTTGCAGGTGCTTAAGTCCATTTATTATTCAGATAAATTTGGGCAAATACTATTTATCTCACTCCACTGGAAGAGCCATAGGGTCACAGTGTGCTATATACAAGATGAAGCACAGGGCAAAAACGTTTCCAGAATTCTGCCCCCACACCCCGTACCATAGCCAAGCAATAATGCCCACTCCACTTCCATAGTCAGCAATGCCAACTCCACCTCAGAGATGGGAGATTCACTCTGGCTAAAATGAAGTGAGGAATCTAAACTTAGGACCTGAGTAGTATCTGAATTGGGATAAGGGTTGAGACTCAAGTTGGACAATCTGGAGATTAAAGAGAAATTGGCATACTGAATACTGAAACCCCAGCCCTCTTTCACTCTGTTATTCACGAAAGTTGGTGTGTAGAATTACACTCTTCACCCAGGGTCCCAAATGACTTCAGAAGAGAAACATTCTGAATATTTGATACTAAGGACACTGCAGTAAAAATTTCAGTTTATTAGATGCAATGACCCCATGGATAAGCTCACCTGTCAAAAAGACCTGCTTACTCATAGAGAGCTGCCAGTCAACATTTAGTACTTACTCAAAGAACAAGAGTCATCAGACCTTTGTGAAAATCTTCCAAAATAAAAGGCAGAGATCAAAACAATTTTCGTAGTGGCTAACGGTACTGAGTCAGAAGCAGGTAGAGGAGACTATTCTGTTCTTCATTATGTAATTGTTTATTCTTTGGAGATGATTTCAGCAACTGTGTGTTAGTTTGCTAAAATTTGACATGTGTATAATTGCCTAAAAGAAATCTACTTTTGCTCTCTGGTCTGGGTGAAATAACAGCCGAGGAAGAAACCATGTTTCTAGGGCCAGACACTGTGCACTCTCTGGCATCTGTCAGAATCAGAGAACTCACAGAAATTTACTGACTCCAGAAACCACCACCATTCAGTCCCTCGGCTATTTCATAACATTCCAATTAGTACACCATATTTTCTTTCTTTGCACAGCAGATGGTGTCAGAGACAGTTTGCAAGACTTCTGCCTTCCAGAAAGATTTGATTCAGCTTGATTGGCTTCCTGATTTGGTTATCAAGGGACAAAATGAAGACAAAAAGGATATTATGACTAGACTTTCCGGTTGGTGAACATACAATAATCAAATTATTCCAACCAATCATATAATATTTTCCTACATGCACATGCACTGTTCCACAGTAGAATGGCCAGATTAAGCATCCCTATGGGAACAGGCAGCCCAGGCTCAATTTATTAAAACTCTGAGTTGATTTTTACTAACAACCTTGATATTATAAAAAGCAATGATTAAACATTGAAATATTATACCTGATTTGATTTGACAAACCTTTTTAAATGTATAATTGGAAAGTTAAATTGTGCTTGTATGAGTTAAAAATAAGCCTTCAAATTTCCTAATTTAGTATGCTGAATACTAACAACTTGACTTTCAGATCCCTGTTTCAATAAGGGTAAACCAATGGACTTAATAAACAAATCCAAAAATGTATAATAATCCAAGTACAACATTCTTTTTTTCCTTTCTGAAAGTCTAAAGCGGGTAGAAGGGCAGCTCTTGACCAAGTGGTGATTCAAGGATCCAGGATCTTGCCTTCTTATATGTTACATAATCTGCAGTGTGCGACTTTCAGAGTCACAGCAGTGCCTGCAGTGTGCAGCAGAAGAGGAAAAGGCCTACAGCGTCATTCATAGATAAAATTTCTGAACAGCCTGTCTAAACTGGGATGCTTTAGGGACCAAAGAGGGGTCAATAACCAGTCTTGACAACAAGTATAAACCACAACTATTCTACAGTAAGATAACGGTGATCCTACGGATATGAGGCTTTATGGAGCACATCTGGAAGTGGTATACTACTCTTATAGCTTTCCAATTTATCACATGATTATTCCTAACTGCAGTCAGACTGAGAAATATGGACTTGACTTTACAGGAAAAGAAGGATGTAGATTTGATCAAAGTTAGTCAGCCAGTCAGTCTTTGCTACTCTTATTTTTGCCACACATAAGTTCCATAGCAAATATTTTACCAAAAAAGAGTCGCTCCTTCCATAATATTGAGGCAAAATCCCTGTACCTAGGGAGTTTATATCTACAGCAGAAAATAATAATAAATAAATCAGTATATAAAGAGTACAGTGTCTATTAGTCATACATTTCAGGAATAAAAAGTAAGCCAAGAGAGGGTAAAAAGTAGGTAGGATGCTTTTAAATAGAAGACTCAGAGAGAGCCTCACTATGATAAAGAGCAGAAACTTTAAATAAAGTATGAGGGAGCTTTTTTGAGTAATTGTGGGAAGAGCCTTCCAAGTGGTAGAATTGAAAATATTATGTTTGTATAAAGGTGTCAAATTACTCAGTCAAAAATGCTTTAGCTAAGTCTAATAAATGGTGAATCACAATTATCAGCACCTATAACACCATATTTTCAATAAATCTTTAAAATAAAATATTATCTCATTTTTAAGCCTCTCTGAGAAATTACAGATGAAATTTATCATGCAATGATGTTTTCCTCTTTAAGCACAAAATTATTTTACTTTAAAGATGTATCGTAAGAGTATATTACATAAGAGAACACTTCTTTTTCTGGATTTCTAAAAGAAATAACTGATTATATATTTTATATTCACCTTTCTCAGTTGTAAGTAATAGAAATTCAACTCAAATTAGCTCTTATAAATCATGGAGCTTTTATTGACTCACTGGACTATACAAAATACTTGAATCTAGAACTTTTTTTCTATCATGAAGACTTTGCATTCATTCCTCATTTCATTTCACTCTGGATTGACTCATTTCTCTAACCTCACATGATTTTCTCCAAGTCTGTGAAGTGAGTGTGACATGACTTCCATGATTAGTTATTAAGTTATTATTCATCCTTCAGCTTATATTTCTATATTAAAGCAATCCCAAAAAACCAGACTTATAACTCCATTATACATAACCAAGTGTGTGCTCCAATTGCCCATCCCTTGTACTACTGTGATTGGATGGTGACAGCTCCATCAGTTGAAGGGTCTGAGAGCTAGTTTACCACTGGAAGGGAAGTGATATTAACAGAAGGAGAAACGCGTTTCTGCAGAGATCAAACAACAGATATCCACCCTAGTCTAGCCATCCTTAAAAATATCAAGCATTTTAAGAAAGTCAGTGGGTATTAAGTATATATGTACTATGTGGTACAGACATAAGAAGCAGGTGGACTTTTGTATGAACTCTGTCTCTACAGATAACTAGCTATGGGACTGTGTGTGTTGGTAAACTTATTTAAGTTCAATTTCTTCCTCTACTAAATTCTGATAGCAGTGTGTCCTGTTTGAGTAGTGGTTAGGTCAATGGACTCCAAAGGAGCACAAGATCACATACACTTGGGTTCAAGTCCCAGGTTGGGGATGAGGGGGAGGGACAACAAGCATGAACAACTAAAAATAAAACAAAACGCTTCCTCCTCCTCTATTCTTCTTGCCTGCTGCCTACTCACTTTCATTCCTGCACCTTTCCTTAAAAAAAAAAAATTCTGATAAATATGGTACCAATCCCATGTTTGTTGCTACAAATTAAGGGAATATTCAGCAAGTGCTCAGTAAATGCTTGCTGCCATTTTAATTTTAGCAGTCCTGTGAAACAGGCTTTAATACTTTTAATTATATAAAGAAATTTAAGTTCAAAGAGGTTCAGTGACATTGCCCAAAATCATACTCCTGGTAAGTGCCAGATCTCAGAGCAAGTTCAAATCCCATGTCTGCTGGATTCCAAAGTTCAATTCTCTTCTCACTATACTACAGTGTCTTAATTGTTATATAGCATTTGCAATAGTCTTCAGAGGCTACTGAAGTACTGAGTGATTTTTTTCTAAATTGAAATTATCACCCTTATCTTCCTTGCTTTGGATTTTCATGCCTGATTTGTTAATTTATCAGTTCTTTTTACTGCACATGAGTCTGTAACCATACAAAGAATTAAATGACTAAACATAAGAAGTCAGTTTACTGCATACAAGTGACACCAGAAATTCTGTGGACTCATTTTATCAGCTTAAGTTGTTTTTACAGTCTTTGAAAAGTGTAATATTTTTAGAAAGACAGATATTAGAATGGAAAATTTGGGTTTAAAGAACTAAACTTGAAATTCAGTTTTAGTATGAGTCTAAATTTGATCATTTATAAATTTGAGATCCCATTTACAGAGTTGCAGTTGCATTGAATGATACAGGACACGTGAAAGTATTTTGCAACATACAAAATTTGAAATAAATAGCAGGCATATTATTGATAGTAAGGTTAAGAATAAAACATTTGTATCCATTCTTTTAATTTTAGTATGAACAATTTTCAGGTCCTAAGAGTAACATTTGAAAGAAAAGAATGACTGGGTACTCAAGGCAGAAAAGAAATGCAAGGAAAGGGGAACCAAAAGACATCCAAAAACAAAAATCCTCCTTAATTTTGCCTGTATCTCTGCAATGCTTATGTCCCTCTGTATAAAATTTAAATATTCAATTTTTCAGGGTTAAAAAAGAAAGGTCCTCTCCAACACTCATAGAAATTTAACTGAACTACAGCTATTTTTAAAAAATTGCAGTCAGAAACAATTTACAGTATATATGAAAATATCAATTTCAACAGGTGAACTTTGCACATTTTCAAATGAAGAAATTAACACCAATAAATTGCTTTGGATATAGTATTGTCACTTGTGTGCTATGTTAATTTACTATACTAATTAACTTACTGTCTCGCACCAAATCAACATGCCGTCTCTGAAATGAACTCATATTAACACGGACTATATATCCATCTTAACTCTTTATGAGTGCTCCTTAATATACTGACAGATTTTCCAAGAATTTGTCTATGATACAAATATTTTCACTATATGAATCATTATTCCACTGTGTAAGACATCATTTTATTTTTAGCATTTCTAACTTAAGAGTCATTAGTTCTCTGTTTGAAACCTCTCATTTTAACTTGCATTTTTTATGGTTCCAAGAAACTTAGACACACTAAACAGATAGTATAGATCAAGGCTGATCATATAGAAAAACAGAGATCTCACAAAATTGAAGGGCAAGACATACTATATATAGCCAGGCCTCAAAGGAAGAAAAAAAGAGAATAAACATAAGGTTTTTCAGAATATCTCTTTGAAATCAGTGTTTCTCTGATTTCGGCATCTTTCATTGCTTCTACATTTTTCTCTACCCTATGCCCCATTCTTCTCTCTGCTTAACAGAATTATAGTTCAATGTAGTTACTTTTGCTAAATCACTATGACCTTTCATTTCAAGTGCCTGTGATAAAAAAAATTGCAAAATTTTAGTTCAAATTTTTTGGTGGGGGAGGGGAATATAAGTGTCTCAATATATTCTAATTGATTTATTTGCCTTGGGGAAGTTGTTTGAGTCAGATCAAACCAGTTATGGGCAGGGAAACATGTGGTACAAACATGACCACCTAGTTTTCCTCTTCATTAAAGGTTGTAGAACAGCCAGTGCATACATTAGCCTCTTCTCATTTTAAAAGGAAGAGTACATTTTCAACTTCTCTCACCTTTTAGAAGTCACTTAAAAGCAATAAGAATCAATAAAAAATAAAAATCAGAGACAACTAAAATTACAAAATAAAAAAAAAATAGATGAAATCACTTCTAAAAACATTAAGTATCAAATAGTGTAAATATGTGGAGGTAGAATACATGCTGCTATTGGTTTCACAAAAGTAAGGTATCTAAGGTTAAAGGCCCCTCGATTCACATAAAAATAAAAATCACTTATTTCCAGCAATGCAAATGACTGAACAGACTGGCAGTATTAGATTTCAAGGAAGCAATCTGATTTTGAAAACAAGAACAGATCTAGGAAAGAAGTAGATAAGGCACATTTGCAGAGCTTACTTGTGAACAGGAAGAAACAAAGGAAAATCAGCATTAATATCTCCAAAGTTTCATATCTCTTTGATTGGGAAGAAGCCAAGGCTAATATAATCCACATATAAATCCCTAGACAATAGAGAAAATTCCTATAACCAGCAACCGAACTCTGGCTTTTCCATAATTCCATAAATTTTTGGTCAAGGAAGAATTCCTTTATTCAAAGATAAGTAGTGAAAAAGGACACAGCATAAGATATCTAAAAATATAGTTTATGAGTAAAAGAACAAGGGAAAAAATGTTCATGAGAAAAGTGTTTACTTGGAGCAAATGAAAAATATGACCAAATATGTCACTAAGGTATTGAAACAATAAAAAGAAAGGTCATTCACAATATTTAAGAGAGAAAGAAAGAAGGAAAGGGGAGTGAGCAAATTGGGTAAAAGAAATCAGTTACATGGTAAAGAACAGCTATTGACTGTTGGTAGTAAGCCTAATAACTTTATATACAGATGTTGATTTATGATGATGAACACTTTAAATTTATATAATGCAATGATGCAATGTTTACTCAATACTTTCTTAAAAAAATGAAAAAGAAAAACTGAAGTATAAAAATGAAAGTGAAAAGTAATACACATCCACATATACATACAGAAATAAGAGATATGCTGAAATAATAAATTAAAGAGTACAAGTATAAGAAGAATATATCAAAATGTAAAGGAAATAAAATTTAAAATGTTTATGTCATTTATATCTAGGATCAAATATACAATTTAAAGCTGGTTATTAAAGCACAAGTTATAAACATAAATATAATAACAGAAAGAAATTAAGATGGTGAAAACATATTAATCTTTTCACTGATCAAAATAAGAAAAAAATAAAGCTGTCATGAAAGAAGATAGAAATATATACATTAAGGAATGGTTTTAAAGGCAACCACTGAAACAAATATATAAATCTTTCAAATTAAAAAAAATAAATACTCACAAAATAAAAAAAATGTAATTAAATAGTGAAATACCTAAAAATATAAAGCTAAAATATATAAATGATTAAAAATGGATATAATATCAAACATATTTCCCATAATTATAAATGTAAAAGGCTAAGTTAATCTATTAAAAAACACTTCCATAAATGACCAGGAAAAAGTTTGGGCTATATGTAATACACACTTCAAAAAAAAGTAGCTCAGAATATCTGATGATTAAAGACTTAAAAAGGTAAATACAACTGATTTAATATTAAGAAGCTTTAACCCAGAGCAAAAAAAATTCATATTATATAAAAATTTAAAGAAAATTTTACTCTTAAAGACTACAATTTATAATTATAACAGTTATGAATACCTGTGCAACAAATAATATAGCATCCACATACATAAAGTAAAAGCTATAAATATACAAGGAAAAATTTAGAGGGTAACATATTAATAACAATAAGCTTCAAGTCATCTTTTTCAATCCATTATAGAACAATGAACAGTCTTTATTAGATCAAAATAGAAATTAATGAAATAAACTTAATTATTAGATATCAACCTCTATATTCTGAAAGTAGGCCTAAATCTTATGAAGCTGGCATTACTCTGACACCAAAAGCAGACAACGATACTACTAGAAAAAAATTACAGATAAAAATCCCTGATAAGCATAGCACCCTCAACAAAATATTAGCGAACCAATTCAATAATTCATTAAAAGGACCATACATCATGATTAAGTGGGATTTATTCCAGGAAGGCAAAGATGATTTAACATCTGCAGAGCAATCAGTATTATATACCACATTAACAAAATAAAGATTAAAATCATATGATCATCTCAATAAATGCCGATAGAGCATATGTAAAATTCAAAATCCATCTATGATAAAAGTGTCAACGAAGTGGACATAGAGTTAACATACCTCAACATAATAAAAGCATACACAAGCCCACAGATAACATGATGAATGGTGAAAAACTGAAAGCTATTCATTCAAGTTCAGGTACAAGACAAGGATGTCCACTTTTATTCACTATAGTATTAGAAGTCATAGTCAGAGCAATTAGACCAGAAACAAAATAAAAGTTCATCTAAATCATAAAAGAAGTAAAACTATCCCCATTTGCAGATGACATATAATTTTGTAGAGAAAACCCTAAATAAACCACCAAAAACCAGTTAAAATTGTTACATGAATTCTGTAAATCAGTGATCAGAAATCTGCTATGTTCCTATACAATAATAACAAATAATAAGAGATATCAAGAAAGCAATCTCAATTACAACTGTTTCCACCAAAAAATAATTCTTAAGAGTAAAGTTATCCAAAGAAGTGAAAGAACTATATGCTGAACACAATAAAACATTAGTGAAAGAAATTGGAAAAGACACACATAAACGGAAAAATATTCCATGCTCATGGATTGGAAGAATTACTATCATAAAATAACCCTATTCACTCAAAGCAATATACATATTTAATGCAGTCACTATCAAAATTCCAATATAATCATATGCAAAATAATATGGAGTTTTCTTAAAAGAACAGAACCACCATATTCCAGCAATTTCAATTCTGAGTATACATTCAAAAAAAATGAGGATACTAACTTGAAATGATATATGCACCTCCATGTTTATTACAATATTATTAACAATAGACATTATATGGAAACAAAAATCTGAATGAATAAAAAAATTGTGAAATATATATACATATGTCTGGATATATACACAAACAAAATGAAATATTATTTAGTCGCAAAAAATGAAAACACCATTTGCAACAGCAGAGATTAAAACTGCAAGTCAGTGGATCAGGTGGGCATTATGCTAATTGAAATAAGTCTAACAGAGAAAGACAAATACTGTAGGATCTCACCTACATGTAAAATGTGAAAAAAAACAAGCAGATAGATACAGAGAATAGCGAGTTTGTTGCAAATACATTTGTAGGCAAATACATGGAAGAAGTCCACAAGGTACAAACTCCCAGTTATAAAATAAATAAATCATGGGAAAGTAATGTACAGCATGGCAACTTTAGTTAATAATACTTTGTTATATATCTGAAATTTGTGAAGACAATAATTCTTAAGAGTTCTCATCATGAGAAAAAATACTGTAACTATGTATGGTGACAGATGTTAACTAGACTTATTGTGAAAAGTTAGCAATATATACAAACATAGGATAATTGTTGTATACCTGAAATAAACACATCACATGTCAATTATATCTCAATAAAAATGTTAGGAAATATGCAATTATAAAAAGAGAAGAAAAAAATGAGATAAAGTGAAGCAAAAAAGTGTATATTGAATCATTATGTTGTGCAGCAGTAACTAATATAATGCAATGTGCCAATTATATCTGAATAAACAAAAAATAGTAATAATAATATAGTTATACATTAACATTAATAAAATCATGAAAATAGAAACAGAAACTGATCCTCCCACTCAATAAAAAAAACATACAATATTCTTAGGAAAATGGCATTTTCTTACATTTTTGCAAAGTTTACTTAATGTCTGGCTTAATATAAGATAGTTGGAATCTCATATCTGTTTCTGCACTCAAGTGTTTCTAATCACACTGAAACAAGGAACTAGAGAAACTTCATTTTTTCTGGGCTATCCTTGTAACCACTTATGTTTAGGGTGTGACCTCTACTTACGTAACCACTTACAAAAACAAGGATAGGTTATAAATACCCTGTACTATTTGGGTTCAGGGCTGCTTGATTTGGGCTGATGTTTTTCCCCTTGCAGCCCCAGGCTAATAAACTCCTCCTAAATTCTCTTTGATTCTGGTATGTCTCTCTGATCTGGTTGGATACTTTGGAACAGCATATCACAGTCTCAGGAAAACTCCTCTGCATAGCCACAAGAGAAAAAGGAAAAATGTATATTAGTAATGTCATTTTGACCTGACCTGAAAAGGCCCCAGAGATCTTGAAATCACACTTAGAAAACTGCTGCTCTAGATCTCTTCCCCACATCTAACCTCATCACAATCATTCCAAAGAGGTAAGAATCTGCTCTATGAATCTCTCTTTATGACCACAGTTGACTGAGTGGTAGAGAAGGAACCCAAGGAGATTTAACATTCCCCCTGAAAAATTTTAATTAAGACAAAAAGATAATTAGTTCCTTATATGTTTGTATATGAAATATGTAAACATGAAACTATGTGGCAGTTATTTTAGGCCTACTACATATGTGCGGGAGAGAAAAGAACAAGGGAAAGGACTGGGATAAGTAGAGGCCAGAATCAAAGTGCATACTGATGACTTGGCATCACCTGTTCTAGGATATTTGCAGTCTTCCTGTTTATTGCTGTCATCAACCCCTTGACAATCAAATAATAAGTTCCATTTTCTGTCAGTTGCCTCATGTTAGTTTCTGATATCAAGCAGAGTCCTACTTAATACACAATGGTTTGCTTTATAGTCATAATTCCTTTGAAACAAACAATAAAATCCCCAGAAGGTATTTAGAAGTCCTGCGATGTAGCTCTGAGACAACGTGCAATTTTTCTATAAAATAAATTGTTTCCTCAGATGTCGTGTTGGATTTCCTCCTGAAGCCCTCACTGTCAAAAAGTTGAACACATAAGCACAACACTCATTGATCTGGAAATATATAAATTATGTCATTGCTCTTGGTCATTTTATATGCCTTGAAAAATATGAGAATCAAGAAATTATTTTCTAAGGTTCACCTGATATATGAGAAATGGCAATAGAAGATTAAAACTCAATAAAGGATTAAAACTCAGAAGAAGTTACAGTGGGGATTAGATATAGCCATGTTAATATGAATATAGCTCTGATCTGTGAGCAAATACATGAATTAAATGACAGCTCTTCTAGAACTGGGCCGGGGATGTAGATACTTATTTTTATAGATATCATGGTTCTTTTGAAATGATTTCTAAGTCGAACTATTATTTGTTGAATATTACTTGTGAAGAAGTGTGAAAGTGTTTCACAAACGTCCTTTAATCCTCGCAACAATCCAATAAGTAAGATAAATATCTTCATTTTTACAGACATGAAACACAGTCAGGAATATTACCTGGGAATGTATGGTTTATAAATCATAGATACAGAATTTAAACTTGTATACTTAACTCCAAATTATGTGCTTTTACCTGGAAACCATGTACAATTCATGGCTGATAGAACTTAAATGTTAAACGCTGTTGAGAAAAAACAACTAGATAAAAATAAAGCACATATAGTATCAAGTAAATAATGAACTACATACCCATCTTTTCAACCATTCTATATTCTTGCACAAAACATGTCTTGTGGCAGGAATTAGATAAATATTTTTTACTTTATTAATATAGGAAGCAGATTTAAATTGCTGAAAACATAAATGTGATCAATTAAAAATGGAGAATAATGAAATTTTCAGACACCCCTTTTCCATTAAACTTTTGCTGCCTCTTCAAATGACATATAAGTAATTATAATAAAAGTCTTTCACTATTAATTAGCATTTACATCTAAAAGTCTTCCCTTGTTATATCTCTTGAGAAGAAAAATAGGTAATATCATTCATATTCTATTAAAATTTTTGAGAATATTTTATATAAAGTATAATAGAAGCTTTATAGCTATAATTTTTTAATCCCCATAAAACAGGTGAATGTAGACTGTATAGATAGTAAGTTAATGTCCTTGAATTACTATGTCAGTAATTATAGATACAAAATTAGAACCCAGATTGTCTAAAACTTACGTAGTTTCCAGTACACCAGTGGCCTCCAAAATAGGGTATATTCACCCAAGGAGTATATAGGTTATCTACTAGCATGCAAATAAATTATCAAAACGTGTTTATTTTAAATATTTTATATAATCAATATATTTTATATCTGTTTTATAAAATACACTAGATGTTATACATATTTACATATATACAATAATATATATTTATAGTGCAAATTCTGTATTATATATAATATTTAATTTTTAATTCTTATAATTGTTTTGTGATTTACAAAATATATTAGTATGGTAGAACAAGTATATAACTCAAAAATAAATATGCATTTATTGAGCACATGTAAGCAAAAATATATCATTAACAGGGATTACATGAAAAAACTATGCTGTACCACACTGCCTTTCAATGACATGTTATTCTCTCCAAAACATACCACACACAGCACACGCATACACAGACACACACACACACACACACACACACATAAAGTTAGAGGAAGAAACCTTCTAATATCTTTGTCTACAGCCAATATATGCTAAAACCTTACCTATACTGACCTTGTTCTGCCCCATCATAGTTGAAAATTATGAAATCCTCTGCCTAAAAGCACTAACTCTAGACCTTTCTTCTGGGAGTTTTCAGTCAAACACCTATATAGTCCAGGGACTCCACATCTTCAAAACCTCAGGTTTCTAGTTTCTTCATAAACAGGTCAATGATGTTTCTAAAAGTTTTGCTAGGACTCCAATATACATGATATATAATATCATAAATAAAAGAAAGTTTAAAAGAGCTAAAGAAAGAAAGGAACACAGGTATTTTTGAAGTCTTTCAATAAAACTAATTTGAGCTGAATTACACTTCTAAAAAAGAACTGAAAATCAGTAAATTATTTTCAAAACAGACTCAATAAAAAAAATCTTTCAAAAATATTTCGGCATTTACCTAGTAGCTAATCAAAACTAGTCTCTTAATCCTTTGTTTATTAAAAACAAATAAACGGTTAGAAATGAGAACTGCTCCAGTTCCATCCAGATTATTACAAAGGGCACAATTTTAGTTTTTGCTGTTGTTGCTTTTAGTAGCTACATAGGGTATATTCCACTGGGTATATACACCAGTTTCTTTACCCAGTCATCTGTTGTGGAATATTTAGTTTGTTTCAATGTCTTGTCTATTGTGAACTGTGCTGCTATGAACATAGGGCTGCAGATATTTCTCCTGACTTGAGATTGAAAAGGGATTTCAATATCTTAGAATAAGTATAGCTTTTTAAACAAAAGAAATAATAATTATTTGTAAAAAAATAACCCAAGTAAACAGCAAGTAGTTAATTTAGAGTTATCAAAATAATAGGCAGAATATTATCAAAAATTAAAAAAGAATAAGAAGGAAAAAGGAATGCATTCACATCAGTTCAAATCAAAGTCTATTTATAATAGCAAACTATCTTAAGCTTAAAAAAGGAAAAACTCCTTCAGAGAAAGTCTTTCAGTTTAACCACCTGCAAATGTAAATCATAATTAATGTTGATAATGTAAATAGGTAAGACAATGAAAAAGTTAAGAATAAAGCCCACTGGGCCAATTTGGAGATCAAACAATGATAAACCTCCAAAAATGTAATTATTTCTATATTATATCCACTGCTATCACACAGCAATAAAAATAGAAGTCTATAGGGCTTTCTTTGTCAGCACATGAACTTAAACTGAAATGACACAGAAAACATTACTAGTAATTCTCATGTAAGAATGACATACAAATTATCAAATTATTACTTATTTTTCGTATTTTTTTCAAAAGGAAATATGGAAAGAATAATAGAAGCTAATGATATTGGTTACACATAAGGGCTAAGTGGGAATACAGTAAAGGGATTGTGGAGAAGGAAGTGACTCATCTGGGTAGACATTTTATAAAGTTTTGACAATGACTTTTGGAATCATGTTAGCTTTATGTACT
This sequence comes from Solenodon paradoxus, assembly GCA_004363575.1. Taxonomy (NCBI): domain Eukaryota; kingdom Metazoa; phylum Chordata; class Mammalia; order Eulipotyphla; family Solenodontidae; genus Solenodon; species Solenodon paradoxus. The sequence goes on along the minus strand of RJWH01000173.1, from coordinate 649,534 downwards.
CAAAGAAAAGTATTTATTGGCTTTTGTCGTGATCTCACAATATGGGCTTATAGTTTAATAACTGATACTTCTTGTATGTATAGCTTCTGAAATACCATTGATCATTTCATCTTTTTTCTATCAGTTAATGCAAATATGTCTCAAGTTCCCTGTGCTTCTATAAAATCCACGAATTATGAGCTAATATGTGTCGACTATATATTAAGTGCTTACCATTTTTCTTTTCCCAGAATGAAGGCTCAATTCAAAGCTATTAGTTTAGTCACACGGCAAATTAAGGCATTAGACAACGGAATTGATTTAATGACTGCATATTCCATCATATTAACATACCCTGAACAGGAAATATCTTTGCCATTTTAAAGAGAGAGTTTTATATAAATAACACTGACTTAGGATTTATTAAAGGAGTATTTGTAAGAGCATTCCCAGACATATCTTCTGAGTTATGGCTGAAGAGTTAACACATTTTCTCCTTATCTGGAAGTATTAAGATTTGGACAATGTCGAATTGTGACATGAGAAGCCAAAAAGTAGGAAGACTTTGTAAGCAGTACGATGAATAACAGAAATGTTGGAAATTTTCTAGAAGCATTTGAAATTGCACAATATCAGGCTGAAATCACAAAGGAGAATGTCAATGCCTTATGGCCAAAGACCCTTTTGCTACCTTGGTAATGGAGATCACATATCTTTAAAGCATTTATCAGCCTCACAAGGGGATATCTGTTCTCTGGTTAATACTTTCTGCTCTTTCTGGTTAAAGCTTTAGGGCAAATAGGAAAAAATCTCTTTATAAAAAGCTGATTTGTTCTCAAAAAATAGACATATTGAGTCTTGAGATTCATTTACTTTGGTTAAGTCAAATAGGAAGCTGATTTAAATGTAATTCTCCGGCTGTAATAATGGATTTTATTTTTTCTGTAATCATTATTTTGATTTATGGCAATAGCAGCACCCTGATGCAATCAGACAGCTGCTATCTAGCAAGGGAATTTTAGTTAGGAATCTGTGCCAGAAGGAGATAGAACACCTCACGGCCAGTGTTTCTCCTCTGGACTAGCAGAATGATGAAAAGGAGGGACGATAAATCCTGACATGACCATGCAGCCTGTAACCAACAGTATAAACCTGACTTTCATTATTGAAACAACTGCTGGAGTACCATAATCCTAAATGGAAACCTCACTTAACTAGTGTATAATTGATTAGATTGACCCAGACAGTTCCAGCCAATCAGTAGCACTCAAACACTTTGGTTACCTGATATAGGAAGGATCCCTCCCCAAACTCCCCAAACTTCAAACCTAAAGCTTAGCCTTTGTGTTGGAATAAATTTCCGACTTACTGCTCCACTTTTGGTCCAAGATGTTTCCATTATTTTCATTAACATAAGAAAGGAAACCTGTTTGTGGGAGCCAGAATTAAACTAAATGAAATATTTGTGATAATTTCCAGCTTTTCCAATCAGCAATGTTATGATTTATTTTATTGTAAATAAATACTTTGCATTCAAATTTGTTACTGAATTTAAATTTAATAGTAAATAAATTTAAAATTATTTTTCTTAGAAGGATCCCCCATACTGAATAAATTCAAACTTGACAAAATGTGGAGCAGTTGATTTTAATTTAAGACATTTGAAAGTGACTCCTCAATATTGGTTTCCCATGGGTTCAAATATTGTGGAGGATATATGGATTGAGATTTTTTTTCTGTGAAATATTTCTCTGAGGACAATTGCTTATAGCTAGACAGATATCTAGTCAAATTCATTAATCACCTCAATTTCATAGTGTTAGGGAATTTATCTTGACAAATTCGCATACTTCTTTTTTCAAAAACCATTAATGTGCATCCCCTTCTAATCTTAGCTACCAGACTTTTTTTATAAATATACCTTCAATTAGTGTTTTCAAAGATTAATTCCATTTATGCTAATGTTTTGTTTTGTAACCTGAATTCTCATTTTATTTATATAATATTATAGCCTATTAACCCATCTTCTTGAATATCTGCAACATTGAAACCACAATAAAACATTCCTCCAGAAATTTGTTTAAGAAAGGAGTTGTTAACTAATCAGTTGAGTCACAGGTTCATAGTAAATATCAAGGAACTACCTTGATAATCACCAGGCATTCATCCATCTCACTGATAACTATATCCTAGTACCTACTATATATCATTTACCGAAAGAAAAAGAACATTGTCTAGCACTAGTCAAGAGCTCAAAAACACTTTTAAAAAGATTTCGTTTCTAACATCTTTATTTGCCTATAGAATGCAACACTGAATTTTTAACATAGTTGGTATACAATAAAAATCTGTGAGTTTACTATAATATTTCAACTATGGAAAATCATCTAGAATCCATAAATTCTTTATCTAATCTTAATTTGTCACTTTCTGTTTATGTGAATTTAAGAAAGTCATTTAATAGCTGTATATCTCTACTTCTATAATTGTAAAATGGGCTAACATGCGTGCCATATACTTTGCTAAATATTTTACAACTGGAGTTCCTCTTTACCTACTTAGTACTTTTGTGAAAAACTGACTTCTGACACCAGTATATCACAAAACACAGAACCAACTGCCCTCTGGTAATCCAGTGAGCCATGCACATGGAAAAACATACATCTCTAAACAACTATTACAAAATCTGAGATTGTCATTGTTTTGTACTTTCACCAATGTAATAAAAACTTAATCCCTCCATATTGAAACTATATAGGGAAACAACAAAGGTTAAATATAAAGTTCAAAAGCTCTTCCAGCAAATCTACATCTTATCACTCTTGCTTCTTTCTTGACACTATGAATTTCAGATTGCTAAAAGATTAAGACTCTGTCTTGAGAATAATATAAAGAAAAACTTAACCCTGCATTTTTCCTTTTCTATTAGTACTGAGACTTCATTTACCCTGACTTGTTCACAAGTTTGCAGGTACCGATTTTCTCTACTTTTCTCATATTGCAATGTCTTGTATTGTGAATGGGAAAATTGCATATGGCGATTGGAAAATATAGCCAGAAAAAATAAATCTTGTTCAGTTTTATATCCCTGGAGCCCATATCTCCCTATAAACCATGGTATTTAATGTTAAAAAATATATATATCAGTAAGAGGTGTTGAGAAATAGTGTGCTTTGTGCTACCCTCATTAGTTCTCCATGCCAACACTCCCCACTCTTATTTAGATGAAAGTTTTGAGAAATAAGGCAAAATAATTGAAGCATTATTTTTTGCTAATGTGAGAAATAGACTTATATAGCTTGAATTCTGGTCAATATGAAAATGTTGTACGATGAAAATTTTTTTTTAAAAGTAGTCCCTACAGCTATAAGCAACCTATTTGTTCTTTCAAGAGCTAAAATACTAAAACTCAGCAGACAGATTACAGATGTGAATTGCTGCTAGGAGCACATACAGCAAAGAACATTCTGAAGTAATTTCATCACTGAAGTAAGATTGATGCAGATACCACTGAAAACTGGGATTGTTTAGAGGTCTAGAATCCTCAGGATGATTTGTTAATTAACACAAAAACATTTCCTATAACTGCAGTAGTTTTCTAATTGTAAATTTCTTCATTAACAGATTGTGATAAGAAAGAATCACTGGAATCTGCATTTCCAGACAACCTGGATCTATCCTAGTGCCATAAAGACAAACATATGTGCAACCAAAAAGTAAATTATTTGGCACATTCCAAGAATAATATGGGTCTGCTCATATACTAAAATACAATCAGAAGGTCAAAGGTACTGGATAATACCATTTTTAGCAATATTTGATGCAAAAATTAAACTCACATAATATCTAGGCACCGTATTTTAAAGCAGGAAAAACAAAGCATAGGCTATATACTATATTACTATGAGAAACTCATTTTGAATCGTCAAGCAAGGAAAATTAAAAAAGACAGGAGGAAAGAAGGAGGAAATGAAGGGATGGAGGAAGAATAGGGGGAGAGCAAGAGATTTGGGTGGGGAAAAGAAAAGAAGAAAGAAAGTGGAAAGGTGAGATTCAAAGACGGGTGACTAGGATAGGAAAGAGGGGAGGTGTTGGAGGAAGGAAGGAAGAAAAGAAGGAAAGTGGGAGGGAGGGAAGGAAATAAGAAGGGAGGAAGGAAGGAAAGGGAAGAGGGGTCAGATGAAGTTATTTTGGAACACAAAATGTACTTTGACCATTCAGCAAAAATGTATTTTGTGCCAGATACTTTATCACTGAAAATACTTAGTAGCTTAGGACTAAATCCAGTGAGAATAAAAATACACAAATAGACAACTAAAGTGCAACATAAAAAGGGTTATAATACAGGTTTGAGCAAAAACACTATTAGCTCTGCCTGGAGACTTGAGTTCACTTTCCAGAGATGACATTTTAGCTGATGATCAAAAGCTAAACTAAAAGCATTTGCTGAGATAGCATGAGGGGATCTTAATACCTAAGATACATAACAACTATCTCAGTTTTTTCCTTCATAACAGCCCATCAACTCCATTCTTACCTCCCAAATTCATGTATCAGATGTTGCTCCTGCTATTGCCTCAGATGAATGACACATCCTTCTGGAAAGGAACACTTGGAAGATACTTCACAACAATGTGGAAATCTACTGACCTGTATTCCACACGAGAAAACAAAGAGGCTTTGGGTCTCTTTGAGTAAGACCACAAAGAATTTGTTACTTCATGACAATTAGAACTAAATAAAGGAAGACATAGGAGGGCAGAAAAGTGCTATAAGACCATTAAGTGAAGTGGCAAACTTTTGAGAATGGTATTTGGTAAAGGTATCACATATTAATGACACTCATAAGCTATGTTTGAATTCTTATTTTTTCATTTGATGAGATGAACAGCATGTTGAGATGGGGGTAAATATCAGCAAGTTGTACTACAGATAAATAGAAAGCATTCAATACATATCATACAGAGGAAAAATAACATTAATGAAAAATAAAGTCTCTAAAAATATAATTGGATCGCATATGCAAGGATGTTGACACTAAGCATTTCTACTCAACATGATACAGGGAATCTAAGTCAGGGCAACAAGACAGAGGGAAAATGATATACATATTACAAGGATTAAACATAACCATTTATAGGCAATATGATTATATATGTAGAACATTCATTTATATATTTTCTACAACTGCTTTTGTACTAAAATGGTAAAGTTGAGTAATTGTGTGAGATCAAATGGTCTGTCAAGTTTAATATATTTTACTGTTTAGTTCTTTATACACACACACACACACATACACACACACACACACACACACATACACACACTCACACACGTCCTACCTATGGCATAGAAAATCTTAAGATATCTAGAAATAGGCTATGAGACTAATAAATTAAAAAGAGCAAGCTAGCATGATACAAAATAATACTATAATTAATTTTATCTCTACCTACTACAATATGAAAACAAAACTTAAATATTCTACTTCTAATGGATCAAAAAAGAATTTGCAGTAAAGTTTTAAAAAGATGTGAAATATCTATATACTAAAAACCACCAAACATTACTGAGAAATAGTAATGAAGACTTAAATAGAGATATATGAAATCTTAATGTGAATATGACACCAATTCTCTACATACTGATCTATATTTCAAACAAAATCTGATGAGAAATTTTTGTGGAAGCTGGTAATATTATTTTAAAATATTACAATGCAAAGGATCTAGAATAGCAAAAATAATTTTTAAAAGATTAAAAAAAACTAAAAGACTTACATAAACTGATTTTAAGACTTACTATAAAGCTCTACTAATCATGACAATATACTATGGCGAAATGAATACATAATATCCAAGGAACAGAAATAAACATACCAGATATAGACTAACCTTATATGGCCAATTGATTTTTTTTTTTTTTTTTAAGGAAATGTGCAGGCAGGAATGACGTTAAGCAGAGTCAGGCAGGCAGGAAGAGAGAATATTTTAATTTTACTTAGTTGTTCATCTTGGTTGTTCCCCCAGTCCAGGGTCTCAAACCCAGGTCTTTGGGATGTACATAGACTGTAGCCAGGAGACTTACCCATTAAGCCCTCAAGGCATGTTGTCAATGGATTTTTTACAATGTTAGAATAGTTCAATGTGGAAAGAAAATCTTTCAACAAATGGTATTGGAATAATCGAATACTTGCATGTAAAAAACAAAGCAAAAAAACAATGCATGACCCTTATCTGATGTGATTCATAAAAAATAATCTAATGTAGGTGGTGGTAGACCTGAAAGTAAGAGAAAAATTATAAAAATTCTAGAAGAAAACATAAAATAAAACCTTTTTGATCTCAAACACAATTGCCTAGCCAACCATCCCCAAATAGCTGTGAAAAAATAAAACCTTTTTGTGTGCCACTAAGATTTCTTCAGTGTTTATTACTTAAGGTTACTGAAGTGGCAGAAAACCTCTGAACACATTTAATTTCAAATTTCTTCAGAAAAAAATCTTTAATTCATAAATTATACTCCATCTTAATTTTGTTTTGAGGGAGAAAAACCTTATCAGTCTTTGTCTTTAATAAGGATTAATGGGCCACAATTATTAATAAACAAAAGCATATGAAATAAACACTACAGAAGAACAAAATTAATATACCATTTAAAAGAATCAATTCTTACTCTTTAGCTTATTTAGGCATATTTATAGTACTCTGTGTTCTAAAATTGCTTTTTTTAACATTGTAAGACCATTTGGAATACTTCTAATGGATTTCAGAAGTGCCATTATGTTCTGATATTTATTCAGCATATATGACATATGATTCAATTTAAGATAGATATTTCACTAGAGGTCTTAGCAAGCAATTAGGCAAGAAAAAGAAATAAAAGGATGCCAAATTGGAAAAGAGGAAGTAAAATTATCATTAATTGTGGATGAAATGATTATATATATAGAAAACCCTAAAATTTCTGTCAAAAACTAATAGAACTAATGGATGAATACAGTAAAATGGCAGGCTACAAAATCAATGAACCAAAATCCATTGTATTTTTATATGTGAACAACACACAAGAAGAAAATGAAATCAACAAAACCACACTTTAAAATAGAAGTAAAAAGAATCAAATATCTTGGAATATACTTAATAAGGAGGTGAAAGACCTGTACAATCAAAACTATGTCCTTCCTAAAACAAATAGAGGAGGATATAAAGAGATGAGAAGACATCCTCTACTCATGGTTGGGAAGAATAAATATTACTAAAATGATCCGTTTACTTAAAGCAATAGAGATATAATACAATCCCCATTAAAATCCCACAGGTTTATTACAAGGAAATAGAACAAAAAATATTAAAGTTTTTATGGAGCAACAAAAGATCCTGCATAGCCAAAGCAATTATGAGAAAAAGAAAAAAAAAAATCCTGAGATACTATACTCCCAGATATTGAGCTATACTATAAAGCAATAGTGATCAAAATAATATGGTATAGGACTAATAACAGAGGAACAGATCAGTAGAATAGAACTGAGTTATCAGAAACTGAACCACTCTCATGCATTCAGTTAATCTATGACAAAGGAGCCAAAACCGTAAGAGGGAAAAAGGAAAGCCTTTTAAATAAATAATGTTAGGATAATTGAAAAGTCACATGCTTTGTGAAGTTTTATCACTCCCTAAAAGCGTTTATAAAAATTAATTCAAAATGAACTAGAGGCTTGATCATAAGACCAGAAACCATGATATTGGGAGACAAAATAAGAATTTCATTCTATATCACCAGACTTAGAGAGGTCTTTGGGTACTCAACTCCAGCATCAAGGAAAGCGAAAACAAAAATAGACAATACAGACTACATCAAACTAAAAAGCTTCTTCAATGAAAGAAAACATCATCAAATCAAAAAGAAATCTACTAAGTGGTAGAAGATATTTGTGTTCCATATTTTTCTCAAGGGCTTAATATCCAAAATATACAAAGAATTCATAAAACTCAGTAGTAGAAAAACAGACAATCTAATCAAAAAATGGGATGAGAAATCAGAGAGACATCTTTCTGAAGAGGCTATACAGATGGCCAACAAGCACATGAAAAGATGTTCCAACTGGCTGGTTATCAGGGAAATGTAAATAAAAACAATAATAAGACACCCCATTATACCTGAGAGCCTGGCTATTATCCAAAGTCTGGAAACCAAAAATGTTGTCAAGGATGTGAAGAAAAGGGAACAATTTTCTACTGCTAGTGGGAGTACAAATTGTTACAACCCCTTTGGAAAACAGTTTGGAGATGCCTCAAAAAGTTGAATATGAAATCTCATGATTCCATGATTCACCACTGGGTATTTACCCAAAAGTTACAAAATCACTAATTCTCAGAGATTCATGCACCCCTATGTTTATTACAGTTTTATTCACAGCAGCTACAAGTGGAAGCTGCCTAAGTGCTCAAGATCAGATGAATGGATAAAGAAGATTTTATATATATATGTGTGTGTGTGTGTATATTATATATATATATATAGTGAAGTGGAATACTACACAGCCCTTAGAAGAGATGAAATCCTGTCATTTGAATCGACATGGATGAATCTAGGGGGGATTATGCTAAGTGAAATAAATCAAAAGAAGGTTGATAGTGGATGATCTCATTCATAGGTGGAATGCAAATAAACAAAACAAAGGAACAGACTAAACAAAACCAACTCTTGGACACTTGCAATAGAACTGAGATTACCAACAGAAAATGGGATGGGATGTGGGATGGGTTGATTGGGGATGTGAACAATTGGTGGTGGACAACTGGACAATGGTGAAAAACACTTGGTGATTTGGTGAAAGTCAGGGTGTGTTGACACATACCTGAGGAATAGGGAAACTGCACATGTGGAGAATCTACACATATGAATTTATTTGTATAATTGTATAATTTTGCCAAACAAAATTAGTCAATTAAGTACTAAAAAAGCATTTAGAAAAGATAAGTATGAGAAGATTTTAGCAAATGAAGAAATAACTTTGGCCTACTCAGATAATGAGTTACTCATGATGGCGGATTAAAGGTTCCCCGTTTTGAGATACATAGAATCCAGTTAGGAAATCATGAATAGTCCACCTCAGTTTTGCAGTTCTTTGAAGACCTTTGCCCTCTCCCTCATATATTTCTCACATAGGAGTACCTATTTCCATCTTTCAAGGAAATACATTGTAACATTTTGTTACTTACAAAATATTTGAACCAAATTTTATAGATGCTTAGAAGAAAACAGGTATGAGAACCTAGAGTTAGCTTTCTAGAGTTTAAAACCCTAGTTCCACTACTTACTGGTTCAATTATAATGACATTTAACCTCTCTAATCCATAAACAGACAATCTATAAAAAGAAGAAATAATCACAGAATCATATTGTTTATTTCATTAGATTACTAGGAGGGCTAATTTCATGCAAAGTGCTGAGGGTAGTGTCTGGTTTATAGGGAAATGATGATAGATGTCAACTTCCACTCTGATGATTACACAGTGCTCTACCAACCTTTTGTTCTTTTTCTTTTATAGTAGCATATTGTGAGATAGGATTATTTACTCCTCTTCATAGGACAGCAACTAGGTAATACATAACAAAAAATTTAAAGTGCATATATTAATACATATAGTACACACAGAAATACAAAATGTTCACTCTATAATAGTGAAAAATGGTCAATACCTTAAACAGCAATAAGTTATTTAAACAGAGTATGGTATGTCTGTTCAGTGAAATAACATATACCCATTAAATAAATTGTAAACAGTTATTTATTTTACACAATATTCACAATGTTATCAAATCATATAAAGCGAGCAATTCTATTTTTAAATGTATACAGGAAAAATCCAGAAAAGTAAATAGTGATTTGAAAGATTTTTTCAAAAGAATCTCCCTATAATTCATGTATGCCATACACATTTTCTTTGACTCCTTTCCAAAAAACTGTTCTGAATTAATCATTTTAAAATATCTTTATCAGTAAAGATCACCTTACTTCCTTTTGTGAATTATCAGCACCAAAGACTTAATCAAAAAACTTTCCAGGAGTTAAAAATGTGCTGGGAGAACAATGGATTATTTTTCAAATACCTGGAGGAGTTAACCAGAGATCTTTTACTTTGTTACCTAGTTCCGCAATCTGTAATACATTTTTGTGATCACATCAACCACATCCTTTTCTCCAACTTATACACCCATGATCTTTTTACAGACATAAAAGAACAATAGTAATTATAAAACTGATCACCATACACAAATATCTTTAGGTTAAGGAAATTCGTAGGAAATTTGACTGCAATACATAGACTCCTGAGAAGACTATGAAAAGGAGGAGGAGGGTCCCATTATGTTATGATGCAATTGTTACGTTATTATTCTGACACTCCACTATTCTGAGCTGATTTAACAATGGAAATAACTGAATGCCCCCAATAAAGCTCTTTTCATATATTTGGCTTGAGCTGAGATACTAGAAGACTTCCGAGAAAGCCAAGGCATTCAAGATTTATAACTCAATTTCTCTAACTGCAAAAGTTTGCATAGTCAAAATTGTATTTATTTATTTGAGATTTTACCTTTATAGAGGAAAGCTGTATTCTATCACATCAGATCAAGCATAAGAAGTCACTTAAATATAACTGCAGACAATTTTTCCAAGTTGTTGCCCTAGTCAAGCAGCCATAAATCAAGGTTCATACGCAATTGTAAAAAGCACTTGACCAAGTGAATGCTGCAAGTGGAAAAACCAAAACAAAACCAAAACACACCCAGTTAGGCAAAGCTGAAAAATTCTGAGTTTATCATTGTGCAGCAGTTGGTAATAAACAACAGATCCACTTTTAGAACTCAAACTAAAACAATTTTTACCAGTAACTGATTTCACTTTTATTTTCTTCATTATTTTTTAAGTTGCTTTGATTACTGCTAGAGTGGCAACTCATCAAAAGAGTAATATATATTGTAGTCTGCTTCTTCTCTGCATGCACACCTCACTAATAGCTTCCTAAATCCACAGGGATAAAGTAAGGTAAATGTAGGATAAAAGTAATTTTTTTCCTAATTTACAGCCTTTCGCTAGCTGAGGCTGAGCTCCATCGATCTTTCTTAATCACTTGGGAAGAATGCTCAATAAAGGCTTACCTGCTCTTTACTTAAATAATATCAATTGCTTTAATTAGCAAACATTGTAAATGCTCTTCTATTTATTTACCAGATACTCATACCCTCTCTCATTCCCAAATTCAGTATTGATGAGTACAATATTTAAAGTTTAATGATGATAGTTACTCAAGTAAAAAGGGTCAAATACAAACTCTTTTGCATCTTAATGTTATTTTGAATTAAACTAGATATTATTCTAAGAAATACAATTATGGAAGTTCTGCAACCAAAGTGTCAAACGCATAGTCCAAAAATGGTAACTATTACATATATCCCATTTCTCTTTAAATAGATCATATTTTTTTTTTAAGCACAAGCAATGAAACACTTCGAAAACATTCTGCTCCAGTGAGATGCATTATGCTTTGTAAAGGCCAGGCTGTTAGAAAAAATTATCTCAGTTTTCAACTACTCACACTCTGCAACCATGGATAAGTCATAACTTCTCCAGTTTTCTATTACATAACATTTTTCCATCCTTTCACTTTTAAATCCATATTTGTCTCTATATCTTAATTAAGCAAGTCTCTCGCAAACAGCATATATTTGTTGTTGTTTTTTTTAATTCTGCCAGCCACTCTACGCTTTTTCATTGGTAAATTCATGTCATTTACTGTTAAAATAATTATTGACTTTCTGGACTTGCTACAGCCATTTTTGCATTTGTTTTCTGGTTTTGTTTATCTATTTATTGCCTTGTTTAGTTTTCTTGTGTAAACTTTATTCTTTATGGTTTATATAGAAAAAATATCTTTCAACATTTCTTGTAGAGAGGTCTCATGACAGCAAATTCCTTCATCTTTTGTTTGTCAGAGAACACCTTTATTTCATCCTCATATCTGAGAGAATTCTGCAGAATGTACTATTTTTGGCTGACAGAGTTTATCTTGGAGTATTTTGAATATACCATTCCATTCTTTCCTACAGAGTTTTTGCTAAGAAGTCTGATGATTGCCTCATGGGAGTATCTCTATATGTTACTTGCTTTTTTGTCCTGGCCACTGTTAATATTCTTTCTTTTTCTTGGATTTTTGATAGTTTCACAATTATATGCCTTGTTGTAGGTCTTTTTGCATTCAGATAATCAGGAGTTCTGCTGGCTTCATTTACTTATATGTTCATTTCTTACCCCAGGTTTGGGAGGTTTTCAGCAACTATTTCTTGGAATATATTCTCTGTCCCCTTATCTCTCGCTTCACCTTCCAGGGTACCCATTATTCTTATACTACCTTTCCTAATGGAATCAGATAGTTTTCAGAATACCGTTTTGGTTTTTCATATTTCACTTTTTTCTTCCATTGGCTCCTTTCTACATTTCTGTCCTTCAGATCATCAATCCTTAACTCCATTTGGTCAATTATGTTTAAATGACTTTCGATAGTACACTTGATGTCACTTATTGCAGTTTTCACCTCCTGATTCTGTTAGCTTCTTTTATAAATTTTATTTTCTGTTTTCTTGATAATTTTATTTTGTAGTTCATTGATTTGTTTTTCTGAGTTTTATGTCTGTGAGTTTCCTTATGATTAACAGGGATTATTTTTTAATTCTTTATTCACTAAAAATATATAATCCTCTATGTTTCAAAAATTAGTTTCTGACAAGGTATCATCTCCTTGCTATGTCATAACATCTTGAGGTTTTAAAGTATCTTAAGCTCTTTTCCCCCACAAAGGATTCCTGAAACTATGCTGCTTATTGTCTTATTGGCAGGTAATGCTATGTTTTGTTTTATATTTTGACCCTTGTAGGCTTCCACAGTAAGAATCCCTACCCAAGTCAGGGATATGGAGAATTGCTTCTGCGTTTGGGGTAGCTCTTGTGGGCTACAGGGATTGGGGGAGCTTGTTTTTGTAGGTAAAGTGTGATCAACCCTCTTCTCACAGATCCCAGAACTTGGTCTGGCAGTCTGTTTACTGTGATGTAGAGCTTTTCTCTGCTATAGCGCAGGTCCTATAGGTGGGTGAGGAGGAGTTCATTCTTCTCCTTTGTGATCTTTGCCTGGTTTCTGACCCATGTAGGGACTGAAGTCCCAACCTCAATCCCTCCTCTTTGGGTTTCACTCAAGGCAAGTCTGTGTACCACGAACAATCTTTGCATCTCCCTCCTGGGAACTCGAGGCTGGGCCTACTGCCTTATTAGTTAGTCTTCCTGGTTGCCTCTCCTTCCACAGTCCCACTTGTGCTATCATGAACACCTCTCCACACCTACTTCAGATAATCAAATATGTTCAATTCCTCAGGAAACCCCTTCAATACAGCCACTGTCCTTCCAAAGTTGCTGAGGTGCTGTGGGACTCCCTTCCAGTGTCACTTTTGCAGAAAAAGATTAGTTGTATACTTTAAACACAAAGCAGGAAATGACCTCAGCTGTTATCTTCCAACCTTCTCTCCTAGGCTTACAAAAGGAAGCAAAGAAAAAATTTTCCATCCTTCATATATCTCTAAAGAGAATTTACAAACAAGTGATCATCTTTCAGATAACTGAACTTCAGTTTCATATAGTTGGAGTAATTAGTCACTGCTTAAAGATTTTCTTCTCTTGTTATTTTGTTCTCTATAATCTAGAGAGATGGTTCATGGATAGGGCAATAGTATTAAAATAGCCAACAAGCAGATTTAAAGCAATTAAGACATTTGATGATGAAAGGAGGAAATAACCCTTCAGAATAACCAATTAGGATAAATATATAGTAAAATAATATAAAATATTGTATAAAGTATGGGTCACACAAATTGAGACATAGTCCCTGGAATTGCCTTTATTGTGAACACCTGGCTTTGGAAACCATGTCCACATCCAAATAGTCAGGCCTCCTATTTTCATTGTTCTCATTTCTTCCCTTGCTGCTAGAGACATATCCCAGTCCCTGTAGTAGAGTGAAAGATATATTTCTCTATCCCAGTTAAAATTTAGGATTATCTTCTTCAAGAAGCATTTAAGTTCTATGAGTATGTTATCTAATAAATTAGCATAACAAGCTTTCCTAGACTGGATTATTATGACCACACATCTTTTTTTTTTCTCTAAGGAAAAAAGAAAGTGAGTATCTTCTACATAGTCTTGAAACATACCCTATTTCTAAATTGGAAGGAGTTCACATTCCAACTTGTACTGTTCACTAAAATCACATTTTTCCTAACTGCCATCTATTTGGTATGATAGTTACTGCTTTATTTTAGTAAGCACTTCACAGTTTTAACAAAGTCCTGATTCTACTGCACATGCTCCACAAATGCAGTTGACTCATCAAAAGCAAAGTTGTTATGCAAATATAAATGAGATCACAAGAAATATACAGATTACACTAAAAAAGCAATAAGTATATCAGCATATGCTAAAGTTCAATTTATGTAAATATTTCTGAGTACTCTCTTTATATCAAAAGCAAAATGGCATGGAACATAGGATGAGTTAGAGAAAAAAGGTAAACACAGAGGAGACATAAAGAGTAGGATGGAGAGTGGCATATGTAGGGAAGAGAAAATGAACAAAAAAGAGGGTATGCTAGAGAAAACCTAGAGACAGAGAAGCAAAAGATTACAGATGTTAAAATAAAGCTGCAATGCTATGAATAAAAATTAATCAATGGTAAGTTATTGGTTAATTAAGGGTAAGTATCATTAATTCTTCTAGATTCCAATTTTAGTTTTTAACATCAAAGGGAAAGGAAATGGAAATAAGAACCAAAAACTGAGTAAATCTATTAGTGGGTTAATTTGGTGTCATTTTCCCCAGTCTTTCAGTTAGGTTATCCCTTCTTCCTACTTAATGGCTGTGCCTCCTCCTGATCTGATTTTTTTTCACAAAACATCTATTTTAAGGAAAGATTCTAAATTGCATTCACTATAAAGTATAAAAGATTTAAGTCTAGTGTTCAGGATGAATGATTAGCAGTAGTGTGCCCAAATAATTACTTTTCAAAGCAGAATACTTTTGAGAGTGAAAGGAGGGACTATTAATTATTATGCCAGGAAAACAAACGTAAAGCAGAACTGGCCTGAAGAAACAGGGATGTATGATCTTTCCTAAGCAAGAGAGAGAGAGAGATTTTGGTGGGAAAAACCCTTCCCCGAGTCTCTAAAAATAGATCGATATTGTTTTAATGCCATTGAATATCTACTCTACATTGAAATCTCATAAGGATCAACGTTACACTGAGCTATTTTGTCTATTCTCAAGATATTATGTAAAAATAAGACATATATCATTTCAAATTTTGATCTTATCATAGTCATTCTAATATGTTCTGCCTTCTTGAATACCTAATGCAATAATTTACAAGAACGTTGGCTTGTAGAGGTACAAATATCTGCCAATGAACTAGTAGTGACAATGGAAATACTAACAACTGCCTTATTTGCATTCAGGAGTGATTTTAGATAATCCAGGCCAAGACCATTCCTACTTTTTCCAAATATAGAAAATTTTATTTTAGAACTCAAAATATGTATTCTTAAAATAAACCAGAGATATTTCTGTCACACAGAATTTATACAGCAATATATATATTAATATATATAAATCATTTTATCTTTGAAGGTTTGAGTCATAAAAAAAACACATAATCAGATTGCCATAAAATTTAGTTTATATACTAAAAAATTGGCAAAACCAAGAAATATACAAGCAATAAATTCAAAATGTGTTAGTAAATATCCTGAGTCTAATTATCAGTTGTTATATAGGTGTTCCAAGTATTCCCAGTTTTGGTGTGGAAATTCAGTGTATTATATATTTAGTAAAATTTTAATATTGATGTAATTTTAAAAATTCATTTATTATTCACTCAAAAATATATATTGGAAATATACACAAAAGTATATATTGGAAATATACTCAATCCAGTTACACTGTTGTCAGATCTGGACATGAGACAACATACAAGACAAGATCCTTGTCTCAGTAAAGTTCATAATGTAGCAGGGAAGAGTTAAAAAGAATAAAGATCAATGTACTAGTCACATTTTTCTGCTATGCAAAAATAAAGTTCAATTAACTCCCTATCTATTTAAATTAATTGATATATAATGACTAGCATGTAATACTTGCTTATATGAATAAGTGAAAGTGAGCGACTGCTAAGTTACTGAAGCCACAGAGCTACCTGCATATATTTAATAGAAAAAAGGCCTTCTCCTTAACTGGTTTGGTTTAAAAGAAAACCTAGTCCTTTAACAATGAAATTTCACAAAACACCATGATTCAGTTTAAATATACAATTCTGCTGGGTTCTCAAAAATAAACAAAGCAATAACAATAAATAAAATATAGAACTAATTATTTATCAAAATGTCTAAAATGGAACATATACTGCATATTTGTCACTTGATGAGCAAACACTCATATTGTTTATTGTTCTTCACTTCCCCATAATTTTTATTCACACCTATACAGAAAACTCATGAAGTAGCACTAGGCAGCTCTCTCAAGACATCAAGTTCTCCAAAGTATATTGAACTTGCATACTGAAATGAGTCCTGAAAAATGTCATTCATAAAGTAGGCTTTTAAATGGAGAATCTTTATGAAAAATAGAATCATCAGTCTATTTAAGGTTAAAAACTAAGTGCATATCATTATAGAGTCATCAATTGAGTTTCATTTCTCTTCGAGTACCAGGGCCATTGCCTACAGTTGTGTATTTTGTCTAACCCACAAAGGGATCTGGCAAGAGGTGTTATTGGGGCTCATTTCAATGCTCTGCTCACTGAACCCTGAACTTTGGCATAGGGATACATGAGCCAGAAGAAAAAGGGGCCTCTTTCTAATTCACTTCCTAGAAAAGTTTCCTTTTTATAATTCTCGCGAAAACTCTGTAGAGGCCAGCAGGTCTTGGAAAAGTCTTATTACAGTCTATCATACAACTAATGTAAGGAAAAATGACACAAAGAAGGTTCCACAGCACAGATGTAGCCTTTTCCTGACAAGGGTTAATTTTTAAAGTAAAAGTGGAAATACATTCTCTTTTCTAAACTGTAAGCCTAAACAACATCAACAAAAAATTTTAGCGATGAAAATGTTCTTTGTAGAGGAGATGCTACTGGCCACTTTGGTCATGTTTAGAGGAGTTTTCCCAATAGTGCTTGACTGACGCAGATTCACACATAGTCTATCTCTAAATCTCACTTATGAGCAGCAACATAGGCATAAGAGAAGCCATAGAGAATAGTATCTGGCCAAATAGATTAAAATAATCAAAACAACTACTTTGACCTTTGCAACACTGTGAAGCAAACTTTCAACTAAGATAGCACTTATTCCAGATAAATATCCCTGAAGATATCCTGTTGCTGGAAGTCTCTTGATGGCCTGAGTTATAATGATCCTTTTTCTATCTCTAGCTCCTAGCACAACACTAGGTAAATAAACTTAATAAATCTTGTTTGAACAAATAAGAGAAATTTTTAAATGGTCATTTAAAGGTCCTTAATATCCATTACATAGTAAGTTCAAATATAAAAGCAATTAAAATTCTATCTGCTGTGGAATTTATGTTGATTTACTCTTACTAAACTTTCAATTTCATTCTATTAAATATAAGGCACCACACATTTAAATTTGAGAAATTCAATGATCTGTTCATAACCATTTGTTGCTTTAAAGGTAATTATGCTTCACAAAAGTGACAGAAGTACAAAGGCAGTTTATCAATCAATATGTTGTCATAAGTCCAGAAACCTATAGACATTATTATTTCCGAGTCACCTTAAGAATTTGAGCTCAGCTGACATAACAATGAACCAAAGTAAATTTTAAGAGCTTTGACATTACCAAGGGGATTTTGTTGAACATTTTCATGCCAGATTTCGCAAGACCCCAACACTCATTTGTTTTCCCAGGGAAGACAGAGGAGATGTTGCCATGGTACCCAAGAAGGAAGTGACAATCAAGATGGATAAGAAAAAAAGATTTTGCAGCAGAAAACTTAAACAAGAAAACAAATAGTAGAGAACCAGCCTACTTCCCAATAGACCTGGCTGGACATTACATGCTTCCTGTACCCTGATGCTTTCCTTTATTCCGGATACTGCCTCCCCATGAGGATTTACAAATAACTTATTCCCAGTAATTAACACTTAACTTTCTAAAACTCAAAAGTATGATCCTTATAAATCTTATGCCTTTTGTAGCCATATTAAGAAATAATATAACTGCTCAATAGCCTGTGTAACACGACTGCATGTTTTGAGAAAAAAAGGCCATAAGTTATTTTATGTAGGATTGGTTTCAATTTGCTCCTTGCTCAGTCTAAATACCAATCATTTAATGAGAACAGTTCCTATTATAGTATTAGCATATTTCACTACAATCTTGCTTTAATGGGAAAATTGCAGTGTGAGATTGATGTCACCTTTGATTCTTGGTTCCTTGCATGCTACATTTGGGTTATATAACTCTTTGAAACAGAAATCAAAATGCTGCATGGTCAAACTGAATGAGACTGTTGGCCAACAAAATAGTGTAGATAAAAATAAATAAAAATGCTATTGCACTCAGCCATCATTAATAAAATGGAATAGGCATTTCATATTCTCATCAGAAAGAATGTAATGAATGAAAAAGAAAATGTCACATGATTAATCACTTGTCCTGATAAAATGTTCAATAGGAAAGGAAGAATGGTTTATTTATTTCCAGTGCAAATCAGTCATTATGGCCTTAATGATGTGTTTCCATGAAAATCCCACACTACTGTGTTTAATCTCTCTTCACTGTGGTGTTCAGGCTGCCTTTGAGATCTCTCTAAGAATGCAACAAATCTCAAAAAACAGCAAAACTAACTTGTCCTTAATGATATTTTCTTTTGTAGAAAGGTTTTTAATAAATTAAAGGACTAATGCAAAAATTAACTCTCCAAATACCAAAGCCAAATAACCCATTACTTTTTCTTTAAAATTATAATTCTTAGGATTAGTCTATGAAAAACAAAATAAAATTGGAAGCAATGTGAAGAAAAAGCTAACTAATTAGTAAATGAAATGGCCTGACTATACAGTATACATATTCTAACTTCAACAGGCAGCAATTCTCACTGTTGGAAGAAATAACATTTTTTCTTAAAAGAAAGAGATTAGAAATTTTTTGCCACTTTCGAGTCCCTAAAACTAATATATCCAATTGGCATTTAACTGCAAGAGAGATAAAGGAAAAATAGTGAACCACTAGAAAAATCAATAAAGCAGCAGGAAAGGTAAAAAATCAAAGAGATGTATTGAGATTATATTTTAAAAAAAGAAATAAAATTGATGATAAAATGAAAATGCTAAAAACACATTCCTAAATTTAATCTTGCAAATTGCTTGGGAATTTCAAAACTAAAAGTGACATGTGATTCAGTTCCTTTAATAGAGGCCCTTAATATAGGAGGCATTAAGCTAACAGGATGGCATCCTGTACAAAAATATGTCAAAAGCCGAAAGAAAAAAGTGTTATTAATTTGGCTTTCTTCCATTTTGCAAATCCAGGTGTGAACATATGCCTAAAAAACACAAAGACAAAAGACAACTACTATTCCCAAAGAGACTCATCCTTGATTTAAAGAAATACTTGCAAAAGTAGTGAAAGCGATAGACCTGGGATGCAGGTGCGTGCTAATGAACAGCAATGGGAGAAATATCCATACAATGCTCTCAGACAGAGCATTCCAATTGTTTTGACTCCTGAACCAACCACTTGATTATTGAAAAAAAAAAGGATGATAATCCCAATGTCTGGGGTTGAAAAGCAAAAATATTATGTATTATAGATATTGTAAATATTTTTCTTGAAAGAAGAAAGTTATTGAAGGATTTAGTGACATAAAACTTAACATGCTTTGGACTTAATTAAATTATTGGAAATATTAAAACCATAGAAACAAAATGCCATAAACTGTAGGGAAAAAAGAAAACAGGAAGTCCCCAGTCAGGGATTTGAGGCAGCTGAGAGCTGTGTGCTGTGATGTGCAGCAGGGCCCTGGGATTAGACACAGCTCCTAGAGGGCTGCTGTAAATTATAAACCAGCATATGTACAAGGGGAAGAAGCAGCCCATTAGTAAACCTTTCAAATATAGATGAGCTCCCAAGAGGTTAGTTTGTACATTATTCACAAAACTAACTTTGACTGCACAAAGATTTGTGGAGCATTTCAATTGCCCTGAGATAATTAAGAATTTGTTCAGTGAATAAAAATGGAAGTCTTAAAATCATAGTAACTGAACAAATTAATCCAAAATTGCATCATTTATTTGATAGTAAAATAAGCTTGGACAAAAATTAACAAGAGATTCAATTGTGGTTACTCACACTGTCTGAAGGAATACAAGACAAAGAATAGAAGACCATTTGAGTTGTTGCGTTTCTCTTTCAATGATGGGTAGAGAGACTCCATAATAATTGTCACACAAAATGTACCCTCTCTGAATGAAATTCAATGCATTTCTTCACCTGTAACAGAAAACTTCTCATAATAGATTTCCCATAATCATAGCATTGGTACAGACAGTTGCACTTGAACTTTAAGCAGCATACTATTTTCATTTCTACTCTTTGATAGAGTGGCTAACTCTGGCAGAGATTTGTCTCGTAAAATGTGACTTTTAGTAGTAAACTTATAGCCCTTTAGACAAAGAGTGCTAGATGTGTGAAATTAGGAATGGCTTTCACTTAAACCTAGTTCATTAATGTATCTTAAGTGTATCATTCCTGTGCTTGTGAGGGAAATATTCTCAAAGCAGCACAGAGAATATCTACTTTCATAATATTTTAAAGAGACACATCAAGTTCATACAAGCAAAGTATTCTATTATGCAAATTAATAGGTATATATATATATATATGTATACAGGTATCAAGAAAAAAAGAAATAAGGAGCAAAGACAAGCGCACAATTAAAAAACAAGTAGAATCAGACATATCAGTGAACAAAAGATCAGGAGTGAACTACATGCATCTTTACTTCTGTGGGGTAGCCTGAGAACATGAGCATGTCCACCCTTGAACTTGGGCTTGGCAGTTGGCCAACACTGAGGATGCGCCTGAGTGTAACAAGATGGACTTTCTTGCATGATAACTATCTCTGTCCACACTGACTGTACCCAAGATGTCCTGTCCTGGAATTCTGCTGTTCTTGACTGTTCTTTGATCTTTCCCACCTGGCAAGATCCTGCCCATTCACTATACAACCTCGCTGATACTGTTTATAAAAGATTCCCCTTCCTTGTGAACAGAGTGGTTGCTTTCTGGAAGCATGCTTGATCTAGCGCCCATGGAACCCCAGTCATGAGTGCAACAAAGGCCATGTCCCTGCTGCCTGTGTCTTTGGTGATTTCCTCAGACTAGCTACTAGACAGGTCATTACTTGATTAGTTTCTCACTTTTTTTCCCTCCAATCTCTTTATTACTTTTCCATTTTTCTTCGAGAAGAAAAAAAATTTAATAATAAATATACTAATAATATCCCTGACCAAACTTATCCTTATATTATACTTACTAGTTATATTATCAGGTAACTCTATCCTCCTCACAGCATTTTGTTTTGTTTTGTTTTAACCTAATCATGTTACATTTCAGTAGCCAAAGAATTTGTCAGTGGGGAAAATTCCTAGGGTCAGAGAGTTCAGATCATTATTCTTTCCTTTGACTTGTTTTAATACCATGAGTAAATTACTTTATCACTCATAGAACCAGCATAAGAATGAAGAATAGCACAAGAGCTTGATATGAAAGTCTAAAGCCATATCCACTGCACATTCCTTAATTCTAATAACAAATCATCCATGGTATTGATTTTTAAAGAAGCAACTTGATTACATTCCAAAAATTCCCAAAAGTCACTTGCTCACTCAAATCTAAGGTTAAGGGCCATTCTGTTAGCATAGCAGGTCACAGCCTTGAAGATCCCAACAAAATTACTATGGCTCAGATTTCAAAAGCGTCTTATAAAATGAATAAGTTCTGTTTTGTATTCACATATAAAAGGAAAATAATTAAGCATACCCTGGGATTTTTTTAGCCTATGTCAGTCATAGAAAGGAAAAGCACACTCTTCTACTTGCGTTCAGTAAATATTCTATTCCAAATGGTGATAAAGTTTAGATCACTTTAAGGAGTGCCACATTAATTTACAAAACAGCAAACATTGTCTCCATTCTTTTAAAGCTCTTTTTTTTTTTTTTTTGAAAAAAAAATAAGGAAAGGTGCAGGCAAGAATGAAGGTGAGTAGGCAGGTAGGCAGGAAAAAAGAGGAGAAAAGAGCATCTTTATTTTATTTTTATTTAGTCATTCACACTGGTTGCTTGCCCCCAAGCCCATGAGTCAAACCTAGGGCAATGCACCTTGCTCTTTCAGAGGTGATAAACCTAACAGTTGGTCTCCCAGGGCGTGCCTGTCTCTATTCTTACCCTTCAGAATGAATCCGTGTAACAACGCTGACTTCTCACCGATATTCAAGACCTGTTTACAATGGCCAACTGGACATCATCACAGAATATTCCACGTCATCCAATGCTAGAGTCTATTTCCAAATATATTACCTTTCTCTTTGAATTCATTATACCTCTAAATTAATTAATATGCAAAAGTGTGTTGCACAGTTCTTAGCATATTATTCTTTCCTTCCTATAGGTTAGTTTCTTTTCTCAAATTCACTATTTTTATCAGTACCGCCCAGAACTCTGTTAGTCCCTAAACTCACTATCACAGTTCTTAGACCATTATTTTTCTCTATTTATCAAGTTACTATCAAAACGTTTTCTGTCCTTTATGAAATCAGGCATATTAGCTATTGTAAGAGTCCAAATAAACAGATACAGATTTGCCTGTTTTCCTCCTTAGACTATGTCTCCAAGGCTCCTGTCTCATCAGATGTAAAATAATCAAAAGGAAAACTATGAGCTATTTTAGCAAGAAAGGATACTGAACTGTGTCACAGAGCAACTGCTGTGATCTTTCACCCTAATGCAAACTCTACTTTGTTTAAGATTCCACTCAGGAAATAATTCTCCTCATCAAAAGAACATTAAAAAAAAAAAAAAAAAAAAAAACCCTATCCAATCTCCATAACAGGGATAATGTAGGACACTGAAAAACTCAGAGCACGTAGATACCAGAAAATGATGAAGAGGCGAAAGGCTACAAAAAGAGAAATTATCTACAAGCATTCATGGAAACAGAATCTTTTTTTGAGCCAACCAGATTCAATTTCTCTACCATGTTGACACTTCTAGGTAAAAATCAAAGAGCCTGAATTAGCAATTTGATAACTGAAAAAACAAAAGACCATCTACTAATCCTTACAATAGACCTAAATCACAAGGCAAGACAACAGATCACAGGGCCTGGAAAACTTGAAACAAAATAAGAAGGCAATCCATACACAATGAGAAGTATTCTTGTTTGCTTTAAAAATTTTCTCCATGTCTTTAGTGAGAAAAAATTAACAGCGTTTATACCAGAGCTCTCAATATCACTTACAGCTGATTAGATATAATACTAGTTAACTGAAGAGAAACTACACTTAGTTCTCTTCTCATGCAATGGATTCAGCTATTCCACACCCATTCTTCTCTGGTCTTCAATAAGCCTAAACTAAACAACTCATCCAAGTTTTATTCAAGATGACTGTCCAGATTAATTGAGCCACACCTGACTATTTTGATAAATTGTCTTGTGCCAATTCTAATCTTTTTCTACACAATTTAATTCTCCACATCTCTCCCACAGGAAACTCTTGCTCAACACCCTGAAAGTATCAGATACCTCTTCTTATCTGTGGAACAAACAGGTATCAACCACAAAGCACAGTTTCCAGAATGCATCCAGGCATCCAGTTTTTGCTGTAATATTTACAGAGCAACAATTATCAACCGGAAAAACTGCTGGATGAATACCATGCCTACCCTGCAGATAGTAAGATCCAGAAGGGGACAGTGATAAGTAAACAAATTATAGGATAATAATTTAGAAAGCATTAACAGAAAGAAGCTTATGTGCCATCTGAATGAAAAATGATACAGAAGAATGGTTAACTCTTAGAGGCATCAGGAAAGATTTCACAAAAGATGTGAATCACAATGATGTGGAACCCATTTCTCTCATTAGGAACCCAAAGAATCAAGGTGGCTGTTTCTCTTTATATTCAAACATTTCTACTTTGAGTTTTCCATTTGGTGAGGAAAATAGTAAGAGTCATACTGATATGCCAGGGTGAACTTAATGTAATACACACAAAAATAATTTACAATATGTACACCTTTAAACCTATATAATGTTATGTTATACTGTTCCTTCAATAAAAATAACTTTTTAAAAGATGAACAAGTTAAACAAAATAAAATTGAAATGCTAGTGTTAGTGAATTGTCCTCAAACGCAAAAAAATTCCAAGTATGTGCTGGAAATAAAAACTGTAATATCCAAGAATCTCCAACTTCTTGCTATATTTCCCAGTTGTCTTTTTATAAGATATAGATTCTGGAGAAAATGTCACCTATGATTAAAATACAATCCATATTATTGATCTTTGTGACCTCATGCTTCCTTTGCTAAGGTACTGTAATTATCTTATAAAAGAACAAGGAAAGTAATAGATGACATAAACATTCACTGAATTTCCTCTCTCCCAGCTTATCATCTGGAATTTCCAAGTCTCTCAACCTTTTTCTAAAGCTATTAATATTATTGCTGTGTTGACCTTTGCTGCTGTTTGCCATTTTAAAATTTACAGATCAGCAAGCACCAGTAAATCTTGTCAGAATTAATGCAAATGTTAGACACAGTCATTACGGGCTCCTCGCGGTAAAGAATAGCTTGCTACAATGTTATTACTGAGACACGATTTATCCTGATTGCCAGAAAGATGAGACGCCCTGAATGTAAGCAGTAAACTCACTGCAAGAAATAAATTTCGCAGCCTTTGCCCACACAGAAGTTTGCTCACGCGGATGAATACTGTCAGTGGGGTGAGTGGTGGAGTGATTGATTCACTCCTGTGCCTCTCCCATCTCCCCCTGCTGGAAAATGAAAGTTAATTTGCTCTCATTCATTCTCTTCACCACACTAGACGTTTTTAGGGGCTGACTCAGAAAATGAAGACAGGTAAATCGTGATCCAGATGACGCCTCCTCCATCTCTCCCTCCCTTGCCCCACACTGAATTTGCCTTTATATGTCAGCCCTGTACATTTCTTTTGTAGGGTTCCCTAGGATTAATATACCAATGAATTCCACGCCTAACAGAAAACATTCTTTGTTCTGTTGGATGTGCTTATATTTTCCATATATAAATAAGTGACTCCATAAAAGAGTTGACAATATAGGTAACAAAATTCCACTTCATGACAATTCCATCTCCTCGGAGTATTTTTAAATCATTTTTTTCTATAAAGAATTCTTGCTATGATGTTTATTGAACTAAGAATTTTAATGCAGTTGTCTTCTTAGAGAAACAGTGAATAAATGAGCAAACCCTGGAAAATAAAGCTAAAGGAGTTTTTTGTTTTGTTTTGTTTTGTTTTGTGTTTCTAGAATAAAACTAATTGAAATGTGGGTTTTTATCAGTCCTTGGGGCGGAAAGGAGAATTGATCCTGAATACTTGGAAAAAAAAACATGAATATATGAGCAAAAGAGAACGTGGGGTATGAGATGTACTCATACTTTTCTTTTCTTTTTTTTTTTTTTTTTTTTTTTTTTTTTTTTTTTTTTTTTTTTTTTTTTTTTTTTTTTTTTTTTTTTTCTAAACTTCCAGTCTCAATTGAGTATGTGAGACTTCAAATAGCATTAGAGGTCAGAACAAATTCCACCAAGGGATGCTCTCAGAAACAACTACCATAGGAAGAAAAATGTGAAGATTAAGACAATGAGAAAATTAACCTGAGAGAAATAGGCAGACAACAATATAATCAAAAAGAATTTTTTTGAATTAGCATCAGAGCATAAGAGAGTTATAAAGGATAGGGGAAAAAATAGTCTGACTTTAAGTCATTTGCTATGAAAGGTTCTAAATTTATCTAGCTGTCCATGATGGTGGGCAAAAAGTCTCCCAACAAAAGACTATAGTTTGAGGTTCTGCTGTCAGATAAGCAAGTATTTCTTGCTTCTTGGAGTTGCTGAATGGCTGAGATAGCCTATCTAATTTTCACCTAAAAGTCTTAGCATAGCAGCTTTGAGACAAGATGGACTCTGATTTAAAGAAGGTTTCACAATAGCATATCTATAACAGAAGCATTCAAAATACAAAATAAAAAAATTAAAAGAAGCAAAAATAATAATTTAATTTGAATTGTAAGAAAGTAATATAGGGTCTAAACCTGGTTTTATTACTCTTAAGAATATGTCCACTAAATAATCTAAAGCTACACTTGAAACAGAAGCTACTTGGAGACTGGGTTTTATAACAAGGAACTGAATATGACTTAGAAACTTTAAGGACAATAATTTGACCATTCAAACATTTATTCATTAACATATTAGACCTAGGACTCCAAAATGTGTATGGTTCATGTTAAAACAAACAAAAATACATACATACAAACATACATATATGCAAACATACAAAACAGCATCTAAGTCATTACACTGTTAGTTATTCTAACTGGACAAATAATAAATAATAATTATACTTGTTTCTCCCCCAGAATAAAAAATTATACCTACTCTATTTTCTAGGGAATGTAACTTTAAAGCCTTTATAATAAAGTAAAATTACTGGTTGCCTGTCTTTTCATTTCATTTCACTGGCGTTTTTTGTTTGTTTGTTTGTTTTTAATCCAACTCAAAGATTTTGGAATGAAGCAGGTATGACCAAATAATAAACATAAAAAGTACAGATTTTTACAACTTCTTCTAATTTCTCCTACCTTAAAACAAAAGAAAAAAAATCTATTGACCACATTTTCTGACCAGGTACTGTCTCATATCCTAATTTATTTTACAGTAAAAATCTCCTTTTAGGCACAACCTTTGATTGGGAAAGTATATTTGCACATAGATCTAATGAAGAGTTAAACTCCAAAATATATAAAGAATTTACACACCTCCAGGCCAAAAAATAAAATAATATAACCCATTTTTTGGGGGGTGGAAGATTTGAATAGATACTTCTCCAAAGAAGATATACATATTATCAACAGGTACACACAAAAAAAAAAAAAAGCTCTACATCATTTATCATTAGGGAAATGCAAAGCAAACCACAATGATACATCACCTCACACCTGTGAGAATGGCTTATATCAAAAAGACTGTAAAGAACAAGTGTTGGTGGGAGTGTGAAGAAAAAGGAATTCTTTTACACTGTTGGTGAGAATTAAATGGAGTTTCCTCAAAAAACTATGGAGTTTCCTCAAAAAATTAAAAATGGAACTACCATTTGATCTAGCAATTTCACATCTATGTATATATCTCAAAAATAAAAAAACACTAATCCAAAGAAATATATACATTCCTACATTCATAGAAGCACAATTCACAATAGCCAAGACATACAGTCAATGTAAATGTGTACTAACAGATGACTAGAAAGAAGATGTGGTGTATATATACTCAGTGGGATATGATTCAGTTATTAAAAAGTATGAAATCTTGAGTTCTCTTTTTTATCTTGTAAGACAGTGAATGAAAAAGCCGAGAAACTGATACTAAAGAGAAGAAACCTAAAGACGTGAAAACTGATGCTGCTGGCAAGGTTAAGAAGTTTAACCCTAAGGGCCAAACACCTCAGAAGGGGAGGCCCCACCGCAGCTGAAAACAGTCCAAATCAGAGGACTTGGCAGCTATTCCTGATCTGCTATGTATTCCAGAAATACAAGAGGAAGTATTTAGCAACTAAATGCAGGGTTGAAAAGAAAAAGGAGATGGTTCTTGCTACTGTGTTAAATTCCATAGGTGGTGACAAGAATAGTGGCAAAATTTCACAAAATGTCTAGATATTCCCCAACTGATGATGTACTTTGAAAATTGTGAGCCAAGACAAAAAACTTTTCATTCAGCATGTAAGGTAACTGCAAGCTAGAATCACTCCTGGGTCTACTCCAATCATCTGCACTGAGCTCCAGAGAAGCAAGAGGGTGGTTTTCCTGAAGCAGCTAGGCAGTGACTTACAACTTGTGACTGGACGTCTGTGTCTCAATCAAGTTCCTTTGCATAGAACATACCAGAAATTTTTATTGCCACCTCCACCAAAACAATATTGGTGGTGAGAAAATCCCCAAACATGTCACTGATGCTTACTTCAAGAGGAAACTGTGGAAGGCCACATACCAGGAAGGTGAGATCTTTGACAGACAAATAGAAATCAGAGATTACAAAACAGCACAAGGTTGATCAGAAAGCTGTGGACTCACAAATTCTATAAGAAGTCAAAGCTATTCCTCACCTCCAGGGCAAACTCACTTCTGTGCTGGTTCTCACAAAAGGAATTTATTCTCACAAATGGCATTCTGAATTTCTTATAAAGAACCTAATTATAATCTGATCCATTTCCAAAAAAATATGAATTCTTACCTTTTGCCAACAACTTGGATGGAACGTGGGCTGATTATGCCCTAAGAAAAAATAAAATATCATATGGTTTCATTCATGTGAAATATAAAGAAACAAATGAATAAACTAACAAAACACAACAAAATTCTCTTAAAATCTAAATCAAGACAGTGGTTTCTAGAGGAGGGGGAGGGAGGGAAATGAGTAGAGGTAGTCAAGATGGTAGTGGTGAATGACACTAGAAATCTGGCAATGGGTGTAGTGTGATAGATAAATGAGAGGTCTGAATCTGTTCTCCTGAAACTTCCACGGTATTGTAAACAAATGAAACATTAACAGAAATAAGGGGAAAATGGGGAGTGGTATGCTAGAGCTGACTGTACTGGCTTATAAGAGCCGGTTGTTAAATTTTCAGGAATTCCATGAGCTAGCTGTTAATCAGTCATTATTATAAAAATTAAATTGTATATACATACAATTAAGTGCATTAAATAAAAACAAAAGTAATAAATACTCAAAAATTATCCTTGTCAGATTCTCCACCCTCCCTCCTCCATACTACACCCAAAGCTGCCTTATCTTACTCACTGTATAGGCAGAAGCTATTAGAGCTAGTATGCCTTTTTTGATGCACTCTCTACCTGATTTCCAGGATATTTCACTTTGGGGGTTTTTTTCTACCTTTCCTTTTCTACAATCTCTGCTAACTGTCCCCTCTTCTCCCAGCCCTGTTAAACTTGAAGTGCTCCAAGAATCCATCCTTGGTCCCCTGTCCATCTCCATTTAAATATTCCAATAACATCTATGTTTATACCACCAATCCAGACCTCTCTACCATACTCCAGGTTTATATATTCAAATGCTTACTTAATATCCAGGCATCATTTCAAAACAAACATTTCCAAATACAAAATCTGATCTCCCCCATCTCCCTTCAAAAGAAATAGATCCTTCCCCATTACAGTGTATACTAATTCTGTCCTTCCAGCTGTCAAGGCTAACAAACTTCACAGCAATGCTTGAAACATCACCTTTGTTCATACCCCATGTAAATTCAATAAGCACATTCTGTTGGAGGTATCTTGAAAATATATTCAGAGTTTAACTATTTGCTGTTACATCCATTCAAGCATCCCAGTCTGAGCTAAATTAAGTTCTCAGCTGCATTACTGCAATAACCTTCAGCATATCTTTCTGACTGATTCTTGTCCTCCTATAGTCTACAATCAACGCAATAGTACAGTGATCGATTTAAAATGAAAGCCAAATTGTGACACTTCTCTGCATAAAGGCCATTTTAGTTGGAATTAAAATAAAGCCCTTAAAATGCTCCCAACAGGTCTCTGTGACCTGGCCCTTTCTAGATCTCAACTCCTATTATTTTCTTTATTGTTCAGCCTAATCTAGTAATTTTGTCTCCATACTATTCCTCATGCATATGAGGCATGCTCTTGCCTTCAACAATTACAATGACCATCCTGTCTTCCTGAAAAGCTCTCCCAAGATATCCAACTCTCATACCTCCTTCAAGACTGTGCTCACATGCCAATTTCTCAGTGGAACTCTGAAATCCACCACCTTGATTTTTGTTATCTTCCTCCATATTTCTCATAACATTTATCACTGTCTAACATAGTTTACTTATTTATTAATCTTACTAAAATGAAATATCCAAAGATTCCAAATTCCAAGAGGAATTTGATCTGTTTCATGGGTATATCTATCCTGGCCTCCTTAAGAGTACCTGGAAATAGTTGATGTCAATAAATATTCTGGAAATTAATGAATATTGCTTTAAAATGAAACCAGACAAATGGAAAATAAAAAGTATTGTTAAGATTCTCTGATCATACCTGTCCCCAAAGAAAAGTTCACTGAAAATGAAAAGTCACCAATTCGAGGAATAATGACACTAGGAAAGATTTTATAGCAATCTAGGACAATACCTTGAGATTTGATTAGCAACCTTGAACTACTGTATACTGCTTCCCATGTGCCGTCTTCCTTCTGTGAAAGCAGAGAGCTTTGCCATCTAACAGATTGCCAAAGTTTTATCACGAATTGAAAGACTCAGTATTGAAACAATGTCAATTCTCCCTAAAGCATCTATAAATTCAAAACAATTCTGATCAAACTTCTACCAGGTTTTTCATATAAATTCTAAGATAAATCTAAAACGTACAAGAACTCCCAAAAGACATAGGATAGCCAAAAAGAATTTCTTAAAGAAAAGCAAAGTTGGAGGACATATATAACCTGATTTCAAAACTTACTATAATGTCACACTAATCAAGATAGTAGCAGAGTAACACTTTAGTCAGCCATCTTTGACAGGAGCAGTTCACATACATCCCAACAACTTGGTTTGCATCCTGGGACTCGGGAACAACCAAGATGAACAACTAAATAAAATGCTTCTTCCTCCTCTCTCTTCCTGCCTGCCTGCCTCTACTCACCTTCATTCCTGTCTCGAGTTTTCCTTTAAAAGAAAATAACACACACTCTCATACATGTGGAACTTGTATCAAGATAGAAAAAAATAGATGAATGGAATAGATTGGGGATCCTAGAAATTAACCAACACATGTATGGTCAGTGGAGAAAGAAGATTCAGTAACTGGTTCTAGAATAATTGACCAAAATGCAAGCTACTTCAATTCATAATAAAGCTTAATCCAAAACAGATCATAAGTTTAAAGATAAAAGCTAAAACTATAAATCTGGGAGAATTATATTCACAAACCTGGGGGAGGCAATGATTCTTAGAGAGTACATGAAAAGCATTAACCATAAAAGAAACAAAATAATATAATGGATTTTATCAAAATTTTAAATGTCTGTTTCTAAAGATATGTTAAAATAATAATCCAACCCCCCACATACCTTCCAAAAGTATACAGAATATATAAAAACTTCAACAAATTAATAATACTCCTTTGTTTTTTAATAAGGAAAAGACACCGAGAAGGAATAAAATGTGTATTAAAAGTGATTCATGTCTTTAGTCATCAGGAAATTGCAAACTAAAAAAGTCAGACAGATAATATTATTTTATACTCATTAAAACAGCTAAACTTAAAATAGACAAACAAGCCAAAATATCGATGAGGAGTGAGGAGGCATAGCGACTGGAACTACCATAGCATTGATGGAATTACGAAATGATGCAACTACTTTGAAAACTACTTGGCAATTTCTAAATAAAGTTAAACACATATGTACCCTATAATGGAACATTTATATTCATGGGGATTTACTAGGAAAAATGAAAACATCCACACAAAGACAGTGCAAAAGGTTTAAAGTAGCTTTATTCATAGTAGCCCTACACTGGAAATAGTCCAAATAGACCTCAATAGGAAAATGGATAAATGTTTTGGTACAAGGAACAAAAATAGGAAGGGACAACTACTGATAAAAGGAACAAAACAAATATATATTAAAGAAGTCACAGAACATCATGTAATAATTTCTTTTTCCACATAAAGTTCTCATGCAGTCTAACCTAGTTTATAGCGATAGCAATCAGAACAGTGGTCACCTATGGGGTGATGTTACAGGAAAAGTTCTACAGAGATTGAAATGCTTTATATTTAGATTGAGATACTGTTTATATATGTGTATACATTTGTGAAACTTGAATAAGGCATTTCAGATCTATGCATTTTACCATGGGCAAATTTTATAAAATATTTTAAAATATTCTAGCTCATTAGTCAACAGTCATTGCTGAAGTGTCATTATATGGTATCGGTTAGAAATGTATTTGTTCTAAAAGACAGAATTGTTGAGGGATTTTGTGATATCTGAAAGTCTGAACATACTATTTTGTGGCTGGATATTATAAAATTGACCAGTGCTTGAAATGAAATGTTGCATCTTTATATATTTTATTTATGAATAGAAGAACATGGGCATC
Source organism: Solenodon paradoxus (assembly GCA_004363575.1). Taxonomy (NCBI): domain Eukaryota; kingdom Metazoa; phylum Chordata; class Mammalia; order Eulipotyphla; family Solenodontidae; genus Solenodon; species Solenodon paradoxus. Next base: position 616,988 of record RJWH01000173.1, on the reverse strand, counting down.
ATGAAACAATAATCCATCCTTGATCAAATTACATTACCAGGTTATTTGGAATTAGGGTAAATAGCTGGATCCAAGGTGTTGGACTAGTATAAATCCTGGAGAAGAGTGAGAAAATCACTAACATGTGACCCATATGCTTTATATTTTCTGATGACTAAGTCTAGATTTTCTAGGAAATACAAAGCATTTGCCAATTTTCTGAGTTCTATGTTTTTACAGATAATAACCTGTTCTTTCATATTGTTCTTAAGAGCAATATAATGCTTGAATTTAGTTCACAGTTAAAAATATTAAAGCAAGGAGAAATTAAATTCATAATTCTTTAATACCAGTGTGACTAGTTTAAACTGGAATGGTAGTTCTTACCTTGTTATCTTGATTGTTCAAAATCTGAGAATTAATAAAATATATATTTTAATTACCAGATCGTTTTTAGAATAAGTATGAAACTCTGCTATCCCAATACTAAAAGATTAGGCACAGGAAGAAAAAATTTAAATTAGTCACCCAACTTCTAATCTGAAGTATTTCTTCTATGATATTTGAAATAATAGATCCTTAAAAGCACCAAAGGCAAAATAAAATTGAGTTAATTATAAAAGCATACGCTGGTATTGGCAATAGTTCTTTGAAGGAATGAATAATATATCTGAATTTTCCTTATCTCTAGGCAATTACAGGAGTATATTCAATTTATTGTTGGACTATGCCACTCTCTCCTACAAAAGCAACCTACAAAAGCTTTTCTCACTTGCTGACTTAGAAATTTTTTTCACATTTCAAAATACAGTTCATTTCAAGGAAAGTCAAAATATACTTACTCTTTTCAGGTTAATCTCTCTCCCTCATACTGTTATTCTCAATATTGTTATGGTCACAGACACTTTTTTAATTGGATGAATAGTGCTTTGAATTCTCTCTTCAGAAAAAAAAAAAAAGAACATATGCTTGTTCACATAAAATTTTGCAAGTAATTTCCAAGCATCCATGAACTCATGATTAAGAACCCTGCACTAAAAGAATTATATTTGAAACTCAGTGATTCTTTAATGATCAATAACTCTATCAATATATCCAATAAAGAAGTGACTCAAAACAATGAGTATGAGCAACTCCTTTTTACAATCATATGCAAAATATTCAGTTGATAACAGGTCATACCTTGAGAGCCTGTTAAGAAAGTGCATAAAAGGAAAAAAAAAATGTCATGCTCTCATTTACTTTTAAATAAATTTAATCACAACTTCTGCTATTTGAAAAACTAATGACTGATAAATGTAAAAACAGGTATTTCAGACTAGCAACAATGTTTGATGTACAGAGGGATTTGCAGACTCCTCAAGAATAACTCTAAGGCCACCTCCTAACCCCCACACTCTTCCCACAGCCCAGAAGCTACAAAATAACAGATTGAGGGATGCAGGGTAGAGAAATAGATAAAAAGGTCTAACAGAAATTAGAAAGTATTTTAAATTAAATACAGAAGCATATCCTCTGACAAAGAGAGAAACTATTAAGAAAAAGGAAGTTTATTGTCATACAATCTGTATAATTATATTCCACAGTTCTTTTAAAATAGCCATAGTTTGTTTCAATATGTTATTTGCATTTTGTTTCAGAAGAATTTCTTAACAGCAAATTGATTCCATTTTCATTTATAACCTGTGGTGACATAAAGTGAACTGAATTCTATAAATTGCCATGGAAAGTGGCAAGCCAACAATTTGGCAGAACAAAGCCCTGAGGATATGACAAGCAAAAGGGGAATATGGTGTCTGCAATTGCAGACTAAAATTGAAGAAGAAAAACATTTGAATTGCAAATACCATATTAAAAGTGGACACTGCTCATGACTGCTTTATGTAAATAGTTTTGCAGGCCTGAGGTGAGAAATAAAAAATTGGTTGCTCTATTTAGTACTATTGAATACTTAACAGGAGTTTTGTGACCTCAAGTTCACCAGAGTATCTACTTCTTCACTAGAAGTATCCTTTAAGGTCATTTACCCTTGATTGCTTCAGGCCAGTAAACAATTTTAAGAAGCTTCAAAACTCTACTCTGGGAAGAATCATGGTCAAATACCTTAATAAAGTCACTTTGTGTGGGACCATGACTAAGTTTTTCTGTGTTTACAGACATTTTGTCACAGAATCAATGTTAACTTTTTTTAATTCTCTTTACCACAGAGGAGAACCCAGACATGCTCTATTTGCAAGCTGACTGCATGAAACGAAAAGCACAGTAATTCTGAGGCTGCTGGCTTGGATAAAATGAGAATGTAATTAAAAAGAAAAAGGTTAGTAAAAGAACATGCTGGGAATTGGAAATAAAAATCTGAAATGATGTCCCAGTCTGCCCATAAGGTCTTTTTTTCACAGTGAAGAAAGCTATCTCAGATGCTCTACTTGTCCTAGAGTCTATGTTCTTTCACTATTGCCTGTTCTTTTGTTTTCTGTTTTTAAGCACCTATGAAAATAATCAAAATTATTTATAGTCAGAATATTTGCATTATTACACTTATAACTACCTAAATTCCTTGTGAAGTTTCATATTGGAAAGAAAACATGATTTCAAGAGCTCTACTATATCTTTCCTTAAATTCTAAACTTTTTGTTGCTAGTTCCTTTTCCAATGTCATGTTGTTTTCCAGCAAGCCCATTACCAATATCTTCAGAAAAATTTCAGTCCCATATTTTATGCTAAATTGATTCTGGGGTACATAAATACACGTAAAAAGAAGGAGTCTTTTTTACTTTGTTTTCCATATACTAAGAACATACAAAATACAGAAGCTTTAAGCACATTTCACAGGAATCACTGACAAAACAGAAGATCTTGAGGATCCTCTAATGAAGCACTCTCATTGTGCACATAAAGAAGCTGTGGTCCACAGGATTTATTGAGGGTGACCTAGTTAGAGGCAAAGCCAGTGCCAAATACTTCCCTCTCCATAAACTGAAAGCCCTGGTGATACTAAATGTGTGTAATAAAGACAAAATCCTCCCCGTTGATAAGGAATAACTTCATTCTCCCATTTTCTATTCTCACAGTGAATGCTTTGATTTAAGTTTTAATCTCTATTTTGTACAACTTCAAACCCTCATTTTTCTAAGTTCATCATTTAATACTCCAGTGCTACTCCAATCTTCCTAAGAGTCTTTTTTTGTCTACTTTGACAAAGCCAGCCCTACTTTCCTTTAGGCCTCTTAGAAAGTAACTGCAAACAAAATTCAATATGAAATCTTAGGATCCAGGAAATTTTTTTCCTGTTGGCATGAGAAAAGTCATTTTTATTGATTGAGCAGTGGAAGATGCAAAAAGAAAAGTAGGTTCTTCAAGGAAGAAAAGACAGCTTTGATTTCTGACACATTTTGTCATCATAATCAAACTTCCAGGATTAGGAAATACCAGGACACTAACTATCCCAACATTTCCCGAGGAATGCTCCTTAGAATTCTGGAGGCACAGAACAGTAGTATTAATGAATTTGTTGCTACATTGATTTAGGAAACTATACTGCTATACCAAGTTAAATGGATTTCTTTCCTGAAAAATTCTCAGAACCTTTAATGCTAACAGATCTAGTGACTTCCCAAGACAGGAGAAGTTACAGGCAATATGTCCAAGATGTACTTGAGCACAAAACCCTTTAACAGAGGATCCCACAGACTTAACTATTTTGAGGGATATCACTGGAAAAAGTGCTGACACAGACTATTATGATGAATTGTAACTTAGTGACAAAGACAGCAAAAATCAAATCTCTTCACTTTCAGTCTAGTGTTTATTGGCAGGAACATTTCTGTTTGCCTTAGGCCTTTTTGGTTATAGAAAACTCCTTCAAGCTACTTCACATAAGAAGAAAAGAGACAAGCAGGGAGACAAGCATCAGTCAGAGTGAGCTGATCACAAGACTCACAAAGAAGTGCCCTCAGAAGCCATGGAGTCTCCCTCTCTAGCACAAAGCTCAAATTCAAAGGCTTCATTTCAGTTGAAGAATAATGATCATTGAAAAATTCATTGAATTATAAAGTATTAAAACTCTTTAAGTTAAACTTTAAATACAATCACACAAAAATTCTCCTGACATATATTAAGGGGGCATTTTTAAAATATGTTTTAAATTTTCCACTAAACAGAATTGAAACATTTAGAGCAATAATAATAGTAACTGCGATTGATTGAAAATTTCATATTATATTTAAGTCACTAAGTATATATTATATACTATATATAGCAAATATAAATATGATTTTGCAGAGAACTTTTAGAGAATAATGGTTGAAGAAAATCACTTTTATGATACTTTCTATATAAACTATACTTGAGGTCATCAAATAGCTGATGAGGGGAAGTGTCTCTTTATAGAAGTTTCCCAACTAATATAGAAAGAAGGAATGATAGAATTAAGATGTAACCTTAATAAAATAATGGATCTGAGCAATGATCATCAAGGCTTCTAAGTCAGAATAGAGAGACACACAAAATATTCATCTGCCTCCAGATGGATCCTACTATGAGATATTTTTGTCTTAAAATTGAACCTAGATTTGATCAACCTCTATTTCCAAATATCCCTTATAGTAAATACAGGCGCCAGAAGAATTCATTAATTAACACCAGTGTAATGTAATCAAGAAAAATGAACAATATGGAAAATTCTACAGGGCAAATTTCTTCTACAAAATTTGTAGGGGGGATAAAAGAAGAAACGGAAATTATTGATTTGAGACATAGCAACTAATTTCAAAATGTCTTTTATTTGTATCTTGATCTAAAATCATTTTAGGTCATGATATTACTAATTTTAAGTAATTACCTTCCAGAGAAAACACAGGGACTATATAGAGATACTTGATTTAAATAATACAGTGTTGGGTAGGTTTTTTCATAAATGAATCCAGATTGACCCTGAGATGATTATTGTTGATTCTGGGGTATAGCTACATATAGGGTTCATTATATAATCCTCTCTACTTTTATATATATTTGAAATTATCCTTAGTAGAAAGGTTTTTTAACATTTGTTTCTAAATCACAGTACATTTTTATATCACATCAGATTAAGCAACTCAAGAAGATAATCAATGCTTGAGTATAAGATGGATCAAAGTTTCTGTGTGTGTGTTTGTGTGAAAGAAATAGAAGGGGGAGCAAAAATGAGAGAGAGACTATTAAATTAGTCATTTACTCTTCAAATATTCTTTTTCTATCTAAAAAGCTTCAATCCATCTGAAAATATTATATAATGATAACTACCCTTTATTGAATATCATTTATTCAGAAATTAGTACAGAAGGTAAGATGCAAAATAAGATTATTTCATTTTATTTAAATGTCCATTTTATGTTTGAAATAATTTTAATCTTTATTAACAAAATTTAAAATCACATTGGCAAAATTTAATAAAAAATAGTACTCCTTAATAGTAGTACTCCTCTTGCCCAGGTTAATTGCAGTTCACGAGACTTCTCCATCTGCTGAATTCGCTGCACAGATGTGTATAAGATGTTTAGCTTAATATCATGAACTTACTCTATGTTTCACTCTGTGGTTCCCCAGTTATTTCACAAATGTATATATTCCCTAATCTATTGTTATGAATAATTTAAAGATAAGTTTTTTGTAAATTACGTGAAAAATCCCATAGGTTTGAATTAATCATACTAAATAGACAAAAGAGAAAAATTATTGTATATTTTTAAATACATATATTTTTTCTGACAGACATTCTTTAAATATTTTTCATTAAATTAAATTCAAGATGTTGGTCCTTTTGAGAAGATATGTGAAACCTAAGCTCTGTCATTAATATTAAGATCTTGGATAAATCATTCAATAACATGGAATAAGCTTAAACATCTAGGAAAGGAAAATATAAGCCATAAAATAGGTACATGACATTCTCTGTAAGAGACCAGAAATAGCCGAAGCAAATTTGGCATATGGGTTACAATTTGCCAAGTCTTGCTTTATACATACCCTTTTTCAAGTCTGGTCTATACCAAAATTATTTCTTGTTAGTTTTATTGTATTTATTACAGCATTGCAGAAATTGGCAATTTTATTCATACAAACTTAGTACTTAGCATGCTACATGATTGCAACATCAGAAACAAATAACCTTCATATGAAAGTTATATGAATAAAACCATCTTTCTCAAATGACTGAACCCTTATGTAACTGAAGAATCTTTAGGATATCTGCTTGAAATTTTTAATATAGTTTAAATATTCAAGTGAAAAGAAACCTGGTACATTTAAAAATCTCTGGAAGAATCCAAGGTATAATAAAACATCTAGAAAAATTAGAAGTTATTAAAAAGGATAATCTAAAATAATCCTCCTGTACAATTACTAGTCATACCAACTCAGTAGACAAAGGCCAGGAGTTAAGTTGGTTCAGTTTAAGGGTTCTAAATGCAAAGGAGTGTTTGTTTAGAAAGAGGCAATGAAGAGCAGAGGTTTTCAGTCTACTATGTGAATAGTGTAGGGGTGATATATATTTGTATTGAATTCTGGGGCAAAATATGAAGAAAAAGAAGTCATCAACCTTTCTTGCAATAACTGCAACAGGTAAGAGAATATAAACATGCAACAAATTCAGTCTTCCTAATAAAAGGTGGATACAGTAGGGAGTAGAGAGAATAAAAAGGTGACCTTGGAGAGAATGGGCATTCAAAATGCAACTTAATAACTCATCTCTGAAACCTGCATGCAATTAACTGATGACAAAATGAAACCATCTCTCCCAAATGCTTGAATCCTTAAGTACCTGAGTCAAGAATGGAATGTTTATTGTAAAAACTAAGAAACAATGAAATCAAAATTGATGAAAGGAATATTCAAAATGGAATCTGGAAGCTATAAGAAGACATCTGACATATGTATAACCTGGATTTACCATCACATTCACCAGGAAATGCTACTGGACCCCAAGCTTCAAGGAGAACTATCTATCATGGCACTGACAGGAGGCATTTCTTCTGTTTGCATGTTTTTCTTTCCCCCTTTAAGAAATTCTATAATTTTACCTGTTAGAGGCAGTTCTAACTATATAAACTCTGTATTTCCACCCCCACATCAAAAGCACTCACATAACTTGCCTGGGTCAGCCGCTCCTGGAATGCAATACGCCTAAAGACCCCAAAATAAAGCTTTGTTTTCACGTAAAGACTGAGCTTTGGCTCATTGATAGATTATTTTAAACAGTGTGAGCCTTAAGTGGTTTCCCTTCTAAGAAAAGATTTAAAGAGACAATATTAATGAAAGCTTGAATAATAAAACAAGTATTATTTTTCAATGACCTACCAGGTGCCTGGCAATGTCTTAAGTGACACACCAATGCACAAAATTCTCATCTTTATGAGAGTTGAAGAAATAAGTGACCTTGCTGGTATCACACAATTAGAAAGCGATAGGGCAGAAATTTGAAACCATCTTTGACTACAAAATTCAAGTTCTTACCCATTTTTTAGAAAACAGCATAAGGTTTACTGTGGTATCCCAAAATTGCCCTTTCATACTCCTTAAAGGAGCAAAACGGCAGTGCACATTGGTAATGGCAAACTAGCCAGCAATTCTATAGCAACACACAAACTGAAGAAGGAGGCCCAGAATCTGGAGTCCCAGCTGCCCACAGAGGACCTTTTCAAACCCCAGTGTGTGTATCAAAGGATAATGGAAAGAACACACAAATGACAGTTCTAATCTAGCTAACATTTGAGCTTCTGATTATGATGCATTTCACTACTTTGAAAATCCAAATCATTTTCTTATACTAAAAAAGTAAAGCGATAAATAGTCCAACTCTACATTTGACATTAATGACATATTTACGTTTAGAGATTTGGTTGCAAAGATTCATTTTTGCATAGCTAAAAGAGCTCAAATTTGAATTCATAAAGCTTGAACTGGAGACTTGACTTCCAAAGACATTATTAAGAAAATTCTTTCCATGAGAGAGCCACAAATAATTCTTTAAGTACCTTTCAAACTCATTTAATTAACCGGAATTATTTCTTCCCTATAAAGAGACAAAAATGCTGTCATCTCCCCTGTCTGTATTTCTCTACACAACAGCCCACAATACCCTGGGACTACAGCTCAGGACTTTGAAAGTAGGCCAGTGTTAATAACCTCCAAGATCTGCCAGGTTGATTAGCAGAATAAAAGCAGTTACAAGAACATTTCTAAAGGGCCAAGCCATGTGAGAAGAACAATCTGTGTTCAGAAAATCCAGAATTAGAAAGTCTGAATATTTCCTGTGTTAGGAATTCTAACATCACAGGCAAATTTTTCTGTCATAAAATGACTCATTAATAAATTGTGAAAAATGACCAAGGAAGTTCTACCGAACGTGGATATAAATGGGACATTTGTTTTCCTACCTGTGCTATCTAATACAAGGATTTGTTCCCCTGGTGAGCATCAGCCAAAAGCAACAGAACGAAGTTCTGTTAAATAGGAAAGTTTTATTACATATAACAAGAAAGGAACATAATAAAATACTGTCTCTGAGTGCTCTACTCAGGAGAGTTTGTTGAGATTCACTTGAGGAAGCGAATGGAGATTGGTCAGTGAATTGCTGAGGCAGATTCCAAGTCTACTGCACAAGCACATACTTTCTCCTACTTGGTCACACTTGTACATGTTCAAAAACGGTGATGCAAGGTCACTTTAAGTCAGCCCCAGCTTTTCTGTAGCTGCTCAGTCTGACATAGGTCAGAACCACTTGACCTGGTCAAGATTTTATTTACTTCTCCAAGGCACTTACCTATTCTGCTGTCTAGAACTATTAAGTTTTGAATGGCGATACAGTGGTCTAGACTCAGGGACTCCATCAGGTTTTGAGGGTGGCTTTATGGAGTGTCTTCTATTATGTTATTAAGCTCCTCTATTGCTGGTCCACTAACCCTTTCTCTGTATCGTTTTCAGTATTTCTCCCTATTTAAAAAAAAAATTAAAGAAAAGGTGTAAGCAGAAATGAAGGTAAGCAGAGATAGGCAGGTAGAAAGAGAGATAAAGAAGAAGCACTTTATTTTATTTAGTTGTTCAACTTGTACCCATTTCCTTCTACTCCCTACCCCTTCTCCACCTCTTTGGGATATAAGTGAACTGCATTCATTAACCATTAAGCCATCAGGGTGTGCCCCTGTTTTTCTTTAAACTTATTCCTGCATCTTTTTACTAGTTCTCTTATAAAACTATCTTAAGTCCCTTTTTAAGCATTTTCTGTTACTGGTTTTTGAAGATTCTGACTTTCATTGCCACTTTATTAGAACACTTCTTTGTATATTTGTATTCTACTGAGTTTTCTGTCTCATCTTCCTTATTTATAATAATGGAAATCAGGGAGCAAAAATACAGAGAAAAAAGTATGCCCTCTGAGACCAAAAGTGACCAGACAGGCTCTTTCCACCACCACTTCCCTCTCCTACCCCTGCCCCCAGCAAACAATTTCTTCTCCCAAATTCTTCCTGAAAGTCTCCCAGGCATGGTGAGGCCAGAAAAAAGTAAGGCACACCAAGATTAGAAACAATGGAATATTTCTTTTCTGTTAAATTCTCATGCTTCCATATTTTCCAGGATTTTATTTGAGGTTCGAAAGATTAAATATAACACTTGATTTTTTTAAAAGTTTGCTGAATTAGTGGCCCATTCATCTCAAAAGCTGATATAATCCAAAAAACACCATTTCATTGACAGTACTTTAATGACATTTGTGTGTGTGTGTGTGTGTGTGTGTGTGTGTGCCCATGCACGTGCGCATGTGTCTGTGTTCTAAAACAACCAAAGAAGTTCATATCAAAGAAATACGAATGATTTGTGTAATATGACTTAGCTCATCCACTTAAAGTAATAACTTTTGAATAAAAAATAGGGCAATGAATTTGGTCAAGGAGGATGACTAACAGAGGGAACAAAGCATGTGTGTTCAACACACTTTGATGTGACCAAGCTACCTGGTTAGGCTGTCCTGGGAATTCTAAATCCTTAATTTACCAGCTGTCAAAATGCCCCCAGGCAAATCTGCTTGCCCAAATACTTTTGTTGTGTCAATTTTTGTGGTAGATTTAGATGTTAGTCATGTAGGATCCACAGTTACTAAAAAGAAATTTCCCATCTTTTACTCTCCAGTACCTTCTTTTCTTTTCTCCTGCACAAATAGGTAATCAAATATTTCAAATATCTAAGTAAATGCTGTAATAAAACACTGGTGGCAAAGATTAGACTGGTGGCAAAGTAACAGGGATTCTTGGGAAACAGCCTCCATGCAGTTTCACCATTTCAGCATTGTACTTCTGAAATTCATATTGAAACTGAAATGGGTCACATACTATGAGTCAATGATAAAACTGTATCCCATTTTTGATTGGATAAGCTATCACACTATTGAGATTCCCAAATTCATGATTTTCAATATATTTTCTAACAGACTTTGAGTTTCATCTTAAGTGTGCTTATGATTTTAAACTATTCTATTTTTAAAAGTCAGTTAAAATTCTATATACAGTATATCTTATGTATTTATATTACATTTAGAATTTCCATTAAATTGCAAGAGTTATGCAAACTACACATTAATTCATTCTATAAAATGATAAAGATCTTATCTCCTTAAAAATAGTCCTTTCCCTACTGAAAATAATTGTATACTATGTTCTATTTTTGTTGCCTCTGTCAGGATTTTACTATGAATTTTTAAAGAGCAATTTAAATTACAAATAGAGCCCGTGTATTCAAACACAAAGTGATAACGATTTTTAAAAAATGAACCAATGGACCACTGGAATAACTTGATTTGCATTATAGGTTAATATATGATCAAAAGTCGCTGTGACTCTAAGACTATTTTCCAAGGAATTGCAAAAACTGTGAGACTTTTTGAATTTCAGAGATTTGATAAGAAGAAATAGATTTTTCTAAGAATAATTTCCTTTCACCTAAATATATCTCCTAACTACAAAAGGCAAAAGAGCAGGTTAATTCTTTGTTCGTATCAGTAAAAAGATGAAAGGAAACTTAATTAGAAAATGTCATGTTCTGTGTTTAAAGGAATTAATCTATTTTATACTATGAAAGTAAATAGAGAAGGGGATTCAACCCTATATGCTCCCATATTACACATTTTACTTCCCATTTCAGAATAAAACTCAAAATCCTTACCTTGCCCTACAAGACCGTAAGTAATGTGCCCTCACTCCCAACCTGGTTCCAACCATTTTCTCCAATCACTCTCCCACTGACTCCCTCTTGTCCGGCCAATTATACACCATGTTATTCCACCTATACCAACGCACATTCTTGCCTCGGGGTCCTTGTACTTACTGTAAATCTCTCCTCCCAGAGAGTCACATGGGCTCAATTCATCAGTTTACTCAATTCTCTATTCAACACTATCTCAAAAGGGTCAGTCATCCTACCTAAAATCTCCCATCTTTTACCCCATATCTCTCTATTATCTTCTCCTGCACATTGAAGGGGCTCAAATATTTGAAATGTATGAGTACATTCTGCAATAAACTGCTGACTATAAAAATCAAACAATTCTTCCCATGTGTCAGTCCTAAATTAAGGATGAGTTTAAGGATGAGTTCTAAAATAAGGATACGCAGTAAGCACAAAAGAGCAAGAAGTTGTGCCAAATGAGCAGTGGTTCAGGAAATTAAGGTACAGAGTGAAAAGAAATGAGCAGTTGAGGATGTGTGTGACTGTATGATTTGCAGAGGAAGTAAGTAACTGGGGAAAAAGTAGAGGTATTTAATCCTGGAGAAGAGCTGATGTGAAACAAGATCAGATCTTTAGGAATGACCTTGCAGATAGAAGTCTGGAAGACAGATTTGGGAAAAGAAAGAATGAAATCCAAGAGACAATTTACTAGGTAGGTTAGTCAAATAGTCTAGACGAGACAGTATTAGAGTTTGAATTTAGACTTTATAAGATGGAGATGATAAAAAGAATGGCTTCTGTTCATTAAAAAATCTGCAGTGATGATTATTCTTTATAAATAAATTTATAATAAAATCATTTCAGAATAATTTTGTTGCTTTATATTAGTATAATTTGTTAAACAGGTAAAGTATAGGAAAAATACCTAGTTCATTGGAAAATTTACTACATTCCCTAAAAGATGAATTGTGATGACCTCAACAGATGCATCTTGAAATTGCAGCTACTGAAATATATACTAAAAATGTTTCTGGAGTTTTTAGATTCCCACAAGAAAAATACATTTGAAAAGGCTTGCAGCTTTTACGTAGAAAATAATTGTAAGGCGTATACAGGGAATCTGATGAGTAGGAAAGGCTGCTCACAGCAAGATTAATACACTGTATTAAACTTAAATCAATGAAATTCTCTCTGGACTCAAGCACTATCTGGTCTTCACTTGGGGTAAAAGTGAATGATGAAACAAACCATTCTATCACTTTGCCAGACCAGATAGTGATACAGAATCATAGCTCAAAGCTGGAATTTTTAAAGTATTAGAAACTTTTCTCATGCTGAAAATAGCTTCAGATCAAATAGGCTGCACCCAAATACACTATTTTTTACAGAGGAAAGCAAAGAATATGTTTGTCTTGTTTTCTATTATATCCAAACTTTTCTGTTTGTGGAGCTGAAGAATACACTGACCACATTTGCAGGTATTAAGATACTGCTTCCCAACTCCAAACCTACCTCATGTTCCCTATGCAGATTTCACTTCTCAGATGCCAGCTAAATCACTGTTAGGCATAACCATTCAAGAATCCTAGAGGAACACTGGCCAGGCTAGAAGGGAAAGGAGACTAGTATGGGTCCCAGCAGCCAGCAACATTCCTGGAAGTTCAGAAGGTGCGCATCAGTGACGGTCTCCACAGAGCTGTGATTCTCAAGTCTGAAGGCAAATAAGCCCAATCAAGATCCTTGGTAAAGGAAATCATCAAAAGGACACAACAGTTGGTTGACATGGGAGCTGAAGCAAGGAAATATGAGGCTCTTCAAGCCCATATTTGACCTCGACATGTATGTTCTGCACACTGTCCCCACATTGGGAATAATTTTCTAGGATGTAGTCTGAGTGGGCAATACGTTATTAAGAATATCTGTATGGTATATGTGACTAAACCCAGTTTTAATCCTTTTATAAACTTTTATGTTTCTGGTGGTAGCCATTATATGCTTCATATGTAAATTTCCTTGTTTATTAAATCTGCATTCTACAATCTGGGGTTATCTACTTCTCTCTTCAGTCTCTTCTTGCCCTCCATGTACTGGAAGCCAGTTTTGAATTTCATGTAGGGAACTCCCAAGGTTACAAACCAACAAAGCCCATCACCACAGTGGTGAAGAGCATGTTCTGGTGACAATTACACGTTCTCCTCAGAAGGCTGAATCTTAACTTTGCAGGGTCTATCTCTCAGTTCCTTCCCTGTTGACTTTTCCCTCCATTCACAGGGTAGCAGCCACTCTCTTTAGATGCTATATCTATAGATTTTAGTGGGTTTTTTTCTAATTTTTTTATCCATTAATCACTTTTCATTTCATAAAAAAAAATGTTATATCAAATTTTCCTTGTTCAAATGATTGGTGTGGTTTCTGACTCCTGATTGGGACCTGTCAGATGTGTGTTTGAGAATATGCCATATGAGAATTTGTCATCTGCCTCAATATCACCAGAAGTTAGGAAACCAAAGTACAACCCAAACAAAAGGTATCTGAGAAATTTGAATGTGCATACTTGTTAATCTTATAATCCACTCAAAGGGAATTATCTTATGCCCCAAAATTGATAAGTGCCCCAAAATTAATGCATAAGAATGTTTTCATCAGAGTTTCAAGAAACAGAAACAGTTTGAGACTAGTTTAAATATAAAAAGGAGTTTATTGAAGGATACGTAACTGCCACAAAAGCTAAACACTAAAATGAGTACATATGGGCACAACTCAAGCAAATTGGATCTACTAACTGGAGAGCTGCCAGAACAAGGCAGTGACTTTCTCCATTTGTTTCATAAGAACCACGTCATCCATCCCCCAAACCTGTGACTTCACCCCACTTATTTTGTTCTCTTTCTTCTTTCCATAGCACTTCAACATGTTTTATTGCTACTTTAAAATGCCTATTGCTTGATGTCTGTTCCCTCTAGGATGTATGCTACATGAAAGCAGAGATCTTTTGTTTTATTCATTGATGTCTCAAGCAACTAGAACAGTGAATGGCACAAGTAGTTGCTCTTTATGTCTGCTCCATTTTTTTTTTATTCTATAGACCTACTATTTCTTTTTTTTGCCTCAACTAGCACCTGGTCAAATATGGCTCTTGTTACACAAAGCCACAAATTACACAGTCCACAAATTAAGCAAGCAACCAGTGCAGTTAATTAGTTTGCAATTTTTAATTGTCGAGTAAGATATCTCATCATCTTGAGTTAAAGTCACCAAGTTACAGAATCCTAGATTAATGTCCTCTCTTCATTGTGGAAAGGAGTAGATTCAATATCTTATATTCCATTGCCCATTCAGATATTTCTAAAGGAAACATGGTAGAGTGAGGAAATGTCCTACATCTCTAATATAAAAGTAATTATTTATTATAAAATTATTTAGTTATTATTCAGTAGTATTGACTTCAGAGAAAAAAATAGAAGCTAACTAAATATTTATTAATTTGGATCCACATATTAAAAATTATTATACAATCTGATAGTCATATAAAACATGTCTATTATATATACATTTTAAATAATAAAAAAATAGAATAAAGAGTAAGACTTCATTTTTACAAACATTTTATGTAGAAAATTCTGAAATGGTATTTACTGAATATTACAGTGGTTAGTTTGGGTGGTGGAATTCTGAATTAGTTTTATTTTCTTTTGCAATTTTTTTTGTGCTTTCTAAGTTTTTTTAAACAATAAGCATGTCTTGCTTTTATTACAACAATAGAATAAATCCACCTGTATTCTGTAGGAGGAACTAGAATAGCAAAGAAGAAAATTATTTTAAAAGACTAATCAAAGAAGCCCTCTAGATTAGTAACATAAAGATTAAATAATAATCATTATTTAATATTTAATCATTCAATATATGTGAGCTTCAACAATAATACAAACTGTAACTAATTGATCTTTGAGTTCGTAGTAATATTTTAAAAATTGTACACTTCAGGTTATTATAGAGAACTAACTCATTATCTTGAAAACTAGTAAATAACCATATGAATGGTGTAACCAGGTAACCAAGTGAGCATTGTGGGAAAGTGTCTTTTATAAAAGTATCCCAGTTAGTAAATTTTAAAAAAAAAAAACCTGGAATACACCATTTTGCTACTGCCAATGAATGATAGAGGCATTAAACCTTTTTGCTAAAATATAAAAAGAGAAAACTAGGCACATACTTCCTATAATTATACAAAATACTATTTACAGTCTTGTCAAAACAATCAAGTTACCCTCTATCCTCTACTAGCTAACATGCAAGAAAGACCTACAGCAAAAGAACATATTGAACTGCACCACAAGGATAGCATCATCAAAATCCAGACTTTAGGAAGCATCAAATTTCTGAGTTTTTAATAACAGACACATTATAAGGAAATAAAATGGGTGGAAGAACACAGAAATTTTAACAAATTAAAGTATGTCATTTTTTTTAATGTAAACTAGAGTGTGCAGTAACACGTTTGAGTGATAAAACTGCAAGGAGAAAAATGCAAGGAAGTCATTACTATAAAAGTCAGCATAATGGCTAGGACTGGACAAGTAGAAGAGGCTTCTCAGAGGGCTAGGATAGTCCTATTTCATGACCTAGGTGAAACTTACCTTAATTAATTAAGTCATACATCTGATTTGGATAATTTTCTATATCTGTATTATTTTTTCACAACCTACACGTTTAAGATGTAAATAATCTTGATATAAAACAGGATTTAATAAAGTTTAACCTCCCTTTTTTAGAAGAAGCTCATCTAAGGTAAAAATAAAAAAACAGGAAACAGATAAGATGTTACAGGGAGAACAGTAAAGCAAATTGAAAGGCCATCAGGGAAAATTAAATGTGATGAGAATTAAAAACTTACCCAATCACCCAATTTTTTCTTGCCTAAGAAGAAAGTTCATCACAATCCAGACCCACCTTAAGAAACAAGAAAAATGGCAAATAAAGAACCTAGCTCTACATTTAAAACAATTAGATAAAGTAGAATAATTAAAACCTAAAACCATAGAAGAAAAGAAATAATCAAAATTTGAGCAGAAATAAATGAAATAGAAAACAAAAAGATAATCCAGAAGATCAATGAAACCAAAAGTTGGTTTTTGAAAAAATAGACAAAAATTGACAAACCATTGGCTAGACTCATGAAGAAAAAAAGAGAGAAAATTATTGTAACTAAAATTAGAAACAAAAGGGAAGAAGTTACAACACATAACACAGGAATTCAAAACAGCATAAAGAACTAATACGATGCACTCTACGCCAATAAAGTGGAAAACCTTAAGGACATGGACAGATTTTTAGAAAAATGCAGTCTACCAAAACAGAACCAGGAAGAACTGGAAACCTGAACAGATTATTCAAAAACAAGGAAATTGAAGAGGTAATCAAAAGTCACCTTAACAATAAAAGCCCAGGACCAGATGATTTTTCTAATGATTTCTACCAAAACTTCAGAGAAGAATTAATACCTCTTCTTCTCAAACTCTTCCAAAATACTGAAGAATAAGGAATACTCCCAGGACTATTGTTGAGGGTAACTGATACCAAAAACTGATAGAGATGTCACCAAGAAAGAAAATTGCAGACCAATATCTCTAATGAACATAGATGAAAAAATTCTCAACAAAGTATTAGCAAACAAAATCCAACAATGCATTTAAAAGATCATCCATCATGACCAAGTGGGATTTATACTAGGGATGCAAGGATCATTCAACAGTTATAAATTATTAATGTAATACACCATATCAACAAGAGCAAAGAGAAAAACCACATGATCTTATCAATAAATGAAGAGAAAGCTTTTGACAAAATCCAACAGCCATTTATGACCAAAAAAAATCCCTCCATAAAATGCGAGTAGAAGGTACATACCTGAACATTATAAGACCATGTACGAAAAACTCACAGCCAACTTCATAGTCAATGTCAAAAAATTGAAAGCATTTTCTCTAAGGCCAGGAAAAAGCAAGGCTATCCACTCTCTCCACTGCTATTTAACGTCATACTGGAGGTCTTAGAGCAATTAGGCAAGAAAGAAATAAAAGGATTCAAACTGGAAACAAGCAAATAAAACTGTCATTGCTTGCTGATGACATGATTATATATACTGAAAAGCCCTAAAAACTGTCAAAAAGCTTCTAGAACTTATCAATGAATACAATAAAGTGGCAGGCTACAAAATCAATGCAGAAAAATCCATTGCATTTTTATTTGGAAACAACACACTAGATGAAATGAAAATCACACCATTTAAAATACAAGTTAAAAAAATAAAATATTTGTGACTATACTTAACAAAGGAAGTAAAAGACATGTACAATGAAAATCACAAGTTCTTCTTAAAAGAAATAGAGGACACAAAGAGATGGAAAGACATGCCCTGCTCATGGTTGGGAAGAATCAACATCATTAAAATGACCAATTTACCCAAAGCAATATACAGATTTAATGCAATCCCCATTAAAATCACATGGGCTTATTTGCAGGAAACAGAACAAAAAATCTTAAAATTTGTATGGAACAACAAAAGACACTGAACAGCCAAAGCAATTAAAAGGGGGTGGAGGGAAGAATCTGGAGGGATTATACTCCCAGACTTTGAACTATATTACAAAGCAATAATGATCAAAACGGTATTGTACTGGAATAATAACAGAAGCAAAAATCACTGGAATAGAACTAAGTCACCAGAAAATGGCCCACTCACATACATTCAGTTAATCTATAACAATGGCGCCAAAACATATGTTGGAGTAAGAAAAGTCTATTCAATAAATAGTGTTGGGAAAACTAGACAGTGACATGCAAAAGAATAAAGCTAAACCGCTCTCTAACACCATTCACAAAAACTAACTCAAAATGGACTAGAACTTAAACATAAGACCAGAAACCATAAAATTCTTGGAAGACAACATAAGAAAGAATTTCCATGACATCAGCCGCAGAGAGGTCTTCGGGGACTCAACTCCAGCACCAAGGGAAACACAAAGATAAATAAACAATTTGGACTACATCAAAGTTCTTCACCAAAAAAAAAAAAAAAAAAAGAATATATCACCAAAACCAAAAGACAACCTACTAACTGGAAGAAGATGTTTCTTTTCATATTTCTGACTAGGGCTTATTATCTAAAATATACAAACTCATAAAACTCAATAGCAGAAAAATGGACAATCCAATCAAAATGGGAAGAGGAATTGGAGAGACATTTTTCAGAACAGGATATACAGTTGGCCAACAAACACATGAAAAGATGTTACTACTGGCTGGCTATCAGGGAAAGGCAAATTAAAAGAACAATGAGATGTCACTTTAAACCTGAGAGACTGGCTATTATCCAAAAGTCTGGAAAAAAAAATGTTGATGAGAATGTGGAGAAAAGGGAACACTTTTACATTGTTGCTGGGAGTGCAAGTTGCTGCAACCCCTATGGAAAACAGTGTGGAGATTCCATAAAATGTTGAAGATGGAAATTTCATATGATCCTACCATCCAATTTCTGGCCATTTACCCAAAAGATACAAAAGCGGTAATTCACAGAGATATATGCATCCCTGTGGTAACTGCAACCCTATTCACAATAGCTAAAAACAGGAAACTACCTAAGTGCCCATCATCACATGAATGGATCAAGATGTGGCATGTACATACAATAGAATACTACACAATCCTTAGAAGACATGAAATTTTTTCATTTGAATCAACATGTTTGGGATAGAGGGGATTATGCTAAGTGAAATAAGTCAAAAAAAGAAAGATACCAGATGATCTCACTCATAGGTGGATCATGAATAGACAAAGCTAGGAAAAGTTGAAAACAAACCAACCCTTGGACACTCCATAGAACTGAGGTTACCAATAGGGAATGCAACAGGGATAGGAGGACAAATGGTGGTGGATCTCAATGGACAATGGTGAAGAACACTTGGTAATCTGGTGATGGAGAGGGTGTGTTGACATTTATTTGAGGCATGAGGAACTTATATGAGTCTATTTTAATATGTAGAATAAGTTACTACTATAAAAAATAAAATACAAAACAAAAATTAAAAAAGTAAACTGAGGTAACAAGATGCTACAAGGAGGACAGAAAATGAATTGAAAAACCCTAAGGGACAATAAAATGTGATGAGAGTTAAAAACTTGCCCAAATGCATAATTTTGTCTTGCCTAACTCCTATCTCTTTTCAGTCTATTGCATTACCCCTTAGGTACAGCTACATGGAGAAGTATGAGTAAAATGATTCTTCCCAGCTTCATTCTAGAGAATAGTCTTTCAGACTCATAGTTTCCAGAGATCAGTTGCAATTATGCATAAATGAAAGGTAAAATGGAAATAACATTGTAAATTCATCTTAATTATATCACCATTTTTTGGTTTCCAAAACAGCAAAATAATCCATAATTTCTAACAAAAGAAATCAGTCCAGTTCATGGTCTAAACTAGAAGGAAATCACCCTGGAATTGAAAATGTTAAAACATATTTCCAAGTTGCAGCATAGTACTAACTATACTGTAAATCACTTATCCAGAGTGTCTAAGAACCCACATGTATCCTTTCAATTGTTTCTTTTCTTTTCCCATCTCAGGTTTGGTTTGGTTTGGGGTTTTTTTGTACTTGACATTTTTTTTCTATCCTCCATTGATCACCTTCCCAAACTTGGATGCCAACCAGAAATGTAATTGGAATTGGGGAATGAGAGGGCAGTGGTAGTAGAATACAAAGAGGGTTCATAAGCACAAACCTGACACAAATAAAAGTATATTTAGAAATATTTTATTTCCAAAGATGTGAAGGATGCACTAGAGATGGAAGGAAGCAAGGAAGCAAATGCCTGCAGACATTATTGCAGAGGATAGTCCTAATAAGGCCAAAGAGCTAATTTCTTAAAACTATATATGATCAGAATGGACTCATCTACTATTTAGACCCATGTTTCTAAAGTATTATGAGACAGATAAAGCCACTGGAGAGACAGAAGAAGGTCACTTTAAACTTAGTATGTGCTAATACAAGTGATGTTTACCCACCTCTGTGCAGCTTTTCTAGGCATGTGTGAAGTAGGATGGCATCTCTGTCAATGATACATTGCACCCTGAAAGGAAATATAATGCTAAACATTTTACACTAAAATTAATCTAATCGTAGTATTTCTTTAATGAATCAGAGGCTCTTCAATATGTAGTGATAACTAAAACTCATCATCATAAAAATCAGTTATTGCTGCTTGTGTAATTCATAGAAATGCTACTTGAGACTTCTGGTAAAGAGATATCTGAATAAACAATAGTACTCTAAATATGCCTTAGTGAGTTTCCTTTTCATCCTTCCTTTTTCTCCAGACAAAATTAAAATATTTACTGAGAATATAAGCCTTCCAAAGCAAGCAAAATGACACTAAAAAAGCCAAACAACATTTTCCAAATCTAGGACACATGCTGTTTTTAAAATATATTTGGACATAAATAAATATATTGAGCACATTAATAAATGTCCCTTTCGAAAGCTCTTCACTCACAAGGACTTTAAATCACTCTTCAGAAAATAAAGGACTATTGGGAATTTGTAAAGCAAGCATAATTCAGCCCTCTCCAAGTTATTCTGCATTTTTTTCAAGGTTAGTTGTTCTTGTAAAACATATATAAATATGCATATCTTGTCTCTGAGTCAGGCTCATTTCAATGTCCTGAAGCAAAAGGAAATAGGAAAGTCATAAGAGACTTTCAGATACCAGAGCCTGAATGAAACCTGAATGCCATCTGTAAGCTTGTGCCATTAAGTGTTTTAATATTTTTTTAATGCATGAGCTGCATTTATATCTGGCTGCAAGGTATTTATATTGGTTGTAAGGCTTGACAGCAGTCTGAGCAAACTATTTTCAGTGGACATTGTGTCAATCCACCTATATGCAAAAGCTGAATTCCATTGCACCACAATGCTTGAAGAAACAAAGTGTTTTTATATGGAAGACCAAAAAAATATAATCCTGTTCTTCCCATGATACTACTAGGACAGAATTCAATTGACTGAATATTATCTGGGACAAATTTTTCTTAACAAATCTATTTTTTTGAGCTCATGACAATATCTAATCTCCCCAAGAATAGTTTGGAAATAAAGGAGAAAAATATTACTTATTAAAGTTAAAAATACCTTACCTAAAATTACCATATTTAGAGGTCCAAGCCTATACAGGAATAAGGTGGGTTAATTAATTTAAATAACTCTCTTCTTTAAGTGTTATTTTTATTATTAATTTAATAGTCATTGAGATTAAAACAAAAGTTTGCTGTCCCATATTTTAATAAGATAAATGATTTTGTTATTACTTTTAAGTCACACTTCCAAACTACTGACAAAAGAGAAGGGGTGGAGGAGAAAGTGGGAGAAAGAGAAAAGATAGACCAAATTCAAAAGCCTTATCAAATAGAATAAAGCAAAGACATTATTTGTTATACTGAGTATAAGTGTTCTGACACAAAATCCTATTCTTGTTTAAAGTTTTACTATTCCATCTTCTCATATTCCACACCTAAATTGCTATAATATCCAAAAGAGCTATGCAACACAGAGACTTGTAAACAGCTTACTAACAGGATAATTATTCAATTTCATATAAGTCGTTTTAACTGCAATATCCAAGTCAATTAACACAACAGAGCTCTGACAATTTGATGTATTATCAGCCTATTCTCAGGACTTGCCCCAATACTGTATTTGATAGAAACACTAGTACAGCTCCAAAATATTATTGCTTCCTTTTTACATAAAATATTAGAGCTTCTCCCATATTATTGCCAATATATAACCTTCAACTGTTAACTTCAAATAAGATGTTGGATGGCAGTCAAGAAATTTTGCTGGAGTAGTCAAGAACAATGATTTAAATTGAGCCCTTTGTTCTCCTGTGAATATATTTGTTATCAAAAAGTATAACAAAAGTTTTAGCAGAATATGATTCTTTCATATTAATTCAATTCAGCAATATTTATTTTATATATAATGCCCTATGCTAGGCATTATGAAATATTAAAATTAAGACACAATCTCCAAAAGCTAGATTGAGGAGCCAGACTGTACTTAATCCACAGACAAAATGACAAAGAAGTCAGTTTTACTTCCTTTCAATGAACAACTAAAGAATTCAGTAATGAATTCTAAAATCTCATTTCTGTATTGTATTTCTATTTATAAGTATTCTCAGAATAAAAAGTGAAGAAAAGTAGTTATTATTTATTCTAAATTGGATAGTCTTCATGGTTTAGAAGTGTAACAAAGACTCCATGAACTTTCTACGCCATTTGTTAAATCACTGGGTCCATTTGTTAGAAAGTTTTAATTTCAAACAAAATGTTTTAGAATCATATTTCTAGAATGCTACCTTAAGACTAAAAATATGCTTGAACCAGAGTACATGTACTGTGGATTCTTTTGATTAGAAATGATTGTCATAGTTTAAAGCATCTACATCAATTAGGAAAGTGACTTTATCCCACAGGTCCTGGAAATTGTTGAGAATAAGAATTGGCAAAAGCCAAAGGACACAGGTTAGAGACAAACCTCTATTCAGCTCTCTGCATCATGATTTTCTCAACTGAGCAGGGAATGTTAGACATGCTTATCTTGTGCAATTTCACTGAACAATCCTGGTATTCAGTGGAATTCTGATATAGACAAGAGTTATACTTTTGAATTTAAATCATTCAGGAGCAATAATACACCCTTAAAATTTGTTTTTCCATCGTGTTCTGTGTTCAGTTATATTTAGCTATATCTTATTCTAGTAATGGTAAGAACTATTAACTGATATATCCTTGAACTCAAAATATTTATCTACCAGAGTGTAGCCATATAGAACAGGACTGCCTTTTCTGTGTAATTTTCCATCAATACCAGTTGCATTGTATGACTGAAATTCTAGGAATGCCATTCTTTCCACAAGTACATCATTAAGATAGACAGCAGGGAATTGAATCACCCTAGAGTGTTAATGGAATAAGAAAACTCTGCCAACAAAAAATATTATCCCGTATCAATGACCTGGATATCTACCTAGATATGTAACTTTCCTTATGCATGCTTTTTTAAAATTTGTCATTCTTATAAATTTTAAGCACTCCAATTTCAGTATAGGAACAAAGAGGCGACAGATAGTTTGACAACATAGTTTAGCAACTGCACTAAACCTGAGCATTTCTCCATAACCTATTGTATGATGAAAAAAGAAATGCTATCTATAAAGCTAATCAAGATTAATCACTTCCTTTCTTTAGACAAGATTAATTGTGGAAAATTGAATTGGCTCATCTTTTCTTGCAGAGGAAATTCTATTTTATTTTTGTCAAAGAGAGGAAAGCATCTCATCTGAGGACACAAACAATTGTATTTAGTTTTTGAGGAAGGAGGGAAAAGGGAGAGAAGAAGGGGAGGCAGGGAAGGAGGGAGGGAGAAGGAATGGCAGGGAAAGAAACATTTTTATTGTTAGTTGTTTATTTTAGAACACAACACCCCTCCCTGCCCTCTACCACTACAATCAGGAACCCTGTGTCAGAACCCCCAGGGACCCTTAGATCAGGGATTAAAGTTCAGCTATCAGGACAGTGAATTGCCTCTGGCACCACCACCCAGTGGAACGCATTCCATCTTCCAGATTGATAAGGAAAGCCCAAGGATGAGTCTGACTTGTGAGATGTGTACTACTTGACCTGGAAGGACCCTCCACTAAGAAACAAAGGAATGACACAAGTTGAAGAAGACCACAAATAACTTCAAAGGACAATGTCACCTTGCCAAATCAGAAGCTGAAACCTGGTCTGCAGACCTCCTCTCTCCATCCCCTTTCTTCACCACGTGTGTTTTTTTCTTAAAAACCCAGGCCGAAGGCAAAGCAAATGGAGTGTTAGCCTCCCTTGGCTGGCTCCATCCTCTCTCTCTAATGGACCCCAACTTGCTGATGTGTGGAGTGACCCTGAACCCATGGGGTCTGGACCTCCCTTGGTTGGCTCCATCTCTTTACCCTCTAATTAAATCTCTGCTTGCTCACTCGCCTAAATTTATTGTGGATTCTTTGAGGGACCCGAACCCCACACCCTGGTCCCTGGGCTTCACATTGCACACAGACTAGATGACTTCACTATCTGAGCCACAAGGGCTCAGTCGAATTAGTTTTTATATTGTTAAAGAGACATTCAAACAACCTCCCCACAGATGAACGTCATAGACTGATAAGTCTCTTTCTTGGAGTAGACAAGTGCAATAGCCATTAAATACTTTTTGTATTAATTCAAGGTCTGTGTATTATTGCTCAGATCTTTGGTAGACAGTCTGAGGGTTCTTTATTCTATACACATCAGTAATACTCATTTGGGCAGAAGCATGCTTTTATAAAGACATTATCAGGCTAAACAATTTTTATGAACAATTCATAAAAAATATTCTGTTATAACATGATGCTGATGTGGTATCTTAATAATTAAAGAATGTGTTGACTAAACTAAAGCCAAGAAAATGTGGATTACAAATTAAGATTCTTATTTAAAGTTTAAACCAAATATTATAAAATCTAACCTAACTTGTAAATAGAGTAACAAGAGAAAATCTTTTTGAATAGCCTAAGAAAAGCTAAAATACTAAATAAGTTTAATAAATGTGTTCATATTATAAAAGAAAACTAATTTTAGTATAAAAGTCAAAAATAAATATATTAAAATCATTCAAAATTATAATTGCTTTTTTGTGTTTGGAGGAATTTTGAATTTAAGAGCATGCTGACATGCAAAAAGCATCTCTCTTGGCTATGTATAGAATGAATAATTTCTAATATATTATTTCACAATCAACAATATAAATGAACAAGACACAATTAGAGTGGATGGTTGATTTTGGAAACTGAAAATTAGAAACACACTGGCAATTTCTTTTCATGTAAAACCATGCATTTAAAAACAATATATCGAAGAAATTTTATCTGGTACTTTCATAATCATTTTAAAATTAAGAAATTAAACTCATAAAAAAGTAAATTTAAGCTGGACTTGAAAAACATGTTTATTATTAATTCCAAAAGTAATAACCAAGCTTTCAGAATTCTAATCATTTGTGACTTTTATAATTCTCACTAGCAAGCAAATGAACATATCTGTACTAGAACAATAATAATTACATTATCCAAGAGCATGCTTTCAAAAATTAACAAAAAGCACCAGTATTAGCCTATTAAAGGTGATCAGAAAAAAGCTTTTATACCTCTAACTGAAAGCAACATGGTTTGGAATTACTCTGATATGAATCAAATTTGCCCAAAGGCATGCTTAATCTAAACATGAAATGTCTCAAATCTGAACAACTATAAGGCGAGCCAAAAATAAAGTAACTCAAGATAGAGAGTAGCCTACTTTCTTCCTTAAAGTAAAGAGATGAGGGAAAATCTAATTACTGATCTGCTTCAATTCTGAGGTTTTATCTTTAATCCACTAGAAGTTAAAAGGCAACACATCAAAACTATATGCCTGTGGGGAAAAATGTTGCTATGGAAAACCACCTGGCTTCACATCCATATATTTAAAGCATTACTTTTATTCTTATTTTTTCCCTCTTTTTCTGATCCTCTAAGACTTGCTACACTAGATTTGTGAGTACTATTTCACTGCAGTGACTTCTGAAAGTAATATATAATAGACACTTGGATAAAACACATTTAATGACCTGATAATTAAACAAAATGATTATTTGAAGAAAAGATTTTTCTCTGTAAGTCCAAGAAAGAAGGTAAGTTAGGAGGAAAGATTCAGATAGAAAACTAGATAGGTAAAAATAAAAGAAAGACATTATCTTTTCCCATACTGTCTTTCTAACTTTATCAGCCATTTCTTTCCAAAGTACATCCTGCATTCCCTGATACAGGATTATTGGTCATTTCCTCAGCTGTGCTTTCCCACCTCTGTACCTCTGCCATCTCTGCAGATTTAAATGTCATCCATCCTCAGACTCAGCAGAAATCCCCTTTTGCCAAACTCAACAGTGCCCTTAAGCCCCAAACACATATTCAACCAGATGCCCTCTCTTTTCCTGAACAATTTAGCCTTTTATTTCTAGCTTTATCATAGAAATCTTTAAGCTACTGTGGTCTATACCATAATTATGTGTATCTAAACATGTATATACATGTAGATGTATACATACATGTACACAGATACCTATACATATATGTATACGCCATACTCCCAAACCAAGTGACTGCAACCCTGGAAGGTGGGATAGTTTGTTATGGTCATTTTTAGCCTTCAGTGCTTAGCAGAGTGCCTTAACCATAGTGGCTATTTAATAAATATTTATTAATTAATACAAACTTTTAGTTTTGTTTTTACTCTCTTTACAATTATCTTTACAATCAACAAAACTTTTTGTTTCATGTGTTTTAAGCTTTCTGAGTCTTTAGGGATCACCATTGGTCTGATAAAGTCTCATAAAAAATTTTTGCAAGCATTTTCTCTGTAACTTAATCATCATTTTGTTTAGCAGGAGAAGTGTGAAGGATGCAGAGTTACAACTAATTATAATCACCATTACTTCAAATAAACTGTGAAACTTATTGTTACATTAAAGTCAATGGTATAAATGAATAATCAATCATTGGGGAAGGTATATGAACTAAAAGAACCCTTGTTAAAACCTACTTTCCTCCAGTAACGTTATAACAGAAATCTGAAAAATGTTGTTGATCAAACTTTACTATAATTGCATTTGGACATTGGTACACAGTACATTAGTACATTGGCTTCCAAAGTATTGATAAGCAGGTGTGTATGCTATACTGAGAAAGCCAAGAACAGGGTAGTCCCTAGTACATCAACGTGCCTCTTTCATATACATAAAAACTCAAAGGAAAAAAGTCATTATTTGCCTAAACAACAGGTCAGTAAGGACTAGGACCATATGTTTAATGTGCTTGTTTCTTCCAGGGCCCAACAGAATCTCTCTTACTTCTAAGGACCAGTGAAAATTTTTCTGATGGATTAATGAAAGAGTTCATGCTCTTTTATTATATTCCTTGGGTATATGTTTCCTAAGTCCTTATCACTATTAAAAATACCTAGGTTAAATCTTTTTATTTTACTGATATCATACTCCATTCAAGCTTCTATTTAAAAAAAATCACTACAGCTGGGTAATCTAAAAACAAAATTTATTTCTCAGAGTCTAGAGGTTGGAAAGTCCAAGATCAAAGCAAAAGCATGGTCACATTTTGATGAGGGTCCTCTTCCTGGTTTTGATAACTGACATCTCACTGTGTCCTCACATGGCAGAAAGGTCAGGAGTCTCTCTAATGACCCTTTTTTTTTAATAAGGTATTAATTTTATTAACATGTCTACCCTCATGACCTAACTACCACCCAAAGGTCCTGCTTCCTTATGCCATCATACGTGTGGGCGAGGGTAGGATTTTAACATATCAATTTGGGGAAACACAAATATCCTGATTATAGCACTTGTGATTCCCTCAAAAGCTAAATTTTGCCAGTTACAAGGTTTTAATTGACATATGGAGGCAGTAAAGTTGATACTTACGGATGACTCTTGAACTAGATCATAACACTCCACTGTAGGTAGGTAGAGGACAAGTTATCTGGCCTCTAGGTAACATGAAGATAAGAGTAAATTTAATAGGAAAACCAAATTGCAGTTGAGCTCTCATCTTCCCAAGTTGTGGACAGACTTATAAAGCTTATGAGTCCCTAGAATTAGTGTAGACAAGAAAGATTTGGCTGGGGGCAATACTTCATTTTTTCCTGTTCCACCGTGACCCTAATAAACTCTGCCTGGCATTACACTTGACTTCACATCTGTCTCTGTGCAACACTGAACCATCAGGCAGACTTCTCATGTTGCCCATTTTATTTTCTCTTCATAAATCTGTATCATGGCAATAGAAGGTTTTTAAACAGAAGGACATGTCTATGGAATGAGTTGCTCAGCATAATAAGTGAACTTGTAAGTTGTAATATCTAATTCAATAGTTTCCTTCTAAGGAAGATCTAAAAAATTCATGTTAATCATTGTTAGATTCATTAGATCCCTAAGATACCAACAAAATTAAAATTTCATAAAGAACCATGTGAAAAAGTTGTATTCATTACCTGAAAAAAATACTTCTATAATCGATAATACTTTTAGCTGGCAATTCTTTTTAATTTAACTTATTTCTAAATGAATCACTCACTAATGTTTATGGCAAATACTTTCAAAAATATGCCAGTGGTTACTAAGTTTAATTAGTTTTGTTTTTCCTATTGTTGCTAATTATTGATATTACTAATCGCCCAAGTTAAAGTTTTCACTAGAAAATTACAGCGTTAGCATTAGTAGCAGATAAAATCTATGGCCTAGGAACAAAACAGAAGCAATCTCTTCTTTTTCTGGAAATATATTTGAAAGTCAAATGCTAGAAAATCAAACTTCATGGCTTCAAGGTGATTTTATTCCTATAACAATCAAAAATTTTATGTTTCAGCAGTAATATATTATAAAAATATTATATGCAGCATTAGCTAATTATAATAGTAGTAGTCGTTTGGGCAGTAATGCCCTTCTCAGGTCCAAACAATGGAGTATCAAGAATCTCTGCAGGCATGTGGCATTGACAGTAATTCCAGTTATCCTGAAGAACTACAGAAGTCTGATTTAAGCCTATCCCCTTCCCATGGGTCTAGTAAAATTTTATGTGGGTGTTGAAACTGTTGCTGATCCTTAAACTCTTGCCAGCAGGTACAAGTATGCACTGAGAGCAAAATGAAAGGAAGCTGTCCCCACTACTATATAGCTCAGTGAATTTGTTACACACTTTCCACCAGCACCCATGTGGCTTCCACAACCTAGTTGAAATTTGGGAGTAAGTCAGGGAAGAAGCAGAATGTAGAAAAAAGTACATAAAAAGTTAAATTCAACCATGTGAAAATCAATATGTTAGTATACAAGATCTAAGCCACTGGTTCCCCTAAGACATCTCAGTTCAGAGAATAAGAAAGATTGGAGTACAACTGGGGAAGATTTGGAAATGGCTAAAAACTCTCCCTGTACTACCACCCTAAAAACATGTCCTTTTTCCCAGAACCAGAATCAAACCACAATGCAATTTTTTTTTGTTTTGTTCTCTTTCCTTTTTTAAAGAGAAGAAAGGGAGAGGAGGATGAACCAAGAAGAAAAGAAGGAAGGTGGGAAGGAGGGTTGGAAGAAAGGAAGGAAGGGAAGGAGGGAGGAAGGGAAGGAGGGACAAAGGGAAGGAGGAGAGGAAGAAACATCTTTATTTATTTAACTGAATATTTTTTGGTTTTCACCCCAGCTCTGAGTCACAAAACTGGGTCCTTGGTGTCTGTGGTCTACACACCAGTGTCTCAGTCACCAGAGTTACCAGGATGCACCAGCAACTGGTATTTGAAATTATGTTTCATCAAAACCGTATGAAAGACCTAATTCAGTTCACGATAAACTGTCTCTATGTACTGCTTATTATATGAATGTGTGGATTGAGTAAAAGATTAATGTTGAAGATAAATAGTACAAACCTATACATCTTCAACCATTATCCTTTCATTTTTTTTATTTTATAACGTGAGCACTTTATTTTTCTAAGAAATGGAGACTGAATAGTGACTAGAAGAAATGAAGAAAATGCCTTTATGGTCATCGTGAAAGAACATCTTTTAATGTTCACTTTAAAACCAGAGAGAATGTAGTGTAATTGAATTCACTCTTCTCTCCTTTCTCTAAGAACTAACTTCCTTTCTCCATTTCATCCATAAATCCTTCCTGACTACATCCAGCCAAAACCTCTAACTCTTCTTGGATCTAACAGATATGCACTCTAGACTACTCATTTCACTCTAAAATAAATTTCTATATTTTTGCTTTTCACTTTCTTAGGCATGGGTCTTAGAAGCACTGTGAGGACAAGACTTATAATTTGCTGCATAATCTAGACTGTAAGCATAGATTGACACAAAGCAGTGTTTCCATAACTGTAGACTAGTGAAAACAAAGTATAAAACAAACTAAAAGTAAAATAATTATATTTCCCCAAAGAAGAAATTCTGTAATTCACGATTTGCTGTTTCCTGGTTTTATCACATGTTAGATAACTAAGGGTCATTATATGAGATCCTAATACTAATCAAGCACTCATTTACAGAAGAAAATATCAAATGTACAAAGAAGACTGAAAAATGTGAGCCCTTTCTAAAGAATAATGTAACTTATAAAGAACATTTCAAACAGACTGAAGATAATTTTAATAAGGTTTTGTCTTCAGTGACAGTGTTATGAACAGTATAGTAAATCAGGAATGGAGAAAATAGTTCTAACCTTACCTCCATGGTGCCTGAACATCCCTCTATATATTCTTGCTAGATATTCCAGAAACGAAAAGTCCTAATGACTCAGGACCATTTATAAGCAGGGTCATCTTTGCAGCAAGCAGCCTTGAAAAATAAGATAATTATTCTCTCCAGACAAAGAACATGCTTGCTTTTTCTCACTGTAAAAGCAGCAAATCGCCTAAGTCCCAGGTTCAGTGGTTTTCTCCTGTAATTACAACCCACAGCATATGCATCTATCTAGGCCCACATTCATGTGACTTGGGAAAATAGAAAACCAACTCAAGTGAACATGAAACCCCGGCTATTGCTTTTGCTGTGCATAATAAAGTCCTTTGCCTATGATGTAGGAATTTCATACCTTCTATCAACATCTATGAAGAGGTAGAAAACAAGTTTATTAGCTTGTAAGGAAAATTTTTAGATTCTTTATAGTTCCCGATAGCAACTAGTTAGATGACTGAAGTCAATCACTCTAAGCCTCCCCCTCTTCACCTTTTAAAATAAGGAAACTAATTTCCAAATTGTTTCCAAAAGTAAATGCTCATAATTCCCTTGACTCTGAGGAGCAAGTGGCTTAGAAGATGTAGTCTTCACTTCCCTACTACCTCTGTCTCTAAAGAAAGAATAAAATATTTTATAAACTTCTGTTTGCAGTTATTTCATCTCAGGGGAATTAGGAAAAAAGTAGTATACTGCATATGGAGAACTTTTTCTATAATCTGATATAGGATTATGCTTTTAGAAAAATGAAATTAACTATATTTTGATAGTTAATATATTTTATTGAAATCATAAAATCAGTGATATCATGATACTATAATACAATATATGCTATTAATCATTTTAGTTTCCCACTATCTTTTGTCTTTCTGCATTGGGCTAATAATAACAAAGGCCCCTCTACATTTATTTGACAGACATACTCACCACTAAACAAATATTCACCTACTGAAATAGTGAGATCATAAAATGAAGGAGCCTTGATCAACCTGATCTATAAGTACATTTTACAGAGCCTTCTGTCTTATTGGACATTTAGAAGGAATAAGAAACAAACTAGTGTGATGTTAAGCCACTGATATCTTAGATTGTATTTATTAAAACAGCAGAGTCTAGACTCTCTAATGAGTGCGGAATTCATACAGGACTAAGGTGTTGCCATAAAAAAAAAAATCTAACATATGCTACTGGTTAAGCGGTCACATAGGAGGCGGCAGGAAATAGATACCAGAGACTAAAAGGATGATGGTCTATATCATGCAATGGAGAAATAATTAGCAAATTGTTACCTGATGCAACTTGGAAAGACAGCATAGTGTGAGAGCCGAACTGATGCCATGACAGGTTCCAGACGAGCTAGATAACGCTGTGGGCCTAAGTTTCGCTTTCCTGAAACAGGAGACAAAATTTCTCAGGAATGGTAACCTAAACTAAGAATGGGAGGGCCTCAGATCTTTGGTATGTGACACGCCCACCGGGCCAACTGCTCTGCACGCCTATGTAACAAAACCCTATAAAAGCCTGCTAAAAAAGTAAACCCAGTGTCCTTGACCAAATCCACTGCGTTGGATGAGGCTCGGACCCCAGCGCGCTGGAAATAAAGTCCCTTTTGCTTTTACATTGTTGACTGGTGTGTGTGTGCATTTCTGGGAGGATGAACGCTGACCCTAACAATAGTACTAAACTAACAGTTCTAAAGGAAGAGGTTGAAAAAAAGACACAGTATGTATGTTGGTTACTATTGGTTGAGTGTAGCATTAAACAGCAGAAAAAGATAAGAATATAAGGAATTTACTAATTACAAGAAAAAAATTAAAGAGAAAAGATCACCAAAATTCAAGGCACTGTGCTTGTATAAGCCAATTGTTTTTAAAATCTAAACTGTAAGTGATGAGATTCAACACTGGATAGAAATTGGTCAGTAAAACTTACCAATTAAAACACTTTAGTGGAAATGTCAGGGTAAGAGTATGTCCTCCTGTCTATTCTATATGGATTCATTAAATCAAGAAAAAACATGTTTGCTACAATTATGTGAGGGGAGAAAAGCAAAGAAATATAGCAGATATGAGAACTATGTCTCAAAAATAACTGTCCATTTAGTTATTAGAATATAGAACTGGATTCAAATAAAAATCAATTAAATTTCAAGAGACTTGACTATCAACAAAACTGTAGTTTGTGACTATTTGGGACACGAAATGATTCAGGATTCTAATCTTCAAGGGGCAGGAATTAGGCTTCAAAGCCATACAACCTCCACAACTTCCCAAAAGGGAATGTTTAGTCAATACCTGCTTCAGGTGTGGCCAAAGAAGATAATGAAAAAAGAAAAACCACACAAAGGACAAAGTCAAGGTCAATAAGAACAAGGAACAAAGAAGCTCTGCCAGGAGAGTTGAGTCTGATGGGGGAACTTACCTCTGCCTCAGGTTAGGGATAGAGTGCTCTCCCAAAATCACTCAGCAGGATTTCAGAATTCTAGGACCAGTAATTGCCACATCTTCCATTTTCCCTGTTTCTAAATGCAAGTGCTGATGGCAGCTATCCTGTCCATGTTATGCTACTTAAAATGGGTTGTGGGAAGAAGATAACTTGTCCTTTAATTCATGGGACTCTATACTAAGAGAAACACACTCAGACCTAATAGAGACTAATGAGTATCATCCTAGCTTTCAAACAATGCAGTAACTAGATGAAACTTCCTCTCCCTTAAGTAGATGTTCCATAAATTGAACAAAGAGAGAAGGTAAAATTAGTGACCAAAAGGGAATATTATGTCAGAGACATGTATTGCCCACTAAATATTCATGTGTGATAGCCCTCTGCCCTCTTACAGTTTTGTAGGCAGGTTAGTGGAATGAGCTCTGACCAGTGGACTGTAAGACTGTGTGTCAATCTCAGGTCTCAGCATTTTAAAGCCAGTGTGCCTAAACCTACAGCTCTTTCTTCCCCTGTGGAACCCTGCAACCTGTTAGGCTGGCCCAGAAGGACAAAATGGCGGCCATACCCGGAAAAAAGGAAGCTGACGAAACCACACCTGGAATCACAGGACCAATCCCCAATCGCCACGTATGAAGCCCGCGAAATTCTTTTACATAAAGATCGCGCTTCCCTTTGTTGGGGCGCGACTTCTCCGGCCCTCGTTCTGCGGACCGGAGAACCTCGCCCGGGTGCGCAAACCCCAATAAAGCCCTGGCTATTCGACTTTTTGTCTAATTGACTTTCTTTCCTCGTGAAGCTCAGAAAAAACCTTTCACAACCAGGCACATTTTGAGGTGGAAGTATTATGAGGTGACTCAGAAGGAATGACTGAGCAGCTTAGGTGGAATCAAATCCCAGACTATCACCACTGACTTTCACTGGACATGAGAGGTGTGCAAGGAAAAAAAAAAAAACTTTTGTTTTACTAAACTACTGATATCTTGGGCTTAATTTATTATTTCAGCTTACCCTAATATATCCTTCCTTGGAGAAGAAGGACCAGTGAGAATAATAAGTCGTTATAGACAGGTACTGCAGTAATCAAGTTGTTTCTCATACTCTGTGAAGAAGAGAACCAACCTTGGTGCCAATGGCATAAAAAGAAGACAGTGATCCAAGGGGAACCATTAACAGTACATACATCATCCCATCTAAAAGAGAAAACACTGAAAAGTGAGTCATCCCACAGAACCCATGGTGGGAAGAAGGGTGGGGACATCAATTCCTTCTTTATTGATTCAACCCAGCAAACAAGACTAATAGTTTTTCGGTACCTGTGATTTAAAATGCCTAATTCCATTAACCATGAGGGCAGATCAGACAGGATTTGACAAAGTCCAGAAGCTTTCCTGTACACAAAATCTCAGAGAGACACTTAGAAGTCCGTCTATTAACAAGTCTTTAAAAAAGTGTTCTGGGAAAGAAAAAAAAAAAAGCTAATAGGCAAGAATAAATTTGCAAAGTATTATTCATGCATTTTAGTATCTAAATACATCTTTTAGTAAAGATAGGGAAATAATAGAGAAAGCAATTCTTTAATAGAAAATTTGTTCACAGCTAAAGTAAAATAATTTGTGTAAAACAAGGAGGAAAAATGAAAATGCCCCTTTTGTTATTTTTGAAATAGAAAAGCTTCCACTTGTTATTTCTTTGATGAATTCATCCTATTTTTCTCTGGTTTGGTATAACACATTGGAGAAAATTATGTGTTATGGGTCCACTGTCAGTGAAGGTCAAACAGATACAGCTAAAATTCTGTTTTTCTTATTTCCTCTAAACACTTTTAATAGTTATCCTAGAAGCTATAAAATCTATTACTAATGTATCAATTCTTCATTGAAAAAAAAATTCTGAATGTCAGTATACTTTATTTTAATCTGACAGATGACAATTTTTGAATTTTTTATTTTATAAAGGATTTTGCCAAAAATAAAACTTTTCTAATCCTATTATGTTTCCCTTTTGTTTAAAGCTTTGTTTTGTTTTGTTTTGGCAAAAGTTAAGGGAAATGGCCAGATTCCAAGATAAGGAACTTATTGCAACATTGATTAAACTAAAAGGATTGTGTAAATTCCAGACAACAGATAGTATTTGATAAATTGTTTGATCTAGTAAACAATCTATCATAATAGTTATGCTTAAATTTTTCCATGAAACTTTAGCTATAATTTTGAAATGGTAATGGATGTTTGTTGGGAGTTTATTTTGTGCTTAGCTTTACATGTTTTCCAAGCAGACTTCTCAAACGGAAGGGAAAATATTATAAACTTTACAGATCACAATTTAGAAAATGTAGTTCTTGGTTTTTTACCTACCTAAAAGTAGATGAAAAATCTAAATAGAACAGTTCTGTTCATTACCAACCAAACTTTCATCTTCATTAGATTCTTTCAGATAAGTTTTCTCTCAAAATTCCAATCACTTTGATCATTCAACTCTTAATGTGCTACTATCAAGTACATCTATGTACGGGGTTTTATTTTTCATAGCGAAGAATAAAAGAACAAAAGGAGGAAAGGAAGGAAGGCAGGAAGGTAGGAAGGAAGGCAGGCAGGAAGGAAGGGAGAAAATTTCAATTTCAATTTAAATAACTCTCTTCTTCAGATTACTCATTTTAAACACTAAAAAATATACACTGGTAGCATTTGCACTAAGTTTTTAAGTGCTGAGATTAACAAATAGGAATCTAAATTAATATTCAAATTCTTGAATATCAAATTTAAAGCTTCATTGTGAATCAAGTGTTGGGCAAAATCACTTTCTGTTGAGCTATTACCCCACTCTCATAATATTATCAATATTAAAGAAAAAATACATTTACAAAGGCTAAGGAAAAATTCTAAGAATTCATAAGGCAGTACAGGGAAAGGAGGCTAATATGACAGTATAGAACAGTCAAAAGGAGGGATATTCCAGAATTTAGAAGGTGATAGATACTTTCAGAAAGTAAAAGACAAAAACAATAATTTTTAACAAAACTTTATGGAAGTAACATTGCAGCATTAATCATATAAGTTCCTGTTGTGCATCATTATAAATTAAATTCTATATAGACTATATTAAGCTCACCACTAAACAGTTCCATTCTTTCACCATATAATTGACCCCCTTTACCTGATTTGCCTCTCCCACTTTCCATTTTCCCTTCTGGTAATCTCTAATTTTCTCTAATAGACTAAACATTTATTTTTGTTTTCTTTGGTTCATTCATTTTTTTTACCATAGACCACACGTGTATAAAACGATATAGTATTTGAATGCCCTCTAAGTCCATTCATGTTGTTGCAAATGGTAGAATTACATCTTTTTCATAGCTGAGTAGTAATCTATTGTGTATATATACCATATCTTCATTATCCATTGATCCGTTGATGGACACCTGGATTGTTTCTAGCTCTTGGTTATTGTAAATAATGTGACAATAAACATAATGATACATAGATCTCTTCAAACTCATATTTTTCTTCTATTTTTTCAGGTAAATACCCAGAATGGGAATGACTGGTTCAGATAGAATTTCTACTTTAAATTTTTTAAGGAATCTCCATATTGCTTTCCATAATGGCTGCACCAATTTACATTTCTAAGCATGTAAAAGGATTCCCTTTCTCATCCTTTCCAAAATTTGTTGCTTCTTGACTCTTGATAATCGCTATTCTCATAGGCATAAGGTACTATTCCATGGTTGTTTTGATTTGCATTTCCCTAATATTAATAGATGATGAATATCTTCTCATGTGCCTATTGGCCATCTGATTGCCTCCTTTGGCGAACTGTCTAATCATATCATTTGCCCTGTTTTTAATCAAGCTGATTGGTTCTTGTTGTTTAGTCTTTATATATTTTGGATACTAACCAAATGTTGAATGTATGATAGTTTCTCCCATTCAGCAGGATATCTATTTGTTTTGATGACATTTTTCTTTCTTGTCTGCTAGTACAGGCTTGGACTCAAAATACTTTACTGAATAGTGGTAAGAGTAGACATCCACAGTTTGTTCCTGTTAGAGGTAAAGCTATTTTTCCCTCTATTAAGTATGATGATTGCTATGGGCTTGTGAAATATGTCCTCTATATGTTAAGATGTTGCTACACCTCATTTTTGGAGGGTATTTTTAAACCTAAAAGAATGTTGAATCTTATCAAATGCTTTTTATGCATCTATTGAAATAATTGAATAATTTTTAGCCTTCCTTTTGTTGATATGGTATATCACATTTATTGATTTACATTTGTTAAAACATTCTTGCATCCCTGGAATAAATCCAATTAGATTTTGGTGTATGATTCTTTTAAAGTACTATTGAATTTGGTTTCCTAGTACTTTGTAGAGGGTATTTTCATCTATGTTAATTAGAGAGATTGGTCTATTGCTAATGTTTTTGTCTGCTTTTGGAATCAGTGTAATGTTGGCATCATAAAATATGCTTGGAAGTTTTCCCTCAGTTTTGAGTTTTTGGAAGAATTTAAGATGGATATATATTAATTCTTTTTTGAAAGTTTGGTAGAATTCATTAGGAAAGTCATCTGGTCTTGGGTTTTTATTTGGGGGGAGTTTTTTGGTTACTATTTCATTTTCCTTGTCATCGGTCTGTTCAGATTTTCATTTCTTCATGATTTATTATTGAAATCTGTGAATTTCTAAAAATATGTGCATTTCCTCTAGACAATCTAATCTGTTGTCATGTAAGTGTGCATAATATTCTTATCCTTTGCATTTGCATAATATCTGTTGTTGCTTACCTTTTGTTTCTGATTTTGCTTGCTTGCATTTTCTCTTTTTTAAGTCTGGCCAAAAGTTGTCTATTTTGTTCATCTTTTCCAAGTATCAGATATGGCTTTTATTGATCTCTTGAATTGTCTTTTTGATCTCTATTTTGTTTATTTCTGTTCTAATCTGTATTAGTTCCTTCCTTCTACTTACTCTTGGCTTTACTTATTTCTTCTAGTTCCTTTAGGTATAAGTTTTGAAGATTAGGTTTTTTTAAACTTCTTGTTTTCTGAGTAGATCTGCATTGTAAAAAAATTATCCCTAGTACTGCTTTTGCTGTATCCCATAGATGCTGAAATTGTCTTCATTTTCATTTAATTCCATGCATTTTTTATTTCACCCTAGATTTTCTCAATGACCCAATATTTATTATTCAATAGCACATGGTTTATTCTCCATAAATAAATCATGGGATCCCCTTTTACTTTGATTTATTTCTAATTTTCTAGCACTATGATCCAAAAAGATGTTTGATATGATTTCAATCTTTGTAAATTTACTGTTCTGTATCCTAATATATGGTCTATACTTGAGAGTGAATGTTCTGGTTGCACTTTAGATATTAAGTTCATCTAATTTATCATTTAATGAATTGTCTCCTTGTGAATTTTCTGTCTCCATTTGTCCATATCCGTGCATAGAGTGGTAAAGTCCTCTATTATTATTGATTTATAATCAATGTCTCCCTTTAGGTATATTAATATTTGATTTATATATGTGGATGTTCCTATGTTGTGTGCATACATAACTATTACATTTTTGTTGTGTTTATTCTTTTATAATTTTATATCAAATAAAATAGAATTCAAATTAAAAATGTAGTGTGACAAAGATGGATGGTATACGTACTTCCTGCCTTTTAAATTTTTCCACAGGTTTAAAGTACCATTTTCCATTCCTTCACTTTAAGTCTGTGCTTGTCTCTACAGCTTAAGTGAATTTCTTGTAAGAAGCATGTAGTTGGCTTTTGTTTATTTTAATCCATTCACTCTGTGATTTTTGGTTGGTGAGTTTAGTCCACTTACATTCAAGGTGATTATCAATATATAAAGATTTCCTAAGGCCATTTTTACTTTGGTTTTCTGGCTTTGTCTAACAATTATTTTCCTGATTTGGTTTTATGCAATTTTTTTCTTTCCTTTTTTTTTTTTTTTTGCTAGGGAGCTCCTTTCAACATTTCTTCTAAGGGCGTTCTAGTGGTAGTAAACGCCTTCAGGTATTGCTTGTCTAAACAAACCCTTTATTTCTCAGCTGGCAATTTTTATCTTTGACTATTGTTAATATGACCATCTTATGCTCCCCAGTCCTAGTAAAGCTATCAGGTAACTACACCTGAGT